>CM070552.1:42507082-43107082 GCA_036346405.1 Phyllostachys edulis | reverse complement strand
TCAAACAGGCCCTAAGCCTTCTTGCCGGCACACCATCCTTCTTTAAAGATGCATGAAACCTTGATGACGGACTAATTGCCATCACCTGAGAAAACAAGCACCCACAAGTAAGCTTAAACCAACTCTTCATCTGCAATTAGCCTTTTATGTGTTTCATGCCCTTGTCAACATGTTTTTTGTATCAAATAGTTGTTGCGCTATTGCAAAAATGTTGGAAATATTTACCGTAGGAATCTTCACAATGATGAATTCTGTTGATTGTGGATTGTGGAAAATCTCATGTACTCTGGCAATCTGCTGGCTTATTCCTCTAGCTTGGCAGGCTTTATACAAGAAGATTATCAGCTCTCGCTTTAAAATACACTACCTTAATGGAACTGGAAACTAATATGCACTTACATCTATTTGATCTTTCCCAAAAGTTGATTTAAGATCTGGGTCGGATGAAGCTACATTTGCAACCTGAAATGTCCATGTGCAGTAACATGTGTTACACTTTTGCATAACAAAAGACAATTCCAAACTCTAAGCAAAACTTAAATTCAAGAAAGTTTTCAAAAGAATTTCAAAAGTTTTGTGCTTCCTGCATCACTGTGGGTGCACACCATATTTGTACCTTTTGTTTTCAACAATTCAATACCAGTAACACTTGTTTACACATTTCAGTCACATTGCACCAAGATGTCAAATATATTGTGACTTGTGAGCACATGCTACCTTGTATTTTGCATGAATATCGATTTGGGCATTTTAGTGAAACGAAATTAATCAATTAAACACATTTTAAAGTAATATTCCATATCCCAAAAGAGCCCAGAGGGTTTCAAAACAGGGAATAACCCCAGGAGAAAAGGATTTGGCATTACAATTGTTTACAAACATATATTCTAACTGTGGAAGGAAAAAAGGGCCAAATTGAACCCAATAACAGAGTTTGTTTGGGTCTTTTTCTTTCCTTCCTCTTCTTCCCTTTTTTGGAAATGGTTGGAGATACCATGTCAATAAAACTCCTGATCATAAGCCCATAACCACGTTTAGTGCATATGCAATGTCGGAAACTCTCCCATCAAGTTAGCTTTTATACTGTTTGTCCTTGCCATTGTTTCTTAATAATCACTAATACCTACATTGAGTCACTTTTACCTAATTATCACGAGGAAAAAATAAACAAGTCCAAACACATAGTTAAATCAAATGAAGTACAGGAACCGGGATAAAGCTATAACAGGTAAGACTACTAGTTACATAAGAGCTCACCTTAATGGCCACACCGAGGAGCTTTTCCATCCAATCATTAGCATACAAAAGGTTAAGTGTATGCCCCTATGCAATATAAGTATAATAATCCAATTAGGAGTGAAAGAAACAGAAAAAGGACACACTCTGATTCAGGGCAGTGAGAAGTGTGCAACAGTGGCTGCAGTATCCAGAACTATCTGTCTAAATTTCTTGCCCTCTTGCAGTTTGACAAATTTTATCAGCTGGAAAGGATATGCATTGGGTGATGAGTAACTTCACAAAGTATGTAATGAATAATACATCTCCCACACATCTGTAAGCTTTGAGTGATTTTTGTGGAATTGAAAGGGCTTCTTCAAATCCAGTGGGAAATTTACTCAAGTATCTCATGCAGCTTATTCTTTCCAAGGTTGAAAGGCCAGACATCATAGGCAAAAGAAATGTGATCTAGCCAGACATTAAAACAAAAGTACTTCTCTTCTTGAAGAAGAGCAAAGGAAAGCTTTGATTATGGCAACTCCACGTCTGATCAGGCAATATCGAATCAAAAGTGTACATGAAGTGGTGGACCAACTGATCACTGGTATACAACCATAATACCAAAGAACTGATACAACTAGCATACACGTAGCCTATAGGATTTAAGCATAAGTGTGGATGCATGAAATAGAAACTTTACTTAAAATGGACAGCCATTGGTTATGAGCACTGCGCCAGCCAGTCATTTTATTTGATCAGTGCCTTTGATAGTTGGAATTTGGAAATGGCCAACAAAGGCACTGAAAACCGCCAATATAACCTTGATACTTGAAAGTTCTTAGATTCATCTAATCATGAGATTAGCAATCCATTGAAGTGCAAATGGAGAAAAAAAAACTACAAGATTTCCGAGGTGATTTTTACCAGATCAGTACCAACTTCAAGCCCTATCTTGCCCAGTAAATCACGGATCCAAGATCCACCATTAGAAGGTTCCTCCTTTCTCTTCACATGGCCAACCTGTAAACAAACAAGTTCCATTCAACATAAAACCAAACCAGCATGACCAGAAATGGATCATCTGCACGACTTCACAAAATGCATATGCATTGCCACCCCTTGGGAGAAATTCAATCAAGAGTTGAACACTTCAGATAACCCTTAAGCGAGAAAATCACAATTTCTCCCATGAAATTGAAACATTAAATTATCGCATTCCCTACCTCTGACGATGATATAAAGCGCTTGCTTTCCAATTGGACAAATCAGGGTGGCTACGCACACCATGCATTAATCACAGCAGTGCAGAGGACTGAAGAATAAGAGCACATACAACGCTACAGCGTGGCTAGGTGCCCCAAGCCTCCACGTCGGCACAGGGATGCTAGGTTGGTTTGAGTGGTGGTTTGCAGAGGGTCAGAGAAGCTTGCAAAAGGCACAGGTGCTTCCCTGACAGAAGCTTGCAGAGCGTCAGAGGTATGGACTTTTAGTCTTTTATGGTAGCAAGGATGCATCACTTTTATGCTTTTCAAGTATTCTATTTTTTCTACCCATTTCTAGTATGATGTTTTCAGATTTTGTAGGTCCCACCTAAAGCTACTATGCATTGGAAGAGTAGGAGCTTGAGTGGTGTCTTCAGTAACTTGTGCTCAGGTGGAGGATGAGACCACCACTTGAGGCTACCATGCATTGTACATGCCCTAAAAGGAGCACTGCAAACTATTGTACTGTAACTGTTCCTACCTCAACCGCAAAAAGAGAGTCAACTCCATTGACAGGTACAATTTTACCATCACTCAAATCCTATACATAACATAACCCAGAGAGTCAACACAGATACTAAAGAATCGATTCTACTAGAATGTAGACAGCATAAGCGTTCAGATACTTGTTCAAATGAATCACCCAGTGAATGTGCTGGATCTGTAGACGCTATGAGTGTCGATTCGCCACGGCCGGCAAACTTCACAGCAAGCGATGCTGCCATGCTAGTTTTCCCAACACTGCCTTTGCCTCCAAGAACATAGTACCTCGGTGTACCAGCAACCATCTCATCGAATCCATTCAAAGATTTATTGTCAGTCATAGAAGAATAGGAATTTCTTTGTATGGCAGCAGCCGCTGCTCTTTTCTTCGAGCCGCTGCAGATCCGCCGCCCCAAGCTTTTAAGACCGCCGCGCTTCTTCCGCACTGCGTCTCCGTTGTGCTTCTTGTGCATTGCGCCGCGCTTCTTCCGCACTACGCCTCTATTACGCTTCTTGTGCATTGCGTCGCGCTTCTTTTGCAATGTGCCTTCGTTGCGCTTGTTGTGCACTGCGCCGCCGCCGTCTTGGGCTACAATCTGCGCCGTCATACTTCTATTTATTCCTAATCGGCTTGATTTGACAGCTTCTCTATTCATGTCGGTTTTATCATGTTCTTCGTCGTGTTGCCGTAGTCGACTTTGCTCCCGCATCTTATGCTTTATGGGCTGTCACACGACACCAGATGGGAGATCTTTTATCGACATATTTTCCAAGAGTAGCATGCTACGACGACATTATGAAGACTCGGATTTTGGATTTTTTCCTATTTTAGTGTCAACCGTTTTCAAATGCAATGCTATTGCATACACCTTGCATTTGGGGGGTGGGGGGTGTTAAGGATATAAGGGTATTAGTGGTATTTCCTATTGTATTAGGGTTTAGACTTGTGTCTCTTTGTACCTTATATATATTGCCTATTTGGCCTCTTCAATATACACACAATATTCATAACAATTGTATCTTGCTGTTCAAAATTTCAGAAATAGCATAGTTAGTGTATCTCTTCTGCTTCAGAGAAGCGGTTTTGTTTTTAAGTCATCAATTCTGGAATTCAGTAAAGCAGCTACTACTGATCACCCCTCATAAGAAAAGCATGAATGCATGATCCAGGCATTGACGAAACTCCATGTGACCAGGGGCAGACCCACCTAGGTTCATGGGTGATGGGTGTTCATGATCCAGGCATTGACGAAACTCCATGTGACCAGGGGCAGACCCACCTAGGTTCATGGGTGATGGGTGTTCAGCTGAACACCCAAAATTTTTGGGCAAAAATTATGTATATATAGGGTATAATACATATATATACCTGAAGTTAAGTTGAATCAGCGTGTTAGCGTCCTCGGTCAAGCCTCGACGCTCGCCTCTCCGCCAGATCCCAAATTAGCCCACAAAGACGCCACAGCTCGCTGCCTCGCGATCCCAAACCAAGCCCAATTGTTTAATGATCGAATCAGCGTCTCAAGAATAAATAATGGCCCAACCGCCCAATCAATCCCACGGGCCACGGACACACGCAGACGGCAAGACCCAACTCCCAACCCTAAAAGGCAAAATCCTAAAATCCACCTCTATTCCTCTTCCTTGTGCGACTCGGGGCTCCACAAGACCACTGAGCCTTGGCTGGCAAGCAGCAAGCAAGGCGGGTGGCGGGCGGCGCGGCTTGCTCGCCACGCCACTTACTCCGAGGGCCCGAGGCTCCGTGCCTCCGTCTCCGTGTCACCCCGCTCACCCGTCGGCTCGGCTGCGCATCGAATTGAAGATGAGGTACTGTTGTGAAGTGTGAACTTCAGAACTTGTGTCTTGTGATTTGTGAAACGCAAGAAAGCTTAGAAAGGGCCTGTTCTTGGCTTCTTGCAGTTGCAGTCTTGATGGATATGCACATGCAAGGTAAAATTAGAAGTATAAATGGTTACTGTTTTTAGAATTGGGGGGAAGTACTCAAGTACAAGTAGTTATGCTATGTCTTTGAGTTGTCACCGCCTCACCGGGTTGAAGCACTTGATTTCATGTGCTGAGCACATGCTTGTTTGAACTTTCAATCTTGTTCAAAGCTCACACAATCTGCTATTGAATTTTGCCTTCCTTCGACAGGGAAATAGTGCTTACAAAAGAAGACAGTGGCGCAAAGCAATTGAATTTTATTCTGAGGCAATCCAATTGAATGACACAAATGCAACATATTACTGCAATAGAGCAGCTGCTTATCTGGAACTTGGCCGGTATACTTGCTATCATTCATTTGGATCACTCAAGTTTTGTCTAAAATCAGAATTTTAAAGCTAGGCATTTTTAATATTATGCAGTTTTAAGCAAGCTGAAGCAGATTGTGACCAGTGACAGTGAGCCACTAGCCAGGTAATCCCAAATTCCCAATTCCCAATTTGGCAAATCCTTGTGGGCAGTGGGCAGTGGGCTGTGACAGACTGACAGTGAGCCTGTGAATGAATTAAAGTGAATTGTGTTATTGTCATGTTGTATTATTGTGGTCCTGAATCTTCAATCTTGTATGTATGTGAATTGTAGATATTAGAGCTTTGAAAAATGGAGAAGAAGTCTGTCAAAATGAATTCTTTGTGGGAGAGAGCCGGAAAGAGTCTGATCAATATTTTTGTAACTTTGAATACCCATCCTGAAAATCCTAGATCCGCCACCGCATGCATGTGACGCAACATTATCTCGCAAAACGGGACGAGCACTACAAAATTCTAGTGCTTACACGTTACCTCAACAAACAGAACAAGACCAAGCCAAGAACACTGGGGCAAACCAAGAACTCGCAGCGAGTAACAACTAAAAGAACCCTAAAGCTGCATGCATTTGCTTCTTGCTACATAAGAGGGGGTGTACAAGAGGGCAAACCCTGGGTGCTCCAGCAAGCCACGAGGGGCTCCGCGGCCGCCGCCGGCGTCGAGACTCGAGAGGCGGCGGCAGGCAGCGAGGGCGAGGCGCCGGGCCGTAGGGTTTAGGAGAGCGGCCATTTGGGCTCTTCTTGGGTTGTCCCGGGTTCAGGTCTTTCCCTGGTGGAACTGGAGTGGTCTGATCTCTGCTGTTGGTATGAAGCTCGATGTCCAACTCCGTAGCTTTCTTTTTTTTTTTACTGCATTGTTCCGTTTATTTAGATTCTGTGAGGAAGAGCATGCAGCAAATAGAGTTACGATCGGAGTGGGTACGGACAGATATCACTTATCATGTATCATATTCCGTTTTGTTTTGGAGTCAGGGTCGCACACAAAAAGTGTCGGATACCCATTTCTCTATCTCTTATTTGTTTCGCGAGTCTTGAGTTGGTCGGATGGGAATTATCCGCTTGTTTTGCACCATTATACAGGACATTGGACAGTAGGAATACAATCAGAGCGAACATAGAGAGACTAATCGCTGAGATATCTAAGGAAAAACACCTAGTATCCTCTGACTACTCAGATAAAACAACTCACTTATCTGTTATATGTTCCTAAGTGAAGTCACAACAGGCTTTTCTCATATCACCTGATATACGGACACATACGGACGGATATCGTTTATCTTGTATCGTATTCCGTATTTTCTTTTCTTCAAAGTCAGACACAAATAGTATCAGATACTCATTTCTCCATCCCGTATTCGTTCCATAAACCTTTGATTGGACGAGAATTATCTGCTCCGTTTGTGCCTCCGAGGGCAAGTAAAAGATGACCGAGTTGGTCTACTGCGTCAGTTTCAGGTACTGGTGTGAAAGAGCATGTGTTCGAACCGCGTTCTTGACATGCAGCACTTTTCTCGGGCGAAAATTCGCACTTCTTAATTTTTAGTAAGTAAAATGTTGCAGATTTTCAAGCCCCATTGCAAAGTTGCATGCAGCGTAGGCGTAGGTGTACCATGCAGCGTTTAGCTAACTATCATACGCGTTTTTGCCTACTGAGCGACACAACTAATTCCCCAATTCGCGTAGCTGATAATACACATCTCCATCTTATCTCTGATACCAACCGAGTTCAGAGTCATTAGCCGCATTGTTTGGCGTTAAGCTGTTAGCCATCTGGACCTGCTCAGCATGTACCTTATTACCTTGCATATGGAGCATCTTCTTACTCCTTAGATTAGATGGGAAGGGTGAAAAGCTTTGAAGCTCAAGCCAAACTTGTACCGATTTGATCTGATTGATCATAACCAGTGGCATCGAAACTACCCAACTACTCGTACATTTTACAATGGAATGGGGAAGGCTGCATAAACACTAGCTTTGGTGCCAGGGTAGTGGGTAGTCCTTTCATACTAAGACTACCTTGCATGACTGAGAGAAATAGTGCAAAGGATATCCAAAAAACGTGATATATAAACCGAGTACTCAAACCACAAAAATTAGAACATGGGAAACGATGTCCAGATCCGCCCTTGGAACAAGGAAAATGGATCGAAATTTCTAGCTTAATTAATTCAGTAACCACCAGTTTAGCATACTGAACGGGCTTGACTCAGCACTGATCACCATCCGTCCTAAAAAAAAGAATTCAGCGGTATAAAGAGCCCCGGCCATTTCATTTTGATGTTTGCTTCTCCTTGGTCTTCTGGATCTTCAAAACCTTCTTCACAATCTTTTGCTCTTCAACAAGGAAAGCACGGATGATCCTGTAATAAACATGTCAGAAAATGCAAATGGTAGAAGATATAGAATGGTAGGTAGCCAGCAGTTAAAGACACGAGGATGCACTAACCTTTCCCTAACAGCCTGACCAGATAGAACACCACCATAAGGACGGTTGACAGTCCTCCTGTTCCTGGATAACCTGGATCTTTTGTACTCAGCAGGCCTTAGGTGCGGTATCTACAAGATATCCAAAACAAGCATTACTACAACTTACATGAGCAAATCACTAACAATATACAGCATGAAAAACATTTGCACCATCAACCAATAAAATTCTTACAGTGCACTATTACAAGAACATAGATATATACACAAACAATAATTTCCCTTGATCTCGTGTTCATGGGAGTTCCACAAACATAGAATGGAGATTTCATCCATAAAATGGAAGCTCTATGACATTGCAGCTAAGAGCTCTAAGAATATATTTTTCACCACAAGTAAAACTGCTAGCAGTTTATTCTTGCATCGGTGACAGATGGGGAAAAAAACAAGTGTCAAAACAACACATCTTCCGATCAGCAAGTCCAATTAGCTTACCAATTATTCACGAGCAACAAGCTATAATAAACAGTACAAACCAATGAACCATAACACAGAAGGCCCTTTAAAATGTACATCGACCAACTAATATCATGCAAACATTAACATACATTCCACAAACTTAGGGATCATAACCCTGATGGTTCAGGCTGGCCTGTTTCCTATATCCGGGGCCGTAACTAAAGCCTCCGTTCATTTGTGAAGACAACCTTCCCAACAAAACATTCAAGACGACCGCGCAATCTCTAATGCGGGATTGGTTGAAAATACATAATCATTAGCATCACTCCGTTGTTTGTAATCAATTTGCATTCCCTTTGGAACTATCAAGTCCCACAACTGTTACAATTAAATTATATTCTCCAACTACGCTCCAATAACAAATACGGCACAGGCCAATGCTCAAAACATGTACAGCTGATGAAATCTAAAAAGGGTATGACCAGATTTTATGTTTAACAAAGCCGATGTGTATAGACGGAACAGCAGGCGACACTTCATTGGACAAAACAAAGCTACTCTCGTCACGCAAGAAGCATGCCAGCGAACTGGTACAGCATTTATTTATACAAGGAAACAGAGCTCAGCCATGGAAATTCGGCCACTTGATTCACATTATTACCGCAGACAGACCAATCCATTTGTAAAAAAATGGTTTACTCGACGATGAAACTACAATAAGTCAACTTGATTCACACCAAAGTTTCAAGATGTGATCACATGCGATCGCTTACCCCCTGGATCTTCTTGCCGGTGACCGGACACTTCGGTCCGCTCGCCCTCTTCTTGGTGTACTGGTACACAAGCCTCCCTCCTGCACCAATCACGCGGCACACATCAGTACACGCGGATTCAGCGTACGAACAGAGCAAGGATTCGGATCGCAGCCCGGGAATCTGTCAAAGAGAAACCGCGGGGATCGAAGATCTCACCTGGGGTTTTGACGACCCTGGTCTGGTTGGACTTGGTGGCGTAGCTATGCCGCTTCCGGTACGTCAGGCGCTCCACCATGGCGTCAACCTAGCTGTCGCTCGCTTCGCTCTGCACAGAGGAGTGGGAGGCGGCGGAGGAGGAGGCGGCGGCGGCGGCTAAAACCCTGGGCGAGCAAAATTGGTGGGCTGGTGCGGGGAGCGAATAAAAAGGTGAGTGACGGAACCTGACCTAGATCGGACGCCTACAAATTTCGTGATCTAAGGGTCAGGAACGTTGGAAGTGGAAGAACTGATTTTTCTCAGTATTGTCGAGTGTTCTTAGGCTGAAATGACATGTTTTTATACGAACTAGCAGAACTACATCATCGTAAATAAAATAATAAAAATAGCATTTCTACTATGCAAAGCGACCGACCGTGACAGCCGTTGCCATGCCGATAGTGAACAGTTCATACTTTTTGCTCATTGTGCGCCACTGTTCTTAGGACAGACTGTTCACTCTTTTTTTCGTACTGTTTACCATTGTACATACTATTTGCCACTGTTTTACACCCACTATGCACTGAAATCCCTTGTGCATGCTCGGCTCTGCAGTGGACCGAGAGAGCGGTTGGTTGCTGGTGTGAATCTATGGTAGAGGGTATATGTCGTCTGTTTAACTTATCACGGTGTCATTTTGTTATTTCGAATACGAAAAAACTAGATTTGCTATTCCGTTAAAAAAAAGGGCCAATTAGGCCAAAAACTCTTGTACTATCGTGCCTCTCTTGGTGGTGGGTGGCTTTATATTTGGTATGTATCAACATGGTTACTTTATAGGGACAGGTTGGCTTAGGGTAGGCTAGAGGGATGTAAGATATTGTGTTTGATTGTGCGTTCGGTGGGAGGAAGTATTTATAGAAATATTTGTTTGGTTGGGTGCATATCTTGACCGTATGTGTAGATGCAAGAGATTATGGAAAAACTTGTTAGCAACTTAGCATGGCTTTAATTTTATCTTAATATATTATAATAGCTCTTAATCCACTCTAATACTACATGTTATGCACTAATGATCGCTTAATAACATCATTAGCATAGCCTGCAGCCGGAGAAATTAGGGGTTGTTTGGTTGCCTACATCCGCACCAACCTGGCCCGCGGGATGCAATGACACGTTGTTTGGTTGCCTACATCCGCGCGTGGGCCTGGCTGCCGAGATGCAAAAGGGCACCTTAGGCTTGGCTCTGCTCATACGCAAATTTCGAATTTTTTTAAAAATAATATTTTTTAAAAAGATAATTACAAAAATATATAGTTACCCCCAAAAAATTACAAAATGAGTCTGTCGCCAGCTCAATCAAGACAGTACTCTCATCATCTGTCGCCCGCCAGCACCTATCGCCAGCTCAATCAAGCGACAAGAAATCGATCGTTGTTATGTCGCCAGCTCAACTAGCGATAGAATCATGCATGCATTCCTCAAACCCTAATCTTGTTTTCGTATTTGTGATTGTCATAAATTTTGAACGGTACAAAATCTATTAGTCTCGCAATAATATTTTGTGATCATCGTATGTTGTTCTACTACGGTGAATTTCTGTAGAATTTTGCGAGGACGATTGAAGTATCAATGATTCGTAACTAGGAAGGTAAGTGATATTACGATGCTGGAAAAAACATGGAAGAATCGAATGCAAAAAGACGATGAGATTTGATGTTGCGAATTAAAATACACTTCATAATGAAGCTGGGAATAACACGGCGCATAGGGTTTGTCACTGCGCAAGGCTATCTCCTTTGGCCTTGTCATCGCAAGCAAAGTCAATTCGTCTGGTCTTGTCACTACGCAGCTACCCCGCTCGATCTTGTCATCGCAAGAAGGCCGTCTCCTTTGGCCTTGTCACTACGCAAAGCCGCCCGTCTGGTCTTGTCATCGCGCAAAGTCGCCTGCTCGTCTTGTCGCCGCACAAAGTCGCCTGTGGTCTTGTCACCGCAAAAATCATCCCGCTTGATCTTGTCTCGTGCAAAGCTACCACTTGGTCTCGTCTTGTCATCTGCAAGCTAACACATTACCCGCTTTGTTAGCCTCCCCCCGCGGGCTATAAAATAGGACCACTGGACCCTTGAAATCATAGGAAGAAGAACCTTCTCCATCGTACAATAACATACTATGGCAGACGCCGAGAGACCAGTCCAACCGGGGTCGCCGAAGCAAGACCTTCCCCTCGAAAGGAGGGAGGACTTCGGCCCTAACTACCGGTTGATGCCAAACAAGTGTGCTCAACCAGTATGGCCGAAATGCGGACACGGAGAGGACGCTGTCGTACAGGTCACGGACGGCCCTTTCGATAGCGGATGACGTTTCTTCCGATGCCCACACTCTGGGGGTACAATTAGCAAATAGTTTTATTCATGTTACTACTAATACATCCTCTATGCTAACCGTCCCTTGCAGCAGATGGCGAAATGCGATTTTGTCCGTTGGATCGATCCTCCCCATGAACGACATGTTGTGATGTACGTGGATAGATTGTGGGACCGAATCTTTGAGTTGGAGGCGCGGATTAACAATCTCAACGAGTAAAATGATGACCTCCGCCAATAGATGCAGTGCGAGAGGGGCAACGAGGAGGTCGTGAACATAGAAAGTTCCTATGATCACACATGCTGCTGCGCGAACCCTATCTGCATATGTGTGTGCCACTACAACGACGGCCAGCCACGTCCGAGGTGCCCCCTGTAGAACACTCTATGTGGGTAGTGAGAGGCACCTTCTGCCATTAGGCACCGGCGGAGAAGCTTGTACGTCGGTAGTCTCCCCTTCTGTACGCAATTATGTTCAATCTCATAAATCATGTAACTAAATGGTGGACGTGTCATTGCGGTTGCCTTTTATCGAGTTGACTGTTGCATCGATGTGTCGCGTGCATTAAGCTATAGGCGTCTATATGCATTGAACAAACATGCATTGTATGAAGGAGTACACCTAGCATCCCCTAAAACCCCAAACCCTTAACCTAAACCGTAAACCCTTAAACCTTTAAGTCGTAGAAAGAGGGTGGTGTGGGGTGTCCCAATGCAGAATCGTACACGTGGTTGCGGTTTTCAAGCAAGCAAAAAAGAGATATCGAAACATGAGACTAGCATAATAATAGCTTAGTTGTGTTGAAATTAATATTTACATGGAACGATTGATATTTAGAGGCACAAATATCTAACAACAGCCCCTCTTGGGGCGCACCCTGCGTGTCGTCTCTGGCCTCGCCCGGCGATGGTCCGAGTATGTCAGAGGATTAGGCGGGATGACTAGCCGACTGACACGAGTAGCCTAAGGTGGTGTCGTGAGGGGGGGTCCTATGTTTGTTGGGTCGGTGCCGGCGCATCGTGCAGCTGAGAAGCCTTGATGGAGAACAAGGTGTCACACGGGTCCGTGAAGAAGTCCTTGAGGGGTGCCGATAGGTGTGAGTCGTCGCGCGGCAATGAATCGTCTTCCCAAGGTGTTCCTGTGAAGTATTACGTTACAAACGTAATCATGACGAAAGCACGAAAAAGAAAGTTATGCAAGCAAGCAAGGTGGTCCTACCTGCTGGCCCAAAGGCATGCTCCGACGACTCTGCGTACCCCTGGCCCGTGTACAGGTGGTGCTGAGGACCTGAAAGAGAAGATTGTCGTTAGTAACTATTGGGGTTCGAAATAAAGAAGCATTACATTATGCAAGCAAGCAGGGTGGTCATACTTGGTGGCACGAAGGTGTGCCCCGATGACTCCACGTACCCCTGCCCCACGGTGCTCCCACCATGGTGCCACGATGACACGCCTGCCACGTCCGGGGCAGGAGCCCGTGGCCATGAACCACCTCGATTGACCCCTCGTCCTCACACTGGTCAGTCCACCGAGTCCCTCGGCGTGTGACAAGTCGCGGTCTGGATGCCTCGTCTCGCGGTGTCCATGATCCCCTGCAGGACCCCTCTGGTGTCCCCCTGCATCTTGGGGTGCACGAAGGTTGCTAACTCGAGAATCTCCCAGTGTAGATCCGTCTGCACAAGTAATGAACAAGTTGGAAACATAAATCTGCTAAATTATATATGAATTAAGGACCGTTCAATACGTACAGAGCGGTGGAAAGCGGAGTCTAGCTGGGCGGGGTACGTCTCGGACGTCGCAGCCTCGTGTCATGGTGGGTCGACCATGACCCGGACACAGCGAAGCCTCGTCCGACTAGCGTACCAATCCATGTACTCCTCATACGTCTCAGGGTCATAGGGATCATCCCCACACTGGATGGGGTCCTCGTGTGCGCCACTCCAAGCCTCAACCCAAGGCCTCGTCCTGTCCAACCAGGACATCGTGCCACGTACTCCCTTCCTAGTGTACTTGTGGACGGCAAGACAATTATTTGATTGGCACATTGTACGAAAGAAGTAAATAGTGAACTTATGTGTGGACGTGCACCGACACCCGTGTCCCCCAAGGGCCGGACCTCTGTCAGAGTCCGACCGGCACAGACCCGCTGCACTGGTACTCCTCCACGAAGACATCATGTACCAAGGCCCCCCGCGTGTACCAGTACAGGTAGTCTCGCATGCACAGGATCGACAGTCCGTCAGGCGCCCACGCGTTCACCCTCTCCAGAGTGTACAGTGTCCAGATGACGCAGTCACTGGTCAGCTGATCGAACATCGCGACGTACTCTAGGTAGGACCCCTGCGAAGTGATCGGCGTGAAGGTGACCTGTGCAATAAAACACCACAAACTTAGCACACGAAATTGTCATTACAATACGAAAATAATAAATGATCATGAAACTAACCCGTCGGTGACCACACCGCGTCTGCGTGGTGGGTCGGGTCCACGTCGTCACCCCGAAGCGCATAAGCCGACCGTGTCGCTCCCAAGTCCAAATTGTGGTCGTCCGATCCGAAGCGCCAAGAATCACAACCGCAGTGCAGTAGTGGGCATCCGGAGAGGATGGAGCTGTCCTGGGCACGGTGGCACGCGTCGCGACAAAGGCGCGTGAGATGTCGCGCAAGACAAGACGCGTCGGACCCAGCGAGGGAGGATCTCTTCCACCGGCAAGTCGGGCACCTCACGTGCGTACCGGACGTAGTGCTTGTCGACGCTGTCGCCGTGGGACCCCAAGAACATGACCCACCCAAACAACCATAACAGGTAGGCCTCGAAGTGACTCCTAACAGCGACGTCCCCTGAGTCAGGCGCCATACGCTCGGGCTGCAAGAAGACATGTACACATCAGCAAGGTTCACATACGAATTTAAGCGAGATGACAATAGTTACAAATACTTATGTAGAACTGGCAGATCCACCTCAACGCCGCCCGTCGCAGCCGCTTGAACTCGATGTACCCGCCGCCGGCGGCAAAGACATTGTGGAACCTCGCTAGGAGGTCCGGCGCCACATGGCCGAGATGTCGACGCCGCCGAGGGGCTCGCGATGGCAACCCGGCCAGAAGGTCACGCCCCGAGCGCCGGCGCCATCTCCCCGCACGAAGGTGGAACGTGTGCGCTCGCCTCCATGGTCAACCAACCGCCGTCGAGGGCCCGGTCGTATGAAAAACGCCTAGATGTACGACCAAGACCACGGTCCTGGTCGTCCTCCCACGTCGCCTCCACCATCCTCGCTAGTGGAAGGAGGTCTGTCGCTCTCAACCTGCGTCGAAACGATTAAGAACAAACATAACTGCACGCAAAGTAGTCATACCGTGATTGACTGTATTAAGGTCATAACTATATGTACTCGAATCCAGTGCGTCGCGACCTCCATGCCTCGATAGGCGTCGCGCAACCAAACGTGCCAAGCTCAATCGGTGCCTCGCCTCCCGGGGAGCACAAGATCGAGAGGCGCCACGGACGCGTCGGCCAATCACTAGGTCAAGCAACTCATACTGGCCTCCGTCCGCCATATCTACAAATTAAGTGCATACATTGTAAAGAGTACGAAACATGTTCTACAAAGTTCTTCCTATTTTACTAACTAGTTTCGTACTTTAAATTTAATTTTCGACATTACCAACATAATTATCACGCACAAATGGGATATTTCTAATAGTTGTCTTCTTATGTACGACGAACTACACTATACACGTCTCAAATAATGTACGATAAACTACAATATGTCGCTATTCTACTTGATTCTATGTCGCTATTCTACTTGATTCTAGTCGCTATTCCACTTAATTCTATGTCGCTATTCTACTTAATTCTATGTCGCCTTCTACTTAATTCTACTGGCTATTCTACTTAATTCTATGTCGTATTCTACATAATTTGACATAATGTACAAGGTTGCAAAAAAATAATGTAGTACATAATTTCACTACAATTATCTAATCTACTTAATTCTATATCGATATTCTACTTGATTCTAGTCGCTATTCTACTTAATTCTATGTACTTAATTCTACTGGCTCTTCTACTTAATTCTATGTCACTATTCTACTTAATTCTAATTGTTATTCTACTTAATTCTATGTCGCTATTCTACTTAATTCTACTGGCTATTCTACTTAATTCTATATCGTTATTCTACATAATGTACAAGGTTGCAAAAAAATGTACCTGCAAGATGGCTGGCCTACTGGATCTACTGCTCTATCAATCTCTCTCCTCCGTGACGAACCAGCAGAGCTTCGCTACCTTTTTTTCTCTTCCTCTCCTCTTCTCTTTTGTTTTTTTCTGGAATTAAAATGAGGATTTGAGAGATTTTTTTGGGTTTTTACAGATGGCATACTGTCGCCAGTTGAACTGGCAACAGGAAGACTGTTCAGTTTCCTGTCGCCAGTTGAACTGGCGATAGGTGCTTGGACCGGCGACAGGCAGGATGAGTGTCCCTGTCGCCAGTTCAACTGGCGATAAGTTCCAGGGACTCATTTTTATAATTTTTTGGAGCGACTATATATTTTTGTAATTATCTTTTTGAAAAATATTATTTTAAAAAAATTCCACAAATTTTGATAGTTTCTCCAAAGCCAGGCTCGTTGGATGTTGCCCGTGAGATCACATGATCTTGTATATGCTTCTACTCACCTCCCAAACCATGCATCATCCTGTCACTCTCTCGTCTTCCTCATCCTCTCCCACTCCCATCCCAAATCTGCTCCACATCTGCAAGCATTGGCAGGGCGGCAACACTTG
Organism: Phyllostachys edulis; assembly: GCA_036346405.1. Classification (NCBI taxonomy): domain Eukaryota; kingdom Viridiplantae; phylum Streptophyta; class Magnoliopsida; order Poales; family Poaceae; genus Phyllostachys; species Phyllostachys edulis. The sequence goes on along the minus strand of CM070552.1, from coordinate 43,090,822 downwards.
GCGTACATGGCGGCGAGCTAAGGGTGGACGGTGCGACCATTGGAGAGGTCGGCAAGGACGATACAAAGCTTGAGGAGGGAAGTGAAGGCACGGAGGACAAAGCATGCTGCCGAGAAGGACATGGCTACGAACGTGGCAAGTGCTCTCGACAGGTTGGAACACACAGCTGTAGCCCTCGTAGTTGTAGCAGGTTAGTTCAGGAAATCTACACCAAATAGGCTAGTTAATTTAGGTGAACAAATTAGATCATTTTGGGGTGTTGGAGATGATGGTTCTCATGTGGTGAGACAGCTACCTGTGTTTATCATTCTATAATATATGATTTGGATACTATATATTTCAATTTAATAATGGTGTATCTCAATGAGATTCAATGGAAAGAAAAAAAAAACAAAAGAGATCTTGATTGTTGAGTTCTCTCTGCTTTGTGCTTCACTGATTCATCCTAGTCATGAGATTGTAATTTACAAGTTGTGAATAATGCTTTTTTAAGGAGTTGTGAATAATGCTCACAAGCAAGGTTTTCAATCCTAGCTAACATATTCATCCACGTTGTAATCTCACCACCCAACAACATGCATCCAACCAAACAACTTCTCTGCTGAGTCAGGTTATAGGGATACGGGCAACCAAACAATATCACATTGCATCTCCACAACCTAGCTAAGTAAGCCAGGCTCACTGGTACGCCCAGGTGGGGGTCATGCGGGCAACCAAACGCCCCCTAGACGTTTGTGCGGAGCCTGGCCTAAAGGCACTTTTTGCATCAGCTTAACCAAGTTGCTTTATGCGTGCCATCATCCAAACTTGAGAAACAAAAAGAGATTTTGCATCTGTGCAAACTGAGGTGATGCACCCAACCAATCACACCCGAATCGAAACAAGTTGCTCAGTCTATTTCTCAAAACAAGGGACAACCTAGCTTTTATTAATTAAAAGAGGGAATACAATATGTGAGGATACACTAGTGAACATACACAATTTATCCAAGAATATAAATGTTGGTTCAAGGAAAAGAAGGTACACAATTTATCCAAGAACATAGAGGGACACATCAGCTATACAAAAAAAAAAGAGGGACACATCAAGCCATATCTGCCATGTTCACTACACCCAAAGAAAAAATAATGTGATCATCTATGTCACAAACTCACATATAGCTTGAATGGTCAACTTGTTTTGGTTCGAACTATCTATTTCTAAGTTCAGGGGCAGATCTAGGCCTCAAGCTGGGTAGCTGTAGCCTGAGGCCTAGAAAATTGTTCAGTGTAATTTTTTCGAAATATAGACCCAACAAAAAAATTCGTAGTGGGCCAGCCCGAGGCCTAGGTAGCCAGCCCAACCTACTCACTTAGCCTTTCCTCCACACCCTCAAAGCCCCTAGGAAACCTAATCCTCTCCACGTCCTCTTCTTCCGCAGCTGCCCCCACGAGCCCGCGCCCTCCACGCTCCTCCTCATCGCCCACCGCAGCGCCGCATCCGCCTGCTCCACGCCCGACTGCCCTCCATGGCTCCACAACGTGTCCGCACCCTCCCTCCTCGCCCTCTGCCATGCCCAATCGCTCCACGCTCGGCTGCCCTCCACGCCCAGCCTACCGTCCACGGCTCCATGCCCGACTGCTGTTAGTTTCCTTTAAGTTGTTAGTTTCTTGAACTTTCTTGAACTATTGGTCTATTGCAAACAGATGGAGTCACGGTCTTATGGAGATTAACCTAACTACCTAAGTACCTGACCATGACGTGTTATTATCTTCAAAGACTCATTTGTTTTGTACAATTCCAAACTGTGAATATGTTCCTGATAATCCATTATGTCTTCACTTGTCTTTTAAGAAGACTTATTCTAGCTATTATCTCAAATTTGCTTGGACCTAATAGAGTAATAGAAGTTTGGTTATGCTTAAGTTCAATTCGTCTATTATAGGGAAAATAATGTATTACTTTGGATCGGTAATTGCCTTTGTTTGTGATACTATGACATATTGATATGTGAGGGGACAATTGCATTTAGACTTCATGGCTTTTGAGTTTTGGTGAAGCCGTGATGTCTAAATCTTTACATGTATAATTTTCAACTATATTTATTTCTAAGATTTGATACTACTGTGTACTTGCCAGGATCTGTGATTTGGCTTTTCAACTGGAATTTTGATGATGGAAGTAGGTAGTGTGATGATGAAATAGTATTATTGATTAAGAACTTATGATTCCATTATACCGAGGCACTTTGTTATGCGAAGCTGATAAAGGTCCCGAAAAATCCTTCAAGACGACCATTGAAGTTGTTGGACCGAAAAGGCGACTAGAGGGGGGTGAAGAGGAGCATGATTTCTTTCTCACCTTGATTGAATTCAACACGATTTTCACTCCAATAGCTATGAAAGCTATGAAGATCAATATACAAGCATAGCGGAAGACTTGTAATGAATCCAATCAACACCCCGAAGAGAAAAGATCAAAATCACCAAAAACTAGAAACCAATATAGTTGGGCGGTCAGACCTCTAAAATTGGCGGGTTGACTTTTTGCAATAGCGGTCAGACCTCTCAAATTGGCGGTTTGACCTCCAACACAATGAACAGTTAAATCAGCCCGAACTCAAAATCACAAATTGGTCTAACTTTTGATCCACAACTCCAAACTCCACGAAACTTGAAACATACCTTCTTTAGGATGTCAGAAACCTATTCCAATCAACGATCGTGAAGATCGTGGCCAAAGTTCCGACTTTTTTCCGTTTGAGTGAAGGTTGCTTCAAAACCAAGTCAAAACCTCAATATGATCTAAACACTTGCTCGTGGGTGATTGATGATCAAGATGATCCTAGATGTATTCCCACATGTCACATCAAGCTAGATCTAGGCCAGAAACTAAAGGAAAACTCACGGATCAAAGAAAGCCCCAGAATCACAAAATAGAGAGTAAAAATAAAAAGAGACTCATCTTGAGGAATCTTGCTTGGATTGATTTGGGATTGATGCTGGCTTATAGCCACTCCATCCAGGAGGACAAAGACTCAACACATGAGTACATAATCAATCCATGTCCCTAGAACCCTAACCTCTCCACCATTCTCTCCTAACCCTAAAACACAAACTAGGGTTTTAGATATGAAGGTTGGGAGATGTTGAACCAGCACCCTCCCCTATTTATAGTGGAAGCTAGCTTCTAGAAGGATATTCCTAATGGGCACCCGTTAAGCCCACACATAAATGGGTTTCACTTACGCACATATTTTAAAGCGTCGTCTTTATCTCCTCTTGACCTAAACTGCTTCTCCTTACGCCGTCTTGCGTCGCGGGTTAGCAAAAGGTCATCAAGACGGTATTTAGATGAAGTTCCCAAAATACCCCTTCTCGATCCCTCTCCGAAGACCGAGTCCAAACTTCATGAAGCAATCCCATGCTTCGTCATGTGTAGGTTGATCAACGACTATCTTCATGTCGGCAAGTCTCTACCATCCGGATCCCACCGAAACCACCATGGCACTTGCACCGACTCCCGCGCTGCTTGATGCAACCCGTCGCACTGAACTTCCCGTTCGGTCATCCTTGTCCATTTTGCGCCATGCTTGAGGCTTCTGACTTCACCCGGCATCCTCGATCATTCTGAACCTCAACTCTCCAAGCCTAATCCCGATCATTCTCGCCGTTGACCGTCGTTGACCTCCAAGCTTTCTGCACAACAATAGACAAAGAAATCGATTCCGGGAATAAGTTCTTCGCAACTTGACCCACGTTAGTCAAAACATACATCATGCAACACATACGCACTGAAACCCATGAACTTGACCTAACTTACACACATCGCCACCAAGTTGGTCGGCGAATAAGTCAAAACCGGTCGATCACCACCATGGCGGTCCGACCGCCTAACCGGTCGACCACCACCATTGGCGGTCGACCGCCACTGTTGGCGGTTTGATGACCAAAGAGGACTTGCCAAAATTTCAACCCTGGAAATCCGAAACCTTCTGGAAATTTCAAACGAATAGAACTTTTGACTTGAAGCTCCAAAAAATATGAGACCAAGTGTAGAACAATCCCCTCTCTTGCCTACACCCTCTATTTTTGGCCCAGCTCCAAATTCAAAAAACACTTTATGGCCGGTCAGACCGCTGACAATATGCTGGTCTGACCTCCAGCCACTCAACCCGAGGGTTGGCCAGTCTGACCACCAGAGGTGGCCGGTCAGACCGCTACACAAGCCGATCTGACCGCCACCCTAGCCGATCTGACCGTCTAAAGCCTGACAGAACTGAACTTTTACCGAAAATAAGCGTTTCAACAAACCTTCAACGTCATTGCTAATTGTATCATCATCCTAAGATCGTGAGCGTATCCCCATGATATCCACAATCTCCCCCTTGATGAACACATTGGCAATTTCTCAAAAATATAAATTTGAGGTTTGAAAATGAAAATACTCAACGTTTTCGCGAAAAGGCACAACTTGGTCCAAATGCAAGAGAAAGCAATGGAAATGACCAAGTTGGCTTCACATTAGCATAGGCAAATGAGATAAGGCAAAAGAAAACAAGAAAGCTTCAATTTCCAGAGAAGAATAAAAAAAACTCACTTAAGATCCATATGAAAGAACAATTGTTCAATTTGACTTTTGATCATTGTGAGGTTCCAAGAATTGCAATTTAAGTTCAGAAATGGCAATACGATCATAAGAATGCAAATTAATTGCTCCCCCTCACTATGATCACAATTTTTCAGAAAAATTCATTTTCTCCCTTTTTCTCCAAATAGCTCCCCCTTTTTAATATTTTTGTTACATCTTCTCCCCCCTTTGACAATGGATTCATCAAGGAATCACGCATTCCTCTCATCCAAAGATGACAAATGCAGAAATGAGGAAAAAGTATAAGAAAGAGCATGCATGAAATGCAATGGAGTGGCTTCATTTTTTGTGATTTTTAATTTTTAGTACAAGAAGATTTAGAGATTACCCAAAAGAGCAAGCTAGCATTTCTACTAAAACTCAATACCTATCAAGCCTGAGAGCGCCAAAGAAGATCATGTTAAGATATATATATATATATATATATATATATATATATATATATATCAAAGCTAAGCTAGAAGGCTCAAGATAAAGCGACGAATTTGTAATAATTTAAGCAAAGCTTCAAAATTAGTAAGTTCATCAACAGGGATCCTAAAGTGATAATGGTCATGTCAGAATGTCAATGTGAGATCAAGAAGCTAACAATGACCATCCTAGAGATAAAAAGTCCTAAATTGAATCATTTTGTTCAAAATACCTCAATCACCCAATTTTTACAACAGTTTTTCATTTGCAATTAATATTGAAGTTGATTAAAACTCTATCTAGTGAAGAAGATTCTGGACTTGGAGCCGTCCACAAACTCTTCCTAAGCTTCAACCAGGGCGACAAATCTTGTTGTTCATGTCAATTTTGACAAACAGTCCCTATGAGATCGTCATCAAACTATCTCCAAGTTCATGTCTTTGACATGCAGTCTCATGAGAATAGTTTGGCACAATTTAACCATATGAGAACTTTAAAATTTGAATTTTCATTTGCACAAGAGCAGTTTTAGATTCACACAAGAACAAGAAGCTCAAGAGATGTTCAACCCTAGATTCAAGAGCTAACAAAGCAATTTTGACAAGGCCAATGTCACAAAAGGAGTACTAATTGCGCAACTAGCTAAAATATCCACAAATTATAATTTTTAGTTCAAGTTGTTTTAAAGTTCTAGCTCATTGAGCAAAGACTTAGCTACATATGTGAAAGCATGATAATTCTAGCAAGTCAAAGAACTAGACATGACATTGAGCAAGAATTGAAATACTAAAGCTCAAGAGGGTAAAAAGCAAAGCTTCGTCAATTAAAAGACAAGCAGTAAAGCTTATATTACAATGCATCTTTTTATGATTTTCATATGAATGCAATATGATACAATGAGATGCAAGAAGAGCTCAAAAAGCCTAAAAAGATCAAAAAGATCAGCAAATACAGCAAAAGATCAAAAAGATTAAATAAACAAGAAAAGCTGAGAAAAGAACCAACTCCCCCTCAAACCAACCCATAGGGGTAAATTACCCCTAACTCACTCCTTAAGGTGGCAAACCTAGTTAGGTCTAAAGGCTTGGTGAGGATATCAGCTAACTGAGCCTCGGACTCCACAAATTCTAGCACAATATCACCATTCTCTACATGGTCTCTAAGGAAGTGATAGTGAATGTCTATGTGCTTGGTCCTAGAATGTTGCACAGAGTTCTTAGCAATATTAATGGCAGAAGTGTTATCACAGAGAAGAGGAACACTAGCAAAATTTAACCCAAAGTCCTTAAGAATGGACACCATCCACAAAATCTGACTACAGCAACTAGCAGTAGCTACTTATTCAGCTTTTGCAGTGGATTGAACAACAGAGTACTACTTCCTAGACGACCAAGAGACAAAAGAAGTGCCTAAGAAGTGACAAGTGCCTGAGATACTCTTCTTATCTAGCCGACAGCCCGCAAAATTAGAATCAGAAACCTCCCGAATGGACAAGGAAGAAAAGCAGGAATACCAAATGCCATACTGGAGGGTAAGGTACCTGAAAATGCGCTTAGCGGCTTGGCGATGTGAACTCCTTGGAGATGCCTGAAACCTCACACAGAGGCAGACCGCAAAGTGGATGTCCGGTCTTGAGGCCATCAGGTAGAGGAGAGAGCCAATCATGTTGCGGTAGGTACTCGCGTTGATCCACGGCTTCTTCTTCCTCATCTGGATCTAAAACAGTCGAAATTACCATGGAAGTAGCGATCGGCTTGCAGTCACCCATCTCGAAGCGCTTGAGCAAATCCTTGGTATACTTCGTTTGATAGATAAAGATCTCTTCCTTGCATTGCTTGATTTGAAGCCCCAGAAAGTAGTTGAGCTCTCCCATCATACTCATTTCAAATTCCCTGGACATGGTCTCAGAAAAACTGAAAACAAGAGCATGCGAAGAACCACCAAAGATAATATCATCTACATAAATCTGAACAAGCAAGAAACCATTGCCATGCTTAAGAATTAATAGAGTCTTGTCTATCTTACCCATCTCAAAATTATTCTTAAGCAAGAAGGTCTTAAGTCTATCATACCAAGTTCTAAGAGCTTGCTTAAGACCATTCAAGGTTTTGGATAGCTTGAAGACATGATGTGGATGCTTGAGATTCTCAAATCCTGAGGGTTGCCTAACATACACTTCCTCCTCTATATAACCATTCAGAAATGCACTCTTAACATTTATCTGTTGCAGCCTAAAACCCTTAGATGCAGTAAATGCAAACAGAATGCGAATGGCTTCTAATCTAACAATAGGAGCAAATGTTTCATCAAAGTCTAACCCCTCAACTTGGCTAAAACCCTGAGCTACCAACCTAGCCTTGTTTCTAACTACAGAACCATCCTCACTTTGTTTGTTTTTGAACACCCAACGGGTTCCTATCATATTATGACCACTAGGAGGCTCTACTAGGTTCCAAACCTTGTTCCTCTCAAAGTTCTCTAACTCCTCATGCATGGCATTAACCCAGCTAGAATCAGATAAAGTATGTGATATATCGTGGGGTTCGAAAGAAGCAACAAATGCAGAAGGAGAGTAGAGACTTGGATCATGATACCTAGAGCGAGTGACTCGCTCATGAAGATAACCAATGATCTGATCCAGAGGATGATGCCTCTGAATGTGAAGTGGAGCACCCGGAGGAGATAGCATCTTCTCGACCTCCGCAAGTACTGCTGATGATGAAGACGCAGTAGGAGCCTCAATTGGAGGTGAAGTAGTCGAAGCAGGTTCTTGAGCTAGAATAGGAGCGTCAGCAGCAGGTGGGAGAGCATCATCGATTCCATCATCATCTTCCTCTACAAAAATGCTCTCCGTCGCCTGTGTATCACCTGAAACGTCTGATCTAGCATTAGGGTTAGTCTCATCAAAAGTGACATTGTATGTCTCCTAGACAACGTTAGTATCAATATTAAAAACCCAAAAACCCCTCGAATGTGCAGGATAACCCAGAAATAAACCATCAGAAGTTCTTGACTCAAATCTATCTAGATTTCCTGTCTTGAGAATGAAACACTTAGCTCCAAAAACTCAAAAATGAGAAACAGAGGGTTTTCTAGCAAACTGAAACTCATATGATGTCTTACCCAAAGACGGTCTCAAGAAGACACGATTGACAATATGGCAAGCTGTAGCAATAGCTTCGTCCCAAAACCTCATTAGAGTGCTATACTCATCTAGCATCGTCTTAGCCATCTCGACTAAAGTTCTGTTCTTCCTTTCCACCACGCCATTTTGTTGAGGGACGTTTGGAGAAAAGAACTGGTGCTCAATACCACGCTCAGTACAGAAAGAGGCAAATGAGGCATTCTTGAACTCCGTGTCATTGTCACTACGAATTGCTCTCAAAGCACGGAGGAGTTTAGAAGCCAAGCGAAGAACAAGATCATAAAAATGATCAAAAGTTTCATCCTTCGAAGAAAAAAAGAACACCCAAGAGTATCTCGAAAGATCATCGACTATGACAAGAATATACCATTTGCCACCGACTGACCGAACTCTAGCATGACCAACAATATCCATGTGAAGCAACTGTCATGGTCCGTCAGTCATGACCATAGTCAATGAAGGATGTGAGGCGACAACTTGTTTGCCATGCCTACAGGACGCACAAATAGCATCCTTGACGGCTTTGAGTTTGGGCAAACCTATCATGAGATCAAGGCCGCTAACTCGCGTCAGATAATCAAAACCAATGTGCTCCAAACGTCAATGCCAAAGCTAGAACTCAGAAGAGATCCAGCAAGAGATTCAAAAAAAAGTTAGCTCCAAAGATTCTACCAACTCTAGAAATCCCCAAAATAAGCTCACCAGCTGAATCAAGCACACGATAAGTATTTTTCTTAAATCTAGTCTCATAGCCATCATTAAGAAGCTGCGAGACAGAAAGCAGGTTGTACCTTAGTTTGTCCACAAGAGCGACGTCTTTCAGGATGAATTTGTCGTTCACCCTGATCGATCTCGTTCCTTCAATCCGCCCTTGTGTATCATCTTCAAAGATGATGAAATCATCACCCGTCGACCGTGTGAATGAGGTGAACCATCTTGAGTCTCCGATCATATGGCATGAACATCCGGAGTCGACAAACCACGTGTTCTTCCCCCTTCAGCATCGATCCTGAAAATCAAGGCACAAAAGATTGATGTGTCTCAATACTGGGGTTAGTTAAACATAACTTGGGAACCCAGTACTGAGACACACATCTGCGAGTAGTATACAAAGCAAAATTGCTATCCTTGATCCTACTTGAGATTCTATCATGAGCAATGGTTACACGAACATGAGAAGCATCTTGTTTAAGAACGTGATGATGATGAGTATGTGAAACAAATCCTAGTCTAGGTTTCTTTTCTAGATGACTATGTCTCATGAAGGCTCTAGGTTGATGAGATGAAATTATAGCAAGATTTCTCCTAGCATTTTTAAACCTACGCCAACAGAACTCAAGCAAATGCCCATCCTTCTTGCAATAGGTACAATGGTACTTGGTACCACTGGGAAAAGCATCTTTTGGCTCAAAAGATGGTTGGGCAAAACCCGCAGATTTGAAAATTGCTTTTGCAAGTTGGGTTTTGAACTCAACTAAGCCATTTTTCAAGACTTGAATGACATTGAGCTTGGACTTGTCTTGGACAAAGTTGTATCTTAACCCTTACTTCTTATAAGGAGTTTTATACTTATCAAGAATCATGTTTAATTGTTTCTTACCCTTAGAGAATTTTTCTAAAGTATCCTTAAGATAAGCATTCTCTTTTCTAAGATTAAAACATGATTCACAAGTTTTGGCCTTAATGGCTCTAGCATGCTTCTCCTTATGAATAGCAACTTCAAACTTAAGGGCTTCACATGAAGCACAAGGAGCAGAATAAATTTTGTCCTTAAGCTTGGCATACTTAGCTCTAACTGCTTCTAATATGTCTTTTACTCCATGTTCACGTTCTAAGCAGAAAGAGCAAAAGCTAGACTCAGCCTTATGAGAAGCGACCAACTTGCTATATTCTAAGCATTTTTCACATGGAGCATATTTAACTTTAATTAACTCAGTCCTAGCATTTTCTAGTTGGTGCAAGGCAACATCATGAGCAGTTTATAATTTAGCAAGTTCAGAATGTAAAGCATGGCAGGATGAATATTCATCAGCATCAAGAGTCTTAGCATTCACAAGTTCTAGTGTGAGATTATCAACTTGTGACTCTAAGTCCTTATTCCTAGCCATGGTGAACTCTAATGCCTTATCTTGGCTAAGCAGTTGCTCAAAGATGGTATCACATCTAGCAGAGAGAACATCATAGGATGGAGGTACCTCATCGGTGTCATCGATGTCGATGGAGTCGGCCATGAAGCACATACCGGTGAAGTCTTTTGTCTTCGCTTTCTTCTTCTCTTGAGGAAGCTCCTCCTCCTTGTCCTCCTCGCTCCCGGAGCCCACATCGCTTATGGATTACTCTCCAAAAGCGGTAAGGACCCGGTGAGCGGCCTTCATGAGCTTGGCAGCATCAAACTTGGACATGTTCCCTTGAGGCCTCCTCCAGGTTGCCTTCTCATCCTTGTGGTTGCCCTTCCCTTTTAGCTTGGGGCAGTTCGCCCAGATGTGGTAGAGCTCACCACACTCATAGCATATCACAGGGCCGTCTCTCTTCTTGTTTCTCACATTGTTATAGGCCCGTGTGAATTTTTTGGCTAGAAGGGCTAACTTAGCCTCAAGACTCTCAAGTTCCTCTTCATGGATCGCAGATAAACATGCAAGAGAAAATCCAGAGGAAGACTCAGAAGAATTATCAGAAGTTCTTTTAAGAGGATCAGCCGCCAAAGTCATGTTCTCCTTCTTAGGATAGCTTACTCTCTTGATCTCATGAGTCTTGAGCTTGCTATAGAGCAGCTCCAAAGAGAGATTAGAGAGATCGACATTCTTCTCAATGGCAGTAGTCTTCATCTCCCACTCCTTAGTGTTGATTGTAGCCAAGAGGTGAGTGGCATTCTTAGACTGAGAACACTCGATGTCTACTGCTCTCATCTAATTAATCACCTTGTTAAAGCAAGTGAATACATCATTGATGCTCTCTCCAAGATGCATCTCGAATTTGTTGTATTCACGTTTGTAGACCGTCTGACGTACTTGCTTATTTTGGGACGAACCCTCATAGTAGGTTTCAAGGGTGTGCCAAATCTCGTGCATGGTCTCAAGATTGCAAATCCTGTCAACTCTTGTCTACCAAGCCCAGCATATAAAACGTTCTTTGCCTTGTGGTTGTTAGCCAAGAGGGCTGCTGAAGCCGGCGTAGCAACCTCGGGCAAAATGAGCAGGGCTCGAACAACCTCCCATATGGCTGGACCTTCGCTCTGAAGGAAGACACGCATGCGATTCTTCCAATAGGCATAGTCGAGCCCATCGAAGATATACGGCTTGGTGGAGTACTTTTCCATCGCCAAGTTCAGTGACCGGTTAAGATCAAGATTGAACTAACTAGGCTCTGATACCACTTGTTGGACCGAAAAGGCGACTAGAGGGGGGTGAATAGGAGCACGATCTCCTTTTCACCTTGATTGAATTCAACACGATTTTCACTCCAATAGCTATAAAATCTATGAAGATCAATATACAAGCATAGCGGAAGACTTGTATTGAATCCAATCAACACCCCGAAGAGAAAAGATCAAAATCACCAAAAACTATAAACCAATATAGTTGGGCGGTCAAACCACTCAAATTGGCGGGTCGACTTTTTGGCCTAGCGGTCAGATCTCTCAAATTGGCGGTCTAACCTCCAGCACAATGAACAGTGAAATTAACCCGAATTCAAAATCACAAATTGGTCTAACTTTTGATCCACAACTCCAAACTCCACGAAACTTGAAACATACCTTTTTTAGGATGTTAGGAACATATTCCAATCAACGATCATGAAGATCGTTGCCAAAGGTCCGACCTTTTTCCGTTTGAGTGAAGGTTGCTTCAAAACCGAGTCAAAACCTAAATATGATCTAAACACTTGCTCGTGGGTGATTGATGATCAAGATGATACTAGATGTATTCCCACATGTCATAGCAAGCTAGATCTAGGCTAGAAACTAAAGGAAAACTCACAGATCAAAGAAAACCCCAAAATCACAAAATAGAGAGCAAGAACAAAAAGAGACTCATCTTGAAGAATCTTGCTTGGATTGATTTGGAATTGATGTTGGTTTAAAGCCACTCCATCCAGGAGGACAAAGACTCAACACATGAGCATACAATCAATCCATGTCCCTAGAACCCTAACCTCTCCACTATTCTCTCCTAACCCTAAAACACAAACTAGAGTTTTAGATATGAGGGTTGGGAGGTGTTGAACCAGCACCCTCCCCTATTTATAGTGGAGGCTAGCTTCTAGAAGGATATTCCTAATGGGCACCCGTTAAGCCCACACACAAGCGGGTTTCACTTACGCACGTATTTTAAAGCGCTTTTTTTATCTCCTCTTGACCTAAACCGCTTCTCCTTGCGCTATATTGCATCGCGGGTTAGCAAAAGGTCATCAAGACGGTATTTAGATGAAGTTACCAAAATACCCTTTCTCGATCCTTCTCCGAAGACCGAATCCAAACTTCATGAAGCAATCCCATGCTTCGCCACATGTAGGTTGATCAACGAATCTCTTCATGTCGGTAAGTCTCTCCCATCCGGCTCCCACCGAAACCACCATGGCACTTGTACTGATCCCCGCGCCGCTTGATGCAACCCATCGCACTGAACTTCCTGTTCGGTCATTCTTGTCCATTTTGCGCCATGCTTAAGTCTTCTGATTTCACCCGGCATTCTCGATCGTTCTAAACCTCAACTCTCCATGCCTAGTCCCAATCATCCTCGCCGTTGACCATTGTTGACCTCCAAGCTTCCTGCACAACAATAGACAAAGAAATCAATTCCGGAAATAAGTTCTTCGCAACTTGACCAACGTTAGTCAAAATATGCGTCATGCAACACATATGCACTGAAACCCATGAACTTGACCCAACTTACACACATCGCCGCCAAGTTGGTATGTGAATAAGTCAAAACCGGTTAGACCGCCACCCATGGCTGGTCTGACCGCCACCTGTTGGCCGGTCTGACCGTCCAGCAGGGACTTAGACAAAATTTCAACCTTGGAAATTCAAAACATTCTGAAAATTTCAAACGAATAGAACTTTTAACTCGGAGCTCCAAAAAAATATGAGACCAAGTATAGAAGAATCCCCTCTATTGCCTACACCCTCTATTTTTGGCCCAGCTCCAAATTCAAAAGAAACTTTATGGCCGGTCATACCGCTGCCAATTTGCCGGTCTGACCGCCATCCACTCAACCCGAGGGTTGGTCGGTTTGACCGCCAGAGGTGGCCAGTCAGACCGCCACACAGGCCGGTCTGACCGCCGCCCTGGCCGGTCTGACCGCTTGAAGCCTGACAGAACTAAACTTTTGCCAAAAACAAGTGTTTCGATAAACCTTTAACGCCATTGCCAATTATATTATCATCCTAAGATCGTGAGCGTATCCCCATGATATCCAGAGAAGTGGACGGGGTGATTGATATGTTAAGGAACGCAAATCCTACAGAGTTATACATATTCAGTCTGATTGGTAATTCTACTTAGATCAGGTTACCATTTTTGCACTACAGTTCAGTGTTGAATTAGATACATTGCCACTCCACACTATCAATTTCCTTTAATATGCAAACCTCTGATATGTAGTTATTCTTGCTTTGAGTATGCTTCCACTGGTTCTTTGTTCAAAATCTGTAGAATTAAACTGAGCAATGCTTGATGGCTCAATCATTGGACCTCAAGTTCGATTAAGAACCTGAACTATAAAAGATTGACTTTTGAGCTGGCAGATTTACCTTTTGTTTCTTACTAGGTTGTTCTACATCCATGTAAAAGTGTTAGTGTGCCTAAGCATGTCACTGGATTAGATTAATATGTCTATGCTATTTCTAAATGCTCAAGCATTATTGGAAATATTTTAGGTGGTTATTTTTTGTTGAATCAATTGAAAGAATCATTGCTTGTTTTAATTTTATTTTTGACACAAAAAGTTTACTTGATTATGGTTTATGTTGAAGCATTGAGCTAAAGTTTCATATCAATGATGCATTTATGGCTTATTTTTGTTATGGCGTGGCGTGGGTATAAATTTGCATTAGTTCTAGGATGTTGGCCTATTAGAATTTAGCCCGAGGCGTGGTGAAATCCTAGATCCCTACTGTCTAAGGGCATGTACAATGGTATAGATAACTGCTGTCTATAGCAACTCTCCATGTCACCTGTAGACAACACTAAAAACAGCTCATACAACGGTACAGACGACTGCTATCTTTTTAGTTGTCTTTATAGAACACACAATCTTTTAATGCTTTTCTTGTTTTTTGTGCTATAGTCGGCTACAGGATTGTAGACAACATCTTTCTCTCTCTTCATTCTCTTTCATCTACGTCAGCAAAAATCCTATGTGGCAACGACTATAGACAGCTGGTATAAGCCCATGGTATATGCTCTAAGGTGGTTATGCTTTCTTAAATATAAGTCATATTTTTTAATCATTAGATCAAACTAGAATTAAATACATATATCTTAAAGCCAATCCAAAGAACAAGGTAGGCAATAAAATCGACTTGTACTTCACAAAATATTAAGCAACTTAACATATAGCAAACCCGTCCTTCATTTTAGAGTATTTTGTCCCCGTGAACTATCCATTACAGCGTCGAGGCTGGACTAGACCGGAACCGGTCCCTCCAGCCTGAATGCAATGTTGCGGATGATTGCCCAACTAAGCATCCGCCTCACTCGGCCCGGTAGAAAACCAAACTCGCTTAGTAGATATGCCAATGTTGTGGCCCGCCGTGCGCACCTGCCATGGTTGCCGCTTGTCATACCCGCCGAATGCTCGGTGCCCTGTATTGTGTTTGGCAACGAGTCACGGAGCCAGTTACTGCTTTGTGTGTTTGGCAAGGATACCACGGCACGTCCCGCGCGCACTCATTGCTTCATTCCCCGGGCTAAGCCGGGTCCCCCGCCGAAGCGCGCGAGGCGACCCCCAAGCTCATCGCTTACACATGACATGACACGACCAAACTACCACCCACGCGCGGACGTGCCCCACCGCGCGCCGGCGCCAATGCCGGCCGTTCGCTAGCTCACCGACTTAATTGAGCACAAGTATACTTGCGAGCAGCAGTCACCATGCATGGGAACTCTCCCTTCTTGCCACCCCAGCACCCGGCATTATCGTAAATTAATCGAAGGATGAGCATTTCGTTGTGCACGCCGACTTGGAAACCGACTTGCGTATTGGAAACTTCAGTGAGTATCTCCAGTGTATTGGACCTACATCGATTTAAACTTATGTCACGTAAATATTTTAGAAACTGAGCTTGTTTTTTTCTAATATATTGAACCGATTCCTCTTAATAACTGGGACTCACGTTACATTAAAAAAATCACAAAATAATAACATTCTCTCTCAAACGCACTATCTTCTATGTGGTTGTTTAATGCTCGTATGAGTTGCTTAATGCTTTGAATCGATTTCTAAGTAGAGTCCGGTTCCATGCATTTTTTTGTTGGAATCGACTCCTCCAATGTATTGAATTGATTCAATACCTTCTCTCTCCTCATTTGAACCGGCTAAAACACAATATTGGAGATGGTCTTAAGAGCATCTACAATAGTTTGTTTCTTAGCTTATTACTAAGAGGAGAGAGAGTGCTCAATCTAATAAAAGAAACAAGTTTCCTAATGTATTGTTTCTTGAGCTTGTGTCTAAGACTTTAATTGCTACAAGTGTGCATGATTCTTAATAATCAATAATAAAGTATAACTTTGTAGTCTATATGTTTTAGCTCATGTATCATATCAATAATAAAGTTAGGCTGTCCAAATGATCTGGTGGATATTTTGCTTTAAGACAGTGGGACCTACAAAACGCGTTTTAGGTAACAAGTAAGCCTTCAATAGAGTATTTGGTTGTTTCTTGTGTCTTGGTATTAATAATTTGCTAGTTTCTTTATCTAGAAACAACCTCACCTTCTCTTCTCACCTTCTTTCTTTCACATCACCTAAATACTGATGTGACAACCCCTTAATAACAGCTGACGTAGACTATTATAGATGCTCTTAGTACACACCCCTCAACTTGTGTGTTGCGGTAACCTTGCCCATTCTTTCCTTGGCATCTCTGTACAAGTATTTCTGTAACAAAATCGTTTGAACTCCAGAAGGTAGAACAACTCAAACCTCGAGGAAAAGGTGTTAAAAGAAGGAAAATGAAGAAGAGAAAAAGAAGAAACAAAGAGGATTGACCCGTCAAGTACTCAGCACTTGTTGTGTATCGGATCAGACCCTCTCCGGACTCGCCGCTTGCTCATCCTGTCAGGGTCGAACACCGTCGAAGGAGAAGAGTCGGCCGCCGCGGGCTTCTTGGAAGCGTCGAAGCTAACAGCGGCGGCGCCATTGCTGCCCTCGACAAGCTTTCGCGGCTGCTGAGCTGGTAACGCACCCCGATTAATCGTTTGGGCGAAAACGCCCGGGCTTCTGACGGCGAGAACCTCGGAACTGGAGGCCAGAAGGGCAACGAGAATGAGAATCGCCAGTGCAGCAAGGCCGAGGACTCTCATTCTCTTCTCTCCCTTGTAAGTTGTAACAACCGAGGCGATGACACTACGTACCTAGCTAGCTTTGCGACACAGGTTTGCAGGTAGTGGATCGGAAGCTTCGACCGTCTTTGATACAATGGCAGCCTTGTGTGTCTTGGTTCGTTCTGCTATATATATAGGACCCTAGTTAGGGATGCAGTGGGAATGGATACCGGCGGATATCGCATATCACGTATTATATTCTTTTTTTTTTAGAGTCGGAGTCGGATACGGACAGTGCCGGATACGAATATGAATGTGGATAATCTCGGTCACGAATATAGAGCGAATACATGCCAAACCGAATATGAATTTGTTGTAAAATTAGCGGTTTAAGCAAATATTCAGAATTAATTCTAGCATAATTAACGATAATTAAAGCATATGACTGAAATATCATATAAGCATGCAATATATTCATATCAATTAAACATGATAAAATGCTCAAAAGATATATCTTAACAACCAAAGAAATCAGCATTATGCTCAGATTTAGATTGTTTGTTTATTGCTCTCAGATGTCGAGTTGCTCAAGATAAAATATTGATCTCCTCACCACTATTGTTTATACTCTTCACAAATTGAATATGATAAAAAAAATCCGACTTTGAGCTCAAAAGACTGCTCTACTAATATGTCAAGAATTATCTCAAAACAGCAGGTTATATTTTCAGCCAACAGAGGATATAAATTACTTAATAGTGCAAGAGAATCACAATTCAGCACTTTAGCCTTTCGGCCAGCAAGATAGCATCTATATAACAGTGTGCACAAATATTCTATTAGTCACAAGACTCACAATTGAACCATCTAATAGTGCACAATAGATCACAGAACAAGATCAAGTTCAATTAGTCACAAGACTCGCAGCCGAACTACTGAAAATGACAGAGCCACCAGAAAGAGACGAACTGCCAACAGTAAACAAAGCAATAAGCTCAAGTCTGATATAGCTATCAAATCAATTTCATTATATGACAATCATCCTCATCAAGCATTAATCCGAGCCCATAAAATCACTAAGCAATATCTCCCAGTACTAGTATCAATCCAAATAATCACAATTTCATATTTTGACTAGTACAACACATAAGCAAAGTGATGTGCAAAATGGAAAACCAGAAAACTCATGAAGCGGGTGACACTCGAAGCCACTAAGTAGACCGGGCAAGGCACGCGAATTGCGCTGTCTCAGAAAACTAATCGTCCTGCTGTGCTGCGAATTCCAAACGAGGTTGGCGGATATACAATGTCAACTTCACAAACCGAGAACATGCCAGTGTGCAAAGACAAGGTACAGGGGATGTCGCACAAGAACCATAGTCAAGATACACCGGCCGAAAGCACCAATGGAGCACCAATCACCAAAAACTGAATCAACCGCCACACCAAGATCAAGCCAGTACCGACTGGAACTCAAGCTCCAATTGCACAGGCGCCAAGTCCTTTCACAACACACCCAACAGAAGAGAGGGCGCAAGAAAGGAACTAGCGAGATGCGCAAGGAGAAGGTCCGGATCTCACCACCAACAACATCAGGATAACCATGGCGGCGCATGAGCTCCAAAGCCCCAAAGCCGAAGCCAAATCCAAACGAGGAGAAGAACTTCAAGAGGGGGGGGGGAAACTCACTGGTCTTCGAGCCAAAAAGAATAGAAGGGGGCGATCTTTTGAAGAGGAGAACCTGAGCACGCGACGCGGTTGCTGCAAACGGCCGGCTCCGAAGAGCCCACGCCTCCTGTGTCGCCACCTTGCTCGCGGGAGCTACAAGCGACCAAGCCGCATGAGCTGCCAAGAGGTGGGCCCCACTCTCTATTTTCCTTTTCCTTTTCCTTTTCCATTTCTATTTCTTCTTTTGTCAAAATGAGAAATTACCAAATAGCCCTCAAATATCCAACATGATTGTCTCAGTCACGAATATTTAGTCGAATATTGCGCGAAAACAGAAATCATATATATCTCACATATAAAGATCAATCAATCATACTACATGTCAAAAATGCAACGACATTAGCAATTTAACAAGAAAATTTAACTACATCACACTATCATGGCGACTAGTTAAACAAGTAGTAGCAAGTAGCAAGTCATAGTGATAGTGATAGCAATACAAAAGATGTCCAAAATGCAAGTAGCCAACTACATAACATGACAGATACAACATATACAAAACCTACATACCAGTAGCAATAACTAGTTAGGGATACACAGAACGTTGACTGGTAGCAAGTCCATAACATCCCAATTTTCGAGTTTTTCAAAATATTTTATTTAAAATAAGGTTTTTAAAATTTTTCATGATTTTCTAGAATTTAACAAAGCTTAAATAGAATTTTTAGAAATAAAAATTATTTAATATGAATAAATCAAACATCCATTAAATTCAAAAGTATTTTATTTAAGTTCCTTATGTTCAAAAGTATTTTTTATAAATTTTCTAGAGTTTTTTTTAGTGCATTTTCTATTTTACTTAGCTTATTTGGATTTTCAGTATTTTCTATAAAATAAAATAAAATTTTGGAAAGCCTTGTGGGCCGATTTCTCTCTCTGGCCCACTAGGCCTAGAGTTTATCGGATATCCGGGACAGTGTTTACGGATACTATCTGATAAATTATTTGGATAGCTCCGGATCCAATGGATACCTCCTTCCCGAATCTTTCTCTGCATTCGGCAAAAACTATCCACCTCCGAAATCTGAGAAAAATCATGGATATTCAGTTTCACGCTCCGAATAAGATTTGAATTTATTCGGACGGACGATCGGGAAGTATCCGCTCCGTTTGCACCCCTACCCCTTCGTAGCGGCAACATATCTAGTGCTAATGGGTAATTGGGTGATAAGGTGCTAACATGACTGTGAGACATCGGATCTAGCACATGTGGCTCGGATCGAGGCGGAGAACCCTCATCCCACTTAAACATTTTTTTTGCATAAAACCCCCTGCTTGTTGAAGTTTTATCACAAAAAGGTCATCTTTACCCCCTTCTCTCTCTCTCTCTCTCTCTCCTCGTTCCTATTCCAGTTGAGCGACGCGTCTGAGCTCGCGACCTAGGGTTAACCCAGGCAGAGCTGCCCTCCCCATCCCCCCGGCCACTGCGCTGCCTCTCTACCCTGATGCTCGACCACGCCGCTCCACTCAGCAGCAAGCCACGACGAGCTGATGCCCCCCCCACCCCCCTCTGACCTAGTGCCCAGCGGTGTGTCCTAGCCGACTCCTGGCTTTCAAGCATTGCCTTCTATGTGACGTTCATGTTTTGTGTATCGCTCAAGAACCTTTATGAATTTCTTTTGTGTATTGCTTAAAAACCTTATGAATTTCCATGTTCACTTAAGAACCTTATGATTTTCTATGTTTTGTGATATTCGATGTTCTCTATAACTTGTGAGAATGCTTCCAAGAAATTTTTTGTGTTCCATGTTCTGCTATCTGGTTGATTGACAAAATTATTGTTGCTCCTCCAGATGAAATTTTTTGTTGACTCGATGGATGCCTATCTCAATTGGCTTATGAATGTCACGAGGATGTGTTTCTCTGAAAATGCATTTGTCCGATTGCTAGTCAAGTTGCCACTTAGCGTACCGTACCGCTTGGTAGCTAGTCGCTACTTTGTCACACTTCTCATCCAAAGATATTTCTTTCAATCACTTGCAAAATATACCCATTCCAGGACGAGATTGGGGGGAGATTCATTCACAAGTTCAGGTGACAGAGAACTAACACAATTCTAGAACAGTAATTTCATCCATCAGGTAACAAGTAGAAGTAACACTTCATTTCTCTCAAAGTTAAGACTTCATCATGCATCACTTGAAGGAGAGATGGAAAATGACAAAGTACATGCAAAATGGCATCACAAAGCCATTACATATCCGATGCAAAATGACAGAGTACAAGCAAAATTACAAGGTCAACCATCAAACTCAATTTTCTTTACAAGACTGCATACATGTTCATTTGCCATTTTTTCTTTACAAGACTGCATACACCCATTTCCCTCATGTGCTTCATACCAATTTCCTCAAATTCGTCCTCGTCCAACAATCCAATCTCTCGCAACTAACATGCATAAACAACATCTGGAGTATACCTGTGGCCAAAACAAATCACAAGAAAACACTCAGTTTCATAAAATTTACAAGCCGTGCGCACTGATAACGTATAAATTTCACACCACCTCACACCTCAATTTCACTCAAATTCACAAATTTCACAGGAAAACACTCAATAAAGCGCACCTCCTCTTCACACCACCTTCGTCTTCGTCGGAGGAGCTCACCGTGAGCGCCCTTGGATGCGATGGCGGCCCGGGTGGGGGAGGTGGGCTGTGTGCGGGTCACGCGACAGTGGCTCGAGGAGGGAGGTGACGGGCAACCTCCAGCTTGCGAGCGTGGATGGAGGGGAATCCCTAACCCTAACTGCGTAACATAGGAGCTATGGAGGAGGGAGAAGGGGATTGGGCTGAGCACAGGTTTTCGCATATTGGATTATCGCATATTGGATTAAGTGGCTAAGGATGCTCCACCTGCCCGCATTCGAGCCGCATGTGCTAGATCCAACCCTCAGTCACATTAGCACCTAATTACCTATTACCTATTAGCACTAGATATGTTGACTAGTTAGGTCACGTATGTCGGGTGAGATCTTGGTCCAAAAGCATAAAGCTCGGAGAGATGGACATAGGACACCCAACAAGGCAACAAATCGCTTTATACATGAGGGGTCTTCTTGCTTGTGCATTTGCATGTAAACCCCGTGGCTTGGTAAAAAGACAAGGGTTTTGTAGGCTCTACCTAAGAAGCTACTAAAATCTACGTGCCTGCACGAATTAGTATCGGCAATGCAGGGTTTTGCGTTAGTAATCAACATGCAAAAAGAAAAGAAAAGGAAAAGGGAAAGGAAAAAGAAAGAGAAAGGTGACCGTGCCCACGAAGAGAAGAAAAGCAGTGCAGTTGTATTCTGCGTTACTGTGGACTCTATTTTAGAAGATTCTGCCAGGTGGAAAACAAAGCTGTTGGGGACTAGCACTAACCTTGGAGTTGGAGAAAAGGATTGTTGGCTTCTTTCTTCTTCTTCTTCTTCTTCTTCTTCTTCTTCTTCTTCTTCTTCTTTTTCCTCCTCCTTTTGTTTTCTTTGGATTGCATTGCAGGTCATCCAGTCCGATCCAAGCTGTTGCTTTCATCTTTGTGTACTTTGGAAGCTTCTCTCCGAAGCAATGAGCACGCCTCCCCATGCCAAAAACAACGCAGAGATAGAGAGAGGAAAAACAGCGCGCACACATCTCCTGTTTGTGCCGTGCTTTAGCTTGTTCAATGCTAGTAGAGCTCCCGTCGCTTTATGTTGTCTCATCTTTCATCATTCTCGGCTGCCTTGTTCTCGTCGCGTGCCACCGTTTTGCTGCCTTGGATTGAGCGGGTGGGTGGGTCAGTCCAAAACCAAAAGCCGAGGCTCCCCCGTTCAAAGATCCAAAGGGTGTGTTTGGGACAGTCCCAAACTAGCCGCTTTTAGTAGCTGCTTTTGAAAAATCTGTAACCGTCCTCAATGTAGAGAAGTTGTAAGCAGAAACCGGTCTATGGTAGCTTCCCCGATTTCGGCCGGTGGGGGTTCCGAATTTATCCCCAGAGTTGAGAAAAATTACCCTCTCATACCAAGTATAAAATCCCAAACCCCACCCATCTCACCCCATTCCCCACCCGAGCCCCCTCGGCCTCGCACACAGATGGAGTGGCGGCGCTAGGGTTAGTGCCCCAAACCGCCAGCGGTGAGCTCCGGCGCCGCCCTCGGCCTCCTCCCTCGATGCCACCACCCTAGCCCCTCCCTCCTCACTCGGCGCCGCCACGGCCGCCTCCCTCCTCCCTCGGTGCCATCGCCCTGGCCCCCTCCCTCCACCCTCGGCGCCGTCCTTGGCCGCCTCCCTCCTCCCTTGGTCATCCCTCGCGCCGCCTCTAGCCGTCGCCATTCCATATCACCCGCCGCCACCTCGTGTAGATCTAGGTTTTTTTCATTTTCTTTTTTTATTTAGATGAATTACTTATGTAACCATGGAATTGATTACTTGTGTAATGATGTGATATGATGTTTGTCGTTAAGATTTACTTGTGTGCAAATTTGATTATTGTTGAAATAAACTTTTGGTAGATTTCATAGGAATGGATATGCGAAAGTTCAAAACAAGGATCTTATATATATAATGTTTTGTATTTCATAATTGGAAATTGAAAATGTATTAAATTTAATGCTTAAATTTACATTTATATGTGAACATGCAAAAAAACAAATCAAATCATTTCAAATGGTGCCAAACAAGCCATCATTTGCCTTGTGGGCATTTTAGACATTTCACAACTCAGAACAGCCAGTCAAACTACCTAAAAGTTAGACTGCCAAACACCAAACATTTTTAACTTAGTCGTTCAGCCGTTTAGCCATATAGCCTAACCAGAAGCTACTTTAAAAAAAAAACTACCGCTATACCAACAAAGGCGCCCCACCACGCCACACAGCAAAAGCCTCCTACTGTTGCCACTCCTAGAGGCATCCCCACGCCTTCCCTTCCTCTTTTGCTTTCTCTTTGGGTAAACCCTTGGTTTAACTTAAAGCGCACCCAAAAAAGCACCATTTCAGTATGAATTAACCTTAGTTGTTCATGTCCCGATATGCTTATCTGCTCCACTTCCCGCTCCCCCTCTGTTCAGCAGTTCGGCTCCATCGGCTTTTGTGGATTTTGGGTCACCGTGGGTAGTGGGCTGCCGTTACACGACTGTTTTGTGGGCCTGTTTGGAACGGCTTCGGCTTTTTGCTCGGAAAAACCGAAAGCCGTTCCAAACGAACAGCTTTTCACAACGATTATTCCCAAAGCTGGAAGTCGCCTATAACGCGAGAAAGACGGAAGCTGCACGAGGCAGCTTTCGCGTGAGCTCGTTCCACATTTACCTTCAAAGTTCAGAGATATTTACCCGCTTTTTGCCATCACACAAACCCCCCTCCACCAGCCTCCCCCGCCCGAACCCTAACCCTAGCATCCCTGCCTGCCCGCATCCTCCTCCCTTCTCCTCTCTCCTGCACCATCGCCCCACCCCTGCCTTGTCCCTATCCTCCTCTTTGCCACGTCGCCGCCCCACACCCGAGCGATCGCTGCCCTACCCTTCTCCTCCTCCTCGCACGCGGCGCCCGAGCGGCCGCCGCCCTCCCCTCCTCCTCCTCCCCCGAGCGGCGCCGCCCTACCCTCCTCCTCCCCGACGACACCGCCTCCTCTCCTCCTCCTCCGAGCTGCCACCCCACGCTGCCCCTCCCCGACACGCAGGCCACCACCCTCCGCCTCCTCCCCTCCTCCTCCACCTCCCGAGCAGCCACCACCGCCTCCTCCTCCCAACTCGTCGCCGCCGCCCCACCCTAGTCGTCTCCTTTCTTATTTTTCTTTATTTTCTATTCTACATTAATTGTTTATTTCAATAATTATTGTTAATTACGTTAATTGTCATTAATTGCGGTCTATTACGTTACTTTTTGTTAATTACGGTCTATTGCGTTATTTTTTGTTAATTATGGTCTATTGCGTTAATTGCGGTCTACTGCGTTAGTTGCGATCAATTGCGATAATTATCATTAGTTACGTTAATTGCAGTCAATTGTGTTAATTGTCATTAATTGCGGTAGTTGTCGTCTATTGCATTAGTTGTCGCAATTACATGAGGTCGTAACATCCTAATTTTCGGGCCTTTTTGAAATTTTCAAAAAAAAAATCAACATTTGATTTTTCCTGAATTGTTAAAGCTTAATTTGAAATTTCTAAAAAATAAAAACATTTTAAATGATTAAAATAAACATAAATTAAATTCAAAATTATTTTATTCATTCTTTTCAGGTTCCAAGGATTTTTGTGGAATTTTTTGAAATTTTAAAAGCTTTCCCTAATTATTTTAAAGGCAAAATAAATTACCAATGATGAGTTGGAAATATTTTATTTAAGTCCAAAATGTCTTAGGGAATTTCCGTGAATTTTTTTCATAATTTTTGGACTTTATTTGCTATTTTCTAAAGCCTAAATGAATTTACTAAATTATTTAAATCTCTTATCAGTTAAAAATCCAGGAACAGTAATTGGGCCAAATCTTCCTCGACCACATCGTTCTTAGAACTCGACCTTTTACCCAAATTTCGCCTACCAAACTCGCTCAACCTCTTCCCTTTTTCTCTCACTGACAGGTGGACCCACCTCGTCAGTCTCTCTCTTCCTCACCCGCCTCTCCCTCTCACTGCCATGTGGGCCCCACCCCACCACGTCATCGTCTCCCACCTTCGTTTCATCCACGTGTGATAGCGCTGTTATTGCCGCCATTGTCGCACCTTAGAAGCTTTCCAAAATCCATTAAACCCCGCAGCAATCACCCCGTTTACGTGCGCATTTAAAGCCGCAATCAACCGCTCGTCCGTTACCACCACTCCCCCTTCCTTTCACGTCTTCAATCCCCATAATTGCACCACATTTATGACGTCGTGTCATCATCGCGCCCATTATGACCTCCGCTTTCCTTCTCCGGCCATCAATTCCCCACAATCCGCCATTGACTCGGCGGGAGCTTTTTGCGCTCTACACCACTCCGGCCTCACCCTTGCACTATAAAAGGATGCCCTAGGTGCGCCATCTCCATCTGATCCCAACACCGCCACCCACCTCGCCCCAATCCTCTCAAGTTCGTCAGAATTTGAAGTTGAACCCTCGCCGCCGACAAGCTCGCTCCGTCGCCTTTGTCTACGTCCCCGGCATTGCCTTTACCTGCTCATCCCCATGCGTGCACTCTCTCGACCGGAAGACCACCGGAACGCCCTCGCCACCATTGACCTAGCACCACCACCGCTAAACTCCTCGCCACTGGCCACTCCGTTGTGCTCCTCCACTACAAGGTAACACATAAGGTTCAGCGTCATCTCCTCTTCATTTTGCGCACCTTCACATAGCTCACCGTGGTGCATAGCGCCGGCGAGCATGTAGCCAAGCACCGCCACTGTCGCCCTGGGTAGTCGAAACTCCTTTTGATCAGGTAGTCGAACCTATTTTGACCAGGTGGTTGAAACCTTCCTTCGACTAGTGTGGGTCGATATCTCCTTCGACTAGTGTAGTCGAAACCTTCTTTCGACCTATTAGTCGAAATCTTTTTCCGACCACGTGAAGTCTAAGGGGTGAACAGTACTCGGAAGATGAACAACACTCGGAAGATGAACATTACTCGAAAAGTGAACAATGTTTTCGGAATTCTATCATTTCTTGTGACATTAAAACTTCTGGATGTTCATTCTCCCTCACACGAACTCCAAATCTGTCGATTCTTGATCCTAAATTCATTATCTACCTTCTAGTATTTATTTTTTATTTTTTGGATTTTATTTGAATTTCTGTTATTTATTCGTCTCGTTTTGCGTGTATAGAATCCGACATTTCCGAAACCTTCCAGAAGCAATCTACCGAAGCATTTGCAAATTTTAACAAAGGCAAGTTGTAGACCTTTGATTATTTTGTACCCAGCTTACAAAATTACATTGTTTTGTATCCTCATGCATTGCTAATTTTTATTAAATGCTTTTCGAGAGTAGCTAAACACATATTTGGCAGTATGCCTCCTTGAATAATTGTGAATGACATGTTGACATGTACCCTTAAACACCATAGGTTGGGTTAACTTTAGTTAGACATATTTTTAATGCCAACATGGGTATCTTACCATGCTTAGTCATGCTTAGTCGCGATGGGATTCATGATCACATGCTCAAAAATAGAAAATGTTGGCTAAATAACATATGGAATCGTGGCGGAAGCCACTGTTATTAAAATTTGTTGTCCACAGCAAGGGTTGCCATTTGGACGGGTTGAAAGAAAATGATTTATGTTCGGGCGAGTGGTCGGGTAATAAAGGGGGTGCGCGAAGCACATCGCGCGAAGCAAAGTGCGCAAAGCACATGTGATGAGGTAGTCTCGCCTGAGCAACCACTAAGGACTTAACTTTGTGCGCCATTGATCTGGGCCATACCGTACAACCACATGTCCAGGATGGGGTAGATCTGGCTAAATAATTAGCAATGTTTTGATTTGGTTCTGTTTGGGTTGATAAGCGGCGCAAGAGGGGGCCCAGAATAGCGAATCCTTAGTGAGCAGAACTGGGTCAAAACAGAGCTTTATAAAAACCTTGTGATAATCACTTAGTCGCAAACCTACGAAAGTATGTGAGTGGACAGTATAAGTTGATTATCTCTTGTGGGTTAAGTTGTACAACCTCTGCAGAGTGTAAAACTATTCGAATAGCCGTGTCCCCGGTTATGGATAATGTCTGGTGATTTCACATGAGGGTTAGATTTTTCTAAAAAATATTGGAATAGTGGAACGGCTGGGAAGTGAACAGGTTGTTCACTGGTTGTTGGTTGGGAACTAAACAGGGTTGTTCACTAGTTGTTTTAAAGAACTTGTTTACTTATGTATTTAATCTTTTAAATTATACTTTCCAATCTATTTACTGTATTTACTGTCAATACCGCTTTCTGCAAAATATCCATAAAGCTATCCTTGTTCAAACCTTACATAAATACTATTTGCATACATTTCCCTACGACTTACTGAGTACTTTATGTACTCACGGCTATACGTCATTTGTTGATCAATCGCCGAAGAAGAACCAGGGAACTGGGAGCTCTATGAAGAGGAGTACTTCGAAGACTATGCGAACTAGGTCGCGTTCTCCACTCGATTACCTGTGGGCATATCGGATGGCTACCACAGGATTTTCTTCCGCTGCAAGTTTAATCTTTTGTTGTTAAGCCCTGCATGGCCAACTCTGTAAAACCTTAACCATAAGGTCTGCTGCTTCTCATTAATAATAATTTGCTTATTTCTTAGCTATTTCGTTGTATGGTTATGATTTCAATGATGTTGCAACTGTGTGAGCTAGTTACTGATCATGGGACTACTTCAGATTACACAGAGGGTCCAGATTTGTAAATTCGGGTCCCGACAGGGATGGTATCAGAGCCATATTGACTATAGGACACAACCATAGTTAGCATGATCGTTTTAGTGAAAAAGTTCAAATTTTATTTTATAAATTAAATCAACCAATTGGCCTGAGTAGTTATTCTTCTCTCGTCTTATTCTATTCTTTTCTCATCTTATTCTGATCCTTTCTCACATCATTCTTAGGTTCTTACCTCTTACCTTCTCTGGAATCTGTTTTTGAAATTAAATTGACTTTCTCACCTCAATAATCTCTATAGGATCGAGTCTTCGGTGATCAAAGCCATGGGTGGCCTGGAAGTTTCAAGATCTGCCGAGTGTTTCAAGTCAACCGTCCATATAAGTTAGATTAACAGTGTCACGCTAAACTTAGCCTTCTCAGTTTTAGTATCGTTTAGTCTGTGTAATAAGATCTCTTGCTTGAGTTTTGATGTCTCTTAATAGCTTTTCGGCTATTTATTCTTTGGGTTTAACCAACTTTCCCCAGTTAGTTTGTTTCTATCTTTCTCGCTTGTTCTCTCTCGTCTATTGTGCTTTTCCCTCTCACCTATCGTGTTTTCTCCCTCTCATCTATTAAGCATGTGAAGAATTATTGCAGATGGTTCAAACTCGCAACACCGCAAGTGAAGATGAAACAATGGATCCCAACGCCATTGCTAATTTCAATGCACCACCTCCACCGGCTGCAACAGCAGATTAGAATTTGGGTCAGTTCATGGCAGCTCAGACACAGTTGATGAACGCTTTGATGTAGAATATGAATCAGCAGAATCAAACCGCTGCTGCCTTTATGGCAATGTTGAACCAGAACCATCAAGCCACTGCCATGCCGCCACCACCACCACCACCACCAGCTTCTCAGCAATCAAAGTTTGCAGAATTCATGAGGACGCATCCACCTACCTTCGCCAACTCATCTGAACCGTTGGATGCAGATGACTGGCTGCGCTGCATAGCGAAGAAACTGGCCATTGCTCGATGTGATGATCGCGAGAAGGTTCTATATGCCGCGCACCAGTTTGAAGGCACTACCGCAGAATGGTGGGAGAATCACTGCACAGCCCATGAGAAACTTGGGCCGAGTTTTCAACAGCTTTCCGCCACTCTCATGTCCCAGATGGTATAGTAGAAATGAAGAAAAATGAGTTCTGTGATTTACAGCAAGGAACCCTGACAGTAAGTGAGTACCTCAACAAGTTCACTCAACTTTCTCATTATGCTCAAGAGGACGTTGCCTCGGATGATGCACGTCAGAAGCGTTTCAAGTTGGGACTCAACCCCAGTTTGAAGGTACAAGTTATTGGCAATGACTATGTAGATTTCCAACATATGGTTGATAAATCTATGCTCATTGAAGAGTCTCGTCGTGAGCTTGAGGAATCTTGCAAAAGGAAGATAATGCAACATGGGTCTCATCAGAATCATTTGTAGAGAGTCAGAATGAATACACAACATCCTGTCCGTTTCACTCCTCCTGCCGTATTCAGAACCACTGTACCGACACCTCGCCTAGCTGTTTTAGGAGTCAGCAACAACAACCAACCATAGGGAAGCATCAATCCAGCCCTAGGAGTCACCTATTACAGATACCAAGAGATAGGTCATTATGCTCAGAGTTGCCCATGAAAGTGAGCCCTAACGCTAATTCCATTCAACTTGGGAACTACACCAGCCAGAACCTCTACACTAGGAGCAGGCTGAGGGGCACCTCATAATTCAGGTCAAGCCGCTCGGACTCCACTTCCTTCTGCAATAGCACAGGTGAATCATGTCACCGTGGAGCAAGCCCAACCAGCCCAGAACATTGTTCCCGGTAAATCCTTAATCAGTTTTGCGTCTGTTGCGGTGTTGTCTCGCTCAAAAGAGAAAGTCACTGAAAAGAGTGAGTAAAGTCCAAGTTTCTAAACCAATTCTCTAGCCAGCCTGAATCTCGGGGTCGAGATTCCCATTAAGGAGGGTAGGTTTGTAACATCCCAATTTTTGGGTCTTTTTGAAATTTTCAAAAAAAAAATCACCATTTCATTTTTTCTGAATTGTTAAAGCTTAATTTGAAATTTCTGAAAAATAAAAACATTTTATGTAACATCCTGAAATTAGGGTTTGTATTTCAACTGTATAAAAATGTGTTCATTTTAAAAAACTTTTGCTGCATCTCTTGGTCATGCATTTTACTTGGATTTCAAATTTGGGTTTTGTTGATTGTAAAACCTAAAACTATTATTTTATGAAAATGCAAGTAAAAAGAAACTTCAAAGAATTTTAGAGAAAAATATTTTACTTGAAAAACCCTAGAAAATTTATACAAGGTTCTACACTGTAACCTAAGCCTCCCCTAAAATTTTCCAAATTTTTGGAGTTAGTTTGCTATGTCAAAATTAAATCCTAGAAGCGCTCAGCCTTTTCTAATTAGATAAAAATCAGAAAAACAAAACCCTTTCTTCTCTCCCCGCTGACGACCAGACCCCACTGGTCAGGTCACCTTGTTCCACCGACCAAGCCAGGTTGCCACGCACCGCCTTCCTTCACTCAAGACCATGTTGCACCAAGACCATTTCAACACAGACCATCTTCCCGGCTGGCCATTTCTAAGATCAAGTTTCTTCTTTCCTCGCACGCGGCTGAGCCAGCTCCTCCTCTCTCTCAGCGTCAACTCCCACAGAAGCTTAGTGCCATGTCACAAGCATGCATGGCTGCTCTGTCGCTCAAGCCGTCGCTCCGATGCACTGTACTGCTTGTCCATGCCCATTCCTCCCCGAGGCCTGCGCTGGAGCTTGCGCCGAGCACATTGGCGCCCTCATGCGAACTCCGCCCCATTGCCTATAAGTAGCCATCCAAAAGCACCAAGAGCTCTCCCTTTACCACCCCTAGTAATTCCCCTATCTCCCTCTCACTCTCGTCAATTGAAACCACCAAAGGAACTCGAGCTCTATTTGTTGGCCGAGACACCGCCGATGATCTAGTGGAGCTCCCTCTCCCTTATCTGTGTCACCATATGTTCCAGGGATTCTTGAGTCTTTCCCCTAACCTAATTTCATGAATGCTCCACAGGAACCTCGGAATTCCATTTCTCCCTCAACTCCGGCCAAAAGCTCCAAACTGGCCGCCGTGACATCTCTGGTGAGACCCAGCCAAATTGGTCTCCCTTTGATCATCTTAGAGCCTCCCTAATGCTACCCCCGTAGTTGATTGCTTCTCTTTTAGCTTAGGTTATCGCCGCCCCGAGAAGCTCCCTTCACCGTCGTCGGCTCACGCTGCCAACTCAACTCCGGTCATCTCCTTAGCTCCACGTTACTTCGATAAGTTACTTGTGACTCCAAGATGCCCATGTGCTCGCTAGCTAGTTCAATGCGCTGCTGAATTCGATGCTTCATACTAGCCGTAGCGTTTCACCACCATTCCTCACCGTGCCGCCGCGTAAGATCACCGGAGACCTCGCCGCCGGTGTCGGCAGGTCCGCCTGGGCCGTGGCCTTCCATTTTGACCAACCGGTCGCGCCACTATGGTCCTATTCAACGGCGTTAAGCCGAAGCAAATCCAGCTCAGGGCTGCTTTGTTTGTCCGAACGGAGACAACCCCTATAGGTAAGTGTTTAAATGCCAAATCCTTGTCTTAGCGCTAAAGACTATGTTGATTCAGGTATTAATGCCAGTATGTTTCGCTGTCATGTGGGCCTATGAACAGAAATCGTGGCACATTAATACGCTAGTTACCACGTCGAGTCACTCACTCATGGGCCCGCAGCTCATTAGTGCGCAGTAAAACACCTCGTGAACCAGTAGACTAAGTCCATAGGGAGTAGTGCATGCACTATGCGCGTGAGCCAAGTCCATGCCACGCGAGTCCTACCTGTCATACCTTGTTGATTTTCGGCTGGAAAGCAAATCGAAAAGAAAAAGGAAAAAGCTGCGGGCCCCACCTGTCAGTGAGAGACTCTCTCTCTCTCTCTTTTCTTTTTCCAGGGATTTTCAATCCTTTTCAACTTCAAACCCTTATAACTTTTGCTAGAAAACTCCAAATGAGTTGATTCTTATCTCTAAATTTGTCTAAAATCATAATCTACCTGATTATATAAAAATATTTGAATTTGGTTACGGTTTGAATTCATTTGCATTATTTAATTGATTTTCGGCTCTTTTTGCAATAGACGTTGATTGCGCGAATGAAATCTCCGACGACCAACCAAGCTTACATTCAGAACAAATTGAGCAAGGCAAGCACCCCCTTTGATCATATTGATCTTAGTATTTTACTAATAATACTTTATTTTGCAAATTCTATTATTGCATGCGCGTATGTTCAATATTAAATTGCTATGTTTGAGATGTTGGTAGCTGTAAATCCTATTTGTTGCATGAACTCATTTGACATGTTGATATCCCTACCTTGTTAACATTAGGATATGGGTTAGACAGTATATAATGTCATTTGGGAATTGTGAGTGCGAGCTATCGCACAAATGCTTACTAGAACGATAGTTTTTCCAGAAAAAGATGTAAAAAGACAATATGATAAATGGGAATTTTGGAGATTTATGAAAATGTTCAGAGGGGTGTGCCTCTGTTATTTCGAATAAAAACAAAATGCAAAACCTAGTTTTGGACGCGGGCGAGTTATATTATATTCTGAAAAAGTGGGAAAGGAGTCTCATTAGTAGATAGGGGGAGATTCTCGCCCGGGTCATTTAAGGACCGGACGCCAACAAATCCAGATCTAAGACTTACGTACAACCACATATGCTATTATGAGGGTGGCCTTGGCTGATTAAGTCATCGAAAAACTAGCCTTTTACGTAGGTAGGCTGAAGAGTGCAGACAGGGCCAAGGGACCGGCATGCCCAAAGGGGCTCCCATCTCCGAGGAGTGGGAACAAAGCCTTCCGACACAACTGCGAATGCCTCACTCAAAGGGAGCAATATGGGTAAGTGAATGATAAGATCCATTCGCTGGGCTAGTGCAGGGTTATGGACTAGATGATGTAAAGGCTTCGACACGTGCTCTAGACTGCTTACCTAAGGTAGTGAGCGGTGGCACCGACGGTTGCTCAAACTTGCTTATGTTGTTGTTTAGAGTATGAAGAGGAGCTGATACCGGACGATGCATTTTTTGCACCCGGAACCGGAGGGTTCGGTGATGGGACTATCTAGGACCTTGTACCTTGTCAGGTTGCTTGAGGGTTGGATGGGCAAACCACTGGAACTTTGCTTCTTTTGTCTTTACTTCCACTACTACTCTACTCTGTTTAATACTTGTTTATATGTGGCCGGTCAGCCTCTGTGATGTAATAACTGTACCGCTTAAGTTAAGTATCATTTGCTTTACTTTACATGTGAATGTATGGATGTGAATGCCAGTTGTTGTGAATGTGTGTACTAGCCACTGATCATGAGACTAGTACAATACACACATAAGGTCTTCGAGTATTCCACGCTTAGGGGTCTGACATTTTAAATGATTAAGATAAACATGAATTAAATTCAAAATTATTGTATTCAATCTTTTCAAGTTCCAAGGATTTTTGTGGGATTTTCTGAGATTTTAAAAGCTTTCCCTAATTATTTTAAAGCCAAAATAAATTATTTTCAAAAATTAATTACCAATGATGAGTTGAAAATATTTTATTTAAGTCTAAAATGTCTTAGAAATTTTTTGTGAATTTTTCAATAATTTTGGACTTTATTTGCTATTTTCTAAAGCCTAAATTAATTTACTGAATTGTTTAAATCTCTAATTAGATAAAAATCCGGGAACAGTAATCAGGCCGAATCTTCCTCGACCCGTCACTCTTCTTTCGAGCCTGGCCCATTTTTCGGGCCCAGCTCACCCTACCAACTTGCTCCACCTCTTCCCTTTTTCTCTCACTGACGGGTGGACCCACCTCGTCAATCTCTCTCTCCCTCACCCGCCTCTCCCTCTCACTACCGTGTGGGCCCACCCCGCCATGTCATCGTCTCCCACCTCCGTTTCATTCACACGTGACAGCGCTGTTATTGCCGCCATTGTCGCACCTCATAAGCTTTCCAAAATCCATTAAACCCCGCAGCAATCACCCCGTTTATGTGCGCATTTAAATCCGCAATCAACCGCCCGTCCGTTACCACCACTCCCACTTCCTTTCCCGTCTTCAATCCCTGTAATCGTGCTGCATTTATGACGTCGTGTCATCACCGCGTCCGTTACGGCCTCAGCTTTCCTTCTCCGGCTATCAATTCCCTATAATCTGCCATTGACTCGACGAGAGCTTCTTGCGCTCCACACCGCTCCGGCCTCTCACCCTTGCACTATAAAAGGACGCCCCAGGTACGCCATCTCCATCTGATCCCAACACCGCCACCCACCTCGCCCCAATCCTCTCGAGTTGGCCAAAATTTGAAGTTGAAGCCTCGCCGCCCGAAGCTTTTCCATCGCTAACAAGCTCACTCTGTCGCCTTCGTTTCACGCCCCCAGATCGCTTTCACCCGCTTCGTCGTCGCAAGACACTCTCTACCAAGGACCACCGAACGCCGCCACCATTGACCTAGCACCATCACCGCTAAACTCCTCGCCGCCGGCCACTCCGTTGTGCTCCACCGTCGTAAGGTAACACATAAGGTTCAGCGTCATCTCCTCTTCATTTTGTGCACATTCGCGTAGCTCACCGTGGTGCATAACGCTGGCGAGCTTGTAGCCGAGCACCGCCGTTGCCGCCCTGGGTAATTGAAACTCCTTTCGACCCGGTAGTCGAACCCCTTTCGACAGGTGGTCGAAACTTCCTTTGACCAGTGTAGTCAAAACCTTCTTTCGACTAATGTAGTCGAAACTCTCTTCTGTATTAGGGGGTTAAATAACCGGTTTTGTAATTCAGAGGGTAAACCAGACTTTTCTGATAGTTTGAGGGAGTAAACTGGACTTTTTTCATAATAATTTACTTATTTCTTAACTATTTCATTATATAGCTATAATTTATCGATGTTATAACTACGTAAACTAGCTACTGATCATGAGACTAATTCAGATCACACGCAGGATCCAAATTTACATATTCGGTCCTGACAGTGGCGAACGCCGAGGCAGTAGCACACGCCATGCGCGCCGCGTGACTGCGTGCGTGGCCAGGCCAGCGACAGATACAGATGCGGCGTCAGCTCTTTGACGCCGCGTGCCAGCCGCTGCGCGCCCGGCGATACGCCCATGGAGATCTGCGCGCGCGGCACGCTGCCACCGCTCCGCTGCCAGCCGGTGGCAAGAACCGCCGTGCACAGTGCACAGCGTTACATGCTGGTGGGATCTTGTAAAAAAAATCTGAAGACATTTCAGTTGCTTGAATCCATAAGATCATCAGATTGCCTGCAACATGACCTTTAAAAAATATATATAAACTGGAAACTCGTATACAACGCGAGCATTATCTATGGCACCAAAAAGAACTCTGAATCGATGGTGTTTTTTTTTTACATGATAGCTTTGATTGGAAGCACGAACAGCTTGGAGATGTGTGCTTCAGAAATACATCAAATGCTTGCCTCTTCTAAAGACAAGGATATTTCAAGAGTTTCAGTGCCTCTTCGGATTGTGAAGGTCACCTTATCTCCAACACCATAATCATCCAGAACCCTCAGTAGGTCAGATTTGCCTTTGATCTGCTCCGGAAGTGATCATATGAAACATAAGGGTAATAAGAGTATCCAAATCACATACTAGTATCTTAAAACTTAGAAGCCTAACTGAAGACTAAAGAAAAAACGAAGCGTAATCAAGAAACACTCACAGGTTTACCATCCACTGCAACAATGATATCACCAAGAACAATATTACCAGCAAAGCCCCTGCGGGTAGGAACTAGACCTGCTTTGGCTGCAGCATTGCCCCCGGGAACCTACACAAAATGAAAAATTCTGATGGTATCAGGGGATATGAGTGCCAATAAAACATTGATAGAATCCCGTTTGGCCAACAAAACAGATGAGGTACCACCAATTCAATCTACCTTCAGTATAAGAGCTCCATTGCGAACGTTAAGCTGATATGCAATTGGATCTGGAGCAAATTCCACATTCAAGCCAGCACGGCCAACCTTAAAAAAAATGTAAACATAACTTAGGATAAAATAAATTAAAAACTGAGAACATAT
This sequence comes from Phyllostachys edulis, assembly GCA_036346405.1. NCBI lineage: Eukaryota > Viridiplantae > Streptophyta > Magnoliopsida > Poales > Poaceae > Phyllostachys > Phyllostachys edulis. The sequence continues at coordinate 43,054,987 of CM070552.1, read as the reverse complement.
GCCAGCAATGAACAATAAAACAAACGATCAAACAATAACAGCGATCTAACTTGCTTATTCATGCTCTAGATTTTAGTGAAGAAAACCTTGAAGGGGTAGCAGAATATATAATGCAAGTGTTTTTTCAGGAGAGAAAGGCATAGTTGGTAGGCAAAACACGTAGCAAAATAATTTCAATGATCTCTGACAAATGTCAAATGTTACTATGATATTTACAGAACCTGATCGGCTGAACCTTTTCCTCCTACTACAAGTACCTTCCTATAAAATTAAACATTGAGCATGTTTCAAAGCATTTATTTACAATCATACTAAATGTAGGTACCGGACTTCTTTCTTTCTTTTTTTGAACAAGTGGTACTGGACAATTTCAACATGTTATTGATAAAGATCTCTCATCTGTAAGATGATGTTTTATGCATGAAAAATATACTTGTTAATTGTCATCAACATAAACATAACACATGATTATAAGGCCAACTTAGAAGAACAAAATGGCATTAAGTTGATAATGTGACTGAAAGATGCCCAAGCAACATACTTTTCCAAACCGAATTAATTGAGGAGCTATTTTAAGTACAGTTGATGATGGGATGGCGAAACCAACACCTGCTGATGTTCCTGCAACATTGAAGAAATAATGGCATCTCAGACTAACCTAGAAACTACAAAAACAGATAGTTAAATTGGATGTAGTTGAATCTGATATGTGCACTGCGAGTCAACACAATAAAATCAGCTTATAGTCTGATTCACAGATTCAAGGAGAGGTAATCTACAATTGATATATGAATCCATTACTAAGAGAATAGTTGCAACTTGCAAGTAAAAACACTTGGCCTCTAGGATGCAAGCAGATGGTAAGTTAGAGGAATGCTATGATGAAAAAATAATAATTTAATCATGATAACACTCACTGATCACCTCACCACAAACAGAAAGTCATTTAAAACATGCCATCACCAATAACAGTCAGTACAATGAACAGAGTAATCTAGAAAATGAAAATAAAATACAGCAATGTAGGTAAGATTCACAATCAGCTAGTTAACATCATGATAGTAACAGTGGCTGAGCTGTTACTAATGTTACATACGCTCTTTCCAGTGGTAATGAGCATAGTGGCTGAGGTATAGTTCAGCTATAGAAAGCAGAAACATCTGCTAACAACTTCAGCATGAAATAAATTACTTTTAGTTTATCAATTGAGATACCGAATCATGTTTTCCCAGTGCACTTTTGACAGATACATCCCAAAACGGAAGTAACCTAACCTGTCTGTGTGAAAATTGCTGTATTAATACCAATCATATGCCCCTTCGAATCTAGCAAAGGACCACCACTGCATCGAGGTTCATCAGAGTACATGGTTAGTAAAATGCTTTGAATACCTTTTTAGCTAAAGAAATCAGACTGGCTCATATTTAATGAATTAATATATTTCCTACCAAGTTCTACATATAGAGACACATAACATATAAACCACCACTTCCAATGAATGACCCATTTCAAGGCATGGATTTTCTTTATCCCAGAGTACAGGTAATAGACAGCAATCACTTGTATGAAGAGGATAATAATGGTTGAGCTTATATCTTGAATGTGGTAGGTTGAATTGCTTACAGAATGAATTTCACAAAGATGTTAGTAAATTTAAGTTAGTCGAGCACTCGAGCTTACAACCTGAAGAGGACGTGCTAAAGTTCCAGACTATACGGTAACCACCGATATGATCTATCATGTGGGGCCGCACATATAGCCGGCGTTCTAAGGGGAAGGTTTCGGCGGCGGCGCCAGATGGGTCGGCTGCCACAGATTAGGAAGGAGATAGGTTTCCTTAGTTATTTTTGGTACTCTTGCTTGGGCCTTAAGCCATTAAGAGATAAGATTTATTTAGATGGAAGGATAAGATTAGAGTTTGATTGTTAGGGGCCATTCCATCCTTATAAAGAGCCGGCCAGCCTTTTGAGAAAGGCAAGCAACAAGTTATCTTCAATCTCCTCCCTATCCCTAGTTCTCCCTCTCCTCCTGACCTCCATGTGCCCTGCCCCTTTGCACATTGCTGCTGCTTCTCCTCCTCGCCATTAGCAAGTCACGGCCCCTAAGAGGAAACCAGGGCCCAAGCCTCCCACTACGCACACTTACCCTATACATTCGTTAAGTCGTGACATGATCACTATGCCGACTGCCATAGCTGGAATTAGGCTCCAAGTCTGTGTATCCTGACTTCGGATGCTAATTACTTAAAAGAGTAACAAATAATACTTGTTTAGTCTGTGTGTTAACATGAAAACCAATTCACAGTTTTGCACTTTTGCATTAGACAAAGATCCTCACTATTGTGCAATTTGTAATGTAATATTGAGTAGAAACCCTAAACAGTACGATTGTCAAGTTAGGTGGAAAACTATTGATGGAAATGTTTAGGATTGTCCGTAAGTAACGATCAATACAACATAAAGATATAACCATTACTGAAAGCAGTGCTGCTAGCAGTAGTTTCTAGAGCAAGTTCTGAAATCTGAAATGCAAAATTTGATTTGAAATAGGTAATCAATTGACTAAATCATTTAAAACCATATCCACAAACCTGTTCCCAGGGTTAATAGCTGCATCTGTTTGAATTCCACCACCAATTGTCACTCCAGCTTGACTGAAAATATCTCGATTTAAACCACTGATAACACCAGCAGTGAGAGTATGGTCAAAACCAAAAGGATTTCCAATTGCTAAACATTGCTGACCAACTCTTAGAGCTGATGACTGTCCCACATTAATTGGCTTCAAGAGATCTGTAGGGGCGTCCACCTATAACATGGACTATGACAGTATGAGAGATTAAAAGAGAAACTGCTTGGAAAGATGTTTTCCTACACGAACTATAGCAACAAATTAATCAACATAACTGACTACAATTGAACTCAGGTGAATCACAAAAGGACTTAGCTCCAACAGGCCCTGAAACTTGCTTCCTGAGTGCCTGTTTCCTGTACTAATAAAACTATCTAATCTATCCCTTCCCATGTCTACCCTTGAACTAGACTGGGACAGGGTGGGCAAAAGGTTAGCAGGTAAACATGATTATCTCAGTACTCTAAAAACCTTGGCAGAATTCCCCAAATAGAACAAAGGACAATACATAAAAAAGGGTATGTATTCTCGATCTCTGATATGACCCCCTCCCTTGGCCTCATAAATCAACTCTCGCTTTTTCTAAATCAATTTTCAATCAAATCACCTCCTATCACTAACATCTAAAGTACAAGATATTTGCTTGCACATCATCTATGCACCATGACAGGTACAAAAATAAATTACAGGGAAGCAAAAACTAAATTGGTGGGCAAAAGAGATATGGAATTTTCATGTTTAGCTTTCTGGGTGCATGACATATGTCATGTGCCTATGTGAGTAATATCTAAGTACTTAGATAGTTAATTCGATAGTTAGCAACAAAAAGGATTTGATTTGAGACATATCTAGAAGACAAAGAGATGAGATGAAATTGAATAAGAATCAAGACGTTGTACATGGAAATGAAATAAGGCCATAAGGGTGAGCTATGGTGAACATTACACACGGGCAATAATTCTCTATATAAAAGCAGCAGTATTTTTTAAGTAAATCCTGACCCTTCATTCGGAACAACTATTCAAAAGGCATTTTACCTTAAGAACAGCAAGATCTTTAGCACGGTCGGCACCAACCAATTTGCCTTCAAAAATTCTCTGTATCCTTTCAAGTAGATCCAGGAGAGCATTTACTATTAGTTGGTGTGCATATACAAGGAATACTGGCACCCCATTATAGTTTTCATTTATCCTAGCAAGTAGCAAGTGTTATATAAGAATTTACCCTTCGGCAGCAAGAATGTTGACACGTGCAACAACTTCACCAGGCTTTGGATTTTTTGAAAGAGCATTGCCAACCACTGTCATCATACCAACATTGCAAACTCATGAATATATCAAAAATAAAATACAGTAAATTGGGGGTGCAACGACATAAAAGAGTCCAGCACAGTAAATCAGTAATCATGTGAGAACTGAGAAGTAGGTTGTATTGCTCATATATGGTAGACATATAATCGTCTGATTGCCATACCATGATAATTTGTAACAATATGTCCAGAATCATCCCAAACTACTCCAGAACCATTTCCTTCAGGGATCTACAATGAATGTTAAGAAGTTTCTTTCAAACAAGAGCTTCTCACATCTTTATCAAAATTATTAGTGTCATTTACAAATGCTATATGCAAAAGATAGCCAAGAGAACAAATAAGCAATTCTTTTCTAACTTTAGCTCTATCAAACTATTATGTGGGGAAAAAGTGTACCCAGCCTGGTATATCATACCCTAGTGCTTTTATGGAACATGCTCATAAACCCTTTGTTAATTCTTACAACATTAACAAATACTCTTGAACCTAAACTTATAATATGTAAGCATGCTTTTAGTTTACCTCGACAACGCCAGTTACATTAAGCTGGGGGCGCAGTGTTGCATCAAAAATGTTGACGACTGAGTAAGTATTTGTTTCAAAAAGCTCTGCGATCCGCTTCTGCCATACAAGCAGCAAGATCCAAAGAAATGTAAATATATTCTTATATTTTAAGAACAAGTAAATAGGATAAAGGGGTTCAACTGAGCACTGACCTCAGTTGGAAATAATGGACCAGATGGAAAAATCTGTGGAGTTACATCCTCAATTTTGACGGATGGATCACCCAAAGCAAGTGCTGTGATAAGAGCATATCAAGTCATTTTTTAAAAGATGATAACATATCAAGTTATAAAAGCCCACATACCATGAACAATTATAAATTAACCCTATTACAGGGGAAAATCATCTGGATAGGTGAGTAGGTGACAGACATCGAATTAATTTCTATTAACACCTAAATTACCATGTCACTTAGTCCGAACCTGAGAAGTACCTTGAAGAATGTAAGCAAAAACAAAAGGCTGACAATGCGATAATCTTCCTCTTTGACGCAAACAATACAGTTTTGCTTGACATTTCACCAAGTTCACATGTTTCCCTCGTTGGCCTGGAAGATTAATAAAATTCATATACACATAAATAAAAAGCAAAGCAAATGAAAATTTTGTGAACAACCAACAAAGTAAAAGCTGCTGAGAAATCTATAATTCTATATCTCATGCAGCCAACTAGTGAGGCTTAATTTAGGGTGCGGGTGCACAGAGTGACAGGTCACAGGGACGTACAAAATACATTAGCACTTATATTGTTTTTAAAAGGTTTAGCACTCAGTAGTATACTACAATCAGAAAACATGGGAGAACGTAGACGCCACTTGCTAATGTGGTGCTAACAGCTAACAAGAAGTGCAATTAGACTCGTACCTTCTAACCCAGTGCAAAGCTGCCAAACAAGTCAAATACTTGTGAGAAATGAAACGGAATATAAGTGGAACTTTCGTATTAAAAAAAGAACTATTTCCCTTTTTTAAGACGGGAACTATCTCCCATAATCCAGTACAAGGTGCCACAAAGTTAACATGCATTGTAAAAATGAATACCGGAATGGAATCACCCGCTACTAAAGTCCAAATACGAGCAAAGTATGCAGCAATTCACAACCGCTCGATTATGCTGGCGAAAACCACATGGTCGAAAATTTTCCTGATGTGCAGCAAGAGGTAGGCAGGCAGACCTCGGAGGAGCTCCTTCGCCGTCGCGGTGTGCGGAGGCGGCGAAGTCGACAACCACCCTCCGGCGGCCGAAGCGCCTGCACGGGGCACGCGCGGCGGCCACAGTGGCGGGCGCGGCGCAGGCGAGGCGGTGCATCCGGGAAGCGGGGATTCTATGGCTCCAGACCTCCAGTGTGTACGTGTGTGGCGCGTACGAGTTCCTCGAGTTCCTTCCAACGAGATGATGTGGGGAATTGGCCGAATTGCGGACGGAGGACGACATTTTGCGCCTAAGTCCACGATAGATGTTATTATTGCGTATCTTTCCTCTGGAAGATAACTAGGGTAATTTTAGCCGGATGAGGCCACGAGGCTTCCCTGCTTCCTCATACGTGTTCCCCTCCTGCTCCGTCAAACGTGGCATGCATTCATTTGTCCCCTCTTTGTTGGAGGGCCCATGCCTCTCCATCAACAATAAAACAGAACAAGATTAGAGAACAAAGTTTCGTGGGCTTCTCTTTTCGGATTTTGGACACTATTGCCTTCTTGTGTATCAAAAAACCTAAATGTAGCCTCTCTAACTTCAAAATTCTAAAAGTAGCACTCTCCTTCCTCGTACTTCGCTCCATGGCCGCAGCAGCGGAGATGTTACGCCACCCGAACGCAAAGAAGGAGTCATGCCAACCCAAACGCAAAGAAACATGATCACTGCCAACCCCCACGCAAAGACCTTCAAAGAGGAGAGAGAAAAGTAAAGAAAAAATTCAGAAAAAAAAAATTCAGAAATTTCAAGAAAATTCCATAAAAATCATTAGAACATAACCTATTCGAGACTCTACACGAGAACAAGGTCATCTGGTGGCCATGGACTGCACAGTTCATTACAGACACGGCCCCCTACGGATTGTTCTCGCAGTGCACTCAGGACAAGTCGTACTGGTTGACAACCTGCCACCTGGTCTTCTCCCACATGGTTGAGCCGTACAGCCCACAGCGGGTCATGAGAGAGTTTGGCCTTTACCAGCAGGTGCCACCGATGCCGGGACAACCTCTCACAGCGAAGGCCCACGGGTATGTCGTTATTGGGTATCATCGCTTTTCCTATTAGCCACATGTCCGACTACGATTTTCTGACATCCGAATTCAATTTCAGGCAAACGAGGAAATGCCGAAAGAGCGACGACTAGAGGCAGACACAACAGCCGTGGACGTCACTATGGGGTGGGAGGGCGGCAACAAACGTGGTGCACGAGTTACGAGGCTACGACATCCAGACGTATACTGCATACTTGCACTGGTACATTCCGCGCACCAGGTGCAGGCTTACTGGGCCGGCGCCACAGCGCCCAGTGGAAGTCATGCACGATATCGTTGTGCTAGCAGGTCCCAACTGTCACCGAGTGGCACGCCATGACGAGATGGTAAAACATTCTTCGTATAATTTTCGTCTGGCAACACGTTTCTAACTTACTATCGGTTTCCTTGCAGTACTACCGCCTTGATCGTATCCAGCGCGAGGGTGCTGACGCTCTATGCCGTGGGAACAATAACACCTTTGATCGCCTTCTACGCATTGTGCGCGCCATGACCGATGACGCGAGGGCTGCAATTAGGACTATAACTTGTGGTCGGCACAGCGACATTCACGTATAGCATCGCGGACACCGAGGACACCTTCCACCCCCACCGCCTTCGGCACCTCCCTCCGCACCTCCCTCCGCACGTCCGTCGCACTCCGGGAGTCATCAGAGCTATGGTCGCTCAGCCTCGAAGCGCCTCAGGCCACAGGTTGTTGTCGTCAGTATTTGTCCATGCACTCCTTTCGAACATATCTGACATTACCGTTTGTTCTTGCAGCACTTGCGAGGGGACAACACTCTGCTTCAGCCATCGTCTTCACAGAGGGAGGCGCAGGACAGGACTTCCTCACCGAGGGGACGCTGTTCCACTGCAGACAGCGACCCTGACTCGCCACAGCGCCGGGACGACGGGTTGGGCTCATTGCCACACGGCGTTCAATCACAAGTGCGGGAGCGCGACCAGTGGTTCGACGAGACGTACCAAGGGTGCACCGTGCAACATTACAGCGCAGACTGGCCAGGAGGATCCTCGGCCACACAACCACATACTTAGGTACGCTTTAACATAGTCACAGTAATTTTTTCGTTGCACCAAACCAAGGACTAACTCACCCATTACCCTTCCCGTAGGATGAGCAGCAGTGGGTCGACGATATGCTCGAGCCTCAACCAGACACCTGCACTGAGATCACCGCAGTGACGCCTCCCACGCAGCGCCCCTACTACAGCTTTCGAGACGTACGCCACTCCCCTGACAGGCTCACCTTCCCTGAGGATCAGCTACGCCATCGGGGCAAGCGGCAGGAGGATGTAGCATAAGTAATGTCATGTCCGTATAATGCATGTTATGTAATGTTATTGTGCATTGTGCCTAATGTCATTGTGCATTATGAAATTGTGATTTACCTCCAAATTTTAATGTACTAAACCGAAAAGACCTGACGCAACGCTGCCACACGATTCCTCCTCGGGGCCGTTGCCTCACGGACGCGAATTTCATTCAACCCAATTATAATTCAGCCGTTGGCTATATATGCATGCATTGGCTGTCATTCACCTCACTCTTCACTTTCTCTTCTCCTTTATTCAAGTCTTTAACGGGATGTCTTCGACCTCATCTAACTTTCGAGTGAGCAAACAATTAGAATCATTGCGGCAACATATGGTTTGCCCTCGTTGCAGGGATCCGGTGAATATGTTCACCTCGTATACGCCAACGAATCCATCCCGAGTGTTCACGAAGTATTCAAATCTTACGGTAACTTAGTAACTTGTGCCTAATCATCCTGGATGAATTCCATTAGAAACAACATGTCGGTTTTGGCTCCTTGAAGCTGCAATTCTTTTTCAGAGCACAACATGTTGGTTTTGGCAATGGGCTGATAAAGCTGTCCCAGTGGTTCGAGATATTGCAATGCAAATTGTTGCCTTGCAAGCTGACTCTCGTGGTGTTGCTATATTTCGTCCAGTGGCTCGACCCTCTGATCCACCAACACAAAATAAAGATAATAGACTTAAAAGACTGGATGAAAGGATGAAAAGAGTTGAGAAAATGCTTCAAAAATTATTTAAGATAGTTAGTTTTGCGGTCTTTCTTCTATTATTTCTTGTTCTTGCTAAGTAGAAGTTCAGTTGTAATGAGATTATAATGTCCATTCTTTATCTATGCATCGGAGTCCATCGTGAATGAGAATAAACCAGCAACAATATCAATCGCAGTCAATCGTGGCTCATCAAGCTCAACTCTCAGCATATGAGCGCGAACTTATTAGCCTAGTGTTCGCCGTGCGACATTGGCGTCTGTACATCTGGGGTCACAAATTTTGTGTCCGAACGTATCACTATAGTTTAAAACATCTGTTGGATCAACGTTTAACAACGGTGCCACAACATCGATGGATTACAAAGCTTCTTGGTTATGACTTTACAGTCAAGTACAAGCCCAGCAAGGACAATATTGTCGTAGATGCACTTTCGCATCGACATGAGGATCTCAATTTGCATGCACTTTCGGTGGCCAATTTTGCTTACTAGGATGATCTGCGTTTGTCAACTGAAAACACATGCGTCCTGGTGCGACAAATACAATGCTTGGAGTGAGGGTTCTCTTCCGACTGAATGGGATTTCGTGGATGGTCTTTTGTTATTTAGCCGTCGTATCTTTGTTTCGGCTGATTTCCCTGGTGTTCAACAGTTATTTTTGGTTGCACATTCAGTTGGGCATGAGGGCGTTACCAAGACTTGGCATCGTCTTCAGTCTAGTTTTTACATTCCGGGGGGAGGGGGGTGCGAAGATTGCTTCAGACATTTATTCGCACATGTATTACTTGTCAGAAGTATAAGTCCGAGCAATTACAACCGGTCGGTTTGCTTCAGCCACTTCCGGTGCCTCATCGCGTTTGGGCCGATATTAGCATGGATTTCATCGATGGTTTGCCCAAGGTTGCACACAAGTCAGTCATATTGACGGTTGTCGACAGATTCTCCAAATACGCCCATTTTCTCACCTTGAGTCATCCATTTTCGGCTCAATCGGTTGGCACAGGTATTTTTTGACAATATTGTACGTTTACATGGGTTTTCCGAGTCTATTGTTAATGATCGTGACAAAATCTTCCAAGTCATTTTTTGAAAGATCTTTTTCGGTTGGCCAGAGTAAAATTGCACATGAGCATCGCATATCATCCGCAATCGGATGGGCAAACTGTGGTGGTTAATCGCACGATTGAAATGTATATTTGTTGTTTATGTGGAGATCGGGTGCGCACTTGGCCTCAATGGTTGGCTTGGGCTGAATTTTGCTACAACACTTCATGTCACTCAGCTCTTAAAACCAGTCCTTTTGAAGTAGTTTATGGGCGGCAACCACCTCCGTTGGTCTTGCATGAAGGACAGTCTGCGCAAGTTCTTGAGGTTCAGAAACTGTTGGAGGAACAAAATGATTTCATCCAGGAGATTCGTTTGAGGTTGCTTCAGTCTCAACAACATATGAAAAGCTTGGCGGATAATAAACGCAGATATCTACAATTTGCCGAGGATGATTGGGTGTGGTTGCAATTACATCTACGCCAACTTTCTTCGATTGCTCCTGGCCTTAATACCAAATTACAACCTCGTTTTTTCGGACCATACAAAGTGCTTTCTAAAGTTGGTCAGGTTGCTTATAGCTTAGAGATTCCAGCGCATACCGGTATTCATAATGTTTTCCATATTTCTAGTCTCAAACCCTTCCATGGCATGCCTCCTGAAGAGATTTCAGCTTTACCTCCCCTTCATCATGGTGAGGTGCAGATTCAACCTGTACGTATCATTCGTGCCAGACTGAATCGCGGAATCTGGGAGTTGCGAGTTCAATGGCCGTCAGATTCTCTGAATGAACCAGAGGAGACCTGGGTCAAACGCGACGATTTCTCCAGAGAGTTTCCTAATTATAAGCTCGTGGACATGCTATTTCAAAAGGAAGGGGGGGTGTTACGGATAGATTTGTTGGGATTCGGTATAAACGCCGAAACAGGACAATGCAGAGTGACAATTCAAAAAAGGAAAGTTAAAAAGAGCAAGAGTAGTTTCCGGATAGGTTTGATCAAACAGGAATAGATTATGTTTCCAATTGTATCAATTTAGACTCAGCTCTCACAATATATAAAGAGCTTGAGGGTTGTAACAGAGGGAATCAAGCAATACAAATATTTCTTCCCCAAGTTCTTCTTTCCCTGTCTCGTTCTGGCTTCACCTTTCCCTGTCTCGTTCTGGCTTCACACAACTATCGCTTGTGTTCTTCTTCTATCAGAACCCCGGCTCCTATTATGCCTTCACCTTTATCTATTGTTCGAGCTCGCCTCAACCATGGTACTTGGTAGCTTCTCGTGCAATGGATAGGTTGTTCTCCGGCCGACGCTGCACGAAAGAAGTTAGAATATTTTCAGCAGCGTTATCCTCTATTTCAGCTCGAGGACGAGCTGCTTTGTGGAGAAGGAGGTAATTTTGTGGACGCGTTTATTGGAAAGACGTATAAACGACGCAAGTGCAAGAGCTCCAAGGAGGATTTGAAAGGGGGATCTTCGGCTGACGTTGCTACAACCGTATCAGACTCGGTTCCTGTAGCCGGTCACGGCAATGGTGCGGCTACTACTATTGCCGTAAGGCAGTAGATATATTTAGGAAAGAAGGAAGGATAGTTAGGAAGAGATGAGTTAGTATCTCCTTAAGAGATTGAGTTAGATAATGAGTTAGAGATAGAATTAGAGTTTGAGTTAGTTTCCTTCTCGAATGCGTTGTGCTTTCTTGATTTCGGAAAACCAAAATCTTCCCTTGCGCCTAGGCTATAAAGGCTGCATATGTAATCGAGACAAAGCATTAAGAAATAAGAAAAGTCGTCTCACATAGTATTCGGCAGATTAGAGACTCACCGGCCAGAACAAGTTCAGCCGACCGAGGGCGATCCTCGCCTTCACCAATTATCCTCGCCCTTTTCGCATCTTCATCCTTCTCGATCCCACGCCATATCACATGCACCATCTTCTGATATATGCTACTCACTATAGCCAGAGCCGGTGTGTTAGCATTGCAATGGGAGTTCCAAAGGGTTCTGCCAAGAACGACACTGAGCTGCTGGACCGAGACAAAGTGCCAGGTTCTGTCGATGTATTTGTGGCTGTCACACCATTTTGAGGAAGATACTTTCCTCATGTGCAGAAAGCTGAGGAAATGGTTACAAATACTGCTAATTTACCCGGCAAGTCACTTGCCATTTGCCAAGGCATGCTGGAAACCTGAATCAAGACATCAAGCAAGGAATAAACGAGAAAAAGAAGAGGAGGATGAGAGCCATGTGGAACAGGCATCAGATGACAATGCAAAGAATGTTTCTAAAGATGGTTATGAAAGGTCGAGGTCACTTGTTAAAGCATTTCTTAGGTAAGAGCTCCAACCCACCTCTTTTCACACATGTGCTGATTGTTTGTGGAGGTACATTTTTTTATTTGTCATATTACAGTTGAGAATATCATATTTGTTTTTCTTGTACCAACAAAATTAGTCAAAAAAATCTCATCCCCCCTATTTCAGTTAAATTGTACTATAGACTTTATTTTAGCTTAGGAAAAAAAATGAGATACCCATAATTTATGCTTTAATTCCATGCAACGGCTGGCTAGTGGAATTTTGAATTGTAGGCTTTCCCTTTCCTTATTATTCAAGTAATCACAATCCCAACTTCCAATTGCCAATAACAATCTCTCTCTTCAACTGGTTTTGAGATAATAATTTTTGAACCTGAATCCATATTGCTTAGAGCATTAATTCTTGTTATCGATTTGTATTATCTGAAAGTGAATTATCAACTGTGAGAACCCGTGTTTTAGACCTAATCACGTAGCAGTAATCGGTAATTAGCGGTAGTTAATCTCATCTTAGTAGTAAGCTAACGGTAGTGTTGCGATCGTTATTAAGCAGCTATTTTGTTATCAGCTCGTTGGTTTAATTGGGTTTCGTTTCGCGAGCATTGCATTCTTAGTCAGTAGAATCATCATTCCATCATCCATTTCAATCTCATCATGCAGTACACGATTCCTATGCATTCACCAGTAAAGCAGTAGAATTAAGGTCATAATTAAATGGCATTTTCCATTCTCATTAGATAGATAAATCAATAATTACATTGTTTACAAGAGAGTTTTGCATCAATCAAAGTGTGAGCATTGTATCATTCAAAGTAGGCAGCACCACCAATACCTCTGCATTCCTTCTCTCCCCTCTTCTTCATCGCATAGCAGCAGCATCAACAAACCATCCCCCCTTGAGCCTATCATTGACTTCTCTCCTATTTCTCAAAAGCCACACCTCCTCTTCTCAGTCATCACAGCAGTATCAGCAGCCCAGGTGCATGGATCCATTCCCCTCTACGCATGCCCTGCCTGCTGCATTTCTTCCAGCATCTCCCTTAGTCCACATTCATCTCCCCTTCCTCTCACAAGCCAAACAGCACCAAGCCTTTAGAATCCTCAAAAGCCCCATTCCTCCCTATTTCACACCTCCCAGTTCATCCCCCATTGCTCACAGCCATTCCCGTCCATCTCCCCCATTTCCTTGACTCACATTCACCTCACCCAGTTCACAGCTAGCCACATTCATCTCCCCCAGTCGTCACATTCATCCTCCTTCCCAACACCCATCCCATTGCCTCCACCTCCTCGGCCAGCTTCTTCCAACCGAAGACAGAAGGAGGAGCAAGCGAAGGAAGGAGACCAGGGGAGCCAAGAAGCCCAAGAGCACGGCGACGCCAAGGCGGCCAGAAGGACGACCAGCAGCACCATCCTGCACACCGCCGTCATCACCAACCTGATCATCGTCAACCATCCTCGCAAATCTTTAACCCCAAAACCATCTCAGTCTCCAACCATCAGGTAAAGGCATTTTCATTTTGAGCTTTAGGTGAGTACATACCTTAGTAGCAGCTTCCTTCAATAGCCAGGTCCTCTCTTAAGCAAACATCAAGCTCCGCATTCATACATCAATAGTAAGCTTCAACACTTGAGCCATCTGTGCATGCTAAGTTGAGCATCTTAGCATAGGACTTAGAGGAGTGAAGGGAGAAGGCTCTGTGCCATGGCGCCGACGGCCGGGCCAAAGCCGCTAAACCAGTAGATAGGGAACCATAGGAGGCGAGCCGAGTAGCGGCGCACTGGGGACCGAGCCGAGCCGCGAGGCGGTGCTGGCCTACCGGCCGCACCGGAGGGAGGAGGAGACTGTGGGGAGCGCGAGGAGCCAGGGGAGAAGTCCGCGGCAACTTGGACCGGAGCTTGGGGAGGCCGGGAGGCGACGGCAGAGGCGGCGTGGGATGGGCTGATTCCAAGCGGCTGCACGGGCGACAAGGGCGCACGGCATGGCAGCAGCCAAGACATGATGGTGGCAGAGGAGCTGGGAGGCGGCGGAGGCGGTGGGGTCTGAGCCGGCCAAGGCCGTGTGGTCGGGCCAAGAGAGCCCAAGCGGCGGCGTTGAGTTGAGAGAGAGAGAGAGAGAGAGAGGATTTGTGGAGAGAGATGGGTATATTTGGGGAAGAAGGGGAGATGTGAGAGCTGTGTGCGTGTGAGTAGGGGTCGACCGAATGTAGGGAGAGAGAGAGAGTGAGGTTAGAGTTAAGGTTAGAGATTAGGTTTAGGACTTTAGGTTTAGGGAAATATTAGGATTTGGGTGGATTCTAATTATCTGTTGCGATTAATGTCTATTTCAGTAGCAGTTGTCGTTAATTAAATAATTGTTAGCTGCTTATTCTTGCGGTTGAATGATTTAACTTGGGTCTTGTCGAGTTAACCAACTTAAAATCAATCTGTGGATTAATTGCTAAAATAAGTTGAGTAGCCGTTATTTCTGTTATTAATAGGCTAACTAGTATGTGTAGCAATCCTGTGCGTTGCTGGTATTTAGTCGGGCCTTTTGAGTTGTTTAATCGTGTTAATTTAACTATTTAATCGGGAACCTCGATTTTTCGACCTTAGCGCAATTAGACGGTAGAATGGCTATAGTGGGGAGTGCTAACTTAGTAGAGGACTCGAAAAGTTTTATTTAAATTAAATTGTGCTAATAGTTAGAAGTCACTAACTTAGGTATCTATAATATCACTCAAAATCAACTATGTATTTACTTACATTATTATTCGTGCTGCCGTATTGCTACAGAAAACGAACCAGAACCGACGGGAGCAGCTGACCAGAGTTTTGTGAGCACCAACCTTTCCTACATCTACGAAGGCAAGCGATCCTCTTGAACATTAATATAGTTAATTTAAATGTAAACCGTATATTGCAATATTATGTGTATTGCATTCAAAATTGTTTTCCCAAAAATTAAATAAAATGATTGAGATGAGAATGATTAAGATAAAGATGAATGAATTGAGAATGATGAAAGGAAAGTGATATGAGAATATTATGGCTGGTAAAAGGGGCCCATGGCAGGTAAGACATGAGGCAGAAAGTGGGACCCTTTACATATGGTTAAAATATAAGGACCAACAAACTCTTACTCTGTCAGATACCGTAAATTCAGTACCAACCATTTTCCTATTTCGACGGGCAAAAAATGCTACCTTGTTACGTAGTGCTCAGTGTCGGTCGGGCCGCGGCCGCCCGACGCGATATTGGCAGCGTGGTGGTGCACTACCGGGTGCTAGCTGGAACGCGGTAATTGAATCTTCACTTAGTTGTTTTTATGCATGTAAGTACTGTTGTGTCACCATGTAGTTCTTATGAATGATAATACTTTTCAACATGGAGTCAACAACCACTCGTTGTATAACTGTTTCCTAAAAATTCCCATATCAAGGCATGCTTGCTGATGATTGTAATGGCTAGCAAATTGTCTTTGTACTACTTCTGGGGAATAGGTAACATTCTAAATTACAAAGTAACAAATGACTAATCATGGTGTCTTTACATGTAAACAATGCTGGCCATAATGGGGAAAATACCCCCAATGTAAACTCAGAGTATTGATCTCCACGCAAGACATACACCAAAATTTGTAGACGAAAACCCCAATATGTGGGTGCTTTTCCATCTTCGTTTCAGAATAAAGATGAGGTTGCACATCTTTTTTTTTCCATACTAAGCAATGCCTCAGCACACCTTAAAGATTAAGGAGATGAGATTGATTAATGAAGAAATAACTTGATATAGAGCATAAATTGGTCTTTGGGGGCAATATTATTCAGGCACGCCATGTCCAACACAAAATCAGCTTCCTGGCTTACATCCCAATGGCAATGGGTATACTTTTAGGATGTGTTGCTCATCTGATGACAGTGTCCCAGGAGATACATGGATGGATCGTTCGCTATTTAACTGAACGATGTCTTTGATGCCTTTTACTTATATTCATCTATTTACTGTTTTGCACCCTTTTCTTAGTGCCATACCAACTCAGGTTGTCTTCGAAATGCGTCTATTGATTACTCGCATCCCGTCGTAGTTTTGGCTATTTTATCTGCTATTTGCCCAAATGCTCCATTTGCCATTTTTTAATAATGATTAGAGGTAATATGTTTGCTAATCATTGCTCTGTTTGCTTTTATTATTGTGTTTCCCTTTTTTGTTGCTAAAGTCAACGTAGACCATCACCACCATTTATTATGATTCTACTTCATTACCTTTTCCTATTTTATCGTCGTTACTTTGCTCTTCAGCATTATCCACCACTACCATTTGTTATGCTTCTCCTCTGTTAACTCCTATTTTAACGTGCTAGATTTACTCTTCCACAACATAACAGCTGGATGATCATCATCCTCAGAGCACACCACTCTCGACGACAAAATAAGTTGCTGTGTCTATCACTTCCTCCAGGTATTTACCTTTCTATCCTAAAATTTTGGTTTCCCTCTATTAGTTGACAGACCTTATTAGCATGGCTATCTTCGCCACTGGACTTATACCTACATGTTACTATCCATAGTTCAAAGACCGGCCCTATACCGCAAAACGCTTGCGGACGCTTATTTACTTACCACACAACTACAAAAGACACTACTAGTCCACAGGTAAAACTAAAGCTTCTGCACATACATCTCAATTCTTAACAGAAATTAATTAAAGAGACCCTAACTACATATTTGCAAATGATAGATCTTCTTTTTTCTGCCATTCCTATTCAGCTCATGCATCTATGTGCTAACATAGCTATATATACTTACTTTTTGTTGCTCGGTGTTCTTTTCAAAATTGGCTATGTTGCTATTGTCTTATCATGATTGAAACTGACACAATGCTGAAGTTTAGACAGTCATGTAGCCTAATTTAGCTTGCATATGTGAAAAAAATGATAGAGTTCCTTCACGATCAGATAGATGTCTATCTCGTGCACTTAAACCCACTCAAATTCACTCATAAGAATATAGTCGATGTCCACATGAATTTACTACTATTTGTACTTCTCCCTGAGAATTCCTTTCATAGCTTATAGAAAAACACCAACCGCCTCATGAAACGCAGCCTGGAGAAACAATGGTACCACCTAATCAAATTGCACAGACTCTTCCAACTAAGAGGCTCGCCCCCTCCATCACTTCTCTCACAAGTGATGTCCACCCAAAACTATACTCTGGTGGTCTAATGCTTGCACTTCATTTTGTATACACAACATATGAATAACTGCTATGCTACTTACTCCTGAAGACATGCTATTTTATTGTATATATGCTCCGCTATTTAGACGCCGTATGTCTTTTGAAACCACAGTTTTGTTGCTGCAACACTTGCTTTCTTACAGTGTCGTTTTTCGAGCTCCCTCTTGTTTTCATATCGTCATTGCTTCTCAGTCACCTGCATTCCATGGTAGCTTTCTCATATGCTGTACGCTATAACAGTTTAGCCTACAACAGAATTCCTCAGAAACTCAGCACACCGATCAATGATAATTCAAAGATTGTTGGTAACCAACACCATTATTTTTCTCCTCGTTAACTTTTATCAGTGTTACACACAAAGATAGGAGACCTATCTCTTTATGACAATGATAGATTTATGTTCTATTACATTAGTAATAAGCAAGGCCCCTTTGATTAATCAAAAAAATATCGATCTATATAGTTCTTGACATACCCAAAACGATCCGTTCTCATTGACGTAAATTAAAGGGGAAATTAGCTCAGTGACATCGCGTTAGAGCATAATCGGAGGAACGACACTCCGTTTGTGACCCACTGAAAAATAACATCGCGAACACCGAAAAATTAGGCGAATGACATTGCCGTTAGTTACTTCTGTTTCCATAATTTTTTAAATATAGAAATTGAGCTAAAAAAATTATCAATTTTTTTTGTGAAGCCTTCCGACACAGTTTAATTGCTTGTGTATTTTTTTTTAAAAAAACTTTATACGTTCTGATTTTGTCTCTAAAATTCATTTAAGTATAATGTTTGTAGGAATTTTCTGATATAGAAAATGAGGTCCAAATATTTTTTTTCAGGCTCCTTATATAGTGGACTTAATTGTGTAATTTTTCTAGAATTTTTAAAAATAATTAATGCAATTTCATAATGTCCTTACATTATGAAATATTAGACTCCTCACACAAAGAACATTATGAAATTGCATTACTTAATTTTGTAAAATTCTGGAAAAATTACACAATCAAGTCCACTATATAAGGAGCTTGAAAAAATAATTTCATAATGTTTGGATCTTATTTTTTATATTAGAAAATTCCTACAAATAGTATACTTAAATGGATTTTAGAGATAAAATCAGAATGTATTTAGTTTTGAAAAACAATATACAAGCAATTAAATTGTGTCGGAAGACTCCACAAAAAAAATTGATAATTTTTGGAGCTCAGTTTCTATATTTAAAAACTTCTGGAAACGGAAGTAATTGGCGGCGGTGTCATTCGTCTAATTTTTAGGTGTTCGCGATGTTATTTTCTAGTGCGTCACGAACGGAGTGTCGTTTCTCCGATTACGCTCTAACGCGATGTTACTGAGCTAATTTTCCCTAAATTAAAAACTATTCGTTCAATAGAATTGATTCAAGAAATCATATTTCTTCTGATGTTAGATTTTGAATTACTTCTTTTACGTAAAAAGAAAATTGCTAAAGGTAAAACTAGATACCTTACTTTAAGTTTACACCGGTTTTTTTTTCACTTCGTTTTCCCTTCCTTTCGATACTCAAGACGTAGCAGGCCTGCTTTTATGAAAATAATCTATTTACAAAAATAATCTATTAGTAAAGCTCACGACCCACAAGGAACACAGCAAAATACAGTAACCTCAACAAACCTGTCGACAGTTACAACCGCGCCAATTTTAACTTCTAGTTGTGTATAATACCAGAGGAGCAGAGGCCATCAGTAAATCATTGGATGTTCAGCAGGGAAGTTTACCCGTTAGCTTGAGAGATTCAGGCCTTGTTTGGGAACCGGATTCCCGGCCGGGATCCCCATCGAATCCCTGGGATTGAAAAGCCCAGGGGAAATTTCCCCCGCCGCGTCGAACGCGCCGTTTGGATGACGAAGGGACATCGATCCCCCGGCCCATTCCACGCCATTTCCATGGGGAAGATAACCAGGGCGCCACTGGTCGGGATTTTTGCTTCATTGCCGCCTGTCTCACCCGACCTGACCTCCTCCTGGACCGCCTCCTCCCTCCGCATCGGCGCCGCCACGGGCCTCGCTCCTCGCAGATCGGCTGCCTCCCTCCTCAGATCGGCGTCGCCACAGGCCTCGCTCGCCGCGACGGCGCCTCCTCCTCTCGCGTCGGCGCCTCCTCTCTCAGACGGCCGCCGCCTGTGCCTCGCTCCCTCACGACGGTGCCTCCTCCTCCGCGACGGCGCCTCCTCCTCCGCATCCGAGGTGAGAAAGCACATCCCTCTTCCATCCATGGATTTGCGTGGTGCATCTGGATGGGTTGTGGTTTTGGGTCAGGTTGGATTGGACTGCTGCGGGTTAGGTATGTGGCTATTTTCTTGGTGATTTGCTCTCCATCTAGCATCATGCATCTTGACTTGGTTTGGCTCTGGTTCCTACATATCTAGCTTGTCTGTAGATTGTGTAGAAAATGGTCGAATGTCGATCTAATGTGGTTGGTGACCTGGTGTGGGAAATGGATGTGCGGATTGATTGAACAATTGAAAAATCTCGCAGGGATCTCTCAAACAACAATCTCTTAGGAGAGGTTCCATCAACTGGCTCCTTTTCACTCTTTACCCCTATAAGGTACTGATCCCAGACTAAACTCATAGCAATCAATCATTGTAGAGTATTTTGCTTCATGGTGATACTATTGTTAAGGTGCATTAGTTTCATTTACAAATGAGTTCATGAATGGGGTTCTGGAATGTATGTGTGTGATGTGAATCCACTAAACAGCCTTGCAAAATGCAATCCCTCTCTTTGTTTGTGTATACTCAGTCCTATGAGAGCATTGGCAGATTTCAGTGCTGGGTAAGGTGGCCAGGCTTTAAGGGGACATGGCATCTGAAGTGGTCTCGCTTCTGGTATGAAGTGCACTTCACAGTTAGCAGAGCATTGACAAACACCATCACAAAGTTAACCGATCTAGTGGCCACTGCATGCAACCCACAATTGACCTGGAGATACGATAAGGACCTTGAAAGTGTAGTTTTCTGAATTTGACTAGGAACCTTAATTAATCAATATTGTCGCTTATATACAATGATGCTGATGTTCATGAAATATACTGGCCAAACCCTGTCGGTAATCTCCGAATCTATAGCTTGAATAGCTCAGATGGGAGATGGTCTGTTTCCTGGGTTGCAGTGTCTTAACCATGTAATATTCATGCTTTGTGTGGTCCAAATGGAAATGCATTTTCATGATTTGTCATTCTGGAATATGCCATCAGTCATCGACCTAATGTGGATAATAGAAGGGCTCATTTGGCGAGATTAATGTGCAAATCTTGCCGACCTCAAGTTTAGCTGTTCATTTGTAGATTTTGCTTTGACATGATTTCGTGGACCTCATGATGAACTTTTGCCTGGTACATTTTCTTTTTTGAGTATAAAGTGACATTGTTTTATTTCATGATTATCTTTGCTAAGCGATTCTGATGATGAAAAGGTTGAGTTGGATGCAAGTTGCATGTTAGATCATTGATGAGTGGCTCGGTTAGTTAATTTACCATTAGTTTGTTTGGTTACAATGCATATCAATTAAGAGCGAAATAGCATACACTTTTCATACATATGACCACCTTTATGTTTTATTGGCATGCAGGCTTGACATCCAAGAGATTATTCATTCGATGCTTCTGAAGTGGTGTTTTGTTCCAAATGCTGCTTATGTACCTCACCAAATGATGTGATTCCTACTATTTTTGTCATGATTTAGTAGTTATCTTGTGAGACCTCAATGTTACTACTGCATCTAGGTTCCATTTGGTCTTCAGAATGGAGTTTCAAGTACTTGGCCGACTTAATCTATACCTTCTAGTCTGGTGAAAGAGTTTGTTCTTTCATGTTGTGATGTCTATGATACTTCATATTTCTACATATGTTCTATCATTTTTAAAGTTTGTAATCTTTTCCTGGAATTTGCAGAATTTTTTTATTTTTATTTTTGATTTTTTTTCATGGCCGGAATTTTTATCCCTGTTGTTCTCAAATGGCAACAGAGATTTTTTCCCGGCCGGGAAAAAAATCCCCTTATGTTGAGGGGGATTTCATGTGCCATCAAAATCCCCTCAAAAGATTCTCTTCCCTAAGATTTTGCTCCCTACCATCCAAACAAGCCCTCAAAGGTTCCGTGATTTCCATCCTCTGACGTCCTGGGTCGACAGTACGGTCCATCAGGCCTGCCCATTTCTAGGGTTAGGTACAATAAAGCCACCGCAAAGACACGGCCCATAAGGCCAGGCCCAACCCTACTCAAACCGGCGGCGGCGCGAATCTCCGCGCGGCCCGCTTTAAAAGGGCACGCAACATACACGCCCCGTCCCCGTCCTAACCCCTGGTCACCCCGGCCTCCGCCTCCGCCTCCGCCCTCAGTTTCCTCCCCTCTCCTCACCTCGCGCACCCACCCACCCACTCTCCTCTCGACGGCAGTGGCAGCCCAGCCAGCCTCCGCGGAGAAGCCAAAACCCTAGAGCTCGCGGAGGGTTCCTCGCGATGGCGACGGCGGAGCCGAAGGGGAAGAAGCCGAGGACTGACCCGGAGGAGGGCGAGCCCATCGACAGCGCCCTCCTGCTCTCCATCGAGAAGCTCCAGGAGATCCAGGACGAGATCGAGAGGGTGAGTCGCTTCGCCTATCAGGGTATTCTCGCCAGCTCATCTGGCGCGATGTGGTTGCTCGGGCATTTGGTTCGAGTGGTGTTTTTGGTATTCGGAGCGGTTGCCGTGGAGGCTGCGTTCAATTTAGGATAAGTTTCGCTCCCGATTTGGTGATGTGTGAGCTGGTTTCGCTGTGAGGCAGCGTTGGGTGAGATTGATTGAGTGAGGCCTGGGTAGGAATATGGTTCGGGGAGTTGGTTGGAACGATGGGCTTTCGCTCTAGGGCTCGACCTGGACCATCAGTGCCGTCCTAGACTCCTAGGTAGTGATAGATTTAGAGACCTGTGTGTGTGCTGTTGCGGAATTGTGAATGAGTAGATGTCTATGGCTGTGTTCTATGTCGATAATTCAAAATCACTTGATCATGAACTTATGCCCATTGGGCTATAGACATTTACATTAGCTTGGCTGCAGTTGAATGCTTGTGAGCACTCTGAGATGCCTATGTGGCAGGGTGCGTGGCATCTGCGACTGTTTGTTTAGATTCAATGTAATGCTTCGCTTCTTCAAAATGTGGTAACAGTGCTTTAGGAAACTAATTATTGCAGTACCTGTTAAATTCCTCTGGCAATCGAAATTATGAAAGGTAATCGCAGAAGTATACCAGCTAAATTACTCCCATGTACAGTTTACAAAGGTTGCTCTCAATAGTCGAAGATCACTGGTAAAGATAACTTGAAATAGCAAATCATACCCGAGGTGTGCTCAGCCTCGATGAACAGGGTTTCAAACCCCTAGTTCGGGAATATTCCCAAGAGAGAGAGAATGCATGAACCTAACCCTAGGATTGGTAGTCTTAAGGGCTAAAGAGGCTGTTCACATTTTCTCTTTGAGAGAAATATACCTGAAGACCGGTTTTCTTGAAAAGGTCGATACGATATACCGAATCCAGACAGAATGAGAATATACACCTCTAGATGACAAGAGATGTCGGTATAATCATGGTTGTCACGGCGTCGCCAAGGCGTCCCTGCGGGGCGGAGCAGACGCCGCGGTCGCTCACCTTGCCTTGGCCATCTCCGACAGCGTCACCAAGACGGGCCACGGCCCAGTACTCCATCCTCCTCCACTCCTCCTCCTCCTCTCCTCCTCCTCCTCTCTCCTCCTCTCTCATGCCCTTGCCACTCCCGGCGTGGCCTGAGTCGTCAGCCTCCCGAGCCGCATGAGAGAGAGGGAAGCGAGGAGGCGGAGAGGGGAGCAGCCGAGAGGAGGGCCCGATCGCCGTCGAGAGGAGAGGAGCCGGCCATGAGGAGGAGATGGGGAGGAACTCGAGCCGGGAGGAGAGAGGGTCGCCATGAGGAGATGGGGAGGAACTCGAGCCGGGAGGAGATGGGGAGGAACTCGGCCGGGAGGAGAAGGGAGCCCGACCCAGATTTCTCTGGCAAGGCAACAAGGCGGTGTTGGGCAGCGGACGGCAGCCGGATCTTCTGCTCCCAATGTATTGACTAGTGTTGCTACTTGCTAGTTATAGAATTGTAGTTGCTACTTAGCTCGCCTCGCCTCGCCTAGAGGACGACTAGTCGCCTGCCTGGACAGCTAGGCATCCTGGCGCCCCTTAGGCGCCGTGGTCGCCAAGGTCGCCGTGACAACCATGGGTATAATATTGGGTCTCCCCCTCTTGCAGGATAAAAAAAAGGTTGTATTGAAGTTTCGATCGGTTAATATCATTGTAATTACCCCTGCCAATACTGGAAGTGATAATAAATGAGGAAATGCATAGATTAATGATTGGCAGGGATCCCCAAGAAGTTCTGGCTGCGGCCGAACGTGTGCATGGGGAAAGCAATAATCTAGAATTTCTTCAAGGACAGTTGGTTGATTTTAGGAACAACGTGGTAGCAAGTGAGGAATTTTGCCCACATGGGAGTCCGGGTCGTGTCGCAGTCCCAGTGTGGTTTATCATCTGAAAAGACCAGCTAAGCATCATTGGCTTGGTCAGCCTTTACCTGACCAACTACCTAATACTACGCAGGCTCATCAAACAACGCTTTTTAGCTTTCTTCAGGATTTTGCCTGAACTGTTCAGTAGATTCCCACATGTTACGCACCCGTTCACCACTTTGTTCTCAACTATTCCGATTCTAGCAAACGGAGGCCGTTAGGTCAAAGTTGTAGCACACTGCACTTAGTCTTGAACCTGTGTTGGTTTGGGACATCAATCTCATTTGTCAGCGGTGTGTGCCACGTACTATGATTGCTTTCTTCTTGCTGTCAAATCCCAGTCTATCTTTCACTGAGCTTCCTTGGCGGTTGTCATTTTCAAGTAAACGTCCCGCCCCAGAAGGACTCTCTCGCTCTATCGGCAAAACGCTTCGAAAGAAGAACATATCGCCAAGGCCCCGACCGGCCAACCCACCCCCTTTCTTTGCCCGCCGGCTGCCTAGCTCATTATTCTTTAGATCTGGATAGAGTCTCGCATCGGAGTGGGGAATGCATGGATTCGATAAATCTATCAAATCCATGCCGCAAGCAGCAAGCGTAGGCTAAAAAGGCAATAGTCTAACGTTGGGGTGGGGCACGCCAAAACATCCGGGGGGTCCCGTAGGGGTCAGTACAAAATTACTATATTTTGGAATTACATAATACTCACATGCCTTGCTTGGTTGCTGCATATCTTGCCTTCTCTGTACAGCATTGCATCTCCACATCAGACTCCATTATTTATCACCAGATATGATATGATGCTTCATCCAATCTGTAATATACGAAGTCAGCTTCTGTTTATGTATTTATAGGTTTCATAATCATTCCATTCTATTAAGTTTTGTTTCAGGTTTAGTGCTGCCATTGAACTAAGTGAAAATAACACAATTATGTTTTTTTTATATGTGGGGGTAAGTATGGAACTTCTAAAATTTGGTTAGATTAGCTATTAGAGTAAGACACTTTACCTGCTAGCTAAGCGCTCTTTCAATGGTTTAATACTTTCTTCTTTCTGAAACAAAATTAGTAATTGAATATCTACATTCTACATTGGCAAGACACATTGTGAATGGACCAGATATAATCAGCTGGAAGCCTCGAATGTTTGAATGCAGTTTGAATATTAGGCCGTTAGCTGATAGCATTCATTGACTGTAGGTTAATGAGGAAGCAAGTGATAAAGTTTTGGAGGTGGAACAGAAATACAATGAAATTCGCAGACCAGTTTATGGTCGACGGAATGAAATTATCAAGAAAATTCCAGACTTCTGGCTGACAGCGGTTTGTAATATATTTCTATAATATTTATATTGCATGCTCTTGTTTGCTCAAATTGCTGATTGATATGGTCTCATCTTATGCACTATCCATGTACTGTTTACCCTGCAGTTTCTTAGCCATCCTATGCTTGGTGAACTTTTGACTGAAGATGATCAAAAGGTACCTTTGTTTTGTAGGCTAAGATCATCGTTGACATACTTTTAACTTTTAGGATATTTGTATCAAAAGTAGCAGGGAATAATAAAATTGGTACATCATTATGCTTAGTAATTCTATAAAATCAATTGCCAAATTGAAATATATTGCTTGAACTATCTCATGAACTTTCTTTATTTTGTTCCATTGTAGATTTTCAAACACTTGGAGTCTATCGATGTGGATGACTCTAAAGATATTAAATCAGGCTACTCCATTACTCTCGTAAGCTTCTTTTGCACCTGCAAGCCAGAGTTCCCTTATTTCTTTCACTTTGTTTACATTTTTTTTATCTTGAACTGGCAGACGTTCTCTTCTAATCCATATTTTGAAGATACAAAGCTTACAAAAACATATTCGTTCAGTGATGATGGAACAACCACAGTAAAGGCTACCTCTATCAAGTGGAAGGATGGAATGGTACTGTGCCTCATTCATCAATCTAAGCGCTTCAGTTAGTATGCTTCTGCACAGAAAATCTAATGAATTTTCTAATAATACATTAAGGATATTGCCAATGGGAAGGCGCACATGAAAAAAGGGGACAAACGACTATTGGTTGATGAAAGGTTGCTACTGGCCACAATGTTCTTCTCCTTTTCTACTTGAAGTAATAGCACTTAGTGTGGCTCTTATTTGTTAATGACATCTATAATCAAGTAATCTACAGATGCCAGCTTCTTTTCCTTGTTTTCATTTTCCCAGGTGAGGCTGCTAGTTCTGATGCTTGATATAATTGATCTTCATTTCAGTTGCTAACTATGTTTGTGTACTCAATTAGCATGGCTCGTGATGTAAACTCTCCTACATCAGTTTTTTGGTTGATACCTTGGCATGAGTACTAACTTTGTTTTGATAATTCAAAAGATTCCACTTTTTGCGACAATTGATTTTAATTTCACAAAAAATGTGAAAAAAAGGCCTAGTGTTTATCGCAATGTTCAAACTTCAAAGAAACATTTTGTTGTGTTGCTCCTTTTCTTGTCATAATATATCCACTCATCAATTAAGCATGCACATTCTTAACAAGCATATATGTTCTGCACTTTTTGAGGCATTCACGTGGCCCTTTTTCTGTGTACAGCTAAATCGATCATTCAAAGTGTAAACCTCTGTTGGTGTATATGTAGCCTTGTTTGGGCTGTTAAAGATCATTTCTAGACATAGATCGCATTAACACTGACATGTCAGGCATCATGAATATAGAGTTTTCTAAAAAATAGTGAAACAATTTCAACAATACATATGTAAAAAAGAAACTGTATCTGTTTTTCCCAGCTTCCCTTGTCATCACTTTAGTAATTCTGATTTGGTTTGCATTCACCTACAGACTGCTTTAGCGCCTTTTTATAATCACAACCTAGGTTATTTACCAATTACACAAGGTTAAAATTTTAAAATATGCATGGCCAGTTTTGCCGATATCTAGCAACAATGTGTCATGCTAGAGTTGTGGCTCTGTATTTGTGCCATACTAGGGTGACATTATTTTTTTAGATATAAAAAGTAGCCCAACTCTTCCCTGAGATATGATGGGCAATTGGGTACCCCAAAGGAAACCAGATAATTCGCATGATGCGACATGGCTGTGATGTGTCATGTGTTGCAGATAAGCGTCGAGACTGTCGTGTATCCAAAACACATCATAGATACAAGCATGCTGCGTAGTAGAAGTGAGTGGAATCTAGAGTTTCAACATGATGCGACATGGCTTGATGTGTTGCAGATAAGTGTCGAGACTCGTGTATTCAAAACACATCATAGATACAAACATGCTGCATAGTAGAAGTGTGAGTGCAATCTAGAGTTGCATGACTCTGTTTATTTATTTTTATGTGCTATGAATTTATTCTGTTTTGCTTTCTGCCTCTTTTGTATCTCAATTGAGTTGCTAGTAGGAAATTTGTGAAGACTCTTCTTCTTCTTTTGGCAGTTTCTTCACTTGGTTCAATGATGCAAAGAACAAAAGTTTTGATCATGGAGTGATGGATGAGGTATAGGATTTGTTTTTCTTTTTACTTATCTGTCCTATCCTTGTATCTCCTAACCAGGATTACTGTACTTAATGGGAACTTTGGTTTAGTTGTGAATCTGTCTGGTTGACAAAACATCAGAAGCTAGGAATTTCCAATTCTTCCTCTTTGAGGATATTCTCTGAGAACTTCAGTCACGCAGGTGGGAGATATCATCAAGGAAGAGTTGTGGCCTAATCCTTTGAAGTATTTTAACAATGTTAGTGCTTCTATTGTGATAAGTGGTTTATTTTATTTCTGTTTTAGATTTCTATATCATGCCCTCCCAATTCTCTCGTTGCAGGATGCTGAAGATGAAATTGAAGGAGGGGATGAAGATGAAGAGGTAATCATAATCTTATTTGCAGTTCCATATAATTATGATAGTCTTTCAGAGCATGCACAATGACTACTCCTTTAATGCTATAGTGTCCAGCACCCTTCTTACGCAATGGTGCATAACACCCTTTCTTATCCAGATGATATTTTGACATTTCCATAAGTTTTTTTCTCTGTTTTTATCAGCATTTTGTGTTGCACCTGACTGCAAGGTTAACCATAACACTGCATCATTACACCTGCATACTGTAATCCCAATAGCACAAATTTAATATATAAAGCGTATTCATATTGCTTGTACTTTATCTGTTTTATACTTTTATACCTGTATTTATGGCTCTCGTAACGTTTCTAGAGATCTGGTGATGATGATGAAGACGACCAAGATGAAGGAGATGAGGACGGAGAGAACTGAGCCCTTGTTCATGTCGGATTTCAATTGGCGTTGACAACTTCTGTCTGCAGAAAGCGCAGACCGGGCCTCCAAAGGGCTGATGAAACAAGGCGCCCCCTTTCGCTCTGTTTTGGAGCTTGACTTGCTGGAATTGTAGGAACTTGTTTCAAACATTAAATTTATCGTTAATCAACTCATATATTTGGGGTTCAACAGATCTGTATGCGCATCCCAACTTCCAAGTATATGGTGGAGCTAGTACAATTTAGCCTGCATGTTTTTTGTGCTAAATCTTATAGAGATTATTTACGCCTCGTCTTGCAGCCCTCCCATAGCCACGTGTAGTGGATAAGTGGACTATTTGTGTGTACTATTTGTGTGTACTTGACTGTCCCGAGTTACATGCACCGAGGATATTCTGCAGTGCGTAACTGGAGCCTGAATGGTCCATGGAAACAGACTTTAAACTTAGGATGTTTCACCAAAACAGCCAAGTGGGTATACGCTTATATGGAGGGGAAAAGGCCGAGGCTTTGGAGCGGATGGTGTTTCGATCTGCATTGAGCTGCCGCTTTACCTTTTGTCAGAAGATGGGATAGGTGTCTGGCCCTCAAAAAAAGATGGGATAGGTGGTGTTCGAGGCAAACCCGGATTGCATGCATGGGCCGATGGGCCCAACTCGGGCGCCCCGCCCCGCCCGGTACCTCACAACTGCGGGCCTGCGGTAAGTGGTACTCAGCCCTCGACGCAACCCTCTCAGTTTCTGTGCCGACGACATGGGCTCGGCGTCGGTGGCCCGGCCTGCCTGGCCCACGAGGCCACGCGCGGCGTTACGCCGCTACTGTTGCGCTCGCTGCCTGCCGGAAAGAAGCGGAGCAACCAACCCATTCGCTCGGCGTAGCATCCATGCGGGAAGGTTACCGCGGCTGCGTGACATCGACGCGCGGCGAACCCCCCCACACCCCGTAGAAGCTTTGTTTTGCTTCAGTTGCGGGGCTCCGAGAGAAGATGCCCGGGGGCGAGAGCTGCATCCGGCGGCCCCTGTTCGGCGGCGCCATCTCCAGCATCTTCCCCGTCCGATTCCAGGTACGCCCTTTCTCCTCTCCTCCCCCCACATCCCTTGCACCTCCTCCCCTTCTCGCCGCGCGCGAGCTTACGCCGTTTTGGTTTGGTTTGGTCAGGATGTGAGCAACATTCGCGACGTCCCCGACCATCAGGTTCGTCCGCTTCTCCTTTCCGGCCTTGATAGGAGCGTTGTTGGGGTGGGGTGCTCCCCTGTTGATTGATGATGTGTGAATCTGCTGCGTACGCAGGAGATTCTCGTTGATACCGCCCGCGACGAGAGCCTCATCTTCGAGCTGCTTGACCTCAAGGGCGAGGTGGAGGACGGCGGCCAGTGACGGAGCTTCTCACAGGCCAACATGGGCTATGGCCCCCTCAGCCTTGCTAAAAATCCATTAGTGTGGCTTGAAATTAGTCACTCATTTTCTACACAATCTATTATTCTTTACTGTCTGGCCCCTGCTCCATTTCGGCCCAAGCTCCGTCACTGACGGCGGCAGCGCGCTTTGGTTCCTGCGCGACATCGCCAACGAGCAAGATGCGGGGGATAACATGGTACGATTAGCAGCATCTTGACTTCAATTTATAGTTGGCTTATAAATATCGTTTTAATACCAGTAGTTCTATGCTCTTGGCATTTGGCAAGAAAACGTATTCGCAAACCCCTTTTCTGATTTCCCGTGCATTGGATGGCCAAGTTTGGTATTCCTGATCGAATTAGATTAACGGAAGAGGCATATTGGTAACTTATTTCTTGTTTGTCGGCTAGGTGGTTGAGCATTCTGGGACAATTGAGCTAGCTGGTCTGCTTTTCGGGGAAGCACCTGCAGTGGCTGGAACTGCAATTGGCCAGCTGGTAAGCCCCCTGCTCCTTGCCTTAAATCGATCCCCAGCCAATTGGTTGTTGCCTGTGCTTCCGTGGATACGATGACATACGTTGTACAAGTGGTCATACTTTAAGACTGGTACGGCTGCACGTTACAGAGAAGAAAATAAACTTTTGAGGAGAGATTGGCATCCTTTAGAACAAACAACAACGGATTTTTCATTGGTTAAAACATTATGATTTAGTGGGTTGTTGTGTTGCTCAAATTGTGGGAAGGTTCAACCATTCTGACATGGTTACTGCCCCTTTGGTACATGTTAACTTGCATATCCTTATTTTCGCAATAAAAGAGTAGTGAAGATGACTTGTGCAACCAAACTACTCGTAATTTGGGAAAAGTGATGAACAAGGAAATATTAGGATTCATGAAATGTGATAAAGCTGTGTATCATGGTTAAGTTAACTTTTGTACTTCAGTTCCTTGATATACATTCTTATGATGGACACTTAGCGCTGAATGGGTGATTAGTGCAAATAAAATGCACTATAGGATCTCATGCTTGATTTTCGGTATTTCTGTAGGCTGTTTCAAAAGGGAGACAAGGCAGATAAGCACAGAACATTGTTCGAGTGAGTACACCCATCCCTTGATGAGTATGGTTAAGAGCGCAACCTTGCAAAGATCTTGTCTCTTCAAAGTTCAAACTGAGTGTTGGATTACCTTTTGCAGCTTTACTTGGCAAACATACGTCTCAAGAACGCAGCAACTGATGATAAAGTAAGCCCCGTAGATCACTATCACATACGTCCTCTAATTAATGGATATTTTAGAGAAATAATTCTATTGTTTTGTACTTTCTCAAGGAGAAAATCTTAATCAGATTTGGCATCACAGCAAGTATCGTTTAGTGCCATTTGTTGCTCTTGGTATGACTTGATTAATATCTAATAATGTGTTAAGAGAAGAGAATTATGGATTATTTCCGGCAGTCTTTCATTGCATAAATCTGAATATATCTTGACATGTTTGTATTGAGGCTTAATAATCATGAACCATGACATCTTTTTACTTACTAACAATTGTGCTTACAGATCATGCTTTTTTTTTCTTTGTCGCTGTCAGCTTTCCAATATGCAATGAAAAACCTGTCGTGCTCAGATAATTCTTTCAGTTTTCTCTCTAGGCTAGGCATGTTGAATGCTATTGTACTAGTATAGGCAGAACAAAATATCAAAACTAGATTTTTAGTTAAAATGCAGATGAAACAGAATTATGATGTGCTCAGATATTCTTTCAATTCTCAATCTAGGCTTGGCGTTGCTGAATGCTACTAGTATAGGCAGAACCAAAATGTCAAAACTAGATTTTCAGTTGCAAACTTGCAATGCAGGTGGTAGTATGATGTATCACAAGTAATACCAAGGTGGTAGTATTAGATCTGAGTGAAAGTAAGCAAAACTTGAGAATGGTCTTTCATATCCAAGTTCACGACACAGGCCTATAGTTATCGTTATCGATGCCTTGATTTTTTTATCTAGTAAATTGAGGATTTGATTTTATGTTTCTGATGTCCAGTGTTAAAAGTTGCCCCTTAAGTGATTAAATTTCTTGTCATTTTTATTTCAGCCCCTTGAGTGAAAGCGCCAGGGCAGTTGCAGCTGGTCCAGCAGTACCCACCGAACAAGCAGGCTGCTTGCCAATGTCTGAGATCTTCAAACTTGCTGTGATGAACTTCAATGTCCATGATTGGAACCTTTTCAATGACGGCAGTTGAAACAGGGTGAATACGTTCTCAAAGTTCTGCTATAGCACATACGAGGAATGTAGTTTCCTAGTATCTGATTTTTCTTTTAGATCAGCAATTAGTTTTCTTAATTCTGCTGCCATTTAGCCTATGTAGTGTCATCCAAGGACCCCGTTGAACTATATCTTATCATGTTAGTTTCTAGAATCTACGCAAATTATCCTTGTTACCTACTACTTCATTAGTAAAGACTAGGTTTGTCTCAACTCTGAATTCTGAACTTCTTGATTCTATTATGTCAAACATGGGGCATTTGAGTTGAGAGAATCGAAAATGTTGTTTTTTCAAAATTTGTTGGGTGTTTAACAAGGGAAAGATGTCCTCCACTCTGTATTGTATGGTCGGGCAGTGTTTGTCCTACATGATACCATATATTCTTGATCACTGACACACTGCAATTGGCACCAAGGATCCAGGATGACGAACATGTGAACTATGAGGTCCACGAAAGTAGGACCGACAAAAATTGGAGCAATACAGGAAGTGGTTCGTGCCATCACCCAATTGGGCTCGGCGATGCATCCCAAATCCCTAGCTATGCACCGTAGGCTCTCGTCTCGTGGACCATTTTGTGATCATACATCTGATACGTTGTGTGGACATCCATAAAATTTCGCATCTGAAGGCAGTGTCGTTTCTTTTTCATTGTACATCTTTTTTTTCTTTTTTTTTTCCGGCAGAGTTCAACCTGCTCTTTCTTAGTTGATCGTGCATCAAAGGTTGAGCTAGCAATGAAGGTAAACATGATCAGAAAGGTTCGAAACAACGCGTTGAATTCTACATCAGAACCTGGCAACCGATAGTATATATTACACATGCACATTATACAGCGTTGCGATTTCCTTTGCCGGAAGTCGATTTTAATCCGTGTCTGGGCAGTGAAAAATCAGAGAAGGAAGAAAAAAAGAAAGAAGAAACTGTTGGGAGTTCGAAACTTCGAATTCTCGTTACAAAGGATCGATCATCCGAGAAGAAGGCTGGGGAAAATTTTGAACCGGGGAGGAGCTACAAGGCAACGCCGCCGCCCGGCGTTCACTTCCACAGGTTGGCGATGATGTCGGCGAGGTCGACGACCCTCTGCGAGTATCCCCACTCGTTGTCGTACCAGGCGATGACCTTGACCATGTCGTCGCCCACGACCATGGTGAGCGACGCGTCGATGATGGAGGACAAGTCGGAGCACCTGAAGTCGACGGACACGAGCGGCTCGTCGCAGACGCCGAGGATGCCCTTGAGCTCGTTGGCCGCGCTCTCGCGGAACGCAGCGTTCACCTCCTCGGCGAGGGTCTTCTTGGAGACCTGCACCACGAGGTCGACCACGGACACGTTCGGGGTCGGCACCCGGAGCGCGATGCCGTTGAGCTTTCCCTTGAGGTTCGGGAGCACCAGCGCCACGGCCTTGGCCGCGCCGGTGGACGTCGGCACGATGTTGAGCGCAGCGGCACGGGCGCGGCGCAGGTCACGGTGGCTCGCGTCCAGCAACCTCTGGTCACCGGTGTAGGAGTGGGTGGTGGTCATCGTCCCCTTGATGATGCCTGCGCCATTGCCAACGCCACACCACCATTAATCGTCAAGAACTTCGCGCGCGCGCATGCATATGTAGTGTATGTACGTACCGAACTTTTGGTCGAGGACCTTGACGAAGGGGGCGAGGCAGTTGGTGGTGCAGGAAGCGTTGCTGATGATGGGCTCGTCGGGGCTGTACTGGTCAGCATTGACGCCGACGACGTAGGTGGGGATGTCACCCTTGCCGGGGGCGGTGATGAGCACCTTCTTGGCACCGGCCTGGATGTGCTTGCCCGCGCCATCGCGGTCGACGAACACCCCTGTACCCTCGATGACGAGGTCGATGCCGAACTCGCCCCACGGCAGGTTGGATGGGTTGCGGTTGGACACGACCCTGATCACCTTGCCGTCGACGGAGATGGCGTTGTCGCCCTCGGGCTTGACGTCGGCGTCGAAGATGCCTAGTGTGGAGTCGTACTTGAGGAGGTGGGATGCCTGCTTCACGCCTCCGGTGTCGTTGATCGCGATGACGTCGAGCGGCGAGCTGTCGCCGCGCCCGTGCCAGCACCGCAGGAAGTTGCGCCCGATGCGGCCGAACCCATTGATCGCGACCTTCAGCTTCGCCTCCGTCGGCGCCCGCCGCGCGCCGCCGCTCGTGCCAACCTGCGCACGCAGCATGGACAGCACCACCGCGTCATGATACATACTCCCAGGCAACCAAGATGTAGTAACCAGCACATTCCTACGCGCGTACGTACCGCGTTAGTCCTGAAGGAGACCGCAGACATGAAGTCGTCGGAGGTGGCATTCCGCCGCAGTGGCAGCGATGCCGAGCTCCTCAGCCCGGAGAACTCCGACAAGCCGCTCCCCTGGACACACACACACACCAGTCACAAAACATTTTACAGAGCCATTCTTGCAACCTACTACTAGCCTGGCTAGTGACTGTCAATTGCCATCACATCTACAGTAACAAGTATCGCATGAAAATCAACGAACTTACCTGGAGAGGCACGGTGGCGGCCGAGAGCATGGGCGACGCCATGTCCAAGCAGGATCAGATCACAGGAAATCAAGAAGGCAACAAGCTAGGACGGCGAAGCGGGCGAGTGTGTATATATGAATGGGGGATTGGGGGTGGGCGGGTTTGTGGTGCATGGGGGAGGGAGGGGAGATCGTGAGGTCGGGATTGGGCGAGAGATGAGATTTTGGATAGCCCAACGTATGGCTGCCAATGCCTGCCATCACGGCACCCACACTTCGCTATTCTGGTCGATGTGTGGCTTTTCGTGTGCCCTCTGTTATATGTCCGTGGTTTTGTTATATATATATATATATGTGTGTGTGTGTGGATTTCTATAATTGACTTTAGAACAAATAACTAACTAGTGCTGCCTGCTGTAAGAAGGCTACAAGAGTACAAAATTATAGAGATGATTATATCGTTTCTATGTTTTGTGAACTCTTGAATAATATGTTTGTAACATCCCAAAATCCACATTTTGGGAATATATAATAGAAATGCATTAGGATAATAATTTTGATCATTTTAAATATGAAAATCTAATCATGTTTGAATTTTGAACTTTCGTTTAAAAGCAAATAATGAAATTCATACAAAATGCAATTAAAAGAAATTTGGACAAAACAGAATAAAAATAGTTGAGAGAATTATTTTGGGCATAATTGCACAGGGAAAGATTTACTAAACAAATTATGAGAATTTTCATTAAGAGTAGCAAATGCAATCACATAAAAACAGAAGCTTGTAAGATTTTTTGAGAAAATAAAAGACAAGATAAATTCCTAAAAAATTTACCTAAGCAACTACACTAGGTTAGGAGTCCTCACAAAAAGTTTCATAAAATTTTGACTTCGTTTACTTGGTATAAAAATTTAGCAAAACCTCAGCCTTCAAATAAAAAAACCTAACCTCTCTCTCTCTCTCTCTCTCTCTCTCTCTCACCTCACCGACCAGTGGGCCCCACTGGCAGGGTTCTTCCTCCACGCCTTGCGCCAACCGCTTAGCGCCATTGCCCAAGGCCATAGCCCGTGCGCAAGGCTTATGCCAACACACAACCACCCGCCGGCTTTGACCAAGCAGCACTCGGTTCCTCCTCGTCTCAAGATCGCCGCCCATGCCCTACCCCGGTTGCACCCATCCTTGCCCACTATCTCGTCAGCGCCTCTGAGCGTGTCGCTGCCATTGCCCACGGGCACTCTCCCCCTCGCAAGTTATCCGCCCCCATTGCTAATAAAAAAGGCCGCCAGAGCTTCCCTTCTTCCCTTTCCTCGCCATTCCCTACCTTCCCCCCTCCTCCACTGAGCCCAAGAGCAAAAGAGAGCGAGCTCCATTTCTGGCCGTTGCATTGCCACTACGCCGCCAGCACCCCAGTGAAGCTCTTTCTTCCCTGACTGCGTCAGCATGTGTTTCGGAGTCCCAAGAGCCTTTCCCTTCATTTTATTTTACCTTTCATTCATAGGAGCTCACCGAAGCCCCTTTCTTCTTCGTCTCTGGCCAAAAGCAACACTCCTGTCGCCGCAACCTCTTCGGTCTACCCCGAGCCAATTCTCTGCGCTAGGATCACCATGAGGACTTCACCAAGCTTTCCCAAGCCTCGCTGTGCTTCCCCATCCTCCCCAGCGAGCTTCTCGCGCCAACCTCCCCGTCGTCGCCTCGATCAACGTCGCAAAGCCTTCTCTGACCACCTCTGTCATTCCTCTCAGCACTGGTGAGCTCCTAGTACCTTGTAATTGCTCATGCGCATGCTTCCTAGCTCAAAGCGTCGCCGGGTTGTAGAAGCCACCGTAGCCCCGTAGCACCCCCACCGCCAAACCTCGTCACGCCGCTGTCGTGGCCCATCCCGGCCATCGGCACCATCGGGTGTGCAAGGATGTGGGAAACCCATTTTGGGTACCCCGAGCCACCCCCGTGGTTCACCTCGCTGGCGACGAGCGTGGCAAGGATCACCCGAGAACATCTATGTTTTTGTCGGAAGCCGACAAGTACTGTAGCTCGACAATTAAATGACCAAATCCTGGTCGTTAGGGTTAAGTAATCATTAATACTGAGTTAAGTGTAGTGCTTTTAGGCTAACGTGTGGGGCTGCGAACAGAAATCAGGGAGTTAAAGTTCTAGTTTTTTTTTTGTCACTAACATGCGGGCCCGTGCATTTAAGTGCACAGTGATTCCCCTCGGTGAACCCGTACACTGTGCACATGGACTCTAGTCCACGCACTATTCCCATGAGCCTAGTCGACTGACTAGTGGACCCCACATGTCAGAATAATGAAAACCAGAAGGAAATAGAAAATACGCTTTTGGTTCTCAGGAAATACGTTTCCTCTATTTGGAAAGCGTAAACCTCAGTGAGTCCAGAGGATAATACGCTTTTCTTACTGCAAAATGTAAACCTCAGTAGAACATATGAGAGAATATGCTTTCTCTGTTGGAAAGCGTAAAACTCGGAAATACGCCGTCGACATCATCTTTTTCTATTTTCTGAATTTTCAAACCGAACCAAATTAAAACATTAATAACTTTTGCATAAAAACTCTAAATGAGATGATTCTTTTTTATAAATTCATCTAAAATCATGATCTAACAGAATATGCAAAAATATTTGGATTTGGTTACTGTTGAATTTATTTTGCATTATTTAATTCGTTTCCGGCTCTTTTTGGAATAGATGTTGATTACTCGAGCGAATATTTCGACGACCATCCATCCTCCTACTCAAAACAACTAGAGCAAGGAAAGCACCGTCTTTGATTAGGTTGATCCTACTATTTTAATTACTGTAATTTTCTTTTTTGCAAAATCTATTATGCATGCGTGTATGTTGATATGAAATTGCTATGTTGGGAATACGGTAGATGTAAATCCCATTCGATGCATGAATATCCTTGAAATATTGATCCATTTTATGTTGTAGCTACTAGGTTATGGGTTAGACAACATATAAATGTCAATTTGGGAGTTTTGAGTGCGAATAACGCACAAATGCTTAATAGAGCGATAGATTTTCCATAAAAGCTGTAAAAGGACAATACGATAAACATGAAATTTGGGAGATTTATAAAAAATGTCCAAATGGGTGTACCTATGTTATTTTTTATAAAAATAAAATGAAAACTCTAGTTTTCGACGCGGGCGGGTTATATTATATTCTAAGAAGAGTTAGAGAGATAGGGGAGATTCTCGCCCAGGTCAATTAAGGACCGAACGCCAGCAACTCTAATCTAAGCCTAAGCGTACAACCATATATGCCGGTATGGGACGGCCTTAGCTAATTAAGTTATTGAAAACTAACCTTGCACGAGGGGTAGGTACCTTGCACGAGGGGTAGGTAGTAGACGTGCAAGCATATTTGATTGCCGACATAACAGCGAATGCCTCACTAAGACGGGGGTGTACCCGGGTGAAGTGAGGATAAATATTCGACGGGCTAAGTGCAAGGTTAGGGAGAGATGATGTAAAGTCTTCGACGTGTGCTCTAGACTGCTTACCAAAGGTAGTGAGCAGTTGTATCGATGGATGCCAAATAAACTAGAGAATTCGTGTATTGTGGGTAAAGTTGTACACCTCTGCAGAGTGTAAATTTATTTAAATAGTCGTGTTCGCGGTCATGAGCGTGCTTAGTGTGGACTTAATGGGTATAGTCTTGGTTTTCACAAAAAAAAAACGTTTCTTATTGGAACATTAGGGAATAGTTTATGATTTATATTTGAGTTGTTTGCCATGTCTATGGTTAAAAATATAATGTTGCTCGCAGCCGAGGAGGGTTGCGAGTTGTTATTATTATTCATTCAATTACTTACTTACTATCTTGTATCTATTTAACCGCTCTTTTAAAATTTCCGTTGCAAATTACTATGTATGGTTATTGCAAATAAAACTGGCTTAAAGCAAAATAACTTGTAGAGTAGAGCCTTATCCCTTGTTAGCCTTGTATTTGTATAAACTTTATGATACACTACAAGTCTTGCTGAGTACGCATTGTACTCAATCTCACTTACATTGTTGTTCAGAGTATGAGGAAGAGCCTACGCCAAACAATGCTTTCTTCGCACTCAGAACCGGAGGGTTCGGTGATGGGTCTATCTAGGCTTTGTCTCTTGTTGATTGGCCAAGGGTTTGGATAGGCATACCGCTGGAATTTATTTACTTTCATCACTTTTACTTCCGCTGCTACTTTTGTTACTCTGTTGATATTTGTTTTTATTTGTCCGGTTGGCCAATGATGTAATAATTTTAATCGCTTAAGTTCCAAAGCAGGTTATTCTATAGCTAAAATTCATTTTCTGAAACTCAAGTTTTATAATTAGATAACATGCAACAACGAGTGGTGAAGGATACCTTCCATCACAAGGCTACCCGCCCAAATTCTCGACTAGATAAGAAATCCAAAACCATTTGACAACGTCTTTTGAAAACAAAACCAAAATCTAACTTAGAGTTGCTTTACTAGCATGTCCATGATCGTGAACATGGCTATTTGAATAATTTTTCACTCTGCAGAGGTGTACAACTTTACCCACAAGAGATAATCACTTATACTGTTCGTCCACACACTTCCGAGGTATGCGACTAAGAGATTATCACAAGGCCTTTACAATATGCCATCCCACCGCAGTCCCGCCTCGCTAAGGTTTCGCCTTCTTTGGATAGAAACCCGCTGGATTTAGGCCCCCTCTTGCGCCAGGTGGGAATACATAAAAGTGGGTCATAAAGACAACCACGTAATTGGATGACACGACTATGGTGAGACGTTGCAAATTAGTTAGCCAAGTCCTGCCCGCTCAAGACATGTGGTAGTACGATAGGGATTAGCAAAATGCGCTCGAAGACTGGTCCTTAATTGACTTGGATAACTTCCAATAGAACCCTAGGCCTCGATCATATAAATGAATCAATCCCGTGCATGAACATGCACCCAACCAAACACCTATTTCGCCCAAGTCCAAATCAGTTTTCATTTTGTTTTAGTTTTTCAAAGCCTTTGTAAACTTCCATGACAAACCAATGTCATAGATACCATTTTAGACAACATTTGATCTTTTGGCTGTAAATTCCCCAAATCAAGATTTTTGGTCCAAGCTTTGTCTAAGCATACTGTTTTCAACATGTTCTAGTCATGCTAGTGTATCGACTAGATTTTTGCTATGGTATCAAGGAATGACTGATCCAATAACAAAGTGTGGTTGTACAACTGAATTAGGAATAACTATAAAGTTTAAAACAGGAATTTAAAATACTGAATATAAATAAGTATGCAGTAATAGTTTAAAACAGAATTTAAATAATTTTAAATATAGGGATTCAAGCATGATCAAAGGATGTAACTTGCCTTGCTCAAAATCTTGTGGATCTACTACTTCGAAGTACTCGGGTTCCCTGGAGTTGTCGAAATCTGCACGTGAAAATGAAGCAGATTCAAATAGAATTCGAATAAATTCAAATGAAATACAAATTAACTAATTTTAGAAAAGAAAGCTAGATACAGATTTTAGATGAAGTTAGAAATTTGAAACTCTCGAATTGGAGCCCGAACAAAGGAGAACAGGCTCTCGAAAGTTTGAAATCAAAAGGTCGGAAAGAGGTTGGACTACCTGGTCGAAAGAGGTTCGACTGGTCGGAAGGAGGTTAGACTACCTGGTTGAAAGAGGTTCGATAGGTTGGAAGGAGGTTGGACTATTTGGTCAAAAGAGGTCTGACTGGTCGGAAGGAGGTTCGATTGGTCGGAAGGAGGTTGGACTACCTGGTCGAAAGAGGTTCGACTGTTCGGAGGGAGGTTGGACTACCTGGTCGAAAGAGGTTCAACTGGTCGGAAGGAGGTTGGACTACTTGGTCGAAAGAGGGAAAGATTCGACTACTCAACGTGGTCGAAGGAAGGAAAGCAGGATTCGTCTACTCGATGTGGTCGAAAGAAGAAAACAAGAAAGAAGGAACAGGGCACGAAGGAACTCTCCAAGATAGAGAGAGAGGCCGGAGGAGGTCAGCGGACGGCAAACGGCAGCGGGGAAGCTCGCAGTCAAACGCAAAGGAGGACGGTGGTGAAGGGGTCAGTCGGGACTGAAGAAGGAGAGGAGATGCGGCGGCTCCTGTGAAACAAAACTAAAATTGAGCAAGAGGATTCTTCAAGGAGCTCTCATGCTAAAATGCGACCCGGCAGTGCCTGGAGCTAATCAACACACGCAAGAGCAAACGAGCTACTAGGAGCTCACCAGAGAAGAACGAAAGGTCGGAGATGCATGGTGGACAGCCGGCGATGAAGACCAGAGGCGGCGAAACCTGAGGTGAAGACAACACCGACGGAGAGGCTTAACGACGGCGCTAGAGGCAGTGGCGAAACTTGGAGCATGGCGAAACGAGGGCAAGAGAGAGATAGAGAGAGAGAGAGAGAGAGAGCTGAGGGGAAAACAAAAGGAGGGCATGCAAAAGGGCTCCCCGGTGCACTATTTATAGAGGAAGGAGGAGGACCGGGTGACAAGATGGAGCGGCGGGATTTAATGCGCATGAGGCTTCTAATGCGTATACGCGGCGAAGACAACGGCATTTAATGTGCACGTCTCACTAAGGAAAATGAGGGAGGACAGAGATGGTGAGCAGGGGCTGACAGACGAAGTTGGTCTAAACCAAGAGGGTGGTCGAGACCGAAAAGGTGGTCGAAACCAAAAGGGTCGTCGACAACGAGAAGGTGGTTGACAACGGGAGGGGTGGTCGGCAACGAGAAGGAAAAGAGCTGGGCCGAGGGGATTCGGAACAAACAGAGGAATGGGGTTTTAAACACCAGAGAACTCCAGCAAACTCAAAATAAACCAAATTTTGGATTAGTTGAAGTTGATTTAGTCATTTAAATTGTTTTGAATTTCCAAAATTTCAAGTTAAGCTTTAGAAATTCAAAAAAAACCAAATAGTTCTTTTTATTTTATTTTTTTCAAAAAGACCTAAAAATTGGGATATTACACGTTATCCGTGAGTATACGACTGGGTATACCAAATCGTGTGATCACATTCTTTGTGATGAACTTCTTTGCAGCTTCAGTTGTTATTTTAACAACTCACTCAGCTTCTATTTATTTTGTGAATGTATCAATCATGACAAAAAGGAATTCGAATTCCTTAGGTGCTTTTGGGAAAGGTCCCAGAATGTCTAGCCCCTCAGGTTGCAAAAGGCCAGTAAAGAGGTATTGTTTACAAAGCTTGTGCCAGTTGATATACTTGTCGACTATGAAATTGATATTGTACACACTTTGTCATAAGATTTTTTGCATCATGGAAGGCAGTTGGCCAGTAGTATCATTGCCTAAAGGCTTTATCGACCAGAGTTATGTAAGAATGATGCGCTCCACAAACTCCTCCATGTATGTCGAATAGTAATTTTATGTCATCCGTTTGAGATATGCATCTCATCAACACTCTGTGAGCTCCCCGTTTGTAAAGGGTACATTCGATCAGAGTGCATGATTTGGCTTTTCAAGGTGTACGATCAGCCTCTATGTCATCTTCAGGAAGTGTGCCATGCTGAAGATAATCGTAGATTGATGTCATCCAATCACTACTGGGATTGATCTATATGACCTCTAGTGGAGCATATTTGTCTTCAGAATGCTCGACCACTGAGGGTATATCGAGGTGCTCGAGAAAAACTCCGAGCGGGGCAGGTGATCTTGAGGAAGCCATCAGTGCCAACTGGTCTATCAGAAAGTTGTCATTTCTAGGAATATGTTGCATATGAAAACCGAAGAAGTGCCTTTGGAGTTTCCATACTTCCGCTAAATAAGATGATATCTTGGGACTTGAGCATTGATATTCTTTTCCAACTTGATTCGCTACTAGTTGAGAATCACCGTTCACTGGTAATCTGCGAATCCCAAGCTCTTTGGCTGCTCTGAGCCCTGCTAGTAAACCCTCCTATTCTGCTATATTATTTCTAACAGGAAAGTTTAACTGAAAGGCGTACTTAATGTGTTCTCCAATAGGAGATACCAGGACAACTCTAGCCCCGAGCCTTTAATCATTGAGGAACCGTCAAAGTACATGGTCCACTCTTCATGGTGTTCGTACTCAGGCCCTTGGGTGGGTTCAGGGTTCGTCCATTCGGCAATGAATTTTGCTAAAGCCTGGGACTTAATTGCTGTTCGTGAAATAAAATGGAGATCGAAGCCCCCAAGTTTGACCGCCATTTTGTTATTCGTCCTGATGATTCTTTGTTTCGGAGAACTTGACCAAGAGGATATCCAGTAGGTATGGCCACTTTGTGGGCCTGAAACTAATGCCTTAGTTTCCTTGAAGCCATAAGAAGACCGTATAACAACTTTTGTATCTCTGGATATTGTTCCTTTGGTCCATGTAAGACTTCGCTTATGTAATATACCGGTCATTAGATATTGTCATATTCAATGACCACCACAGCACTGACTGCTTGTGGCGTCGCAGCTAGGTATATTAGCAATATTTCTCCCGATCTTGGAGATACTAAGATCGTGGCATTCGTAAGGTGTCTTTTGAGCTCTTCAAAGGCATAGTTTTCATCTTTAATCCATTCAAAATTTCTGTGTTTCTGAAGAAGTTTAAAGAAAGGTAATCATTTTTGTCTTAAACATGCTATGAAACGATTTAGCGCTGCCATATAGTCGGTTAGTTTTTGAACTCCTTTCTTTGTTGTCAGAGGGCACATCTGTTCGATGACCACTATTTTTGCTAGGTTCACTTCAATTCCTCTAGCCGAAACTAGGAATCCAAGAAGCTTTTAAGAAGAAATACCAAACACACACTTATCAGGATTTAACTTAAGGTTATACCTTCTTAAGTTATTGAAAGTTTCTTGTAGGTCAGAGATATGATCTCTAACATTGATGCTCTTTATGATCAGGTCATCAACATAGGCTTCTAAGTTTCAACCTATCTGCAGACTAAAAGTTTTTTGCATTAGCCTCTGAAAAGTAGCACCAATATTTTTTAGACCAAATAGCATCTTGACATAATAATAAGTGCCATATGGTGTGATGAAGGAAGTTTTTTCTTCATCATCTTTACTCATATTAATCTGGTGGTACCCCGAATACGCATCTAAAAAGCTTAATAACTCACACCGAGAAGTAGAGTCTACAAACTGATCGATACGTGAAAGGGAAAAGTCATCATTCGGACAAATTTTATTAAGATCTATGAAATCGATACACATTCGTCATTTTCTATTACTTTTTCTAACCATTATAGGATTGGTCAACCTCACGAATAAATCCAACCTTGAGAAGCTTGTCAATCTCTGACCGGATTGCTTCCTTCTGATCTGGTGCAAAGCGTTTTAGCTTTTGCTTGACCAGTTTTTTGTCAGGCCGGAGAGCTAGCCTATACTAGATCACCTCCCTAGGGGCTCCGGACATATCGGATGCTTGCTAGGCAAATATATCCAAATTGGCTCGGAGGAAGGAGACGAACAACTCTTCCTATTTAGGACCGAGTCCTGCCCCAACCAGCATCTTTTGGAAGGTTGCACTAGCATTTTCGAGTCCAAATGACGCTTTGACGCTTTCCAGAGAAGCGTCCTTGTTGAGTGGAACTTCCCTGATCTGGTCGAAGGGTTTTGAGGCCACCTTTGGTCTTTAATGTTTGACCTACGTGGAAGGCATATTAGTATTTTTGGTCGGAAGTTCATCGACCAGTTCTAGGGATTTACGATTGCATACATATGCCATTGTTCTATCCCCTCGAACCGTAATGACCCTTTTTGGTCCTAGCATTTTTAAACTCTGATAGCCGTAATGCATAGATATCAGGAACTTCGATAATGCCGAACGGCCAAGAATCTCATTGTATGCAGTTTCAAAGTCTACCACATCAAATGAAATCCTCTCTGTTTGGAAGTTACCTAGTCTTCCGAATGTAACCGGTAGGGAAAGTTACCCTATCGGTTTAGCAATAGACCCTAGAACTATACTATGGAAGACGTACTTCACAGGCTTTACCTTAGACTTGGGAATTTCAATTTCTTCTAAAGCTCCCGTAAACAAAATGTTGAGAGAACCACCACCATCTATTAAAACTCGATTGACTTTGCAATTATTTATAATAGGTTCTACGACAATAGGGAACCTACCTGGTTGAGTTGAGGGGATGGGGCAATCTTCTCAACTGAAGGAGATGATTGTCTCCGACCATCTAGATGGCTTGACTGTGATCGGAGATTC
This sequence comes from Phyllostachys edulis, assembly GCA_036346405.1. Lineage (NCBI taxonomy): Eukaryota > Viridiplantae > Streptophyta > Magnoliopsida > Poales > Poaceae > Phyllostachys > Phyllostachys edulis. The sequence goes on along the minus strand of CM070552.1, from coordinate 43,010,428 downwards.
GATGAGGTTCACTTCCCGCTCCACGACCTTCAGATGGCGCCTGGACTCATATGAGAAGGACCCACCAAAGATCATGTCGGCGGTATGTTGTGGCTCCTGATACTCACCTCTTCATCGCCAATCTTGTCTTTCTTGGAGCTTGGCTCTCCAGGCTCCTGTATGGAAGGGAAATGACCTTTACCTGAATAGTAGTCTTCTAACTTCTTCTGCCAAGCTCGGCAATTGTGCAAATCATGCCCTGCCGTCTGATGAAGCGGACACCACTTCTTATTCTTTTTATATTCATCGGTCGGAGCTTTCGCCTTGTTGCAACTGAAATAGTCTTTCTTGCCCTTGGTGAACTTCTCAGGAATCGTAAGGACCTCTTTATTAATGGGTTTACGATTCTTTTTACCTTTAAGAGTCTTCTTGTGTTTCTTTTCTTGCTTATCCAGGCCGGGTTGAAGAATTTTTCCTTTCGGTCAATGGCATTGTTCCATTCAACCGCCTCACTAGCGGTTGCGTACCTATCAGCCATGTCGAATAGATTGATGGTCGTTCATAGAAGATTCATTGTGATGTCCTCTGTAAACCATCGATTCCTTAACCTTGCTTTGAAAGCCTGAAGAACAGAGGAATCTACGACCTCAGGAATGGAATTACGAACCTGACTGAACCTCTTGATGTACTGTCGAAGAGTTTCATTAGGTTCCTGCTGGATCCGATGGAGACTGTCTTCCTTTTCGGGGCGTTCGTAAGTCCCCTGAAAGTTTGCGATCAAGAGGTCACAGAGTTGCTCCCAGGTATAAATTGATATGACCGGTTCATTGAGCAGCCAAGATCAGGCAGATCCCTCGAGTGCCGTGGGTAAGTAATTTGTTATCACCACCAGCAGCTCTTATGGTGGTAGTGTAGATTTGGACGAATTCTAATGGGTTTTGGGTTCCATTGAATTTTTCCAGGTTTGCTGGTCAGAACTTATCTGACCAGCGTACTGCTTGGAGTCCTGTCGAGAATGCTCGACAGCCCATAATTGAGTTATGGTGCTTTCTTTGGAAAGGACCGGATTGTAATCAGTTGGGGACCGATTCCTCTAGTTGGCATACCGAATATCTGGTTTCCTAATTTGATCGCGGACGTTGGTATGTGTTGGACCGAAAAGGCGACTAGAGGGGGGGTGAATAGGAGCACGCTCACTTTTTCACTTTGAACGGATTCAACACGAATCTCACTCCAATAGCTATGGAAGCTATGAAGATCAATCAACAAGTACAACGGAAGACTTGTATTGAATCCAATCCAAAACCCCAAAGCAAAAGACCAGCACGAAGCTCAAACCCTAAAGGGGCGGTCTGACCGGTGGCAAAAGCACGGTCTGACCAGGGTCTGGTCTGATCAAGGTCTGAGGCGGTCTAACCGCGCTACCTGAAACGTATGAAGAAGAATGCCGTGTTCAAAACACAGGATCAGTTTGAACGAAGTGTGCTCTAAAACCGAGTCAAAATAGAAATATGATCTAAAGATTTGCTCGTGGGTGATTGATGATCAAGATGATCCTAGATGGGTTCCCACATGTCACATCAAGTTAGATCAAGACAAGAAACCAAGCAAAAACTTGCGGATCAAAGAAAGACCCCAAATCACCAAATAGAGAGAAGGAAAGCAAATAGACTCATCTTTGAGAGAACTTTCTTTGGATTGATTTGATATGGTATTGGTATACAGCCACTCCATCAATGGATGACAAAGACTCAATACATGAGCACGAAATCAAATCCAACTCTCTAGAACCCTAACCTCCAACTATCTTCTCCCTAAGCACAAAAGCAAAACTAGTGTTTTCAATAATGAAAGGGTTGAGAGGTGCTGGCCAGCACCCTCTCCTATTTATAGTGGAGGCTTAGACCTTCTAGAAGAGTATTCCTATTGGGCACCCGTTAAGCCAACACACAAACGGGTTCACTCACGCACGCATTTTAAAGCACTGTCTTCATCTCCTCTTGACCTAATCCGCTTCATCTTGCACCATCTTGCGCCGTGGGTTGGCAAAAGATCACCAAGACAGTATTTGGTAAAATTACCAAAATACCCCTTCTTGATCTTTTTCCAAAGACCGAGTCACATCTTCGTGAAGCACTCCTCATGTTTCGCCACGTGTAGGTTGATCAATGGTTCTCATCATGTCGGCAAGTCTCTCCCATCCTACTCCCACTGAAACCACCATCGCACTTGCACCGTCCCCCGTGCCGCTTGATCCAACCCGTCGCACCGAACTGCCCGTTCGGTCACCTTTGTCCCTCTTACGCCATGCTTGACTCCATTGACCTCACCCGGCATCCCCGATCGTTCTGGACCTCAGCTCTCCAAGCTTAGTCCTGATCATCCTCACCGTTGACCGCCATTGACCTCCAAGCAACCTGTACAACAATAGACAAAGAAAATCGATTCCAGGAACAAGTTCTTCACAACTTGACCCACATTAGTCAAAACATGCATCATGCAACACATATGCACTGAAACCCATGAATGTGACCTAACCCAACACTCATCGCCACTTTTGGCGGATGAACAGAACAAAATTGGTCAGACCACCATTCATTGGCGGTCGATCACGTGGCTCGACTCAAGCAGCTACATGCCTGCTCGATGGTCGGCGGCCTCGACCTGACGCCCAACGCCGGCTCGACCGCTCTCCCGCTGACAAAGACTTTTTAACTTTGACAAAAACTCATAATTTGAAAAACCTTTAACGACATTGCCAATTGTAACATCATCCTAAGATCGTGCACATATCCCCATGATATCCACAGTATGACGTCTTCAACCAACTGCCTGGTTTAGGTGATGTCGAAGATCAACTGAACCAAGCAAGAGCTCCTCTTGATGAGGGGGGAGTGACTTCATGGAAGAGTCGTCTTCCCTCGTGACTCCCTTGTCGAAATCGCTGAGGAGGTCTAGATGTTGGACGGTCTCCAGTCCGACCATGCTAACCCCTGCTAAGGGAGGGACGCTCGGACAAAGTCAAAGTATGACTACGGGGGTCCTTTGTTCCTTGTACATATCTGTACATTGCATGGTCTGCTAAAGGATCTCCGACACCTGTTCTGCAATCTAAACATACCCCAGAGTCTCTGCTAGAGCAGGGTCCGAGTTATTTAAAATATTATGAACTCGTTATAGGTTCTAGATTGTTACTGAGGGCCTTACAGGATTCCTATTGGCAGAAGATGTTCGATGACTTGAATTCCCTTCCGACCCTCTTACTTGCCCCGTTCGACCCATTATACGCAGTGGGGTAGAAACAGGTGAATTAGCCGATTGATGTCCACCAGTTCTATTGCCTCCGCCATCTCGGGTTGATACTCGAATGTCTACACCATTTCCACCAACGGGTGTTGGTGGGTTACGCTGTGAAGGATCATACACGATATCTCGATCGGTATTACCGATTGCGTTAACCTCGTGTCTCTAACAGCAATCTCCCGATGAGCTCTCATCGTAACTAAGGGAGAGCCTTCCACTGCTTCGGCAAAGAGCATCCATGACGGGGAACGGTTTGGGATTACCATCTCCGGTGGTCTTCGTGGTGGACTCATCCTGATCCAGTGGACTTCTGATTGTGTGCTGAGCTTTGTTATCTTCACCTGGCTTTCCGCCGGTGGCAATTTCGTTGACACCGCTACTAAGTGTCGGTTGGCCCCCGGAATACCTAGGAGTCGTCGGCGAATATCGGTTGCCCATGAATATATCGAGAGTACCTTGACCCTTTGTGGGGACCCCGAAATTAATCCTATCTCAAGTCAAGTGATTACGCCGAAGGCGCAACTCTTAGCAAGAGACAAAATTGATTTCGAGTACCCGGATATGTGTCTCATGTTAGCTTCCAAGATCAGCTGCTAACATGCACATATCAAAATAACATTATATCAGTTGCATACACAATTAGAATGTAACAAATAAAAATTAGCAGTGGGAACATTAAATAAATAAGGACAGAAGGTCAAGTAAAATAAAATAACTTTCCCAATGGTGTTCCACAACCTAAGGGCAATCGACTGTGATTAAAGCCGATGTACCAACGTTACCACCTCAACTTGAAGCATTAACTAGGGCATTCTTACCTGCAATATAGATAAGTCAACTGAGTACAAAAATGTACTCGCGAGACTTATGAATAGCAAGTTTAAGTAAATGCACTTGGTGTCAAAGGATGGCTAAAATGATTCTTTTTCAGCGTAAAGCTAGGCTATTTGACAAGATAACTAATATAGATTTAACCATCAAGAAAATCATACCCAAAGTAGCTATCCTACTCGGGTAAACTAACACCAATACATGAACTTCCCGTTCATGATGATAATTTATTTCCAATCATACCCTGATCCTATTCCCAACAACTAACTGTGCATGGTTTCCCACAAGCGTTGTCCATGACCGGGGACACGGCTATTCGAATAGATTTAAGACTCTGCATAGTTTCTGCTGCTTTAACCACATGATATAAATATCTCTCAATGTCGACCAATGCACTCTTCCGTAGGAGTGTGACTGAGATATCATAACGAGGCTGTTACAATGCCATGTGCTAACTATTAAACCACCCGAGGATACACACCATGGCAGACTGTCGGTTGTCTGAACTACGGTCACGCCTCGTTATGTAAGTAAGTCCTTGTGTAGCTTTTCCGCTAACACAAGCGACCCTTAAAAGCAAGTAAGATAAAACTTAACATGACCCTACTAGATTGACAATACAACAGTAATAATAATAATAACAACAATTGTCAATCTATTTGTGGTTTGATAGCAAACACACTACAAATTAATAGGCCAAGCCTTCGCCATTAACCCAGCATGTGGATGCACGTATGACTTGGTTCAACACCACACAGACCGGTCTTTAATCACTCAGACGGGGCTACATAATTTCATAACAATTTCTCATCAATAATTCTTATCAATAACCCTACAGTTGTCCAAGTTAAAATGTAAAGAACTCAATGTCCAACATGTCCACAATATCTAGATCCAATATATGAACATAATCCTCAATTCCAGCATAATTCAATTTAATCTAGGCTGATGGACTAGCTCCATCAACCACTGTCGACTACATCTACTAGCATGGCTAAGCATCGTTCTAAAAATTATCAAACAAACCCATATAACATATAACCTTAATTATTCAAGGTAAAAGGGGTAATCAATATTCAAGGAAGGCCAATGTAGCAAGAGGATATAACTAAACTACCCAATTGACATACAGGTAATTGAAATTAAAGCGATGCATATAATACTTGAAAATCAACATAAATAGTTTTTGAAATTAATAGGAATTCAACGTGCATCAAAGGAAAGAACTGCTTGCCTTTGTTCGTACCACTCTTATTTACCCTCGGTTGGAATTCGAAATACGTCGGAATCGTCAAAAACCTAACGAAAAGACGATATTGCAATAAACTCCAAATAAAGCCAATAATAACAAATCTAGGTGAAAATTTTAAAAGACGATATAGCAATTCTTACAGTAGGTAGATTAAGATTTTAAAAGAATTTAGGTGAAAATTTTAGTTCATTTGAAGTTCAAACGAATTTTCTACACATTTTACAAAGTTAAAGTCATTAATGCACAAATAAAACAATTAACAAAACTTTCCATAACATAAACATATTTAAAACCTAGTCTAATTAAAAATACATTAAAAATGAAAACTAACAAAATTGGTTTCATCCAATTTGGAGTTAAATTGAATTAGTTATGAATTTTTCAAGTTATTTGAATTTTTAGTACAACTTTAAATCGTTTTAGAGTTTTAAAAGAATTAAATACTTTTTTTTACTCACTCGCAACTAACCACAGGGGATGATGAGTGGGGCCTGGGTCAAAGGTTTGACCCAATCAGCTGAGCTCGATTGAAGCGCATTCTAGAGAATACTGATGGCGAAAGTAACTCTCACGATGTATTGAATTGAACAACATGGTTACATATATAGGCACGGCCTCCCCGAGTCCCCTCGACTGGCTTATAGAAGTAGTGGCCAGGAGAGGAAACGATGGGCCGGCAAGGAGAAAGCCAAAAGTCAAAAATAGATTGCTAACACGCCCCCGCAGTCTAGGCGTCGGCTGGACGGACGTGTAGACTGGAGCGAAACTCAGTAAATACCGAAGACGGGAGCCCCTTTGTGAAGATGTCGGCGTACTGAGAGGACGTCGGCACATGGAGGACACGGACTGTGCCAAGAGCTACCTGGTCACGAACGAAGTGAAGGTCAATCTCAATGTGTTTGGTGCGTTGATGTTGAACCGGGTTCGTTGACAGATAGACGGCACTGACGTTGTCGCAATACACCACGGTGGCTCATGGGGGAGGACTATAAAGCTCATGAAGGAGCTGACGGAGCCAATATGTCTCGAAAGATTGACATTGGCGGCCTGCGGTACTCGACCTCGGCCTTTGGGCGAGAGGCTGTTTCTTTGTCGCTTTGAGGACCAAGAGACAAGATTATCACCGAGGAAGACGGCATAACCGGAAGTGGATTTCCGAGTGTCAGGACAACCGGCCCAATCAGCGTCAGAGTAGGCAACGAGATCAGCAGACGAAGATCGCTGCGGATGCAAACCATGATCAAGAGTACCGCGAACATATCGAAGAATGCGCTTGATGGCGCAAGATGTGGTTCGGGGATCATGCATGTGAAGACACACTTGCCGTGCCTTGCATAAGCTATATCTGATGCAGTGAAGGTTAGGTCTTTAAAGCGCCCGACAAAATCTGCGATAGTCCGTGGGATCGAATCGGGAGGGCCGCTCACGGAGAAAGCTTGGCATTAGTGTCAACCGGGGTGGCACACGGCTTGCAATCAACCATGCCGGCACGCTCTAGAATCTCGAGACTGTACTGGCGTTGGCTGAGAAAGAGACCAGTAGGACGATGAGTGACACTGATGCCAAGAAAATGATGAAGATCACCCAAATCTGTCATAGAAAACTCAGACTGAAGTGAAGAAATGGCCCAAGTAAGCAAATCTGGTGATGAAGCGGTCAGCACAATGTCGTCCACATAAAGAAGAAGGTAGACAACATCATTGCCGCGACGGTGGATAAATAGTGATGTGTCGGACTTTGCTTCACTGAATCCAATAGAGAGTAAGAACGTAGCAAAGCGATCGCATTCACGCACGCGAGCTTGCTTGAGACCATATAATGATTTGTTAAGTGGCGGACCATATCGGGATGAAGAGGATCAACAAAGCTGACGGTTGGTCGCAATAAAGCGCTCTGGAGGTGCCATGTAAGAAAGCATTTTTACATCAAGTTGATGGATCGGCCGATCCACGAGATACCACGAGGCCGAGGATCGGCAAGACATGGCGGTTTGACAACCGGTGAAGGTCTCATCAAAATCAACTCTGGGACGTTGGGTAAATCCACGGAGGACCCAGCGAGCCTTATACCTATCAAGAGATCCATCTGACTTGAACTTGTGCCGAAAAATCCACTTTCGAGTAACAATATTGGCAGCCGGCGGACGCGGAACAAGATCCCAAAGTGCGGTTGGCTTGCAATCTGAGAGAATTCCTCCTCCATGGCGGCCCGCAGAGGATCGACAAGAGCTGCGATAAGTCCGAGGAATAGGAGACAATGTAGTGGCACGAAGATTCATCTGGTAACGCTTGTGAATGCCACTTTCCCTCGGGTGACCATGGAGTGATCATTATGCCTTTGGAGAGATACCCAAACCGGTAGGAGGTGCTAGAACTCGAGGGGACGCGTCTTCGCGTCTTGGCGATGTCGATACATCTGCGATGGCGAGGCAGGCGATAGCGGCGGCATCTGGTGGAGGCCGGCAACACAACAAGGCCGCCCCTAGCCCAAAGAAGAAGAGGGCCAGGCCGGGCGAGACCGCCCAAAGGCTTGGCATACGCCGCGATTGGGCGTAACCATTTGCCGAAGAGAGGCGGCCTAGAGCCACCCTTAGGCGGAGAAACGACGGCGGCGAGGTGCCGATGGGAGGATCGCCCTACTCCCGACGGACACGGCGCATGGCCGTCGCCAGGCCGATTGGTGCTGCAAGTAGGCGTGAAATCGTCCAAAAATCAAAGTCGAGAGCACTTGGTTTATTGGAGGATAGCTCGACATAGGAAAGAGTTCTCATCAAAGGTGACATGGCGAGATGATGATCCTATTAGAGATGGGATCAAAACATCGATACCCCTTATGCTCAGAGGGATAGCCAAGAAAAATGCACATGGTGGATCTCGGCGAGAGCTTATGGGTGGCAGTGGCGGAAAGATTGGGATAGCACTTGCACCCAAACACGCGGAGATGTGCATAGGAGGGATGACGACCATAGAGAGCGAAATATGGGGTATGGAAGTGGAGGGTTTTGGTAGGGTGGCGATTGATGAGATAGGTGGCGGAGTGGAGAGCCTCAACCCAAAAAGAGGCAGAAGACTAGATTGAAAAAAGAAGAACGCATCACGTTATTCACGGAGCGAAGCATGCGTTCGGCCTTGCCGTTTTGAGGAGAAGTGTGAGGGCAAGACATGCGCATAGTGACCCCATTCGTGAGAAAAAAGGTGCGAGCGGCGGTGTTATCGAACTCACGTCCATTGTCGCATCAGATAGAAACGAATGGGGTGGAAAATTGTGTTTTCACATAGGCAAAAAAACGGGACAAGGTGGGAAAAGTATCTGATTTATGACGGAGAGGAAAAGTCCAGACAAAATGAGAACAGTCATCAAGAATGACCAAATAGTATTTATAACCAGACACACTGACCACCGGAGAAGTCCATAGATCACAATGAAGTAAATCAAAATTGGCGTGACCCTAGTGAAAGAACGAGTAAAAGGAAGACGACTATGGCGGCCAAGTTGGCAAGCATGACACACGCAAACGTCTTTGCATGGAGGAATGGCGAGAACACTGAAAGGCGAGTGAGGGCCTCTTGTCAAGATGTCCAAGCCGACGATGCCAAAGAGTGGATGAAGCACGAGCGACAAGGCGTAGTGGATGTCGAGACAAGCGGAAGGAGTAGAGGTCGCGAGAGCTATTGCACTGACGATCACGTTCTTGGACGAAAGATCCTTCACAGAAAGACCAAAGGGATCAAATTCCACGGAACACCAATTGTCGGTGGCAAAGCGGTGACGAAATAAGATTTTTAATAATTTGGGGAAACTAAGACATTGTTCAAAAAGAAAGAACAATTAGGGTAATGTAGAATGGTGGAACCAATAGAGGAAATTGGGAGGGTAGAGCCATCACCAACGATTATGTGAGGCGGAGTAGTGGAGTTGGGAGGATGAGTGGAAGAGAATACCGACATCGGACGCCATATGGGAGGTGGCGCCGCTGTCCATGTACCACTCATTTGAAGACGGCGACAATGTGTGATATTGAGAGCATTAACGGCGCTGTTGGTCCCAATGTGGCATGGAATTGGGCTGGGTCCAAGGTGAGGTGGAGATGGCACAACAACAGATGGACCCATTGCTGCAACTGTGGAAACTGGGCGGTTGTTCTTTGGAATGATGGGCCATGTGCCACCCACGCGTCTTGGTAGAATGGTCCGGCTGTGAATTTGCCAAGACGGCGGTGAAGGCGAATCCACCGGAGGAGGACCTAACGGTAGGAGTGCGATGGGGCGACCAAGTGGACCGAGCCACATATGAATAGTCGACCCACGGGTTATGGGGAGATGGCCATGGTGCCAAGTGACCACCCCCGCCCGCGTGATCAAGCGATGTGGTTGAGCCGCTCTCTCATTGGCCATTGTTGCCACCATTGCCGCCACTTGGCGGCGATTCGAAGTGCCACCACCTCGCGATGTTGCCACCGGACCATACCGATGGCATCTTGCCGTTAGCGATGCGGTGCGCCCGAGATAGGACCGTCGGCGCCTCGGGCGACCACCACCGAGGCGAGGAGGACGGTGGATGCCCGGCGCAGAAAGCACCCTTGGTGAGTTCCTCGAGCAAAAAGCCGTGACCGAAACCGGCAAAAGGTCGAAACGGCCACATTGGTAGAATCGTGCGAGATGATCATACTTGCCATTGAGTCCTTTGAGCAAGGCAAGGACAAGGGTGCGATCATGTCTGAGTTCACCAAGATCGGCCAGGTGTCCGCCATAGATTTGAGTCGGCGGCAATAGTCATTGACGGAGAGATCACCTGGGCGAAGTGGTGAAACTTCAGCGGAAAGGTTGAGAGCGGCGCTCTCGGTTGCCAGAATTGCGGCTCGAGAGCACACCGAGAGAGCGGGCGGTGGATGCATGCGTCATAGCCAGTTCCAAGAGGTCGGGAGATGGAGCCATACAACCAACCAAGCACGACGATCCATCCGGCCAATCGGACGACGATCGGGCGGACCACGTCGGTGAGGACGTGGTCGAGCGCGAACTTGCGGCGTGGCGAGGAGCAACCAGCGCCACCGTGTAGTTCTTGGCACCAAGGTCCAAGGTGACGAGCACCATGGATTTGATGTTGAAGCGCCGTCGCTGAGTGGAAGCGGCGATCGCGTCGTCATCGAGGTCCACCGCAATCGCCAATGAGATCGAGGAGCCGGAAGGAGGACCAACGGGCGGCTAGACGAGGTGTCGTGGCGGTCAGTGAGATCGCCGTGATAGACCCGGCGACGAGGAGTGCGACTGGGGGAGCACCGTCGGCGTGGCGGCCGGAGTGGGCAGAAGGGCGGTGGAAGGGTTGACACCGGGCGGCATGGTGGCGGGCAACACCGCTGGGGGCGTCGCCGGCGGCGATGGGCAGCGCTCGCAAGAAGCGAGGGCCGATGCCGCGTCGGATTCCGAGTCGATCGTCGGGTTGAAGAGCCGCTTCGGATGGCGGCCGAGACGACGAAGAAAGGGCATCGATGAGGAGGCGAAGTGGTGGAAGAGGTGGACATGACGCTGGCGGCGTGGAAAGCTGCTTGGCTGACAACGGAAGAGACACCGACGACGCAGGCGTCGAAGAAGAAGCGCGAGCGTTTTAGGATCGAGTCGATACCATGATGGCGAAAGTAACTCTCACGATGTATTGAATTGAACAACATGGTTACATATATAGGCACGGCCTCCCCGAGTCCCCTCGACTGGCTTATAGAAGTAGTGGCTAGGAGAGGAAATGATGGGCCGGCAAGGAGAAAGCCAAAAGTCAAAAATAGATTGCTAACAAATACGTCTTCAAATACCAAAAACGTAACTCGGTTTAAAGAGGTAAAGATTACGCTTTCAATAAGATAAAACGTACTTATAAAACGACACATCCACTTAACCGGTCGAATGGGCCCACACGTCATAGGTTCAGAGTTTTAAACAAGTTGCTAATCATGTTCTTTAGTGGTGGGACCTACATGTCATAAGCTCATTAAGACATTACTTAACCGCTAATGAATTAGGGTTAAACCTTCTCACTCGCCGGCGGTTCAACGAAGCTCCCGCGTGCGGCGGCGCGACGAAGAAAAGCGAACCAAAGACGGTGGTTCTCTGAGCTCGGGATCAAGTCGCCTGAGTGTGGAAAGCCTTACAAACTTCGTTGCGGGTGCGCGAGTCCAATAGTCTCCGTGACCAGGCTCGCGGTGGATCGGAGGCGGAGTCAAGATCTGGCCTTCGAGGCGTCGAGATCTTGAGAAAAGTTTCTTTGTGATTGCTCGACCACGGTGATCGCGGCGCTTTACGAGGATGATGACGGGGGCGTCGGGGATGGCGGAATCTTGGCGGCGGCGTTTCCGTCTTTGGGAAAAAAGGGGCCAAACTCCCGCAGGGTTGCTCCAAAATGGAATTAAACTTGTCAGTAGACTCCACGAGACTATGCGATCACAGGGGAAAAGATGGTGTGGAGGATAGCTCACCGGAGCATTGGTGCTCTACATGGCCATGGCTCCTGGAGTCGAAGACGAAAAAGTGGTCCTTGGCGATGTAGTGGACGGCGAAAGCTCGGATTAGCAAAAATGGGCACAGCGTCAATCATGGAGTTCGGCAGTGGACCTCGGGGCTCACGGAAAGCTTCCACGCAGCAGCGCTCCGCCGGTCTTCTTTCTCGGCCACAAAGAAAAAGGGAGCGAGGAGGGTGAAATAGAGTATGAAGAAGAGAATGAGTTGGCTCTGGGAACTAGTGATGCTCGGGCGATGCTTCAAGAGCAGTCGGAGAGCATGAGATGGCAATTTGGTGACCTAGGTGGTGAGCATGCAAAGCGCCAGTGCGCCTGGCACCGACGATGAGGGAGACGAGGGCGGTTTCGACAACGGGCCCCATGCGGTCGAGATTTAAAACAAAGCTCATGGCCTTGATCGGTTAAGCAGACGCAGCGGTCGATCGAACGACTAAGCAAACGGGTGAGCCAGACTTGGGTTTGGGTTAGACTCAGGTTTGAACCAGGCGATGCGATGTGGTCGAGCCATCTCGTGGTCGGGTCCAGTCGATTAGGGTTCAAATTTGGTTTAGTTTGACTAAAATACCAAATTGTTTGATCGACTGATTAAAAATAGAAGAAAAAATTAAAAAATTCTAAAAATTTTTGTAAGCATTCTGAGAATCAAATACGACTTAGGAAAATTATTTTTAAAAACTATTCATACTAAAATTTGTGAGAATTAAATTATTTTCAAAACTGCATTAGTGAAATGGTTTGGATTTTTGTCAGATCAAAATGACTTCTAAAAATTTGTGAAAAATTATATTAATTTATGATAAATATACTAGTATTTAAATAAATTATTTCCAACAACCTTTAATTACACAATTTTCTCGATTCCTATTAAACTTGAATACAAGTTGGAAATTTTGAAATTTTAGGACAAACTTTATTACAACAACCAGAGTTTTACATTAATATATAATTTACACACATAACTCACGATATGCTGAGCTAATCCAACTTAAGGATTTTGAGGACGTTACACCCTCTGATTGTCTATAGTAATATTGAATGTTGTCTCCTTCATGTTGGTTGTCCACCCTTAAATACTAGTGAAGAGACACCAGTTATTTCTGGAGAAGACACATTATAGAAAGAACGCGTCTGGTAAGGGAGTCAGTTGTTGTCAGTGGAAGAACATTTGATCGTCGGTTGGTGTCAATGGGAGACGAACATAGGCAATAACTATGTAGTAGTTATTGTTAGTGACTTAAGGCTGAAAAGCATCGTGTGGTTTAGAGCAGATAAGACACGTGTCTCATTTATCACACGGAAGAAATATATTTGGAATCGGGTCCAAGTATCAATCCAAAGATTCTTCGAGCAGTTATCTGGTCGAACAGAATGTATAGTGCCTCTCCAACTAGGGTACTCGTAGAACACCCTCTGAGATTCTCACAACCACAGGGGTCCTTAACCATGGGGGTTATAACCATAAAGATCACGTGGTCTTTAATTAAATGTTAAAGTAGTATTTAGGAATTTAATCATCGTCAACGACATACATGAGGAACGCGAGGGGCTATTGGAGGAGACAATCAGCGGCCAAGGACATTGGACGATTAACTACTTCTACTACATCGATGCGCGCAACGTTAGATCAAACTGTTCTAACTATTCTTTCGTTGCACTGCGCGTCTAACAGTAATTTACTCATATAACTTCTTAATTTACAAGGTAAAAAAATTTATTGCGCTTTAGTATAGCCTACCTGTATCGCAACACTAGTGTACTGCCGGACCGGAGCCTGGAGGCCTCATGTGTCGCAGTGATAGGTATGTCGTTGATGGATATTCGGCGTTCGATTATGTGGAGGTCAAGCTCGATTTCGATCGGCCGTTGGAGGTAAATTGACAACGTTTGTTCATGAACATAGACCTCTCTGCGAGGCTGCAATTGCCTCGGTAATTCGCCTTCTGGTTGCAAGGATTTGTGAACTGTGGCCGTCCGGGCTGGGCCTTTTGAATCCTTAGCTTATATGGCCTCCTGGGCGTTTTCTTCTTCTAAACTAGCCCCCTTGCGCACAAATTTGTATTTTTGACTTCCCCTCCCTCTCCTTCCGCGGTCAGGGAGTTGGGAAGGTCACTTTCTGCACTCCGGCGCGAAAGGCACAGAGAGGTCGCCTGAGCCACTTGCGTGGTGTGTGTGGCGGAAGATCCTTTCATGGTGGTGGCGAAACTCCTCGTCATGATCACCGCTTCATTTCATGAGATTCATACCGATCAACCCTATTCCGCTCACTTGACCCAGGAGAGAGAAGAGGGCCAAAAATACAAATTTGTGCGCGAGGGAGCTAGTTCAGGATAAGAAAACGCCCATGGCCATATAACAATGTAGCTCTTGTTCTCCAGTGTCCGCGATCATTTTCCCCCATCCTGTGGCGGAGAGATGTGGACGTCGTTCTGGCACGGTTTTACCGTACTGTTCTGAGCTATTCAAAGGGTAGCTGTGTCGCTGCTAGCCTGCTACCGCGCTAGCTACCATTTTCTTGTCACGTTTCCGACTCACTCAAACGTTCTTCTGTGATTATGCAGAGTGTATATGGATTCCTCGGGTATACTAACATTGATCACGGCTGCTCACTTCTCAGTTCTCACCCCTCATGCAGCTGAATTTCACCGCAGGTTTGCTTGACCCCAAACCAACCAACCGTGTGAGGCCCATGAGTTCGCCACCCACCAGCCTCGGCAGCAGGCCGAAAACCTGCGTACGCCCTTAGCGGCGCCGGTCGTCGGCGCTAGCCGTGCCGCCGGGCCTAGCGTACGTGACGTGCCGTGCGGCGCCCTGAAATTTACGGCCAGGTCCAGTCGCCGTGTCGTGCGGGCAGTGCGGGCCTCTTTCCTCGCCCGATGTGCGCATTCCGCATTGTTTCGCCGTTCCTAACTCGCGGCACGTCCGAAACGAGCCCGACAGCGTGCATTTGTCTGCCCACCGCCTTGCTCGCAGGTGGCCGGCAGTCCGCCAGGCCTGCGGGCCGTGCCAACCCGTCGTCGTACTTCTTTGCGGAGGCGTGTCATCCTCCGCCTATAGGCCCTCTACACTTGACGATTTACAGGATTCACTCTGCTCCTGATTTTTTTCTCCAAACTTCTGCGAATCAAGTTGTTGATTATTTAGCCAAACCAAACAAGGAATGAGCGGTTTTGTTGCAGAATTAGTAGTATTTTTTGTACTAATTACTAGTCCAAAATTTCTGTTAATACCAAAAATGCTAATTACTTTTGTAATGGCCGCCGCTGGCTTACTAGATGTAAGAGAACTCGCGGTGAAAAGGGTACTCCCAATTACTGAAAGAACTCGCAGCTAGAAGAACGAACTTCCGATGCATCGAAACAGTAAGAAATTCTGCTAAACCATCTAAAAAATACCACTAAACTGGAAAATAATTCGTGGACGAATGCGATTCAGATGCCCCTTTGACCGTACCCCGAACCAAGCACTTGCCAAGCGGTGACTCCTTCGAAGTTCTCATAAGCCTTGGTTTGTTTAATCAACCAGAGTCTGGTTTAATGTAGCACCCCTAGTACTGTATCTCAAAGCTTCGCATTTGCATGTGCCTTAGGGATTTTTAATCCAAACTCTGCAACACGGAATCTTTCTGGAACTGAGCCGCGAACTAAACTAGAGCGAAACTGCACCTGCACAGATTCGATCCAGCTCCAAACCGCATCGGACAAAACCAAGTTCCCCTCCGGCCTCCGATCCATCCACCGGTGCGATGTGTGAACCGAGCAGCGCGAGGCGAAGAAGTTCGGGCGCGTTTGCGGCGGGCGTGCCCGTGCTCCAGGCGCCGGCCGGTGCACGCAGGCAGAACACGGGTAGATTCCAACCCCACCCAAGCGTCTGCCTGCCTGCCACTGCCACTGCCACTGCCAGAACGGACGCACGCAAATGCGATGTTATTCGACTCGGAGACCGCCCGCCTGCCCGCCTGCCACGCCATGCGCGGCTGCCGGAGCGCGGGCTGCGCGGCGCGGCAGGGGCGCTGGCCGAGCCCATTTGCGCTCCACGTGACGGCGTGCAGAACTGCTAGTAATCGGCACATGTGAGGGCCTCCCCTACCGCGCTCTGCGCTGGGTCGGACGGACGCGACCTTCAGCCGGGCCCTACCGTGGACTACTTGGTCACATCACTGGCTAGCTGATGGCTCCCTCGCCTGATCCCCTCCTCTCCCTCGTGCCAGCCATCATGATTCATGCATGCATTGCAGATGCAGGGCATGACCTTTCTTGTCACCGATCCGTTCGTTCCCGACCTTTCTTTCGTGGCTTTGGCTCGACGGTTGACAGGTACGTAGACGCAGGGTCGGCTATCTTGGGATTGCGGGCTTTTGCTGCATACCTTTTTGTGTTTGGGACGGAGTGAGTGCTTCAGTACGACGCGCACTTAGGGTGTGTTTAGTTGTTTGTATAGGATTAGCTTGTATGAGTATGAGTAGATATAAGTTTTGAGGTGTTTAGTTGTCTGGTTGGGTTGATTAGTTTAGCTGAGCGGATGCAACATTCTCTATCGAGCCAGGCCCAAGAGAAACGCTCGATTCGAGCTTTCCTCCTCAGCCAGGCTGAGCACATGCAAGCTGGTCAGCACTCGTGAGTCCGTTCATCTTCTCCCGTGTCAGATACTAGGCAACTAAACAATATCTCAGCACAGCCTAACCCAATAGAAACAGACAACCAAACAACTCATCATTGTATCCACTCAACCTGATTAGATTCAGTCTCGATGACATATACGGACCAGACTGAGGATATGCAGACAACCAAACATACCTTTAACTACACATGTGTGCCTTGTACCGTGGTACTTGGATTGGTACGTGACAGTACAAGATCGAGAACTCATTCTATACGATCTCTATTCAAGTAGTACTGCTATACTGGGAGCTATGGGCACATGGCCAGAGCAGCGAGTTAATGACATCTCATGCTTCTCGTTGCCGGTATACTTAATGATCGAGGTGCCAATTATGGTGCTGTCTTGTGTGCAGGGCATGCATATATAGATCATCACCTCGTACCTCTCGTGGCACGAGTCGACCGGAGTAGGAGTTACAGACACTGAATACTCGGCCCGGTTTAGCAGAGCTCCGGCTCAAACTTCTAAGCTTTAGAAGCTAATACTATAGAAGTTATTATCAAGCAAATAGTGGTGTGGGTTAGTCAGATGTAAGCTCTAGGTTATGAAGATACTTGTTTGGACTTTGGACAATTTCATCCTCGCTCAATGTTTACCCCGCTCATTGCCTTCCTCTTTCCATTCGCTCTACAAACACGACAGTGCTCCCCTCTTCACGTCCACCGTGCCCACGCCCACCCACCTCCAGCCTTCCTCTTCGCCTCCGTCGCCGCCCACACCTCCTATCATCCAGCCCTCATCTTCCCATCTCTCTCTCTCCCTCTCTCTCCCTCACCCTCAACAACAACAAACGGAAATTGGTCACGATTTCCCCGTCCAAGACAAAGACGGTGCTTCACCTTGGAGAGGCAGCATCGACAGAGTTCAGTGTCTTCTTTTGAAGTTAGTGATGGTGCTCAGATCAACGAAAATTAAAACGGTGCTAATGTGGATTGGGCTCCCTCGCTAGGCCGCTGGGGGACAACGTCCGAGCGCACCTCAATTACAAAATGGCATTTATTTAATTTCCTGGGTTGTTTATTTATAACCATAAGGCGACTTTTTTTTTCTAAGTCAAAATTTTGGTCCATTGGATCAAATCAAAATGAGACATTCGCACATATAAAAATGATTCGTAAATTATTGGCGCGGACTTCACTCAGCTACTTGCGCAAAATGTAGCACTAAAACATGAATAGCAGCTACTAGTGATGGTATAGTCTGTTATTTCTTTCTCGTGAAGGCTTCCCCTCAGTTCACCTTTCTATCACAGGGAATGTTCATTTTCTTTCTGGGCTCTCATATTTAGGCCAAACATTTGGAAACATAGGAAAAAATAGCTACACATAACTTGAGATTTTTGTCATTTGGAAAGATCCTAGCTCTACAAAGAAAAATATCTACACATATCATGAGATCTCTAAGCGCCAAAACATCTTAATTCTACAAAATTGCTTATATGCTCATACACTTATGTTATATTTAAATATTTCATATCATGCCAAAAAATTTTAAGTATGTTCTCCAAAACTAACTTGTTGCATTTGCCCACTCTTCTAGAAATTTTTTAAAGAACTATGCCACTACTTTTTTTTTCTATTGTTAGATTTGCTTTCTTATCTTGCTGTGCAAAAATTTCAGGAAAAGATGGGCTAGATCCTAACTCTTCATTTCAATTGGCTAGAAATGGTGGTTACCTTGCGCTTGGGAATTTGAAGATTTTTTAAAAAATAAATAGATGACTGGTGTGTGTGTGTGTGATGATGATGATGATTTATGTTAGAGAGTAAGTGCTCTATTGCTTGGAAGTTTTTGGAGGGTTCCAGAACGAAGGCTTCTATGAATATCATGTGTTAGTGTTGTTTTCAGGTATATTTTGTATCAGTTGGACGGAAAATTGGACGGTTCCGAGAAATGTGTTGCAGTGGGCATAAAATAATTTTTCTAGTTAATCTAGCAAAATTGGCTTACGCTTAAGTGTATCTTCAATAGTTAGAGATAATCTTATCTCTAACATATACTACATCATCTCCAATAGATAGTCTCTAGCACACTCTCTAACATTTATATTTTATAATTTTCTTTTGAAACGAGTCTACATGTCAACTAAAGTAGATTAATGTAACATGTCTTGTTTCACGTGTAAGACAATCTCTTTAGGAAGAGACGACATGTGCTCTCTCTCCTCCACGCAGAATTATAATGCCATAGTATAGCTAAGAGATGCTCTAACAAACAAACATATAACCTCAATTTCCCAGATTAATTTATACAATAAAATCACGGTGCTGGACTTACGGGTGGAAAAATTAGTGCGACCCCACTCTAGACTCATGGCGTGCCAGCCTCTAAAGTCTGGCCTAGCTAGCCGCCAGCTTTAGGCTATCGAACAGAGCGCGCAATGCAGCTCGAGCTAGATTCCATCCTCCCTCCCACTCCCATCCGCCGCGAGAGGCAGAGCTAAAAACAGGTCGGCAGATGGCGAATCGGCGATCATATCAGGACCGAATCCAGTCACGCAACTGTTCGATTTAACGTCACCTGAGTTGGGCCACTTTGACCGGCAGCTCATCCCATCTCACCTCACCGTTTGGGCCCAAGGCCTCCTGTTCCTTTGCCGGTCACAGTCCTGAGTCCTGACCGCGCGTGCGTGACATGCGAAAACCTCGCTTTCTTCTTCCGTTACTGCTTCGTTCGATCCTTGAGGAGCTGTAGCTAAATCCTGTTTACCAATCGCATAGTCGCACTACCAGTACGTAGAAAAGATGATCGGATTAGCACCACCTTGCCACGCTATATGTGCCATGCAAAGAGCATATGCCGCTCTGCCTAGAGATTCACGCTTGGCGTTTACTGTTTCCGCTCGTTTCGAACTTTGGGCCGTTTTGAGGCCGAGGAGGAACGCTACGGGGGGCTACTGCCATCGTTTAGCTCGTGCGTCGGCTCCAAAAAGGAAAAAAGAAATCGCGCGCGCGCGTAAAACTATGCCGTGCCGTGCGTCTTGTTCCCCGTTTTCGCCGTCTTGTTCCCCGGAAACGCCCTGATCATTCGTGCGCACATTGGGCGTCAATCCCATTCGGTTCAACTAAACAACCTTCGCCAAGACAAAGACTTGTGACGCAGAACAAGAACCCTGGAACCAAAGCACGTACTTGTAGTAGACAGATCTCACGGCAAATGTTTGCGTAGGTTATACTACATGGTGGCCAAACTGGCATTCTAGGAACGTAACTCCAGTACTTTCTGTGCACAACATGGGCTTAAACCAAACATGTCCAAGGTGTAAAAAGGCTCGTAGAGCGGGCTAACCTGGCCACCGCAAAAGACAGAGGCAAACGTGCAGGAGGACCAAGAAAGATACAAGGGAAACACCTCAAATGACACGAGACATGGTAAACAGGGCAGGGAGCATGAGCCACGGTTTCGCATCGTGTGCCTTTCTCTCCCTGTACTGGTTTCTCTTGGCCGGAGTGGACCACTGATCAGCAGTGGCGACGCTGCATGTTCAGGCGGCACCATGTAAAGGGCGCCCTGCTGCAGGATTGGTCCCTAACCTGGACGGATTAGCTAGCCATGGAGATGGAAAAGGCATTGCATCGGACTAATTGCATCGTTTGATGTTATTACTATGTCCCTTGCGTGGCCACTGGCCAAACAAATCCAAGATTTTTTTACTCTCGCCGCATCCCCAGAAGTTTTTTTTTATTTGACCCCCTAATGTTATGCAAATGCAAAAATAGTCTCTTTACCACCGATTTTGCGAAATTGACCCCCAAATGAGCGCGGAATCACCGTTCCGCGGTCGCCCAATGTGATTCCGCGCTCGCTGAGCGCGGCAAGTGTGGCGCGCGGGACCGGAGCCAGTGGCGCGTGGCGGAGCGCGGAAGGTGGCCCTTCCGCCACCTTCCGCGGTGGGGGAGCGCTGAAGGGTCTCTTCCTGCGGTCACCGGGCGCGGAAAGCGGCCGACACACGCTTCATGTGCCGCTCAATGTCGCGCCTGAAGAAAAATACCGCGCTGGCCGACTGCCTTCCGCGGTCACCGTGCGTGGAAGGGCCACGTGTCGGCTCCATGGTGATTCCGCGCTCGTTTGGGGACTAGTTTTGTAAAAACAGTGGCAAAGGGGTTATTTTTGCATTTGCATGGTGCTAGAGGGCCAAATCAAAGAAAGATTCCCCTACAAGGTGTCTTCTTGGCATTCAGAGCATCTACAGTATGTTTCTTACCTTGTTACTAAGAGAAGAGAGAGTACTCAATCTAATAAAAAGAAACAAGTCTTTAATTGATTGTTTCTTGAGCTTGTGTCTAACACTTTAATTGATACAAGTGTGCATGATTCTTGATGATCAATAATAAAGTGTAACTTTATGGCTTACATGTTTTAGCTCATTTATCATATCAATAATGAAGTCGGGCTGCACAAACGATCTGGTGGATACTTTGCTTTAAGATAGTGGGACCCACAAAACGCGTTTTTAGGTAACAAGTAAGTCTCCAATAGAGTATTTGGTTGTTTCTTGTGTCTTGGTATTAACAATTTGCTAGTTTCTTCATCTATAAATAATCTCATCTTCTCTCCTCACCTTCTCTTCTCAACATCACCTAAATACTGATATGGTAACTTCTTAGTAACAGCTGACATAAACTGTTGTAGATGCTCTCACACGTACTCATCCTTGGTTGTTCAATGCGCTGCTGCTGCTACTTTCTTTCTTTCGAGGGGACATTGCAGTGGTCGGTATCTTGCCGTTGTCCATACCAAAGATAAACCGTGCGGTTAGCTTAGTACAGCACTACTGCTCGATCATTGATTCCTGTACATTTATCAGTTCTACCGCGTTTTCTACACGCTTAAAAGCAGTAGTACTCAACAGTGTCAGAAGACGACCTTTGGGTGCAATGTACTACATTAGTGCGTTGTACACTTAGAGCTATCCATTTCGCTACTGAAGGCACAATTTTTTTAAAAAATAATATTATTTTAAAATAAATTTACAAAGTTAAATAGTTTTTTAATATAAAAGTAGGCTACGATCGCTGTTTGAAATGACGAAATTGTCCTGTCGCCATTCCAAATAGCGCCAGTAACCTAGAACAGTGCAGAGAGGTGCCTGTCGCCAATTAAAATGACGACATGTCCCTATCGACACTCTAATTGGTGATTGTCGTCATTTCAACTAGCGACAGGGATCCCCGATTAAAAATGTTTAATATTAAAATTTAGGACAAGCGTAATTTCAAATAGCGACAAGGATCCCGTGAATCTCTCTAAAAATTTTAATATTAAAATTTAGAAAAATCGTTAAACAAATGTCGATAGGGATCCTGCAAGTCCCTAAATTTTTTTATATTAAAATTTAGGAAAATCTTCATTTCAAATGGTGACAGGGATCCCGCAAGTCTTTGTCGTCATTTCAAATGGTGGCACAATCTACTCTACAAAAGACCCCAAAATTCTGACATAACTCACTTTTATTCAGAAAAAGGAGAAAGAGTGGAGGGAAGGGAAGGGAGAGGGGGGGGGGAGCTAGCGAAGCGCTGTCCGTTCGGTCGTCCACCTTTCAGGTAAATTTTTTTTAACCGAATAGGTTACATAGTTTTAGATGTACGGTTACGTAGTGTAATATATTGTACATAATCTTTTTCAGTGAGTAGTTTAATTTTAGATATGTTGTTAATCGTGAAAATTTTGTTTACGGTGCAGTACGTCAAATATGTCGGATGCCGCCAATTTTAAAATTTACTACGGTCAGACGACTATTCTTGAGGGTCCCGAGGGGATTGATTTGTGTTATTTCTAATCAACGACCGTGATCCTAACAAGACCAGGGTAGCGTACACGAGGCGTTGTGATACGGTGGTCGTTCCACACATTCGATTTGGACCATGCTGTGTACGATCTAAGATTGAGTTGACTTGCCAACCGAGCACAACAAGGCACATATTAGGAGTTAGTGCAGCTCAAGGGAACAAGGTCATGGTAGTCATATGTACGCAAGGCGGGGGAGGAACAGTGGGATTTTATCCTTCTAGTCCAGGCGTATGCCAAGCCCACTTCTGCATCGGTGGCTGAACAAGAAGGGGATGGTGATGCCGAAGAAAAAGACGGGGACTCTAGCCACAGCGCGGCGCACACGATGATCGAAGGTCCATGAGTTGCTAATGCTGTCGATGAAGACCCTGCGGAAGGAGCTCCTTCAGTTAGGCAAGCTAGTGGGTTTGCTGACGAGGGTGAGGAGCTAGATGCCCTAGTCCAAATGATGGATCTCGAAGACCAGGACTACATGACATTTATCAGAAGATGAAGGATTAGACGACGAGGATGCTGTGGAACAACAGGTAGTTCTATTTGAGTGGAACACATACCAGTTCGATAACCTCGTCGTTAACAAAGGCTGCCGTCTGCCGTGGGAGTACGACCAGAGCGACGTCAGGCAAGGAGATATGTACAAATGCAAGGATAGATCGTGCAGGAGGCGGTCAAATTCTGGATTTCGTCGGTGCGGCGTACATTCACAGTCGTCAAGTCTAACCCAAAATGCTACGACGTGAAGTACGACATAGAGGGATGCCCCTGGCGAGTACACGTATTTCATCCTAAGTGGGACACCTACTGAAAATGCTCTATAGTGGTCCCTCACACATGTGTCATTGCTGAGTCAATGCAGTCCCACAAGAATTTGTCATCAGACTTCATCGCGAACATCATGCACGGTGAGATCGTGGATAATATAGATTTTGAGCCACGATCCATCATTCTGGCGATTGAGGCAAGGTTCCAGTACGCAATCAGCTATGCCAAAGTGTGGAGGTCAAAATAGAAGGCATTGAAATCAAGGTTCGGTACGTTCGAGGACTCCTATCACAACCTGCCTGGTCAACTCCGGATCATACAAGACAGAAATCTCGGTACTCATGTTGCTATTGAAGATTCCACACATCCGAAATGCGGCAATAAGAGGTTACTAAAGCCAGCATTCTTCGCCTTTGGTCCATGCATCAATGCATTTCGGCACTGCTGTCCAATCTTGTGCGTAGATGGCACATTCTGTTGGAAAGTACAAGGGCGGAATCTTGACCTGCATGATGACGGACGGGAACAATCAAGTTCTTCCCGTGCATTCACATTCATTGAAAGCAAGAATACGAACAACTGGTTGTGGTTCCTGAGGAATTTGAGGATTTATGTTGTACAGGGCCGTCCTAATGTATGCGTCGTACATGATCGGTATGCAAGCCTATTGACTGCAATAACTCAGCTACAATAAGGAAAGAACGAACCATTTCCATGGGTGGATCCTGCAGAACAGGTGGTGCATGAGTCACTTGGGTGTAAATTTCTACAAGCAATTCCGCAACAAGGACTTGATGAACCTATTCAAACGTTTGTTCAACAAGAACCAGTAGCAAAAGTTTGACATCCTCTAGAAGATTCTGGATGAGCAGACCGGGGCACACAGAAGGGGGGTAGCAAAAAAGATCGCTACAAGTGCTGACTAGGCCCCCGAAGCATTGCCACAGGTACCCACAGATAGTCCTAGTGTGGCGAGGAACATGGAGACGCAAGTGAAATGCTTCTCGAACTGGATTGAGTACGAGCCTAAGGATAAGTGGTCACTGCTACATGTCAGGGGTGGTGCTTGATATGGTGTCATGACAACCAATCTAGCCGAGGTGTTCAATTGAGTCATGCGCGGCGCTAGGTGCCTCTCTTTGGTTGGTATTATGATGGCAATTTTTCGCAGTACCATAAATTACTTTGTTGACAGAAGCAACAACTCATTGCTCTCTATGGCAAATGACAGAGTACTGTATTCCGCCATGATCACCAAGTACATGGAAAAGAAGAGCAAGAAGGGTGAGATGCACCGGGCATTCAAGATGGGCACAAGGGAGCTTCACTTCGAGATACTGTACAGGGATAAATAACGCCGCGGGATGAACCACGAGAGGATCGCCCACGAGTGGCGCTACGTCGCTCTAGTTGCGTATGCACTTGCAACAAGCTTCTTCTTCTGCATAGGCCCTGCTCACATGTCATGGCCGCATGTTTGACGATGGCGCAGCATCCCGACCAGTACCTCTCGATTATTTCAACAAGGAAGAGGTGATACAAACCTGAGTGTAGAGTTGTATGATTACGGCGTGGTTGGCCATTTTACTGGCCATCCGACCCGAGAGCAACTTATCTAGACCGCGGACATTGATAGGCTGAAGGGAAAGGTTGGCCGGCGATAGGTACGACGTATTAGGAACGACATGGATGAAGTAGAAGCTGGACGTCGTACAAAGAAGTACTCTGTTTGTAGGGAGTCTAGGCACACCTTCAATAAATGTCCTACGAGAAATGCACAAGATGAAGGAGACATCAGCAGTCCGAACAGCGCCGCGAGGACCTCATCCGACAGCCCCACTCGAGACGGTCGACACGGCAGACATTGAGGTCGCAGCCACGGGAAAGGTTCGTCTTGTTGAAATATATGGTGCTCAATGCTTTGTAATATCATTTTGATTTGCCCAAAAACTAGGTGATGACGCTGTGCTGAATGTTTTGTAATATCCGTGTGATTTGTCGACAAAATATGTGAGGACGTTGCGATGAACGTTCTGTAATATTGTTGTGATTTGTTGACAAAAAATGTGATGGCGTTGTGCTGAATGTTTTGTAATATCATTGTGATTTATTCACAAAATATGCGGTTGAAAATAGACAGTAAAAAAACAGGCAGAGATCCATGTTGTTTGTTGAAATGACGACATGGTCCTATCGCCAGTTGGAGTGGTGACAGCACAATTTCGTCATTTCAACTAGCGACATGAACCTCTCTGCACTATTCTAGGTTACTGTCGCCATTTTAAATAGCGACATGACAACTTCGTCATTTCAAATGGCGCCAGTAGCCTAGTTTTATATTAAAGTTTTATATTAAAAAACTGACTACTTATTACAATAAATTTCTTTTGAAATAATATTGTTTCCAAAAAAAATCCTAAAGGCGCCAAGGATCCAATTCCAGCCTCATTCATCCAGCTTGGTAGGCCATTAAGCCGTACATGAGAGAGAGAAGCTGAGAGGGTCACAGATTTTGGCGCGTACCGAGTTATGGAACTGCCCGGTGGGCCCTCCGAGCTCTGAGCGCAGAGCGCCCCCACCGGCCACCATGCCATAGCCACAACTCCTCGGCGCATCACGGCCGTCGGAGCGTGCGCCTCTGACCAATCCGGCGGCCGACCTTGATTCCCTCTCGGCCCCCAGCGTTTCGTGCTCTTAGGATTCTTTGATCGGATTAAAAACAAGTGTGATCCCCACCCACCGCCACGCCTTCAGATTTCCAAATTTTAATCTTGTTTTCCTCCACCAATCCCGTTTTCACATGCCAGATTTTCCCTGTGCGAAACGCCTAACGATACGCCGTGCACAGATGCACTTAGCCTATGCGCATAGATCCGACGACCTGTGCGATGATCGGAGAACATTTTGAATCAGCAAGTTTTCTCCAGTTATTTTTCAGCTAGCTCACATGCTACGCCGGAGGACTTGTTTTACCTTCCTTATTTTATCCATCTATATGTGTCTGCATGACTGCACTGAATCTGATCGTGAGCAGTACATGTTGATAGTTGACTAGATTTTTCTATCCAGCTTGTCTTCACAATAAAATTTGGATATGTAGTTAGTCTACCCATCTCTGATTCTGAAATTACACCCTCCGGTCACAATTCTGAAATTGTGAGCAGTACATCGCAGGATACCCCCAAGCAATTGAGAGTCAGAATGTGAATACATGCTGCAACACCTTGTCAACCAACTTGGCATTCCAAATTAACGCATCATGTCCCATTTCTTTCTCTCTTATTTTGTGAGGAATGTTCCATCTCTTTCGAATCCAAATACTGTTGATATCAGTATTTCTCACGATAGAGGTTCAGAAAATTTGTTCTCGATGGTTAAAAAGGATTACAACTGCATTAACGGAAACAGTTTATCTCAAAACACACGCGCGCACATAAAAATCCTTCGCCACGCTCTCTCGAAGTCGAAGATGTTGCCCGCGCACGTGGGGCCCACCGGCTCTGCGCTCCCAAGGCGTGGTCCCCACTTCTGAGGACTGTAAAGAGTAGCGGGTAACTTTTCGGTGGGTGCGGTCTCAGACTGGGCACTTTTGTTTTTACCGCCCAGTAGATTGAAGCTCTCCTTTTCTTGAAAAAAAAAGGAGCGAAAAGTAAATTTGATTGCATCCGTGTCACGTACATGCACTCGGATACAGGCGTGTATGCTTACATGTACCACCGTATACTCTTGTCCCATACCGCACGCATATACGAGTGGTGCCGTGTACTCCAACGGAATTTTTTTTGCCGAAATGGCGAGTTTTCGTTTGGTATTTGCAAAAATAATAGTCGCCAAATGGAATTAGCAAAAATAGTCTTCTGCCACACGGTGGTCAGTCTTGGCGAACCACCGTATACATCGTCATTGCCATACGGTGGTCGTCTTGGTGAGTTTTTTTTAAAAAAGCACATCTTTGTGAGTTTTTTTTTTTAAAAAAAAAGCCACTGTCACACAGCCACCGTCTGGCAGCGCATTGTAGTAGCCGCTACCGCAAGGCCACCATGTGGCAGCGCAATGTACCATTTTTTTTAAAAAAAAATATTTAAATATACGTTTTTGTATAAATGTTTAAATATAGTAAGTGAGCTCCAAAAAATAAGAATTTTTTTTGGAGCCTCCCGACATAATGTACTTGTTTGTGTAATTTTTTTACAAAATATATCTGTTCTGAATTTTTCTCAAAAATTCATTTAAGTATACTGTTTGTAGGAATTTTTTTAATATAGAAAATGAGGTCCAAACATTATGATTTTTTTAAAGGCTCTTTACACAGTAGACTTGATTGTGTAATATTTTTCAGAATTTCGTATGTTCTGAAAATATCTCAAGAAATAAGAATTTATATCTAAAAATTTAGGGTTTTAGGTTTCAGAAATTATGGCTTCATGATTTCATGTGACTTGAAATGTGTGAAGTTTAGTACCACATGGACCACTCTAGGTAAGACACAATCATTAAGGGTTTAGGCCAACGCCCGGCTTCTCTCCTCCGCATGTCTGTTGCCCTGTCGTTGATGTCCCCCTTTGCCGTAGTGCTACGCCTCGACAACGCCTCCAGAATTCCCGATGCTGTGACTATTCTAGGAATTTCTGGATGGGATGCGAAGGGCTTAGCGAACTATTTTATTTAGTTCCTGTACTAATTGATGGGCGGTGTAAAAGGGGGCAACTTTGATCGTGGCTTTGAGCTAATGAGTATGATACATGAAAGCTTCCTGGGACAGCGGCATGACAGAGTATTTTTGCCATGCCGCGAACCCTTAGTGAACTGTTTGTTTCCCTTCCTAACAAATGACAACATGATTTTATGTGACTTGGAATGTGAGAAGTTTAGTACCACATGAAATGACAGCATGATTTTATGTTCACCCTAGATAGTAATAGTAGTAGTATTACTCCAATCGAGCCCGTATAAGGCCAACTTAACTCCTAAATTGTGGCATCCATGTTCCCATCTCTAGTGTGTATCTTGCTGCATCTTGCGGTGTTGCTGTAGTACAGATTCGAAACAGGCCGAAATATTTGATAAAGACATTGGGAGTTCAAATTCTACCACTACTACTATAGCAATCTTACTGGGTGAACAACTAAAGATAGGGGCCACGTTATTCAGTACCAAAATCTAAATAATAGTAGTATGATTAGTACTACTTGGAGCGAAAGAAAATATTATGGTACCCAAAATCTAAATAATAGTAGTATGATTAGTACTACTATGGGAGTTCAAATTCTGCCACTACTTCATGTGGTTCTAAACTTCACACATTCTAAGTCACATGAAATCATGAAGCCTTAATTTCCGAAACCTAAAACCCTAACTTCCGAGACCTAAACCCTTAATTTTTGAGATATTTTTAGAACATATGAAATTTTGAAAAATATTACACAATCAAGTCCACTGTGTAAGGGGCCTTTAAAAAAATTCATAATGTTTGGACCTCATTTTCTATATTAAAAAATTCCTACAAATAGTATACTTAAATGAATTTTTGAGAAAAATTCAGAATGGAGAAATTATTTTTAAAAAATTACACAAGTAAGTACACTGTGTCAGGAGGGTCCACAAAAAAAGTTCATAATTTTTGGAGCTCATTTGTTATATTTAAAAAAGCATACAAAAAAGTATATTTAATTTTTTTATAAAAAAAGGAAAACAAAAATGCTAGTGTGCTTTGCCACCACGGTGGTAGTCTTGACGTGGCTATATATATATATATATATAACTCACCGCACCGTGGCGGCCGAGGAGGCCCTGCCTCATGGCCATTGACAAGGATTGAAGCCTCTATGTATTAATTTAAATATATAGAAAGACCATACGTCTCCATGGTCGTAACCCCTAAGGCTAACAACCTCACTGGTCGTAAGGATTCCAGAGGTTACACGATGGGTATCCTGGTGGGACTAGGTTCGTCGGTGGTCGCTCGGAAATGCTATGAGCAGTACCAATAGCAGTATGATGAATGGAACACGTGCTAAGCGTTCCATAACTTACGATGACATACAAGACTCGATGATAAACCACCTTGCGGTTAAATGTCTCACAAATACTTAATCGCAAGGCGCTTAGCACATTGTTAACTACCTTGAACCTCCGACCCGGTTGTAACGTTTCATCGGGGCGTCTTCTTTAGGGTAATCGCTTAGTCTCTTGGAGTTATTTAAATGGTGATCTTGCAGAAGACGAGGAGGGACATATCATAACGACAAACAACGAAGGCAACACGAAGCGAAGCGGTAGTATTGATACATTCATGTAATTGGAGATAGTCCTAGTCAGGTCTTGTAAACCCAGTTCATATATATAAAGAGCAGCCCCCATTATCTACGAAGATACTCTACGTCATTTTCCTCCTTCTATTTTCATAAGATCGGCGATTAGATCGTCGACAGCCATCGTGTGGTAGGGGGCTATTTTTGCAAATGCCACTTGGCGACTTCCATTTCTGCAAATACCAAACAAAAACTCGCCATTTCAGCCAAAAATTCTACTCCAACGTCCTAGAACGACTAGGCCTGGTAATGGCCCAAGGCCCAGCCCAAGCCCCACCCTAGCCCCATACATTGGGGAGGGTGGCCTCAACCCTCATCCAAATTTAATCGCTCAATATATAGTTATGTCAAAAGTCCTAAACGTATACACAATTTCACCATCCAATCATCAAACTAACTTGTTACAAATGCTATGTAATAATGTGTACACGAAAGAAAAAACATCAATTTTATAGTAAAATAACAGAAATATTTCTTCTTCACATCATATTAATACAATAATCCAATAGTCGACACCTTGAACCATGATATTCAGCACATGAGCAACGCACCTAACATGGAGATCCTCAGCTCCAAAAAAACATTTCAACACCCAAAGTGGCTGCTCGGAAATGCTATGAACAGGTACCAATAACCGTATGATGAATGGAACACGTGCTAAACGTTCCATAACTTACGATGACATACAAGACTCTGATGATAAACCACCTTGCGGTTAAATGTCTCACAAATACTTAACTGCAAGGCAGTTAGCACATTGTTAACTACCTTGAACCTCCGACCAGTTGTAACGTTTCATCAGGGACGTCTTCTTTAGGGGTAACTGCCGTCTCTTCGGGAGTTATTTAAATGGTGATGCGCAGAAGACGAGGAGGGACATATACGCAACAACAAACAACAGAAGGCAACACGAAGCGAAAACAAAGAGTATTGATTACATTGATTGTAATTGGAGATAGTCCTAGTCGGTCTTGTAAACCCAGTTCATATATATAAAGAGCGAATTTCATTATCTCTGAAGATACTCTCGTCATTTTCCTCCTTCTATTTTCATAAGATCGGCGATTAGATCGTCGACAGCCATCGTGTGGTAGGGGCTATTTTTGCAAATGCCACTTGGCGACTTCCATTTCTGCAAATACCAAACAAAAACTCGCCATTTCAGCCAAAAATTCTACTCCAATGTCCTAGAACGACTAGGCCTGGTAATGGCCCAAGGCCCAGCCCAAGCCCCACCCTAGCCCCATACATTGGGGAGGGTGGCCTCAACCCTCATCCAGCCCACTGCTCAATATATAGTTATGTCAAAAGTCCTAAACGTATACACAATTTCACCATCCAATCATCAAACTAACTTGTTACAAATGCTATGTAATAATGTGTACACGAAAGAAAAAACATCAATTTTATAGTAAAATAACAGAAATATTTCTTCTTCACATCATATTAATACAATAATCCAATAGTCGACACCTTGAACCATGATATTTAGCACATGAGCAACGCACCTAACATGGAGATCCTCAGCTCCAAAAAAACATTTCAACACCCAAAGTGTCGCACAAATCCTTTGCAGCTTCGTCATTAACATTTGCATTATTTAATGTCAATGTAAACAACTTGATGATTAAGTCCTACTTTACCAAACAAGAGGCAATTCCATCCTGAAAAGCATAAGATGTATGTGGAAAGGAAGTTTGCTTGAATGATATGGTTATCTTATGCAACTCGAATTCCTCGTCAATATAGTGCGTTGTGCCACAAATATATCCCAAATTTTGGTTTGATGTCCAAAGATCTGTAGTCAAATTGACATTAGAGACCATTTTTTTACACTACAATGCAATAGTTTCTTCTCCTCTTCATATAGTGCAAGACAATCCGAATGAATAGTTTGTTGACCAACTACTATAAAAGATGGATGTAAATAGTTCAACAGTTTCTTCCTATAAGGATCCTCAACTCGTCTAAATGCAATCTCCGCACTAATGAAACACTTGGCAATTAGAGAACGACACACTTGATGGCCAAAGAGAGACTGGTCCCTATCCATGTTCTGTCGCTTGCAATTCACCAAAAATCTCTCCCTATGTTCATGTGGAATATCACGACAATGCAATCCTATATGCATGTTCATAAGATTTGTGCCTTGCCCAGGTTCACATGATAATTTCATCTTACAATACTTACTGTTGATGTTTTACTATCGATCTTACGAATGAATGAATACTTCAAGGGTCTCCTAGAATTTGAACTACGCAGAGAATGACACAGAGATTTATACAGGTTCATGCCTTCTCCGGAGAGAATAACAACCCTACTCCTATGTTGTTGTATTGAGTGTACTGATTACAATCAAGAGGAACACTAAAGCCTAATGTCTTGTGCTTTAGCTTGCCTCTCTCCGCTGCCTTCTGACTTCAGCCTTTATATAATGTATGAAGATGTGGCAGTTCTTCCAAGCCAAGAGGCATCTCAACATTCCGAATGATGAACGGCTGGCAGAGGTTATTGTCAGAGAGATAATACGCCCACGTTGCCAGACAGTTATCGTCAGAGACAGAGAAATAATACGTGCAGTTATTGCAGAGAATAACAATGTATGTTAACTACCTCGTGCGTTTAACACGGTGCATAAGACTACCTAACCGACTGGGCCCACATGTCTATAGACTCCAACGATTATAGGGTAGTCGTAACCGACTAGGTTGTAGAGGAACTTACGACCACATGGTGTTCGTAGAGAACGCTCACAACCATGGACGGGTCGTAGAAAAGCTTACGACTAGAGCCTGGTCGTAGAAAGGCTTACGACCAGGGGATAGTCGTAGTAAGACTTACGACCACTTGGTTAAGCTTTTTCCTTATAAATAGTAAATGTTATACTTGCATGTAATATAAAGATATTGCGATCTATAATAAGAATTATAGATAAATAATTAAATGAGGGTTATTATATCCTCATCACCTAGCCCCCTAGCTTCAAGTGAAAATAACTTACTTGATACAGGAGTCATAGAATGGTGGTCGGAAGCAGGGCCTTTCCGATTGGTATTCCATTTGTCCAGAAATCGACTTGGTCAAGAAGGTAATTTCACTTGAGTTGTAAAGACATAATTAGTTTTCCCAAACAGACAAATTAAAGAATTCCAATTGACTCCCTCAAACCTGTCTGTTGATGCGGTTCCCAAAAAGGTGGCAACTGTTGAGTTCCCACAATCTTTAATCTCAAGCGTGTGGCTATAAAAATCCACCGTGGGCGTGACTTAGGGTTTTTTACTTTCACTATTTGCTTCAATTGTTCTTTGAGCCCTTGTTCTCTTCGTCGACAACTAAATCAAATTCTTCCTCGAAACCTTTCCAAATCCATGTCAATCTCACTCAAAGAAGATGACTGAATCTGTTTCCAAGTGGGTCGTATCGGAGATGGACGAGGTGAAGATGAAAACTTTGGTCGCCGCCGAGAAGATCCCGAAGAAGGACTTCGTGAAGTGGACTGAATCTTCTGGGCACCATTGGCCCTTGGGTGAGGAAGGCACCATTCCAGTATTTTAAGCATACTGTGAATGTGGTATTCGATTGCCCGCTCACCCCTTCCTTACACTGATACTCGTACACTTTGGGGTGGAATTGGTGAACCTTGTTCCTAATTCCATCACAATGTTAAGTGTATTCGTATACTTGTGTGAAGCCTACCTTGTGATTTCATCAGACTTGGAGATCTTCCAGTACTACTACGGGAAGAGCAGACGGTCGGAATCGTAGGCAGTTGCGGTCTGAAGATCCACGATGGGAAGTCTAAGGAGTACATTCAAATGTTCACTCGGTCGTCATGGCTGAGATAGAAGAAGAGGTGATTCTACTGGACAATGACCAGCGACCTCGATTGGATTTCTCCCTTCATCCAAGCTATAAAAGACTAGAGAGAAGAGGGGCTTACCGGATGACATGTGGTGCGAGATTTCATCGTGCGCCGCATCAGCCCTTTGAAGAAACGAGTACATCCCATGCGGATGTACTCGGGAACTAAAGATTCGACCAGAGATTTCGAGGAAGGTAAATAATATTTAAACTCAGCTTGTTTGTATTTAATTTTGAGCTTGATTGTTGAGTAGTTTCTTTACCATTATATCTCTCTCTCAAAAAGACATTGAGCACGAGTCAAACTCATTTGTGAGAAAGCTCAAGCACCCGCGATGACGGGGGTCCCTTGAATCTTGGCGGTCGTGTCCGCAAAGGAAAGAGAAGAACACCTAAAGAGGTAATCAAGAGTTTATTTCTTCTTTAGGTTCTTATGGTCGTAGATTTCGACCACCGACTAATGTTCTTTTTCTGTTTGTTACAGAAAGTAGACATGGCAGACCATCGAGATAACCAAGAGCTGGCCAAAAGGCGTCGTCTTGTGAAAGCCGTCGACAAGCAAGGCAAAAGTTCAAGTTTCGCTCCCCCTCCGACTAGCCCCATCAAGAAATTCTTTGCATGCATGATCGCTGTAGAGAAAAGAGGGCCGGTCGAATTGCCTGCTCAGAAAGCCCCCAAGACCAAGATACCATTCTATTATGATAACAAGACTTTTTTTAGTTTTCACTTCTCATGGCTTTGTTAAGCAATTAGAAAAGGAAAGCTGGAAGAACTTTGTGTCTTTTGTGAAGGATAGTGCTACATCAGCAGAGCCCATGGTCGATGTTGGCTCTGTCCCTCAGGTGGTCAAAACAAGTTTTGATCACCAAGAGGGGCAAGAAGCTTCGAGAGCTTTAGCTCTCGTTCAATACCTACAACTAGACATGGTCATAGAGGTCCCAAATCCTCAACAAGGTCTTTGACTAGATGTGGTCGAAGAAGCCCCGACCTCTCAATCTTGTGGCACCGAAAGCCCCACAAGGGTTGAAAGCGTCATGAGGGTTGAGGCGGTTGGTGAGAAGAAGAGAAAGAGATCTTCCTTAGGTAAGGTTTCTTTTGGATTAACAATTAAAGCTAGAAAGCCAAGGTATGTAAAAATCAAAAGCAAAAGGATAGCATTTACCTTTTGTTTTTTACGATCTTGACACATTTTCTCTTTTCTGCAATTTTAGTCCTGCTCCTCCTACCCCTAAGGACGCTTTCATCGAGAGGCCTACTATTATTTCTCCCTCAATCGAAGAGATAACAATAGAGGTGGTCGAGGGATCGACCACTATCTCTGTGGTAGAGGAGGGCACTGCCATAGAAGCAACTGTGACCACTGAAGTGGTCGTAGATGTAGAGGCGAAGGCGATGGAAGATCCGGTCGCTATGATGATCGAGCTGGTTATTGATGATATCAATAATCGGACAAGGGAATTGGTCCTTCAATCACCAAAAGCTTCCAATGAAGATGGAGGAGGAGCCTCCGACTGCTGTGCCAGGAAAGAAGTCCTTGAAGACATTCCTCTCGTTCCTCAAGGAGGAGTTGCTGATGCTGGCAATGAAGAAGGAGAAGAAGAAGGCTTCAACTTCTTCTCCGAGTTCTTTGGCCCACAATCCATTGTGGGATCTTCTTCATTCAGGTCTTGAGACCGAGTCCTACACCCTAAGGATATTCCTAATAGGGGGCGTATTTTTTATGATGAGAGTCTTCAAAAAATATGATGGGACCAAGTCGAAGAGCTTGATGAACTTAAAGATTCCCAGAGGGTATATGCCAATTTCGCTCAGAGAATCATCAATGTAAGTATCTGACATCAAACACTTACATATTTGGTTTGTTCTTGCTTCTCACTGTCTTTCTTCATTCAGAGATATTTGGAATGGGTTGTTAATGTTGGTGAATACCATAGATAACTTGTGTTGTTAAGACAGCAAAAAGCGAGACTCTGTGAGCAGGCAGAGAGATGGTAAGACACTGTCACATGTAGTCTTTTTGTCTTTCGACTACTAGTTTAGTTCTCATATCTACTCTGACCTTTACAGGTTCAAAAGTGACAAAAAGACCTTGGCTGATGCACTCGATTACGAAAAAGTCGAAACGCAGAAGCTAAGCGAAGAAAAAGAAGTCTTGCTGAGGACCAGGCAAGCTGACACTATAAGAGAAGCATTCGAAAGTGCAATAAGTTAGCCTTGGCAAAGATTAAGGCACATGACCGTGTTGAGTCGCGGGTAGACTACAATAGCTACAAACAAAAATTTCTACCACGCAAACCAGGAAGCCAAGCAAGTAGATGATCACAGATCGTTACCACCAGACGCGCAGAGCAGCGGAAGAAGGGTTGGAGCAGCTGGTCCAACGTTGAGCGCGTCGATGTAGTGGTCGTAGTCGATCGTCTAGCGTCCTCGCGAGTCGATCGTCTCCTCCAAAGAACGTTGCGCCCTTGTGAAGATCGCGGATCGTCCTCAAGTTCAACTTGATCGCGATAGCGCCTCTCGGTATCAAGCGTCCAGGAAGGAACAACCGTACGTCGGTGTACTAGCACCAAGTTGCACGGCGGAGCTCTCAGGAAGATGGCGGCTAGGGTTTCGGTGGTGATTCACCTGTACCTCCCAACAGCCTTATGCATCTCCTTATATAGTGCTCGTGACGGATCCTATCCGAACATGTTTACGAATCATATTCGATCTTGGTTTGTTCAACCCGTTAAGTGTGTGACCCTGTAGGTTTATGCGTAGTTCGGTTGTGACTCGAAACCCTTTCCGATCACTAGTCGTGCAGACTCCTAGCGTAACATAGCGATTCGAATACTCACAAATTATATTGGATGAACCTTAATGCAATATGATCTCGATCAGTCCTCATCACTTACTATCGTGTCCTATCTCTATCGACTAGTTCAGTATTTGGTCTAACCATTCAAACTCCTTACGACCAAGTTCGACCACTCTGTGATTACGTTCGACGATCTCGACCAGCTCGTATCTCCATACGACCCGATCAGAGCTGATCGAACTAAGCATTTCTACTGTATACTCCCTTTGCCTCACAATGTGCGGTTGAACTCCGGGTGAGATGTTGTGTCATCCATAGGCTATTTAATTCTTTCTCGATCAAGTGTCGAGATAACTTTATGTGGTGAACACTTGACCACTAGTGGCATGGACATGCACTTTCTTTATCCGATCTGCGAGGGCGAGACATCTCTCTGTTATGTTAGGAGGGCAAATCCCATATCGACCGGTCACATTCCTCTGCATGTTTCATAGCATACCCGAAAGCTACTTTTATAACTACCCAGTTACGGAGTAGCGTTTGGCAACTCCTAAGAGTGCTATTAGACATGTAGGAAACCATGCTGATCTCATGTCTAAGAATTATACATCATCATTGCTTGAGACCAACTAACGACACATAGAATCATAACAATCTCAATAGTGTCTCAAGGTGGGTCTAATCCAACATCATGTTCTCTAATATGTGTCCATATTATTGGTTTGATATCTCTATATCCATGACCTGTGAAACATAGTCATCAACCAATACATATGTTAGTCTATTCATATGTGTCCTCATATGTTTCCGACCAGGGATCGTATAAGAATAATTATCGCAGAAATATAGAGTTTCACAATCAAGTCACATACTTGATAATCAATATTAACAATATTATTCTAGGAACAAGATAACTTATTATCCAATATTATGAACATAATGAAATATAATCATCTCTATGATTGCCTCTAGGGCATATTTCCAACAGACCGTAATCTCAACCTTCAACCAATCGAATCCGACTTCGACTACCCTGCGGTAGAAGCAGTACAACTGATAGAAGAAGTGCAACCGGACAACAAGAAGGTCGCGGAGGAGATGCAGATTGGATCTCCTTCATCAGAGTAGTTTATAAATAGGGAACTTGCAAAGAAAATCTTTTGTTTATGAATATAAATATTCTTTTCCTGAAAATTATCTTGTCGAGTAGTTAGTAACTCATAAGACAATGAAAAGATATTGAATTTAAGACTAAGAATTAGAGTCATATTAATAACTTTATCATAGCCCCCGACTATTGGCTTAGTTTTTTTATATAAACTAAGTAAATAGTGTGAAAAAGGGTTTGCTTTAAAAAAGTTTGTCCAACTTTAGTTGTCGATCTCAATTATCATGTATTGGTTCCAAGAACTAGTAACAGAATGACACTAGAAAGTTCCTTCCAATGGGCAGGACCACATGCAGAGAGGAAAGACTTCGACTAGTGTAGTTATGTTCTCCGACCATATTAATCGAATCAAGAGCATCAACATGAGTTGGATAAACGATCAAAGTGCCTTAAAAATCCGTTCGACCTTTCATAGTGAACTCAATGGGTTTGGACTGATAGCAAGAGTTAGAAACAGTACGACACTAGAAAGTTCCTTCTATTGGGCAGGACCACATGCAGAGAGAAAAGACTCCGACTAGGTGTTATGTCTTTCTCCGACCAGTTCGAACTAATTGAGTTTACCAAAAATAGTCGAACAAATTATAAAAGTATACTCCATTTAGAGAATTTTTCAAAATGAATGACAAAAATAAACTAAATGGAAAAGAGCTAGCTTGAAAATTTTTCAACCAGATTTTGTTGAACCGAGTCTCTTTGTGTTGGTAGCAAAAGTTAGGAACGAGTCGACACTAAGAAGTTCCTTCTAGTGGGCAAGACCACGTGCAGAGAGGAAAGACTTCGACTAGGTGATGTTACCCTCCTTCGACCAGTGTAAAGAAAACCGAGTGTTTATAAAACGATCGAAAAATCATAAAAGCACTGCTCAATGTAAGACAATAAAGAATGAACTGAACTGAAACTTTATTGAGAAAGTAAGAAGTTACACATAAAACTTGTGTAATTGGTCGATGTTCTAAGAATTAGAGAGGATTCGGCCATCTTCCATTGCTAGTCGTAACAAACCTGATCGCATAACTTCGACCATTGTGTAAGGACCTTCCCACTTGGGAGAAAGTTTATTCCGATTAGACTGGATTGAATCTTTTTCAATACCATGTCACCTACAGTAAGGCTGCGAGGTTGGACCTTACGATCGTAGTAGATGCCATCCCCTCGAAGTTGTTCCTGGTGATAGTCGTTAAAATTTTAGACCGTTGTTGACCTAATCTTTAGTTCTGGTAGAAGCATGGCTTCGGCTCCAAAAACTAGGAAAAAAAATGTGTTTTACCTGTAGCCCGACTAGCAGTCATATGAACTACCCATAATACTAGGGTAATTCTTGTACCTAAGCCCCCGAGTGCTTTAGAAGCTAGTCGAAAACTCGAGTTTTGATGCCCTGCATAATTTGGCCATTCGCTCTTTCGACTGGCCCATTGCTTTGTGGGTGGGCGACAAAGGCATAACACAACTTGGTACCCAATTCTTCACAAAATTCTTGAAATTTTGCGCTCGAAAATTGTTTGCCATTATTTGTAATTATTTGACTTGTAACACCAAATCGAGTAATCATGCTTCTCATCATGAACCTTTTAGGGGCTTCTGTTTTTATCCCAGTCGCAAGTTCGGCTTCAATCCATTTAGTCAATGTATCAATAGCCACAAAAAGGAACTCGAAGCCTCCTAGTGCTTTTGGGAACAGTCCTAGGATATTGAGACCCGAGGTCGCAAAAGGCTAAGATAGAGGTATATTTTGCAATGCCTGAGCCGGTTGATGTATCTGCCTGCTATAAAACTGACATTGTACACACTTTTTAAGCAACTCTTTGGCATCATGTAGGGCGGTTGCCAGTAAAAATCTTGTCAAAAGACTTTTTCGACCAGTGTTTTCTAAGAAGCATGAGTTCCAGAGATGCCCCTGTGTATGTCGTGAAGGAGATTTAATCCTTCTCTCTGCGATATGCATCACATGAGAACCCCTTGAGTCCTCTTTTGTAGAGGACTCCTTCGACCAAAGTATACATTTTGGCCTTACGGGATAAACGATCTACCTCGAGATCATCATTGGGTACTGTCCCCTTCTAAAGATACTCGTAGATGGAATTCATCAAGGTACCCTCGCATTCTAGAGAGACTGTCTCAATAGGAGATATTTCTGGTGTTTCGACCAGAGACGACTTCTGGAGCTGTTCTAAGAAGACTCCTTTTGGTACTTGTGATCGGGAAAAAGCCATTTGAGCTAACTGGTCAGCAAGGAAATTATCCTTTCGCGGGATATATTGTACCTCGAAACTGAAAAAATATTTTTCAAGCTTTCTGACTTCCGATAAGTACCGAGACATGGTCGGATTAGAGCACTGGTACTCTTTTTCAACCTAATTCACGACTAGTTAAGAGTCTCCTCTCACAAGTAGTCGTTGAATTCCGAGCGCTTTCGCTGCTCGTATGCCAGCCAACAAACATTCGTATTATGCTACGTTATTAGTGGCAGTAAAGTTTAATTGAATAACATACTTTAAGGTCTCTCATGTAGGAGATTCCAGGACCACTCCAGCCCCTCAACCACTTGACGTAACTGACCCGTCAAAGTAAATCGTCCACTGGTCGTGGAAATCGTACTGGGGATCCTGAATTGGTTCAGGATTTATCCATTCGGCGATAAAGTATGCCAAGATCTGAGATTTAATGGCCGTTCGGGACACAAAATAGAAGAAGAACTCCTCAAGTTCAACCGACCATTTTGCCATGCGTCCCATAGCTTCCCTGTTCTGGAGGACCTCTCCTAAAGGAAACTCAGAAGGCATAGTTATCTTGTGCGCCTGGAAATAATGCATCGGTTTCCTCTAAGGCATGAGGAAGGCATATAAAAGTTTTTGGACCTGAGGGTAGCGCTCCTTAGGCCCGTGTAAAACTTCACTTACATAGTAAACTGGTTATTCAACGTTTTCACATTCGGCAACCAGTACTGCGCTCACTGCTTGTGGCGTGGCAACTAGAAATATTAAGAGCGTCTCTTCTTATTACGAAGAAACTAGAATAGGAGCACTCGTAAAATACCTCTTTACATCCTCAAAGGCATTGTTTGCCTCTTCTGACCACTCGAAATCCTCATGCTTTCTTAGAAGTTTGAAGAAAGAAAGTCATTTTTCTCCCAGTCGTGCGATGAAATGACTTAAAGCCGCGATGCATCTTGTGAGTTTCTGGACTTTTTTCTTCGTGGTCCGAAGGTGCATTTGTTCAATGACCTTTATTTTTTCAAGATTTGCTTCAATTCCTCATGCAGAGACAATGATTCCAAGCAATTTTCCTGATGAAACTCCGAACACACACTTCTCAGGATTGAGTTTTAAATGGTATTTTATGAGGTTGTCGAATGTTTCTTGTAGATCGGAAATATGATTAAGTTGCTTGATGCTTTTTATGATTAGATCGTCAACAATCTTCCGAATTTCAGCCTAGTTGAGGTGAAAAAGTCGTTTGCATGAAGCGTTGAAAAGAAGCGCTATTATTTTTTAGACCGAACAACATTTTGACATAGCAAAATATTCCGAATGGTGTAACAAATACGGTATTTTCTTCATCATCTAAACACATACTAATCTGATGACAACAAGAATATGCATTTAGAAAACTTAATATTTCACAACCAACAGTAGAGTCAACCAACTGATCATTATGAGAAAGAGGAAAATCATCTTTTGCACAAGCTTTATTAAGACCAGTAAAGTCTACGCACATACAACACTTACCATTAAACTTTCTAACCATGACAGGGTTAGCCAACCACTCTAGGCGGTCGACTTTTCTTATAAAGCCTGCTCTAAGTATTTTGTCCAATTCTGATCTAATAGTATCCCATTGATCAGGTGCAATTCTTCGTAATTTTTGTTTTACGGGTTTCTTATCAGGTCGTAGAGCTATCCTGTGCTCTATCACCTCCCTGGAGACTCTGAGCATGTCAGATGCTTGCCACGTGAAGACATCAGTGTTTGCTCGGAGGAGGGTGACGAGGTTGTCTTCCTATTTAGGGTCAGAAGTATCTCCAATGTGAACGGTTTTGAAGGATCCTTTGGATCCAAGGGAACTTCTTTGGCTTGATCATTCGGCTTTGGTGTAGTTTTAGGCTTCGACTGCTTGGTCAAAGGCTGACTCTTGCTTGCTTCTCGAGTTGGTATCTGGCCAACTATCTTGAGGGATCTGTGGTCACATGTAAGCGCGATCTTTTTTATCACAGTGGACTGTGATCACTCCTTTGTGACCTGGCATCTTAAGACATTGATAACCATAATAAGCAGCCATTAGGAATATTGCCAGAGTTGGTCGTCTGAGTATGACATTGTGTGCCGTATCGAAATCAATCACATCAAAAGAGATTTTTTCTATCCTGAAATTGTTTGGAGAACAAAACGTTACAGGTACAGAAACTTAACCAATTGGTTTGGCTGAAGACCCTGGTATGATCCCATGGAAAGAGTATCGTATAGATTTTACCTTGGCCCTGGGTTCTTGCATCTCATCCAGGGCGCTCGTAAACAAAATATTTAATGAACTGCCACCGTCAACTAATACTCGATTTGCTCGACAACTGTTGATGGTAGGCTCAATTACGATCGGAAATCGACCTAGTCGAGTAGAAGGGATCGGAAAGTTACCCCTCTTGAAGGAGATGGTAACTTCTGCTTCGGCAATTTATTGACAATAGGAGGGTCAATGGAGTTTAGCTGTCGTTTTAACTCATATGCCGAAGAGCCTCTGTAGATGTGATCGATGGTGTGCTTCAGATCCTGAAACAACATCTCCTCATTGTCGTCCGACTGCTTTCGACCACTTGTTTGTAACATCCTAATTTTCAGGGCTTTTTGAAAATTTTCAAAAAAAGGAAAAAGTCCAGTTTATTCCCTCCAACTATCAGAAAAGTCTGGTTCCTCCCTGAACTACAAAACCGGTTATTCAACCCCCCCAAACTTGCTAAATCTGGTCATTTAACCCCCCAAGCCGGGGTTTCAAGTGGCGGTTTTGCTGATGTGGTACATATATGGCCACGTGGACATCCACATCATCATCTCTCTTCGGTCCACCTCTCCCCTTTTTCTTTTCTTATGTTCTTTTTCTTCTCCTCATTTCTTCTTGTCCACCTGTGGCTCTGGCTCACTAGCGCGCCCATTGCATGTTCACAAGCCGCCTTGGGACATGGCGCTTGGCCAACAGGGCCATGGCCATCTGCTTCTCTCCCCTGGGCCAGCACCACCACGTCCGGCCCCCTCCGTCAAACCACGGCTACTCAACCGCTGTCGGCGTGTGCTCCGTTCGCCCGCGCCTCCGCCCTCCACCACACTTGCTGCAGGTCGCCGTCACACGCCGCCACGACGTGGGGGTGGTTCTCCTTGGCGAGCGAGAGCGCAACAGGCCTCGGATCCCGTCAAGACGCCTGGCCTTGGCGTTGGCCTTCTCCTCCACCAGCGCATGCATTGGCCTTCTCCTCCTTCCTCCAGCCGGCCTAGCTCCTAGCACCGCCACCGCCACTTGCTCGGTCCCATCGCGATTCTTGAGCTCCTCCCAGGTGGCATGGCCTCCGTGCAAGCGCCGCCACTGCAGCATGCTCAAGAAAAGCTCAAAAGCTCTTCCTGGTGAGTTGCTCCTAGCAAAAGCAATTATCACTGTATTCCAAGAAACCACATCTCTGAACATCAACTCATCAAACAACTTTTCTGCCACACACATAGCACATAAAGTACAATATGAATTCAAAGATGAATTTGCAAGCTGGAGAAGGAATCCATTGCAATTTTCTTCACAAGCCCTTGAGCTTGCTCCTGATCCAAACACAAGCAATACTACAACAAGAGAGCCGTCGAGAAGCCATCACCGCTTCTTCGAGTTCCTGAACGAGAACACGGCATCGTGGACACGGCCATACTTCACAAACCAAGAGACGAGGCGGTTCGGTGGCGATGCTCCGTGCGAGCATTTCCTCGAACACGTTGATCGCATCACTAAACCGTCTGTTTACGCAAGAACCCGGCAATCTTTGCCGTTCCTATCTGGTCATTGTGGAGCAACATGTTCTTGAGGATGTCTTGGTGCGGTATGTAGCGCAATGAGGGCTAACGGAAGACGAAGAAAGGATTGGCGCGAAGGTGAACGCGGTCGGGGAGACGCCGCCAGTGAGCATGTGTGCGAGGAGCGATAAGGCGTCGGCCGTGAGGTCGGTGCGGGCACGGGAGGCGATGAGGGCACGTACGACACCGCTGTCGAGGCCGCCCGCGTCCGCCTCCGCGGCTTAAGGCATCCTCAACTTCCCCAACGAGGTCGGCACCACCGCCGGCCAATTGGAGCCGCCTGTGTTGAGGATGAGCTGGAGTGTGGAGTTCTCCGTGGTGAGCGCACGGGCTATAAAGGGGTGACAAATAGACACTGACGTGGATAAATCCGGCCACGCCAGCAAAACCACCGCTCCAAACCGCTACGGGGTGTTATTTGACCGGATTTCGCAAATTCAGGGGGTTAAATAACCAGTTTTATAGTTCAGGGGGTAAACCAGACTTTTCTGATAGTTCAATGGAGTAAACCGGAGTTTTTCCAAATAAAAATAACTATTCAATTTTATTGAGTTGCTAAAGCTTAACTTGGAATTTTAGAAAACAAAAACAATCTAATATGAATTAATCAAAGTTCAACTAATTCAAATTTGGTTTAATTGGGTTTCGTGGTATTTAAAGTAAAAAACCTAATTGAATTCCTTTTCTCTATTTTGGCCGAATTCCCGTTGACCGTTCCTGCTCCCGCCTCGTTCCTGCCCCTTGACATTTGTCGTAGCTAAAAGACTAGAAAGTGGGTACAGAGGGTACTCCGTACCCTTTGTCTTGGGAGAAGGACCAAAAGGAGGAGCCAAAGACAAGTGTGTATGAATGTATTGCTCATGTGTGTTGAATGAGGAGAGCTCCCCTTCTTACATGCGCATGGAGCTTTACTTACAAGGGGGCAAGAAGGGACATTTACCTTCTTGCCCCAAAGGCGAGAGAGAGAGAGAGAGAGAAAGGGCATTTTAGGCACATTTGCCCTAACATACACTATACAGACTAGATTTACATAAGTACAGCATCCTTGACGGCACACCGCTATCCCCGACGATCCCAGGGTGCGGGGCACCCCTAGGTGCCCTGCTACGACAACGTTGCTGCCTCCCTGAGTGCCCCCATTGTTGCACCCTGGCACCACCTTCCCTGAGCTGCTCGCTCTCTCCCTCCCCTTCTCGGTTGTAAAAGGGCCAGCACTCTTTCTCTACC
The DNA here is from genome assembly GCA_036346405.1 of Phyllostachys edulis. Classification (NCBI taxonomy): domain Eukaryota; kingdom Viridiplantae; phylum Streptophyta; class Magnoliopsida; order Poales; family Poaceae; genus Phyllostachys; species Phyllostachys edulis. Next base: position 42,965,942 of record CM070552.1, on the reverse strand, counting down.
AACCTCTCGTTGCCAACCACCCACTCGGTGTCGACCACCCTCTCGGTGTCGACCATCCTTTCAGTTTCGACCACCCTCTCAGTCACAACCATCGTCTCGGTTGTGACCACCCTCTCATTTTCGACCACCCTCACCTCAGTGCGTCTTTCCTTCTCTCTCTCTTTTCGTAGTGCCGTGCGCATTAAATGTCATTGTCTCTGTCGTGCCACCACGAATACCACCACTCCATCTTAACGCCCGGTCCCTCTCCTTCCTCTATAAATGGAGCACTAGGGAGCCCTTTGCCCTCCTATTTGTTTTCCCCTCAACTCTCCCTTTCTCTCTCTCTCTCTCGCCCTCGATTCGCCGTGCTTCGAGTTTCGCCGCCACCGGCTGGAGCTCGTGCCATCACCTCTACCGTCGCCATCAAAGCTTCTCCACCGATGTGGTCTTTGCTGTTGGCTTCGCAAGATCGTGGCCTACCTAGTGCGTACCTTCTCGCCACCACCTCCGCACCACGTCGGTGCTACCTCACCCGCCCACTTGCGTCAGCACCCGCGTGGCAGCCAGTACAGCCCCCTCCTCTTCTACCCATCTCAGTTTGTGTCCCAGAGCTCCTTGAAGCAATCCCCTCACTCGATTTCTGTTTTGTTTCACAGGAGCCACCGCATTTCCTCTTCTCCTTCAGTCCCAGCCGGCCCCTTCGCCGCCGTCCTCCTTCGCCTACGACCGCGAGCTTTCCCACCGCCATTCGCCGTCCACCAACCTCCTCTGACTTCTTTCTCGGTCTTGGTAAGCCCCCCGTGCCTTGTTCTATTTCTTGTTCCTTCGACCATGTTGAGTATTCAAATCCCTTCTTCGACCACGTCGATTAGTCGGATCCTTCCTTCGACCACGTCGTGTAGTCAACCTCCTTCCGACCAGTCAAACCTCTTTCGACCAGGTAGTTAACCTCCTTTCGACTAGTCGAACCTCTTTCGACCAGGTAGTCAACTTCCTTCCGACCAGTCGAAGCTCTTTCGACCAGGTAGTCAACCTCCTTCTGACCATGTGATTTCAAAACTTCCAAGAGCCCGTTCTCCTACGTTCAAGCTTCGATTCGAGTGATTCGAATTTCTAAAATCATCTAGATCCAAGATCTAGCTATATATACTAGAATTATTTAATTTGGAATTCATTTGAATTTCTTTGTATTTTATTTGAATTTGGCTCATTTTCGTATGTAGATTTCGATGACTTCGGAGAGTCAAGTTTTAGCGTTGTTTCTGAAAAACAACCAATTGAGCAAGGCAAGTTACATCCTTTGGTCATATTTGAATCCCAGAATTTTAAAATAGATAAATTCCATTTTACATTATTATTGCATGCTTATTTAAATTCAAGTACTTTAAATTCCTATTTTAAGCTTTATAGTTATTCGCAATTCCTTTATATAGCCAAACTTTGCTATTAAATTAGTCATTCCTTGATACCTTGGCTAAAATCTAGTTGATACATTAGTATGAGCTAGAACATGTTGAAAAATAGTATGGTTAGTCAAAGCTTAGACCAAAAATCTTGATTTGGAGAACTTTAGCCAAATGTTCAACTGTGATTTGAAAATGATTCGATGGTATTGTCTTTACCATAGAAATTTATAAAATGATTTGACTTGCTAAACAAAATAAAATTTGGTTTGTATTTGGGTGAAATGGATGTTTGGATGGATGCATGTTCATGCACGGGATTAAGTCATTTCTATGATCGAGGCCAAGGGGTTCTTTTGGAAAGTCGCCCAAGTTAGTTAAGGACCCGTCTTCGAGCCGCATCTTACTAAGCCCCACCGTACTACTACATGTTCTGAATGGGCATGAGCTAGCTAACTAATTTGCAATGTTTTACCGTGGTCGTGCCATCTGGTTGCGTGGGTGTCTTTGTGACCTACTTTTATGTATTCTCACATGACGCAAGAGGGGGCTTAAATCCAGCGGGATTCTATCCAAAGGAAGCGAAACCTTAGTGAGGCGGGACTACGGTGAGATGGCGCATTGTAAAGGCCTTGATACGTGCTCTAGACTGCTTACATAAGGTAGTGAGCGGTGGTATCGACGGATGTCAAACAAACTAGAGAAGTCGTGTCATGTGGGTAAAGTTGTACAAACTCTGCAGAGTGTAAAAGTATTCAAATAGTCGTGTCCACGGTCATGAACATGCTAGCAAAGCCACTCAAAGTTAGAATTTTCTTTTGATTTCAAAAGACTATCAATTTTTTCTGGATAGCTTATCCAACTGGTCACAGATCTAGTCGTGGACCTGGTCGTAGACCTGGTCATGTAATCTCACTGTGAAACTTGATATTCAGAAAATGAATTTTAGTTATAAGTAAACTGCTTTAGAACTTAGTATGGATATTTAAATAGAAAATATCGCTTTATGCAATTTGAGCCACACAAGCCTACCGTTGTTAAATCCTTGCATGCATTATCATTCTGTTATTGGGTGTAACTTACGAGGCACTATTGTTTGTGCTCACTCTTGCTTAATAAAATATTGTTAAAAGGAGAAGGACTTTGCAGTTGATGAGATCTCGACGACTAGGCCGCTACCCCAGTCGATTGCCTGTGGTAGAATTGTTAAGCTCTACTACTGTTCATTTATCTTCCGCTGTGTTCTTATTTACTAGCTTTAAGCTTTTCTGGTAATTAAACTCTGATATTTATTAATAAAGCTTTGCGATTATGCATGTTACCATATTTGTTTACCGTGCGAGCTAGCCACTGATCATGGGACTAGTTCGGAAATGCACAGAGGATTTGGGGTGTTAATCTTGAGTCCTTACATTGTTTGTCCTACGTCCTCGAGTGTAGGAAGAGGTCATTTATCGGTGTAATAGTCCTCGAGTTTTCGTTGAAAAACTTGGCAATTGCAAAGGTCATGTCCTTCCTTTTTATAGAAAGGACACCACCTAGGCTTGTCATTCTTCTATTCAGGGCATTTGCCCTTGCCCTAGTCGGAGTATGATTTAGAACTCCGAGGCTCCTTATCGCCTACGGCCAAGACTTTCTTGGAACTGTTGGCTTGAGCCTTCTAACCTTTGGTCTTATTCTTTGATTTCTTGGCCTTTTATCCTTATCTTTTATAGTTTCACCTGCTTTTTGTGGATTTTTCTCATCTCGATCGATGGTTTTGTTCCACTCGACAGCTTCAGCAGCAGTCGCATATCGATCGACCATCTTGAAGAGCGCGGTGAGAGTAGCTGGAGGATATAAAGTGATATCCTCGGTGATCCTTCTACTGCGGACTCCCTTCTTAAACGCTCTGATAACAAAAGAATCAGAAACTTCAGATATGGAATTGCGAACCTGACTGAAACGCCTGATAAACTGGCGTAGGGTCGCGTGCTCATTCTATCTCATTTTGTGCAGGTCGTCCTCCTTCCCAGGATGGTTGTAGGTGCCCTGGAAATTGGCTAGTAGCAGATCGTAGAGGTGTTGCCATGAATAAATTGACTCCAGTGGTTGATTCGATTCCACAATCACGATCGAGCAGATCCTTCAAGTATAGTAGGAAGGTAATTTGCCATAACGCGCTCTCCTCCTCATGCTGCTCAAACAGCGGTCGTGTTGATCTAAAGAAATTCAATGGGATTCTATGACCCATCAAACTTCTCCATGTTCACTGATCGAAACCGTGGCGGCCAGTGAGTTGCTCGGAGATTAGGTGATAATGCCTAACATCTTGTAATAACATCATGACGCCTTCTTTGCGAGAAAAAAAGGGTTAACGTGTCGGGACCCAAAATATGCAATTCTGGACCCTCTGTGTATACTGCACTAGTCCAGGATCACGCTAGTGCTCACAGTGGCAACATCAGTGAAATATCATTTTCATATACAAAGATAACTATTGAACAGGCAAATAACAATAAACATCAAAGTAAAGACCTTAAGGTCAAAGATTACAATTAATACTTCAGAGGGTAGGTGGCTCAATGAAGCTGCAGCGGGACGAAACAGAATAACTTTGGTGAAGCCCATCCATATGCCCACAGGCAATTAGCTAGGGTGCGCGACCTAGTTCTCCACGATCCTTGAAGTAGACCTTGTTGACTGACGATTCCTTCACTTTTGCTTGATTTAAAAAAGCAAGCATGAGTACACACCATACTCGCAAGTCATATCACAGAAATGCAATTATAGATGCAGGCTTATTCCAAAGGAATGGCTTCTGTGGTTCTTTTGCAGAAATACAACATTTGCAATTTGAATACAAATAATAGATTGAAAGCACAAGTAAAACAAAAAGACAATAGTAATTTTATCAGTTGTTTCCCAAAGACACATGTCCTAAACAAGTTATTCACATAGCTGCATAAGTTACCTCACACAGCTATCCCATCCCAAGTTTTATGAAAATCTACCACTCGTGTGAAATCCCCGAGCATGTCCATGACCGCGGACGCAGCTATTCGAATAGATTGATTAACACTCTGCAAAGGTTGTACACTTTACCCACAAGATGCAATCAACTTGATCAGAGCTGATCACAACAAAACCTTTCAGAAACTTCATCTCAACATTGACACTCGGTATGCTTAGCGCCAAAGACGCTTTACCGTTGGATAGGGAAACGGCGAACCGCCCCGTGATGCGACTACTTGGTAGTACACACCTCCACCCAATCCGACACAGCTAACCTACAACCTGAGTAATCAATGTCAAGACTCCATAACTTACTAAGTTAGGCCCGTCCCATCAGGCATGTGGTTGTACGAGAGGCTCAGTTCAATGGCGCACAAAGTTAAGTCCTTAATTGACCGGGGCAAGACTTCCAAATTCTAACCTATCATTCCCGCCAACACAGATCCACCATAAAAGTATACCAGACCATTTGCCCCCGTCCAAAACCTTTTCCCTTTGTTGGTTAAGTGCAATATATGCCATCAACGAGTAATAGCACACAAGACACACAATTTCATCAAATGGTTCCATAGTCACTTAGTCAAGTTTTATTATTGCGACTCACATGAAATGATGACTCGTAGCATGGCTAAGCAATCTAATCGCATCTAACCATCCCACGTTGGTAATACAATAGCACCAACTAAATAAACCAAACTAGGGTGATAAAATATTATGGCATACAATTAGACAAGGAGGTCATAACAAACTGGATATTAACTAATCCCAAAAATATTGAAATAAAATAATTAAAGTAAATGCAATAATTTGAATCAAAATAATTCTAGAAAACTGGGTTCAATATTGTCGGACCCGGGAACGAAAGATCCCGAACCCTCTGTGTTCATACACCAGTCCAGGATTTCCGGTGTACACGATTACAAAAATGATAACATAACCAAATCTCGCGTTTCATTAATAGTAAATCGAGTTCGATACAAATGGGCATGAAGCCAAATAAAAAGTAAATAACACAATGAAATAAAAAGATAGTAGTAGGCGAGCGATCCGCCACAGGCAATAAATGCGGGCGAGTAACCTAAGCGTCGGTGTCCTCACCGCCCCGATAGTAGTCTTCTCTGAAATTTTGTTGCATAAAGCAAGCATGAGCACAACTACTGTGCTACAAGTTACACCAATATGGAATTGTAATGCATGCATAAGGTAAACAAAGGACATTGGCAGGGTTATTTTGCGTAAACAACAGTTTAATTTAAATAATCGTAATAGATTGCAAGGCCATTTTTATACATTAATTAAAATCATATTTTAAATGACAATTGAATAATGTGGATAACCTCCACGAAAGGTGATGGATATCCTCCAATCACAATGGCTAACCGCCCAATTTTCCCCACAGGACTATCCATCCTGAAAACATCTGTTGAAACCATTTTTAAACCAAAAACAAGTCTAACTCAAAGTGGCTTTGCTAGCATGTCCATGATCATGACGCCTTATTCAATAGTTTTCTACTCTGCGAGTTTATGCGGCTTACCCACACGAGATATTATACCCTTTGTGTCGGCCAATCCACGCTTCCTAAGGCGTGTGGCGAACAAATATCACAAGGCCGTTACAATGATCTACCTCACAATACTCGTGCGCTAAGGTTTCGCTTCCATTGGACTAACCATCCTCCCGGAGCCCCTCTTGCGCCATGTGGGACTCTTGTCTAACCAACACCCACTCATACAACATGGCACGAACATCTATGAGGTATCCCAAATTATTAAGCCAGGTCCTTCCCATACAGGACATGTGGTGGTACGTTTTGGCATAGCAAAGGAACGCTCAAAGGCCGGTCCTTAATTGACTTGGGCGTCTTTCAAATTAAACCCTGGGCTTTAATCCTAACCAGATTAAACCCGTGCATAAACCTACACCCACCTTTCATCCGTTACACCCAAGTCCAAACCATCTTTATTTTATTTAGTAAAACCACCTTTACAACAACTCTATGGTAAGACAATACCATGGGTTCAAGTTAAAACAAGTTTGTAAAGATTTGGCTAAATCCTCCCCAAAATCAAAATCATGGTCTAAGCATTTGCTAAGCATTTCCAAACAATTTATCTATGGGGACAAGGGATGACATTTCAATATTCAATATTGGCCATACAAGGACAGTTGGAATATCTAATCATTTAAACAGGAATTTAAAATACTTGAATAAAGGTATGCATGCACTTAATAATTTGAAAACTGAATTTAAATAACTTTAAAATAGTAGGCTAAGATGATCAAAGTATAACTTGCCTTCGCTGAAGTCTTGAAATTCTAATTCTTGGAAGAATCAAATTCCCTAATAAATAAGTAATCTAAGCGTGAAAATCGACAATCAATTGAAATTCAAATAAATACAAGACGACAGTTTAAACTAACTCCAAATAAAATAATTATATTTTATTTGGCTGAATAATAATTTTATAAGACTTTATAAATTTGAAACACTCAATTTGGAAACAGAAATAAAAGCTATGAACTTTGCAAGTTTAAAATCCTAAATCTGCAAATTTAAATAGTTTAACTTAAAAAGCCAATTTAAACTAATTCCATATAAACAGATTTTAATTTATTAAGCTAGATGATCTTTTATAAAATTTCAGGAACTAAATTCACAAAGTTTGGAGTTGGAAATCGATGATATGAATTTTACAAATTTAAATCTAAATTTGGATTTTAAATGAATTTCTAAATTCTAAAACAGAGCTAAAATGATCTCTAAATTGAATAATTATATTTTATTTAGTTAGATAATAATTTTCTAAGAATTTAGAAGTTTGAATCATCTAATTTGGAGCTAGGATGAATAAGTTATGAATTTTACAAATTTAAACCTAAATATGCAATTTAAAAGGATTTCCCGAATTATTTTTCTAAAGGAAACTCTAATTATTAAGCATGGTGACGTCACCGGGAGGTTTTCGGTAATTAAATAAATTAAATTAAAATCGACAGGTGGGACCCTCGGGTCAGAGACACGGTCCATGTGGACCAAGTCCACGGGCTTCTTGCGGGAAGGTGGCGCCGCGTGTGCGATGTGGCGCCACGTGGCGGCCACATGGGATTAAGCCGCGTGGCGGCGCTCGTGGCGCTCGCGTGGCGCCGCGTGGCAAAACCCGCGATGGCGGCGGCGGGACCTAGGGTCCTAAAAGGTCGCGGCGCTTCTGATGCTGCGATGCGGTGAATCTTGCGAAGATCAGAGATCACGGGGGTTACCCGCTCGACGAGGCAGCGATTTGAGGCGGCGGCGGCGAGCGAAGAGCGGCGGCGGCTACGGTGGAAGCGACACGGCGCTTCTGGTGTTCTCCGGCGGCGGGGCGCAGAGCTTGCGCGCCGAGACGATCGCGAATGGTGGTGGCGGCGAGGACGCGCGTCGTCCACGGCGGCGGAATTGAGCTCCGATCTTGGGGCCGACGGCGACAATTTCTTGATTCCGCGAGTACACGCGAGGAGTGAGAGTGAGTGGGCGTTGGGTTTGGGGGTGATGGCGCTCTGAGGCCTTTTTATAAGCGCCGGAGGTCCGAGGCGTGGAGGAGGTGGGGTAGTGGCGCGGCGGTTATGGGCGTTAAGCGCGTGCCGCAGAGAAAAAGGGAAAAAGCGTGGGAGACGTGCGGAGGTGGGCGCGGAGTTCTTGCGACCATATGAGGAGGAAGGCAAGCGGTTGGGCGGTGCTTGTTATGAGCTTCGCCATGCGCGAAAATGGCGGCGAGTCGGCTTTGACCGCGCTGGAGAAGAACGCGGAAGACGATGACACGGGCCGTCGGATCTTGCTTCGACGGTGCGGAAGCGACGGGGTGGCGTGGAGTGATCGCGAGCCGTCGGATGGGCGATCAAGGGTGGAGAGAGAGGAGGCGCGGGTGGAGTAGTGGGTCGAGCTGGGCATACGCTGGCGTGAGAGAGGAGATGGGCGGAGACTTTCGGCCCAAGCACTCATTTAGGATTTTATTTTGATTTTCTATTTTAAATAATCGATTAATTCCTTTTAGACTTAGAAAAATAGCAAAAGAGTCCAAAAATTCTACAAAATTCTCATAAATCCTTAGAGACATTTTAGACTTAATAAAATTATTCCCAACTTAAACTTGATAATAAATTTTGTAATTAAATTATTTTAGCTTTAAAACATTTGGAAAAAGCTTTTAAAATTTCAGAAAATTCACAAATTCAAATAAGTTTTAAACTTTAACCAAAATTGAAAGTTTGGGCTGTTACAAATATGATCAAAGGTATAACTTGCCTTGCTATAGCAATAATGATCTTTATTTATCTTTAATCTTCTACTGTCTTGATCTTCAGCTCCTTCTTGATCAGCACTTTTCGTAGTATCCACGTCTACTCGCAAATAAGCAAATAAACCAAAATAAATATATAACAGAAAGCAAACAAACTCCAAAAATAAAATAATGATCTCAGATAAATAGATATTGAATTGAGATGAATTTAGGAATTTGAAAGGACTCAATCGGAGTTTGGATTCAAAGGATATGACTCTCGGAAGAATCACATGAAATGATGAAATTTAGAGAGAAAAGAATATTTGAATAATATTATTTCAGATTAAATAACTAGATAGAATTGAAGACTTACAAGTGGAGTCCATTGGTAAGTGATAGAGATCAAAGGTAGTGAGTGACATGTGGGACCAACTGTATAATGAAAGAGAGATAGATATATAGATTTGATTGACTGAATGACAAGTGGGGACCACTCATTAGAAAAGAGAAAAGATGTTGACCAAGTCAACAGGAGGGAGATCAGAACATACACATGCATTGATCTGGACAAAACAGAGAACAAGCTACAGAAAGAACAGGGAATAGGGCGCCAGCTGGTTACGGCGCACAACAAATTGGATCAATCAAAAGGGAGATAAGAGCACCTACAGAATGGTTGGATTAAATAGCTAGCCAGGGATCCATGCCAAAGATACAATGGCAACAGGAGGATACAACAGAAACGAACAACATGAAGAAGAACAAACAGATGGACGCCTGGTTCATGGCGCAAGGCATGGCTGGCGCTCCGTTCACCTTTCATGAAGCCGACGCGGGTCCGCACGGCGCAAGATGGTGACCAAAACGAAGCAAGGGGGCGCTGGTGGTCTCGGTAACGTAGCCGCGGCGGTGGGGTTCGTCGGTAGGTACCGGTGATGACCAACAGAGTGGCGGCGGCGGCGGCTCGCATGGTGACAGGGAGCTATAGCCACGCTCTGGGGAGGTGGGTGAGAGCGTTGGATGGAGCGCGACCTGGGGAAGTAAAGGTGGGGCTCTATTGCATCGAAGCTCACCGGAGACGACGTAGTTGGCGGTGAAAGGCGGCGGTCGGAGCTGATGAAGATGAAGTGCGCGCTGACGATGGGAGGTACCGGAGCTCGTGATGATGACGGCTCGGTGACGGCGCTTGGTGTGGCTTCTCGGGTGGAGGCGAGCCAAGGTACAAAGGCGGCGGCACGAGGTGAGATGGACGCGCACGGATGCAGCGGCTCGAGGGGGCACGACCAAGGAGAACAACCGACGAAGACCGTCGTCGAGCTTGGAGGAGACGACCAGAGCAGCGGGCTTGGTGGCGCAAGAAGGTGTCTCAGTGAAGAGGAGCTAGGGCGTGGGTGGCGGCGGCGCGTTGAAGGGACGCAGATCAAGGATGGCCGGCTATTTAAGTGCCCTGGGAATTCGTAGATGACCCGGACTCCTAGGTGGCGGCGCTCACGCGCATAGGCGGCGGCGGCTACAAGAAGGCCCGAGCGGATTAGGGTTGCGGGAAGCGGTAGGATGGTGATCGGCCAAAGGCGGGCGTAGTGGTCAAAGACACGCAAAAGAAGAATCAGAGGCGAGCGGGCTTGGTCAAAGAAAGAAAGAAAGAAAGAGCAATGGTTCGTGGTGATTCATCTGTGCAAGGTATGTGGTAGGGCAAAAAGAAAAGATGGCGCGGGCCAAAGAACGGGAAAGCGGGCCAACGGAAAAGACGGGAACTGGGCCAAAGAAAATGGATCGGACTGCTGAGGGTTAGGAATAGAAATAGGCCGGGTAAAGGGATTTGGCCCAAGAGTTTAACTGAGATTCTAATAGGTTTTTCTTGTTAGAAAATAGCAGAAAACACAAAGTGCAAATAGAAAATAGCAAATGCACTCGGAAAAATTCTAGAAAAATCTAGAAAATATTTCCAAGCACATAGAATCCAAATAAAATAGTTTTGATAATAGTTGATGTTGGGATTAATCAAATTAAGTTGTTTTTGATTTATGAAAATCCTAATTAAGCTTTATTAATTCAAATAAAATTGGTAAAATTTTCCAGGGACTTAAACTACTCAAAAGATTTTTGAAAAGCCAAATTTTGGGACATTACATGACGTCACTAGGTGATCGTACACGACAATACCCAATTGTTGGCGGACCCAACCTATGATAGGTCTCAGTCCTACGAGGGTAATACTCATCGTATTCCATCTGCTGCTGTAGATTTCGGGGTTGAAGTAGTGAACAGTCACCTCCCCTAAGAGCTGGTCGATCACCAGATGTTCCAAGAACTCTACTTTGACTGGAGTTATGATTAGGGGAGCGACGTGACCTGTTGTCGTGCCGATCTCCATGAGGTGAGTTGTTCGAACGACTGGTGCTCGAAGTAGTCATCTCGGTACGACTCCCAGAATGGTGTCAGCGAGGTTGCTTAAGTCTGGCCAACGTGCTCCGAAGCCTTCGTACGATCTCTTCAACGAAGAGGTCATAATCTAGCGCTCGTCCAATTTTTTGAGTTGGGTTCTCGAGCAGGTCATTTATATGTTGAAATTCTCGAGCTTTCTCTGGCCGATATTGAATGCGCCCAGGCAAAGTTGTCTGGGTTGCAATTCTTCTCTTCTGGATAGTCTCAGGATCATCAACGTCTGAAGTTACTTGAGTTCGCCTCAATAGAGAGCGATCATTTCTAGGATTTCTCCCACGCTCATGAGAGTGTTGATTCTGTTCATCACCGAAGGCGTCCTCGCCATCACCATGAGTGCTCGTAGTGTGTGATTGAAGGGGAGCATCCTTAGTCCGACCTCTAGGAGAGCGACTTGGATCTTAGTGGAGGACGAAGACCTTCTCGATATGATCTCCACTTGCGCTTGAGCCCTCTTGGCTTGAGGAGTAGTTGAACGACAATGCCACGAGACTTGGAGCAAGCCCCTCCAAGAAGGGGAATTTTGGGTTATAACCGTTTCCATCCGTAAGTGAGCCCTGCGAGGGTATGGTCTAATCTGCAGGAAAAGCGTGCTCGACCAAATCCTTTGCGGGGGTAACCGGAGAGTGACGACCACCAGATGCTGATGGAGTGCTGGAACGATGGCTTCCAGGACTTGCCGCGCCAGGTCGGATGGCCTTAGACGGACTCGAATACTTGGAGGGGGAACCCTCGCTATGTTCTGTGCTTGCCTTGGCGTAGTCCGGATTATGGTCGGATTGACCCTTGCCCTCTAAGGAACCTGGTCCCTCATTTGGACGTAAGGTTGTGGGGGAAAGGGATCCCTCCTCAACTCTGTCTGTGGTATGGCCTCCTGGATCTGGTGAAAGATCCCTGGAGACGGCATTACCATGAGATGAAATAATACTCCACTCATATTCATAGCAGGCATCCATGTCGACTCCTGCGTAGTAGGCCAAGTCGATCCAATTCTCCTCATTCCACTCTCCTGCCATGGAAGCATCAGAGTTGAGAAAATAAAGAGAACTTGTCGAAAAGAAATCACCGAAAACTCCCCACGGACGGCGCTAGCTGTCGATGTTTTACTATCGATCTTACGAATGAATGAATATTTCGGGTGTCTCCTAGAATTACAACTGCGCAGAGAACAACACATGGATTTATACAGGTTCAGGTATTCTCCAGAGAGAATAACAACCCTACTCTTGTGTTGTTGTATTGAGTGTACTGATTACAATCGAGAGGAACACTAAAGCCTAATGTCTTGTGCTCTAGATTGCCTCTCTCCGCTTCCTTCTGACTTTAGCCTTTATATAATGTACGAAGAGGTGGGAGTTCTTCTAAGCCAAGAGGCATCTCAACGTTTCGAATGATGAATGGTTGGCGGAGGTTATTGTCAGACAGATAACACCCCACATTGCTAGACAGTTATCGTTAGAGACATAGAAATAATACGTGCGGTTATTCCAGAGAATAACAATGTATGTTAACTACCTCATGCATTTAACATGGTGCATAAGACTCCCTAACCGGCTGGACCCACATGTCTGTAGACTCCGACGATTATAAGGTAGTCGTAACCGACTAGGTTGTAGAGGAACTTACGACCACATGGTGTTCGTAGAGAAGGCTCACAACCAGAGACGGATCGTAGAAAATCTTACGACTAGAGCCTGGTCGTAGAAAGGCTTACAACCAGGGGGTGGTTGTTGTAAGACTTACGACCACTTGGTTAAGCTTTTCCCTTATGAACAGTAAGGGGTATTGCTATCTATAATAAGAATTACAGATAAATAATTAAATGATGATTATTATACCCTCGTCACTTACATACTGCCTTTCATTCCCATCTATAATATCATATTCAATGTATTCCTAGACCTTAGTTTGTTTCTTTGATGCACGACTTGGCGGATCACCCAAGAAGTCATGACTATCAACTAAAATTTCGGACATGGATGCAACCCGCTCCTTCATGACAATTACCTAATACACATCACATAAAATAACATTAGATCCCCACTACATTTTTGCGTCAATAACTTGATTTTGTAACTTCACTTCTTTAACTCTATAACAACATCACAAGTGGATTTACTCTAGTATCCGTTAAAAAAAGTAGATTAAATAAAGAATATAACAATCAAATTAAGAGATTTTGTTATGGAAAATTAAGTCTTAATTGGGGTGTAGGACAAGAAGTTTGTTTTGCTTCCATAGCTTGTAAGCATAGAAAAACAGTACATTTCTTGTACGAACTGAAAGAATTTTTGGAAGGTTGAAAATCACATGAAATAATAGAATTCCGAATTCCACTATTTGGACTGCATGCTTCGGATGTTTTACAGAGGAACAAATGAGTGTGTGTGTGTGTGTGACCTGAAGGTGTTGCAAGGGAGAAATAATAGAGAGAAAGAAAGAAAGCTAGCATCTAGACAAGTGGGACCATGTAGAATGACAAGGGGGACCATGTGGTCATAGACTCACAAAGCACCTATTCGCTCTAGAGCTCCACGACCATGGCGGCGACGCTGGCGAGGAGGGCGACGGGGCGGTCAGCAATGGGCAAACGGAACCCTGGCGACGAGGCGGAGATGGTGACGAGAACAAATTTTGGATGAACTCACCAAGGAAGCGGGGAACGCGACGTACGCGTCTCAGCGTCATGGCTTGACATGGCCAGGAGTGATCTAGTGATCTTCGGGCAATAGTGATGGAAGCACGATGTAGAACGCGTCGAGGCGAACTCAACGGCGTAGACGGTTTGGCCGGGGACTTCAGACTCTACACGTGTGAATTGGACCAAATAAATAACAAAAATTAAGTAAAAACTAAAAATTATAAAATAAATAATGGAAATTAGAGAATGAATTCAAATGAATTTAGGAGAAAGAATCAACGGATTTGGAGTTCGTATGAGAGAGAACGAATTTCTAGAAAAATAATTCTCATCAAAAATGGACATGTACAAAGCACAAAGCAAAGCTACTAGTTGTCTATTGTTCTGTTCTGGAATTATAATTCATGTCGATCTTGAACAGGGAGCACAACGCATGGAGGAATTGGTGGCACCGGCGAGAGGAAGGGAGAGGTGGTTGGCGAACAACAAAAATGGAACCACACGGAGTCGACGACCCGACAGGTGGCGACGGCGATACCGGCGGCGGCTCGAGGCGGTGGCGGCGAGGCCATGAGCGGCGGTAGCGCACTGGCCTCAGCGAACGGCGATGAAGCAGCGGCCAGTGAGGGGTGGAATGGTGAGAAGGAAGGATGGGGATGATTATGCTCACCTTGGTGGTGGTGAAATGCGTACGGATGACCGGCGGCGAGGACGGCGACGTCGGCGCGGTTCGGCCCTTGGTGGTGCGGATGTTCCGGTGATGCTCCGGCAAAGACGAGGGGAGCACCACGTAGAATGCGTGAAGACGAAGCTGGGGATGTGGTCGATGGTGGCGGGGATCCACTGTAGGAGGCGCAAGTGGCCAATGAACGGAGTTTGGCCGGCGAGGGAAAAACTTCGATTTCGGAGAGGAGAACGGGAGGGAGGAGATGAGATTTTCGGGAATGGAAGAGGGAGAGGAGAGGCACACGGTGTTATCTTATGTAGGGGTGGAGGTGGATTGAGCGAGGAGATCAATGCGTAGTGTCCTCGGGCGGACATGGCGCGTTCCCGTGATTTGACGTATTGATGAGGGGAGGAATGGCCGGGAATGGAGGTGTCTTGATGAGGAGGTTTGAATGCCCTTGATTTCGCGAAGAATGGTGGAGGGAATAAAGGGATTTGATGAGCTCCCGAAGGCTCTAATGGCATCGGCTGCTGCGCGTGCTCTCTAGACAGGACGAAAACGTTTCCCTAAAAGAAGAAAGGAGGAGAGAGAAAGAAAGGCAAAGAAAGGAAAGAAAAAAAAAGGAAAGATCAAAAAGAAAAAGGAGAAAGAAAGAAAAGAAAAGATTTTCGGCCATAATTTGAAATGAGATTTTAATATTTTCATTTCGGAGAAAATTCAAATTCAAATTCAAAATTTTAAATTCGGCTGAAATTTGATTTTGAGATGAATTCAAAACAATAATGTGAATCCAGAGTTGGTTGCAAAGCTATTTGATTTTGGAACAAGGTTTTGAATTGAAACTCAGATTTTGGATAGGTGAACTAGATCAACCGTTCTGGGATAAAGTCATCCAACGAACGGGAATATTCACCCGATATAGCTCGGAAAGTCCGGTCGAGATGTTTCAAGGATAAAATAGAGAATAAAATTATAAGACTAAAATATATTGGTTCAACTCATTTGGAGTTCAGAAACATTTTCTTTGAATTTTCAAAGTTAAAAGCATTTTCTAGTGTGAAAATAATTCAATGTAAGGATCAATTTCTAAAAACTATATTTTTTGGGCCAAAGACAAGTTTGAAAACTATTTTAAAATAAAGTTCATTTAAAATGAAAAAAAATATCAAAATTGGTTTTGCTTGATTTGGAGTTGAGATGAATTAGATATGAATTTTTGAAGAGAGAAAGAATTTCAGTGGAAAAATAAATAAAAATAAAAAAAATGTTCGGACCATCCGAACGTCACAAAGCTACTATTCACAGACTTACTATTCGAACAGTCCGAACGATTTTTTTTTAAAAAATTACGGAATATGCATTAAATCAAATAGATTTTTAGAAAATAGCAAATAGAGTCCGAAAATTGTAGAAAATTCAAAAAGATCCTTGAATTATTTTGAACTTAATAAAAATAATTCCAACTTAAAGTTGGCTTTTATTTTTGTACAGTAATTATTTATATTTTCTAGAAAATAGGAAAAACCTTTTAAATACTAGAAAATTCGAGAAATTAATTAAAATTTTATTTTTCATTTTAAATCCAATAAAATCCCAGAAAACTCAATATTTTTTATTTTAAAATGAATAAATTAAATAATTTATTTTTTCCTATTAACAAACAAAACTCTTTTTAAATTACGTAAAATCAAGAAAAATCTTTAACAACGTAAAATCCAATAAAATAATAACTTTATTAATTTGTATTTTGGTAACAGAACTTTGTGATGTTACACTGCACTAACACACCACTATTCCTTCATGGGCTACAAGCACGGGTTGGACCCTTAGATGACCCAAAATTACTAGCCTATTTGAATCCTGTCCCAATACCCTTACCCATTATTATTTTGGCTAGTTTGGTATGACCCAAAGTTGGCCATTTACACAACCCAACCCTCTCGGCCCTATAAATCCTGGCCCATTACCAGCCTAAGTATGACTGACACATGGGCCTACTAACACAACCCTATTCCTTCCATGGGCCACAAGTGCGGGTTGGGCCCTTAGAGTTTTTTGCTAAAATAACACTGTTTACACGCGCAATAGCAAATATAGCCCTCAGACATCAAAACAAAAAATGCCACCGTGGAGTCAGTGGCGGCCAACACGTGGACTTGTCCGCACCCCAGGCTGCCAGACCACGTCGTCAGTGCACCGGGGGTACGGTGCCGTC
Organism: Phyllostachys edulis; assembly: GCA_036346405.1. Taxonomy (NCBI): domain Eukaryota; kingdom Viridiplantae; phylum Streptophyta; class Magnoliopsida; order Poales; family Poaceae; genus Phyllostachys; species Phyllostachys edulis. The sequence goes on along the minus strand of CM070552.1, from coordinate 42,949,339 downwards.
GTGTCTGCGTGCCCATGGCTCGGAGCAGGCGCGTCCTCACACCAGGAGCACGACCCTGCCTCCATTCGTGCACAGGGCCCGGTGCCCTCCTTCACGCCGGGCCCGATCTTCTCTGTTGGCGCCTGTGGGGCGAATCGATTCCCTACTATGCCCTACCGTTCTTTTTCTTTTCCTGTCGCGATGCGAAAAATAACCCATTACGTTGCGTGGGAGAATCCAATTCCCTCCGTCGCCCAGCCGGTTGGCCGATCTCGTTCGCCGATGCGGCTATAAAACCCGGTGTGTCGCTATCATTCTCCACCCAAAACAATTCCATTCAGCATAGAGAGACAAAGAGGATCGAACGAGTGAGAGGTAGCACGACCGGTCGAAATTAGTTCCAATTTTTTTTGTCGATTTGAGAGTGTTCAAAGCAGTGTTTAGCGGTCGTATTAGTAGAGAAAGTTCGATATCAAGTGAAGATCTTCTAGAGCAGGTATTTTTTTCTCGTATGCATTATGTTTATTAACTATGTAATTGGTGTTAAATTAATTAGTCGTAATTAATTAGTAGTAGTTAGTTAGTCATAATTAATTAGTTCGAATTAGTTAGCCATAATTAACTAGTCACAATTAATTAACCCCGATTAATTAGGGTTAATTAATTTAGTCATAATTATATAGTACTAATTAGTTAGTCATAATTAATTTAGTCTAAATTAATTATTAAGTAGTTAATTTAGTCGTAGTTAGTTAGTTCAAATTAATTAGTCGTAATTAATTAGTTTTAGTTAATTTAGTTGTAATTAATTAGTCGTAGTTAGTTAGTCATAATTAATTTAATAGTTATTTTATTATGCACTGCTAACCCGGATGCAATTATTTTGGGGACGTAGGGAAGTGTAGTTATTTTGGGGAGGTAGGAAAATGTAGACTAAATAGTGTCTCCTGTTTATTTGATTTTGTATAGTAAAGAACAATGAATTTCTCGTAACATATGCATTGGGTTATTGTGGCTTTATGTATATCCAACATGCAAGATTTGCTTGTGTTTTATGGCAACGGTCTCGTATGGGGTGACCAGGTGGGTTGGAACTGTCAAGATGGCCAATACAAGGTGGTCCGGGCAGAGGGCCTGGATGCGGTGAATATTCACATGCTGAGGAGCTGCATCTGGAGGGAGTTCGACACGGAGGCAGCGACAAAGAAGCTTGTCATTGAGGTGATCACATGCACAAATAGGGGAGGGGAGGGTGTATGGGATCTACTCAAGGTGAATGGTAACATTGCATGGGGAAACGGATCGAATACGAATCGAATAGTCTCGAATATGAATACAAATCCATATTTTTTAAAACGAATACAAATATGAATACAAATTCGAATCGAATATGTACTCAATTTGGTCGAATGCGAATATCCTACAACTTTTGCGACAAATCTTGGTAGAACAAATTTATATAACGTGTGTACATGACTACACGTCTACAGTAAAGAATCTTGAAGCACTAGCACTCTAGCAGTGCGACAGTGCCGTAGCAGCAGTACTACAGTGGTAGTGTGCTAGTGTGGCACTAGCCCGAGCCGGCAGCCACTCCAGCTAGGCGTTGGGCACCCAGGCACAGCGGGCTGCGGCACAGCAGCAATGCAGCATGCCAGTATGGGAAGGCCGAAGGCACTCAAAGGCCAACCGCGTGCATGCTTGTGCAGTTGGGCTTGGGCTGCTCCCGCTTAGCGTCGGTGACTGATTGGGTTGCTGCGTGCACGCTACTACTGCCTGGTGGCGCCTGCTGGAGTGCCGACACTATTTTGCGAATACGGATACTATTCGTACCCGTATTCGGCATTATTTCTCATACCACATCCGGATTCGTATCCGAAAAAAAAACCCAAATAGTATATGGATTCAGATTCGTTTTCTATTCGAATACGGATTTTACTTACCACATTTGCATTTTCTCGAATACGAATGTTGGATAAAATGGATTATCCTTTACCATTTTCCATCCCTACATGGGGCCAGTACATGTAAATTGTTGTCAAGCCTGAGGCGACGATATACGGGAGTCCAATGGTGTACGTGAATTTTGTTCACTGGGTGCCAACAAACCTTGATGATGCTGGTGCTAGTGGGAGTGGGGAAGCGTAGGTGGTGCGTGAAGACGAGAGCATGGGATGTGCTATTTTTGAGGGAGACTATAAAGGAAGACTCGCAGGGATTTTTGTGCAAAATGAGGAGGCGGGACAATGGTGGCTCTGGTGCAAATTCATCGACACATTCATTGTTGATATGATTGTAGGTGGTAGCTAGTTTCTTCGGGCCGATTGACGTACCTCATAGGACATGCTCAACGCAAGACCAAGATGCGGACGCAGACGCAGTGAGCACAGAGTGACTCAGATGAGTGAGCCATATTGTATCTCGTAGTGTACCATTGTACTTGTTTGCATTGCACATGTACTTGCTTCGTACCAGTCAGTATGTAATCAGATTGTATACATTATGTGTGTGTGTGTCCAAGATGTTGTACTCTTATGTGTGCATGTGGTAATTAGAGGTCTTTCAATTTGAGCAACTAGATTTTTATGCACATAACATTACACTACAACAATAGAACAATAACCTGAGTGTAAGTACCATATTTTCTATAACATTACAATGCCTAAATCGCAAGACAATGCCATTACACCTTTTCACGCCACCTTTCTCAGAAAGAATTGACCAAACCCTGCCACGACACCTTTTCAGATAGAAACGACAACCGAGACTAGTTTTTCTCAATGAGTGGACAACACTAACCAGTTGTCCCATCTTCTTGAATTGAATTGACCACACCATGCGACTACACCTTTTCAGACCAAAATGACAACACGACCCAGCCTTTTGCAGTGAATAGACAACACTCACCAGTAATCCTACCTCTTCAGAATGAATTGACAACACCCTGCCACTACACATTTTCAGACCAAAATGACAATACATACCAGCCTTTTGCAGTGAGTAGACACTACTCACCAACCATCACTAGGGCTAGAAACGAGTCAAGTTGAGCTGGCTCGAGCCAGGCTCGGTCAAGCTCATTTGGAAAGTTGGCTCGGCTCATTTTGAATATGAGCCACAAGGTTGGCTCTGCTCGGCTCGAAATAAAGCTCGAGCCGGCTTGCGAGCCCTCGCGAGCCAAAAACCAGCCATCTTCGAGCGGCAATAGGAAGCATTAAAACCCATGATTAGCTTAGCATCACTTGAAAAATGATTTATGTTCACATGAGGCAACAAAGAATCCAAATGGATGAATGCAAAAGATACATGATTAAATATGGTTCAGGTCAAACAAACAATCATAGATCAAATGCTTAGACAACTTCTTCCTTTTCTGCTTCTTTGAAACCGAGACGTTTTCACCCAATTCTTTGAAATGAAGATCCATAGCCTTCCCTCGCTTCCACTTTCCCTTGCTTTCATACGCATTCATGTTCTCATCAGCAATCGTTTCATCCTCGCCTCTAATCTTTGCTGCGTTAGCATCAGCAGGTGGCTCCAAGGTCTGCTTCTTAGATTTCTGCATGAACATCATAGACAGCGAAAAAAATCCAAGACAAGGCACCAACAGCTAAAGCAAATGATGCAGAGTGAAGAAGCTAATACATCGTATTTTAACAACCTTCTCTTTCTTACGCAAATAGCCAAATAATATCAAGAACCAATGTAACACTGTGAACCAGGTGAACAGAACAAAAAAAATTCCAAGACATGGCACCCACCGCAAAAGCAAAAAATCTATTCTATCCCGCATTACCTTGTCTTTCCACGCCTTGTTCTTCCCCGCGCCGTCATCGCCTTACTTCCCGAGATTCCCTCATGGGCAACCACCACCACCAGCAGCACAAGCAAAAAGTCAAGAAGTAGGAAATTAGCACATTTCAATTATTGTACTTGAGGTGATACGGGTACGGGGAGTGCACCTAAGGAGGCGTCGGCTTCGGCTTTGGCGGTGTTGTTCTGCTTGTTCTAGAAGGCAATGAAATGATAGAGTTTGGACCAGGGCACATCCAGCTCCCGTTGGACGAGGCGGCGATGTAGAGGACGAGGAGAGCAGGGCTGAGGGAAGCCGGGAGCACACACGCGGGGGGAGGACAGGCGGCGGCAGCAATGGACATGGTGGGGGGAGGAAGGGGATCGAGAATTCGGGAATGACAAGGGTAATTGGGGATCGGGATCGAGATAGGGAATTAGGGAATGGGGATCACGGGAGTCACATCATGAGTAGGAAGGGTTAGGGTTAGCCGGTTAGTGGGCTGGCTGGGCTAGGCCTGGGGCGACTACCGAGTGCCGACTAGGCCTTCGTGGCATGAGCCAAACAAGGCTTGCGGGCAGCTCGAGCTCGGCTCATTTTTTATGAGCTAGATATGGGGCTCGCCTCGAAAATTCACGAGCTCGAGCTATTTTTCCAGCTCTAGCCATCACACCATGCCATTCATCAGATTTTCCACCCTCAACAGTACACCCTATCTGCTTATAAAAGGAGGGAGAAGAGAGCCGGAGGAGAACACTATAACACCACAGCCAACATTTCACTCTAACTTGTTTTGCACAACAGAGAGGAAGGAGGAGAACATTAGGTCGGCCTTAGCGATATCGAACTACTATGCGTAGATGTTGCGAAAACACAAGTGGCTTGTCGAGAAGGCTAAAACCTACCTAGATTGTTCTATGAAGGGGGGTAGGTTTGTAACATCCTCTAAGAACCTTAAGATGGATTAGCTAAGCATATCATGTTTATGTGTGTAAATTATGTATCAATGTAAAACTCTGGTTGTTGTAATAAAGGTTGTCCCGAAATTTCAAAATTTCAGCTTGAATTCAATCTTTTATATGAATCCAGAAAAATGTGTATTTAAAAGTTGTTAGAAATAATTTATTTAAATACTAGATTATTTATCTTGAATTAATATGTTTTTTCTTCAATTTTTATAAGTTATTTTGATCTCACCAAAATTCAAACCATTTCACTAATGCAGATTTGAAAATAATTTAATTCTAACAAATTTTAGTATAAAAAGTGCTTAAAATTAATTTCCCTAGGTCCTATTTGATTCCCAAAACTCTCACAAAAAATTTCAGAATTTTTAAAATGTATCTTCTATTTTAAATCGTGTGGTCAAACATGTTGTATTTCGGTCAAACTTCATCCAAAACCCTAGTTCCGATCGGACCGTTCCGACTTGGTCCGATCGCACCTCACTGCGCTGTTGTCCGGTTTGGACCGTTCGAATCTAGTGGACTTGACCGCACCAGCTCACCGGGTCCGACTCGAACCCAACTGCAACGCACTGCACTGCTTTCGCCTCCACCGCTGATAGGCGGGTCCCGCTTGTCAGAACCGCCTTCGTCTTCCGCGACGCCGCTCGGTCGAGTGCGCTGTGCAGCGCATGCTCGCCATGAAGCCCCCAAAACGCAACCTCATGTTTGTGTGTTGGCCTCTTAGGCATCGCCTGGCTTCCCTGATCTTTCCAAACTCATGCATTCTCTCCCTCTTGCTCTCTTTTGCCCTCCCCGAACCCTTTTCCTTTTCGGCCGAGGATGATGGCGAGTAAAGTGCCGTCATCTTGATGCCTCTCTCGAGTCGCAACACCACCATTGGACTCCATTCACCAAGTCGCGCTCGTTTTGACCATCCTGAGCCTTTCCCATAAAATGAATCGCTGAGCACGTCATCTTCGTCCTCGCCGCCGGTAGCCATGGTTGCGACACTTGTGAGTGCTCTGGTGAGCATTATCTATGATATCTTGTCCCTTTTGATCGCAATGTTCCACTGAGTCCATGGGCAAAGTTAATTGCATTTTGGTGTTTCCTCAAGGGCGCACGGGTCCATCTTCTCCAACATCGGTGAAGCGCGGTTGTCTGTGTTTCATCCATCCCCGACCTCCATCGACGTCATCTTTGGCTCCTCCGCGTTCCTGGTGACAAAGTGATCCCGAAGCCACCTACCCCGAGCTCAATCGACGCCCGTAGCATTTCCTCTCGAGTGCCGCTTCTTCGGTTCCACCTCTGACCACTGGGAGTTCACCGCTGGCAACCATCAGCCTCCGCGCCACCGCCAACAAGTTTGCGAGGCTGCTCCGCACCCACTTGTATTGATCCCGAGTCCGGAGAGTCCCTGCTGTGCTGAATAGCCATTCATAGCCATGCCACTGCACACAGGAGCCCCGTTAAACCGCCGGCGTGTGAAGGTTAACCCTAAGTCATTAGCGGTAAAGTAATTTCTTAATGAACTTATGACACGTAGGTCCCACCAATTCAACGTGTTTACAAAGTTAATTGGAAAAATGTTTAAACCCTTAAGTGTTTGACATGTGGGCCTGAACAACCGGTTAAGTGAATGTGTAGATTATGAAGTACGTGTTCTCTCAAGAAAAAACGTATTGCTAGTATACTCAGAACGGATTTACGTTTTCATGATTAGAAGACGTATTCGATTGAATACGCCTTCGGCATAGCCATCGTTTGTGACCGAGTCAACGAATGACTGGGTCAAACCCAAACCCTGGGTCCCACTTGTCATCCTCTTTGTCTAGCTGAGGGTGAGTGAAAAATGTATTTAATTCATTTGGAAATTCCAAAACTATTTAAAGTTGCACTGAAAATTCAAATAACTTGGAAAATTCATAACTAATTCAATTTAACTCCAAACTTGATGAAATCAATTTTGTTAGTTTTAATTTTTAATGTACTTTTAAATGGATTAGGATTTAAGTATGTTTCTATTAAGTAAATTTTTGATATTTGTTTCATTTGTACATTAATGACTTTAACTTTATAAAATGCTTAGAAAAGTCATATAAACTCCAAGTGAACTAAAAATTTCACCTAAAATCTTAATCTACCTACTGTGCGAATTGCATGCAATTTTGAATGATTTGTTATTTATGGCTTTATTTGGAGTTTATTGCAATATCGTCTTGTCGTTTAGTTTTTGGCGATTCTGGCGTATTGTGAGTTTTGTTTGAGGGTAATTACAAGTGATACCAACAAAGGCAAGCAGTTCCCTCCTTTAATGCACGTTGAATTCCTATTAATTTCTAAAAGTATCTATGTTGATTTTCAAGTATTTTAAGCATTGCTTTAATTTCAAATATCGATATGTCAAATGGGTAGCTTTAGATATGCCCTATGTTGGAACCAAGCTGAAGAAGACTAGCAAAAACACGTGAACATACTGGAGATCACACACACACGCACACTATCACATGGACGCACACAAACGAAGACAAAGTAGGAGACGATGAAGTTTTTGTTGGCTGCAGGAAAGCTTGCATTTTTTTTTTGCTCTCGTATCCTTCTCTATATACATGACTACGTGCAACCAAAAACCAAGTACTAACAGATACAAAAGCCAACTAATAAAATATTACATGCGCGTGCTATTACTAATAAACTAACAAACCGAGATAAGCGTAGCAAACTAACAAACCGAGATAAGCTAACAAACTCAACTTACTGGCTATGCGACAAACTCAACGTACTGGTTGCCGTGTGCACGTACAACTTGGGCATGCATGCAATTGCGGCAAGCGGACATGGCTTCGTCTTGCGTCGCATGATTGGAGATGGTGACACAACTCGAACACATCTCAGACTTGACTCTGTTACAAGATTAATTCCAACAAACACCCCCTTAATCTTGTAACACCAACTAGCTCTGGTTTATGACACATCTCTAACTTGTTGAAGTAATCGGTCTCAACTATGACTTGCCCAACTGTTATTCGACATAGGACGACGAACACATCTCCTCAACGTTCCAGACTCAACTCCACGGACTTGACTTAGGACGGCGAACACATCTTCTCAACGTCCCGGACTGGACTCATCATCAGAGCAACACCGGTTGGTCTTCAGCATCAACCAAAATTAAATACGCCTCCATTTTCTCCTTCCTAGGATTACGACATTCAGAAGTGAAGTGTCTGTAGTCCTAACAATTGTAGCAGCGCACCTTCGCCTTGTCGAACTTGCGATTCTTCATGCCAGAGTTGTTGGTACCCTCTTTATTGGACCTGGATTCCCACTCGGTATGGGTGGGTAGTAGATGCTCACCTTCCTCATCGCACCGCCGTCCCTTCGTGTGTTCCTCGTATGCCTTCAGTCGCCCAATCACCTCCACAACCGTCATCGTCTTCATATCAGCAAATTGCTCAATGGTGGAGACGATCGGCAAGAATTTGTCGGGGACGGCACGAAGAAACTTCTTCACGATGGTGCGCTCCTCCATCTTGTCTTCGAGGACACGAATCTCGTTGACAATGGTGGTTAGCTTCATGGCGAAGTCCTTGATGGACTCCGTCTCCTTCATGCGCATCACATCGAGCTCACTCATAAGGGTTTATGCTCGTGCCTCCTTGACGTGGTCAGCGCCGACGTGCATCTCCTTCAGGGTGTCCCAAGCCTCCTTGGCCATCTCATGTTCGGCCAAGACCATCATCATGGCCTCGGCCACGGCTTGGAATATGGCGGTGAGAGCCGTCTGGTCCTTGCGCTCATCGACCAGCTCTTTGCCTGCCACCGCAGGCCACACCCCTTGTGCGCGCATGAACACCTTCATCTTCACCACCCAAGAGCCATAGTTGGTCTCAGTGAGCATTGGGTATTGGAGGGTTACTGAACCCTCCTTCACCGGTGCCTTGGATGCCTCCATGTCCAAGGTGACGTCACTGCCCATGGACTTTTGCGGGGAAGGCATCTGCTTCGGCATGACGCACTACACCTCGCTCTGATATCACTTGTTGAAACCAAGCCAAAGAAGACTAGCAAAAACACGTGAACATACCGGAGATCACACACACGCACACACGTGAACACAAAGTAGGAGAGACAATGAAGTTTTTGTTTGCTGCAGGAAAGCATGCATTTTTTTAGCTCTCGCATCCTTCTCTATATATATGACTACGTGCAACCAAAAACCAAGTACTAACAGATACATGAGCCAACTACTAAAAGATTACATGCACGTGTTGTTACTAACAAACTAATAAACCGAGATAAGCTTAGCAAACTAACAAACCGAGATAAGCTAACAAACTCAACTTATTGGCCGTGCGACAAACTCAACGTACTGGTTGCCGTGTGCACGTACAACTCAGGCATGCATGCAACTGTGGCAAGCGGACACAGCTTCGTCTTGTGTCGTATGATTGGAGACAGTGACACAACTCGAACACGTCTCAGACTCGACTCTGTTACAAGATTAATTCCAACACCCTACTTGCTGCACTGACCTTCCTTGAATGTTGATTACCCTTTTTACCTTGAGTAATTAAGGTTATATGAGTAATTAAGGTTATATGCTATATGGGTTTGTTTGATAATTTTTAGAACGATGCTTAGCCATGCTAGTAGATGTAGTCGAAAAGTGGTTGATGGAGCTAGTCCATCGGTCGAGATTAAATTGAATTATGTTGAAATTGATGATTATGTTCAGATCTTGGATCTAGATATTGTGGACATGTTGGACATTGGGTTGTTTATATTTTAACTTAGACGGGTGTAGGGTTATGATGAGAAATTGTTATGGATTTATGTAGCCCTGTCTGAGTGATTAAGGACCGATCTGTGTGATGTTGAACCAAGACATACGTGCAACCACATGCTGGGTTAATGGCGAAGGCTTGGCTTATTAATTTGTAGTGTGTTTGCTATCAAACCACAAATAGATTGATAATTATTGTTTTTATTACTGTTACTGTTGTATTGTCAATCTAGTGGGGGGCATGATAAGTTTTGTTTTACTTGCTTTAAAAGGTCGCTTGTGTTAGCGGGAAGCTTTGCAAGGACTTACTTACACAACGAGGTGTAACCATGGTTCAGGCGATCGACAGTCTGCCATGGTGTATATCCTCAGGTGGTTTAATAGTTGGCACATGGCATTGTAGCGACCTCGTTATGATATCTCAGTGACACTCCTATGGAAGAGTGCATTGGCCGACATTGTGAGATATTCATATCATGTGGGTAAAGCTGCACAAACTCTGCAGAGTCTTAAATCTATTCGAATAGCCGTGTCCCCGGTCATGAACATCACTTGTGGGAAACCATGCACAGATAGATGTTGGGAATAGCAAAAGGGTATGTTTGGGAATGAAATGTCATCACGAACGAGAAGTTCATGTATTGATGTTAGTTTACTCGGGTGGAGTAGCCACTTTGGGTATGATTTCATGATGGTAAAATCTTGAGAATATTGATCATGAATTGGAGAATCTACTACTATGTCATATTTCAAAATGTTTATCAAATGGCAATTTTAATCTATACAAGTTACCTGGTCAAATAACCTGGCTTTATGTTTCAAATGAACCATTTTAGCCATCCTTTGATACCAAGTGCATTTACTTAAATTTGCTATTCGTATGTCTTGCGAGTACGTTTTTGTACTCAGTTGGCTTGTCTATGTTGCAGGTAAGAACATCATAGTAGCGCAACAAGTTGAGGCGATAATGTTGATATATCAGTTTTAATCCTAGTCGGTTGCCCTAGGGTTGTGGCGCACTATTGGGAAGGTTATTTAATTTACACAACCTTCTGTTCTTACTTATTTAATGCTTTCTGCTGCTAATTTTTATTCGTTATATTCTAATCGAATATACAAGTGATATGATGTTGTTTGGATATGTGCATGTTAACAGGCGGTCCTGAGAGCTAACGTGAGACACATATCCAGGTACTCGAAATTATTCTTATTTCTTGTTAAGGGTTACGTCTCTGGCAAAATCACTTAACTTGAAATAGGTTCAATTTCGGGGTCCTTACAGCAGAGAAATACAAGCGCTAAAAACCTTACGTACCCGACAACGGGGAACACCACCGATGGAGCTTAGGAGCGTCGAACAACAAGTTGAGGACGGTCGAGCCAAGCGCACGGCGGACAAGGGGAATGCTCCTACTATTGAGACCCAAGGTCGTCCTAGTGCTCCCTGTCGCCCGGGCGCACTTCGGATCGAAGATGTGAGTTATGTTCACTTTGTATCCTGATTATTGATTTGGCATTACGTTCTGTTAACATCATACCATCTTCCAGCCTGTCTAGCAGTATGGGACTGCAAGCGAGACTGGCTGCGCCCGTAGGTCTGCAGGAGACAAGGGGAAGACACTGATTGTCCCATCCGGGGCTGGTATAATCCTTCGAGGTGGGAAAAGTTCGAAGCCTAGTGGTGGGCCGCCTTTAGAACTAGCCATGACCTTAGGTCTACAGGAGACAAGGAGAAGATACCGATGGGCTGCCAAGACTAATCAACTTCATTTACAAAAACTCAGGCGCCCAAAATTACTAGCCCATTTACATCTTGGCTCAACCCTATTTAAAGCCAGTGCAATACTATCCTTACCCTTATTTATTTATTCGGATTTGGTAATTTTCAGTTGCCTGAAATTTTCTTATCCATCAGTTATCTATAGTTGCACAGTACTAAATCTAAAATTACAGTACCAAGTGATATGCAATTTTAGCACAACCCTACTGTAACTTTTAGTTCTATTTGTTTTTGTATTTGTAGGGTTCAATTAGATTTACTTTTGTCTAGTTTAGATTTTTTTTGTAATGCTTTTGCCTATTTAAAAAAAAGATAATTTAGCCCATAGGACGTTTACACAATGAGTAAAGGTGACACCACCTTATTTATTTTGGCAGCAACAATACAAACGCCTACCTCCTTTGCTGCTACGCGCACCTCCCAGTTACTATAAGGCTAACACACCGCCAGGAATTCCCGCACTGGTCTCGTGCTTCGAGCGACCATAAAAGCCTAGGCGTATGCGTAGCCTAGTCTCACCGTGCATAACCTTATCCCTCGAGCTCTACGCCTATACTCTTATATTTCCCTCTCCCCAGGTTTTTTTGAGCACACCCAACCAAAAAATTTCCTCACACTGCAACAGCGCTGCTCGCTTGCAGTATAAGACAAGGCGAGGAGCGCCGGGAGGGTGAGGAGGCGGAGGAGGAGCGCCTCTTGAACTCACGTTTCGGTGGGTTTAGATCCAATGCCAAGGCCGTGAGGCGCGCTTGTTGCTGCGGAGCTCGTGAGGGAGAGGCGTACGTGTGTGGTGAAATGGCGGAGGAGGCGGGGAAGGCGGAGGCGGCGGGGAGCTGCGGCGGCGGGGGACGAGAGGCGGTGAAGAAGCGGGCGGTGCAGAGCGTAGCGTTCCACGAGCTGTTCGGCTTTGCGGACCCGCTGGACTGGCTTCTCATGGCGGCGGGCAGCGCCGGCGCCGTCGTGCACGGCGCCGCTATGCCGGTATTCTTCCTCCTCTTCGGCGAGCTCGTCAACGGCTTCGGCAAGAACCAGCACAACCTCCGCCGAATGACGGACGAGGTGTCCAAGGCACGTATTCGCGGCATGTCCGCTTGGAAATCTCTCGTCTTTGCTCTTGCCGTTTCGTGCTCGCTCTGTTATTACTGTTGCTTAATTTGGCGGCTTCTCCTTTTGCGAGCTGCAGTACTCGCTCTACTTCGTCTACCTCGGAATCGTGGTCTGCGCCTCGTCGTACTTGGGTTGGTGCCCTGCTCGGCTTACGCCTCATTCTTGGCGGTGTTGTAGCACCGTGGCCTTACTGTGTTCGTGCGTGTCTGCTCCTGTGTCCGTGCAGAGATCGCGTGTTGGATGTACACGGGCGAGCGCCAGGTGGGCGCGCTGCGGCGGAGGTACCTGGAGGCCGTGCTGCGGCAGGACGTGGGCTTCTTCGACACCGACGCGCGCACCGGCGACGTCGTCTTCAGCGTCTCCACCGACACGCTCCTCGTCCAGGACGCCATCGGCGAGAAGGTGACCAGCTCGTCTTGTACCAATAATACTTCAAGCAGCTTCGCTCCGTCGTGCTCAAAGATCTGACTGGGACGACGGACGGTTGTATGCAGGTCGGCAACTTCATCCACTACCTCGCGACGTTCCTCGCCGGGCTCGTCGTCGGGTTCGTATCCGCCTGGCGGCTCGCGCTGCTCAGCATCGCCGTCATCCCGGGCATCGCCTTCGCCGGCGGGCTGTACGCGTACACGCTCACCGGTCTCACCTCCAAGAGCCGGGACTCGTACGCCAACGCCGGAATCGTAGCCGAGCAGGTAGTAACTTGCAACCACCAATATGGACATGTACTGTTTCCGGAATGCCTTTATCATCATCATACCGGGAAATCATAGATGGCTGGGTGGGGAAGAGAACTGTGGGCTCTAGCTTGCCCGTGCCGGTCGGTCAAAGAGTCAAATGCTGTGCGGTAGCTGGGCACATGGCATCAAAATGATATCATGTTGGACTCTTTTAAGTTTCTTGTTAGATCCAATCGCCCTTTTCTATGGATGTCTTGTTTCATGTCGTTTTGCCCTTTTCTTGAGATAGCTCTTGTCATCCATGGTGTACTTTTTTTTTCCCGATGGCAAGCACAAATGTAGGAAAGATTGTCTCGACCCGTTTCGATGTAAGTATGCGAGTAATTTTGATGATTAAGTGTTCACTGTTGCATAGGCGATTGCCCAAGTGAGGACCGTGTACTCCTATGTGGGGGAGTCCAAGGCTCTGAACTCGTACTCAGAGGCGATTCAGAACACCCTGAAGCTGGGGTACAAGGCCGGGATGGCCAAGGGGCTCGGCATTGGCTGCACTTACGGAATTGCCTGCATGTCCTGGGCGCTGGTGTTCTGGTATGCAGGAGTGTTCATCCGAAACGGCCAGACAGATGGTGGAAAGGCATTCACTGCAATTTTCTCTGCAATTGTCGGCGGACTGTCAGTCCTGAACTTTCATCTTTCGCGCAATTGTGTTAGTTGCACGATTCCAATGAGAAAATATGACCATTGTGTGAATTTGATGATTGCAGGAGCCTGGGGCAGTCGTTCTCTAACCTTGGAGCATTTAGCAAAGGGAAGATTGCTGGTTACAAGCTATTGGAGGTGATAAGGCAGAGGCCGACAATAGTTCAGGACTCAGCGGATGGGAGGTGCTTGGATGAAGTCCATGGCAACATAGAGTTCAAGGAAGTGACCTTCAGCTATCCATCCCGCCCAGATGTCATGATATTCCGTGACTTCTCGCTCTTCTTTCCTGCTGGGAAAACAGCAGCGGTTGTCGGAGGCAGTGGGTCTGGAAAGAGCACAGTTGTCGCTCTGATCGAACGGTTTTATGACCCTAATCAGGGTAAGCAGATGAATTGTACACCTGATGTTGATGTCAGTTGGCCTTTTTTTAATTGGTGACTGTGATTGTTCTTGCAGGTCAAGTTTTGCTGGATAATGTGGACATCAAGACGCTGCAATTGAAATGGCTGAGAGATCAGATTGGTTTGGTGAATCAAGAACCTGCGCTCTTCGCGACCACCATTCTTGATAATATTCTTTATGGCAAGTCTGATGCCACAATGGCTGAGGTTGAGGCTGCGGCTTCTGCTGCCAATGCTCATAGCTTCATTGCTCTTCTTCCTAATGGCTACAACACTCAGGTTAGTTCTACTTCAGCTGATATGTGCTAATGATATTTGTACCAGCTAAATTGCAATCTTTGGATATTACGGCACAACATTTCTTGCTATCTGACTTAAACGGAATCTTACAATTGTAGCATAAATCGTGTGTTAGTTTCATGTTATCTAAGGTCTTTCCACTTATCGAAGATTGTACAATTTGTTAAATCCAATGTTAAATCCACTATATTTGGAACCCAGGTGGGAGAAAGAGGACTTCAGCTCTCTGGTGGCCAGAAGCAGCGTATTGCCATTGCTCGTGCAATGCTGAAGAATCCAAAGATCCTGCTCCTTGATGAGGCAACTAGTGCGCTTGATGCTGGTTCAGAGAGTATCGTTCAAGAAGCACTTGACCGCCTAATGGTCGGTAGGACAACTGTTGTGGTTGCGCACAGGCTCTCAACCATAAGATGTGTTGACATGATCGCTGTGATCCAGCAAGGCCAGGTTGTTGAGACCGGTACTCATGACGAGCTCCTTGCCAAAGGAGGCTCGGGAGCTTATGCCGCTCTCATTAGATTCCAGGAGATGGCCAGAAACCGTGATTTCCGTGGACCATCCACTCGCAAGTCCCGGTCATCCCGCTTGAGCCATTCCCTGTCCACTCGGTCACTGAGCCTCAGGTCAGGAAGTTTGAGGAACTTGAGCTATTCATACAGCACCGGTGCAGATGGCCGCATTGAGATGGTCTCCAACGCCGACAATGACCGGAAGTACCCAGCACCAAAGGGATATTTTTTCAAACTCCTTAAGCTAAATGCGCCGGAGTGGCCCTATACCATACTGGGGGCTATTGGGTCCGTCTTGTCTGGCTTTATCGGCCCGACATTTGCTATTGTGATGAGCAACATGATTGAAGTGTTCTATTTCCGGGACCCCAACGCAATGGAGAGGAAGACTAGGGAGTACGTGTTCATTTACATTGGCACTGGGCTGTATGCGGTTGTCGCGTATCTTGTTCAGCATTACTTCTTCAGCATCATGGGCGAAAATCTGACCACCAGGGTGCGGAGGATGATGCTTGCCGGTATGAATTCATTAGCTGTTCTTAACCTCTGTTCTTCGCACTATGTGGCATTATTTGATTTGATCAGAGGCTGTCTTTCTTTGCAGCGATCTTGAGAAATGATGTGGGATGGTTCGACCAAGAGGAGAACAATTCAAGCCTTGTGGTAGCACGCCTTGCCACCGACGCCGCGGATGTGAAGTCTGCCATAGCTGAACGGATATCAGTCATCTTGCAGAACATGACCTCTCTCCTTGTGTCCTTCGTGGTGGGCTTCATTATCGAATGGCGGGTGGCCCTCCTCATTCTTGTCACCTTCCCTCTCCTTGTCCTTGCCAACTTTGCCCAGGTAAAACCGAGTACCATCACTTAGTTGCATTAACCATCATTTTCTTCAACGTCAGGGTTTCATTTGGTTATGGATAATCTAGGTTGAAATATGGATTAGGAATCTTTGCTGGATTAGGAGAATTGGCCTAGCTATTTTATACCAAACCAAGTGCTTTGCACAATGAACTCAGCTGCACGGTGTGACGCCATTATCGGCTCAAGCAGCCGTTGCAGCTTGCTCAATTACTTCAGAGGCAAGAGGACAATTAAATTCGTCGGCGTGTTATGGTAGGATCTGTGGCCCATGCTGCTGCCACTGCTTCTGCTGCCGCAGCTGCCATAAATTACTGTGCAAGGCATGTGCAACCTCTGGCATGCTTGTTCCATTGATCCCTTCTTTAATTCTGGCAAGATGCTCCCCCCTCCATGGCCTATCTGCAAGTGCGTAAAATAACCCTCCGAAAGCTCCAGAACTGTTTAGGCCCCGGGATATTCATCACAAACGCTTCTTCAAATATGGGTGGATGGTTATACTTTTGTTTTGGTTTTGATAACAAGCATGGCACTGTCATCTTTCCTGTTGCTCATTAGCTCCCATGGGTAGGGTTCTTGCCCGTGGTCCCGTTGTTCGCGACACTGTCTGTTGCACGGCCGCCTTGTGCACGGGAATCTGGGGCTTTGCTCCGGGGGGACTGGCTTTACAATTTTTGCAGTGCCGCACATGGCGATCTTGCAGGCTCTGCTGCCGTGTCCTGTTGCCGTGATCGCATAGTGTCCGCGAGGACAGTGTCGCCCCAGAATGCCATGCCAGCCTTTTGTTTTAGCGCTGCAGAGCCACACAGTTAGCAGCAGCGCCCTCATGATTCCTTGCTTGCAATAATTTCCTGCAGTGATTCGTGATTCGTAAAGATCGCATGCATGTTGACCCTAGGCGTGCATGAACGGACACATTCGCTCTCACTGACCATGGGCTGCAACTCTTTCGAACCGAAAGGCACTGTTGAATGATGTGATATACTGCCGTGCATCACTAGTAACTCATTGCAACTTGCATGTGTATTCTACTATGTACTGTTAGATGATGGTTAACGTAGGAGCTCTGTGAACGACGACGATGCCTGATGCTCTGATGCTTGTGTGTTTGGCAGCAACTGTCCATGAAAGGCTTCGCCGGCGACACGGCCAAGGCGCACGCCAAGACGAGCATGATCGCCGGGGAGGGCGTCAGCAACATCCGCACCGTGGCGGCCTTCAACGCGCAGGACAAGATCCTGTCCCTCTTCGGCAGCGAGCTGCGCGTCCCGCAGAGGCACAGCCTGCACCGGAGCCAGATATCGGGCGCGCTCTACGGCCTGTCGCAGCTCTCCCTGTACGCCTCCGAGGCGCTCATCCTCTGGTACGGCGCGCACCTCGTCCGCCACCACGTGTCCACCTTCTCCAAGGTTATCAAGGTCTTCGTCGTGCTCGTCATCACGGCTAACTCCGTCGCCGAGACCGTCAGCCTCGCCCCGGACATTGTGCGCGGCGGCGAGTCCATCCGCTCGGTCTTTGCCATCCTCAACAACAGGACGCGCATTGACCCGGATGAGCCGGACACTGAGCAGGTGGAGTCAATCCGCGGAGAGATCGAGTTCCGCCACATCGACTTCGCCTACCCGTCACGCCCGGACGTGATGATCTTCAAGGACTTCAGTCTAAGGATCCGAGCCGGCCAGAGCCAGGCCCTCGTAGGGGCGAGTGGGTCAGGGAAGAGCACTGTCATCGGTCTCATCGAGCGCTTCTATGATCCCATCGCCGGGAAGGTCATGATCGACGGCAAGGACATCAGACGGTTCAACTTGAAGTCTCTGCGTCTCAAGATCGGCCTGGTGCAGCAGGAGCCCGTCCTGTTCGCCACCAGCATCCTGGAGAACATCGCCTACGGCAAGGACGGCGCGACAGAGGAGGAAGTCATCGATGCGGCCAAGGTGGCCAACGTGCACGGCTTCGTCAGCGCGCTTCCTGACGGCTACAAGACGCCCGTCGGCGAGCGCGGGGTGCAGCTCTCCGGTGGCCAGAAGCAGCGCATCGCGATCGCCCGTGCGGTGCTCAAGGACCCCGCCGTGCTCCTGCTGGACGAGGCGACGAGCGCCCTGGACGCCGAGTCCGAATGCGTGCTCCAGGAGGCGCTAGAGCGCATCATGAAGGGCCGGACGGCCGTGCTGGTCGCGCACCGGCTGTCGACAATCCGGGGCGTGGACTCGATCGCGGTGGTGCAGGACGGGCGCGTGGTCGAGCAGGGCAGCCACGGCGAGCTCGTGTCGCGGCCCGACGGCGCCTACTCGCGGCTGCTGCAGCTGCAGCTACACCATGGTTGATCTGATTAGCGTGTAACTCCGGCGTGGCGGGTGTAGATACAGATCAGGGCGAGGCGATCGCTGTGAAACACTCAGATGAGCAACAGATGTGCTGTAGTGTGGTGGTGGCCCAGTGGTAGGTGCGGGCCGGAACAAGTGTTTTTTCTGTAACTGATCAGGATTGCGCCGAAAGCGATGTTATATTGTGCTTGCACTAATGGCGGATTCGGCAATTTTAGTGCTTCCAAGTAAAGTTACATGGGGCGTCTATTTCAGTAGTGTCTAAAAATTTGGAAAATCACATTAACTTTTTTCCACCGTTAGATCAAGATAACATGACTTACATCTCTTCCTCTCATCTATATAACTCACCCAAAACCCTAACCCAGTGGCAGAACTAGCGTCGTGCATGCTAGGGTAGCTGCCTTGAGTCTGCCGGAGGGAACTGGGGACATAACGCTAGGTACCTCGTCGTCTTCCCCGGGCGGAGGTGAAGTTCGGAAGGAGGATGCGAGGACAGCCATGGCGGCTAGGATGTAAGGAGGAAGAAGATGACATAGGGAGCATCAAGAATGGATTGGGTTAGGATGTAAGGAGGAAGAAGATGACATAGGAAGCATCAAGCATGGATTGGGTTGGTTGAGACGTTGGGGACTTGGGTAGCATTGCAAAGCCAGCCCACACACACGAGTGGCTAAGTGAAACTCTAGTGATATACCGCTATCGAGTTCATCGTCCAGCTCTAGATTGAACGCTTGTGTGGCTGTGCGAGCTGGCGGCGTAGATGGTCAAGCAGTGCACGACACGACCGGGCCGTGTCATGGTGAGGGCCAAGGCGCGGCACTAGGGCGACTACTAGGCAGATGAAATCGTGTACTAGCTCTGGATGATCAATACAGATGAAATCTCTAAAAGCGAACAACTCTTAGACTCTCATACAGTTATGTTTAAATGCAAATTCTCAATTCTAGATGGTCTTAAACCTCCATATTTCTATGGTAAAGGTTTGTTTTTATGGTAAAGGTTTGCCCCTGGGTCTCCTAAAATCCTGGTTCTGCCACTACCTAACCCTAACTCACTACACACCCACCCGCCGCCGCCACTGCAGTTGTCCCCAGCCCCACCCCTGTGCCACCTCGGGCATCGGCGATGCCCGCCAGCAAGCTCCTACCACCCCCGCCACCCCATTTTTCCTCTTCTCCGGCGAGACCCACCCCCCGGGTGCTGCATCCTTCCTCGTCTCCGGCGGCAACCATGGCCGGATCCGCCACCACCTCCTAACCACTTCAATTGTTGTCACCCTCCACCCAACCCTGCCCACCGCCCTCCTCCCCGCCCGTGTCGGACGACACCATCACCGCCTCGACGCCTGTCGGACCCGGATTTCGAGAATCCAAATCCTCTGTGAAACCACTGTGCTATTCCCTAGATCAGTAGCTAGCACTTCACAAAGACACATTGCCGATTCATTCATACAAGCGTGGTGAAATATTAAATATTACAACCAATCGAGTAACATAGACCACGTCGGGTCGAGTTTACAAAAGGGGCGAAAGCAGCCAAATTGATTACATCACAAAAGAGCAACGTAAACTACAAATGAAGCAAAAAGGCGAGTAGGGCTCATCTCACACGAACAGCGATCGGGTAACTTCGTGTCTGACGGATATTAACCATGGGTTGGATAATATCGGTTGTACTGCGAATACCAACGAGTCTACTTAGACTGGGCGAGACCTAAACTACAGACTATACTACTCCTTGTTATAGCCTTGTCCATCATCTTCTGGGCCGTCGTAGAAGGCGTAGTCTCCATCGTCTTCATTATCTGAAGGGTTGGGGAGAAGCGAGAATGAGCACTACTACTGTGCTCATGAGCCAACACACAATGCAATTATATACATGCAAGGCTTAACAAGGGTGGCTCGGGTTCTTTTATTTGCGAAAGCAACTTTTCAAATATCATAATTACAAAGTCCTATCACTTAGCATTTTAACAAAATTTGCATTTTGATAAAGAGAGCATGTGCAATAATTATTTTAGTAGAGATTCCATCCAATGAAACTCTACCAATGCATCCTTTAATTGGAGCGGCCTCCAATAATCACACCCATCGAGCTCGGCGACTCGGGCAAAATCCAAAAGCAGGCTAGGTGAGCCCTTTCACCATTTTCCATACCACCCACAAAGTTGTTTGAAATAGAACTAACTCAAGTTATGATTCCCATGTCCGCTTTTGACCGTAGGCACTACTGCTTAAACAGCTTTTAGACTCTGCAGAGGTTGCACACTTTACCCACAAGAGATAGTCTACCCATTACCCCACATGATTCCGTAGTCATGTAGTTGGGCGGCAAATCACAAGAACCTTTCTAGCTATCTCGCCCTTAGTCATTCCACCCATACGGGTTACGCCCATATGTTGTGCGGGATGTTCACCACAACGTCTAGCCTTGGTGCCCCTACCACAACGTCTAGCGCAGCTGGTAACTTCACCTTTTTGGTGTCCCTTCCAAGCCGGAGTATCTCCGCACTTGTACGTTTTTCGTTCCCCTCCAGTGAGATGACATTCAAGGTTCAATAACTTTACTAAACCAAGTTGCACTTTGCGACTTGTGGTTGTCTTGGTTTAACACGGAGGTCGTGACAAGATTAAGTCCTTAGGGTTATCTGGCGGTTCATTCCACAAGCCAACCAACCATGTGCTCCCTGAGCACCCACCACCTCACCATCCGCCCAGATAGAGCTAGCATTAGGGTTTTGAGGAGGAAACCAATTTATTTTCACAATCTTTAGCCAATGGACCACCAATGACTACCCAAAACAGTTTATGTTTGAGGAAATGATGATTGGGATATTTTAATGTCCCAGTACTTAAGCAAGACTAGCATGTCGCTTAAGTACAACCTATAACTAGTATTACCATATAGTTACTAGGGTGACAAGGAATTAATGGATTCAAGTTATCAAGGATGGCATAATAATTATTTAAACATCAAGTGGGCGTTTAACTACCTTAAGCTTTAACATACATTTGATTAAGAATTAAAGCATGCATTTTGCTAATTTAAAAGAACATAATTTGCATAAAATGTAGGGGGCAATATGATCAAAGTATTGACTCGCCTTGGTTAAAGGCCAGGGGATCTTGGTCTTGATCAACTTGAGGGTCTCCGGCGTCTTCAAATCCTACTCGCGCGAGAATACCGGAAAAAGACACAACGGCAAAGAGAGCAAATAAATAAATAAGGAACAATAAATAAACTCCAAATTAATCAAGTCCTATGCCATTAGCAAGATCTTGATTTAACAAATTTTTAGAAATTTATTTCATAATTTTTGGAGTTAAAATGGAGAAGATATGAATTTTTGAAGTTCCTTTTTAACAAAACTCAAGAAATAAAAGAAAGGAGAGAGAGAGAGGGCCATGCTGGCGGGTGGGGCCCACAAGGCAGCCAAAGTAGGGGAGGTTAGCAAATGACTGGTTGGGCCCACAATTCCCAATTCAATCCCCATTTAATTTGTCCCCATCCTTTTGCTTCTCAGGGACAGAGCAGAGGAGGCAGGGGAGGCGTGCTTGGGCGGTGGGAGGCGCGGGAGGCCGGGGTGGCGAGGTGGGGTCATGGGGCGGCAGGTGCAGGTGGTGGCGGGGCGGAGGAGGCAGCGGTGGCGCGGGCGGACATGGCCGGCTTGGTGAGGCTCTGGCCGTGAGGCATGGGGAGGCCGTGAGTGGCGGCAGGGTTGCAGGCGGGGTCTGTGGCGGCCTGGCCGGGAGAGGCGGAAGTGGCGCGCTGAAGCGGACAAAGGCGGGCGTGGGCGACACAGGCGGAGGCGAGCAGCGGCGCCAGGCTGGGCAGTCTGTGGCCGTGCTGCGCCAGTCTGAGCCGGTTGGGAGGTCGGGCGGCTCGAGGCGGCAAGGTTGGCCGCACCAGCGGCCTCGGGCGAGAAAGGAGGGCGCAAGGCGGGCTTTCAGCGGCAGGGTAGGCGAGGTGGGGATGAACTTCCTTGCGTCGTGGGGATGCTGGTGGACGCGGTTGTCGAGGCGAGGGCTCACCGGAGCGACGAGGGCGCGAGGCGCGCGATCGCCCACGGAGCGCTGCTGACTCTGCTTCGACTTACGGAGCTCGGGCGGCGTGGGAGGTCAAGCGAGGAGGAGGAGCTTTATAGGGAGCCATGGCGCAGGAGGAAAAGGGGGGTCCGGTCGGAGCGCGCATGGTCCCGAGCGGCAAGGACGCAGCGTCTTGTGGCGGAAGAAGCGCCGGCGAGGACGTCGGCTCGGCGGCTCTGCGGTCGCGGCGTGCGTGTGTGACGCTTGCGCCGCGATGCGGCACAGAGCGGCAAGTGGCGGCAACGCGACGGGTTGGTGGCGACAAGACAAAGCGACGAGCGGGCGCGGCTGAGTCGCTGCGGCGCTGGTCTCCATGGCGGCGCCATTAGAGCGACGTCGGGTGGTGCGGCGTCGGCGGGCGTGCGCGCCTGAGGTGGGGGCGGCGGGTACAGCGGCGTTCACGGGAAAGGAAGAAAGCAACAGGAGCTGGCTGTGAAGGTATGTCCCTAAAACAGTCGTTACAACGCCCCACCGCCCCACCACCACACCAGACCCCCTCTAAGCTTGGGGACGCCGGAGAACCTCGAACCCTAAACGGGTGAATCCTAATCCTAATCCGTTGGCCTCTGTCACCACCGTCGCCAGCGACAGAGAGGAGAAAGATGATTTCGCTAGAGCGCAAATATCCACACCAATCCAAAGGTGAGAAAATCGAATGTGATTTTGCAAAATTTCAGGGGCATGTTAAATAGCAAATCCGAAGTTCTATTCCCCTTGGTGCTTCTGCTTCAACTCTGATTGGAATCCAAGTGAAAATTCTTCGATATCGTAGTACAAGATCCATCTATACGACCAAAAGATTTGAATGAAAAAAATGCGAACAACGAAATTCTTGTAACATTCCAAAAACCACATTTTAGGTAAGTGTAATAAAATAAGTGAAGAAATAAAAATTTGAGCATGTTTATTTGTGTGAAAATTTATTTGAGCATGTTTTGAAAATTAATCCAAAGCAACTATGCATTTACATGAAAACAACAAATTGGAAGAATTGTCGAGAAAATCACAGAATAGATAAAATCCTGAAACATTTATACAAGGAACCATACAGTGTTAGAAGCCTCCACAAAAATTTTCATAAATTTTGAAGCCCTTTTGCTATGTTTAAAACTTCGAGCAACGATCAACCTTTTTTTTTTGGAAAAACTCAAAACCTAATTTGAATCTCCTGCTCACCCGATGGACCGAAAATCCAGCTCGGCCCATTTCATCACGCTCGCTTTAGCCCACGCCAGCCCCTCGCTCTCCCTCTCACTGACACGCTGGACCCACCTGTCGGAGCCTGTCTTCCACCTCGCGCCCCACGCGCACCAGAGTGTCTTGCCCGCTCCGCCGCTAGCCCACCATTCGCGACCAATGCCCACAATTTTGTGCCCCAACTGCCTCCGTTGCCTTCACCTGCCCTCGCCCATGCTAGCTATCCCATTGACACACCGTTATCCTGCGCGGATGACACGACATCATTTTCTTGCCGCTTCTCTCGTGCCATTCACGGCTACATTTAAGATCCTCACTACGTCACGAGTTTCTTAGCTTGCCATTCTCGCTTCTTACAAAGAATCAGAACGTCTTGTGCTTTGCTTCGTCATGAATGAGGGCGTTGTTCTCGACGCCGATGAGCGTGCCTCCACAGCTCCGCCGCTCTGGTGAGCTTCCTCGCCCACGACATTCGCATCATTTTGATACTCATGCATCACTCATCCCTCTCCTTTGCTCAATGCAGCTCTGGAAGTCTCGTAGCTTGATCACGTTCGCCTTCGTCCCCGACTCTGGCGTGCACCCGATCTAAGCCACTGCATTCCCGCACTCTAGAAGGTTTGAACCTCTCTCGAGTGCGTCATCATGTGTTCCGACACTCCTTCATCTATTTTCCTCAACACAGGCAGAATTGCAAAGAATCTGAGCTTTGTTGCCATCTTTCTCTCTCACGGCCGTTGTCGCCATTTCCATTCTTCTTCGAAGTACGGTGAGTCTCGGTCCAATTCCTTGCATCTACACCATCCCTAGGATGTCAATGAACCAATGCGACACTCCTTGTAGCATATCCGTCGCTGTGGTGAGCTATCGCCATGAGCCTCCTTTGCGCCACCGCTGTTCAACGTCGCCAAGCCACTCCGGCCATCCCTCGACGTTGTCAACAGTCTTGGTGACCTTCTAGTAGTCCCTAATGCTTCTGCGCGTGTTAGATCAGTAGATTAGCTAGCTAAGCCTAGGAATTGTCATAGCCAATCATGGCGCTGCCGTGGGAGATGATGTCGTCGTCGCTCCGATGACCGTTGGTCCCTGAGCTACCGCCTACATCATCGCAGCCACAAATCAATGTGTCTTAGCCTCTCAAGCGAAAATCATCTCTGAACCGAGGCACCCTGCCTCTTCTTGCCAGCGTAGCGTAGCCTTCGTCCATATCTTCAGCCTCCACCACCACCCGTGGGATCGCCGTCGAGAGGGGAACCAATTTTACCCATTCTCCGAGCCTTTCCGTGCCAGCCTCGCCGCCGGCGAGCTCGCCAAGGCACTTGGCCATGCACGCAGCTCTGCTGCTCTTCTCTCTCTACGAGTAGGCCCAGGTGATAGGAGATGATTAACATTAATTAATAGAGCTTAAAAATATTGAGTCTATGGCAAGTGGGACCGATAGAAAAGTTAATAGAAATATAATTCAAAATGTTTTTAGTTTTTGTGTCACTGACATGTGGGACCACTTACTATTTGCGCTTTTAAAACATGTTTTAAAACCGAGAGACTGACATGTGGACCCTAGCTGTCAGTGGATTAAATCAAATGGGATTGAATCATTTTGTTAATTAATTAATGAGTCTATGACATGTGGGGCCGCCTCTGTTTTATAAATAAAATCAACAAAATAGAAATATGAGTCATCGACAAGTAGGCCCCATATGTAAGTTAATATAATTCAAAAAATGAGAAAAATTGCTTTCAGTTCAGAGGAAAATACGCTTTCTTTGTTGGAAAGCACAAACATCAGAAGAACTCAGAGGAAAATACACTTTTTTTTGTCAGAAAGTGTAAACCTTAGAGAATACGCTTTCGACGTCACCTTTTTATTATTTTCAGGATTTTCAAAACCGAAGTAAATTCAAACATTAATAACTTTTGCATATGAACTCCAAATTGAATGAATACTTTTTTTTTATAAATTCATATAAAATCATGCAAAAATTTTTGGATTTTGTTGCTATTAAAATTATTTTTCTATAATTAATTTGCTATCGGCTCTTTTTGAATAGACGTCAATACTTCGAACGAATTTTTTGACGATCCCCCATCCTTATACTCTGAGATACCAGAGTAAGGCAAGAACCCCCTTTGACTATGTTGATCTTATTATTTTAATTAATGTACTTGTTTTGTAAAATCTATTATGCATGCGTGTATGTTGCTTAAAATTTGCTATATTTGGGGATAACGGTATTTATATTCCTATTAAATGAATAATTCTCCTTGAAATATTGATATATTTACTGTTGTAGCCATTAGGGTATGCTTTAGGCAATAAATGATGTCGAATTGGGTCTTTCGAATGCGAATATTGCATAAACGCTTAGCCGGGCTCTAGTCTTTACTAAAATTTGAAAGTGGATGGAATATTGAATATGATTTGGGAGATTTTGAAATGATGGTCTCGAGGAGTTGCCTTTGTTATTTTTTTATAACAAATAAAAATAAAAAACCTAGATTACAACGTGGGCGAGTTATAATATAAACTGATGAATGTGAGAGGGTTTCTCCCATGTAGATAGAGGGAGATCCTCGCCCGGGTCAATGAAAGACCGAATGCCGGTGAATCATATCTAAGCCTAAGCGTACAACCACATGTATCAGTATGGGATGGCCTTAACTAATTAAGTCATCGAAGATTAGCCTTGCATGTTGTTAGGCCGTAGTAGTGCGAGCATGTGTGATTGCTCGAAGGAGCTCCCTTCACCAAGGTGTTGAGAACAAAGCTTGCTGACACAATGGTTAATGGCTCACTTTGATGGGAGGTACCCGAGATTGAAGTGATGATTGTCATTGCCGGGCTAGTGCATGGCTAGAACTAGATGATGTAAAGGCTTCGTTACATGCTCTAGACTGCTTACTAAAAGACCGTGAGCAGTGGTATCGACAGATGCCGGATAAACTAGAGAATTCGTATAATGTGGGTAAAGTTGTACACCTCCACAGAGTGTAAATCTATTTAAATAGCTATGCTCGTGGTGATAAGTGTGCTTAGTGATGCCTATCGGGAAATGTTGGGATGTATATTTTGATATTGTTTAATTTTAGTGTCATGCTTATGATTGAAAATAAGATGTTGATCGTAGCCAAGGAGGGTTGTGATTTGTTAGTTACCAAGTTACTTACTTGTTGTTCCTTATTTACTTACCTACTCTTTAAACTTCTGTTGTAAAATACTATGTATTGATATTGCAAATAATTTTTTTTTAATGCTGCAAACAACTTGTAGTATAGAGCATCATCCCTTTTAGCCAAACATGTATATAAATTTTGCGATACACTACAAGTCTTACTGAGTACGCAATGTACTCAATCTTACTTAAATTGTTATTCAAAGGGTGAGGATGACCAAATGTCAGACGATTCCTTCTTTGGTCCCGGTACCGGGGGTACGGGGACGAATCTTTCTAGGGTTTACTACTTGTCGGTTGATTGAGGGTTTGAATGGGAATACCGTTGAACTTTTGCATCTAAATTACTATGTTTTTGCTACTACTTCTAATACTTGATCTTTTATTTAGCCGGTCTGTCTTTGTATTGTAAACTATGTAATCGTTTAAGTTTATATACTATATTAGTTTCATGTTGTAGGTAATTGTGTATAGATGTGTATGGATGTGTATGCTAATGTTATGAATATGTGTACTAAGCACTGATCATGGGACTAGTATATACACACACGAGAATTTCGGGTATTCAACGTCCAGGATCCGACAATTCTGGATGAGGTCAAGGCCCATGGCCACCAGATCCAACGCGCGAGTTGTTGCTGAGTAGTCATCTCCTGAAAATTCTTCGATACCATAGTATAGGATCCTCGATTATTGCTAAGCAGTCAACTCCGGAAAAATTTCCTCTTTCCCTCTCCCTCTCCCATCTCAGGCGAGGCCAAGGCCCATGCCCACCAGATATGATGCGCGAGTTCTTGATGCATACTATGCAATTCGCATGAATGCTCTTTATTTGATCCCCGTATAATGTATTTCACATAACAGTAATCAAGGACTAAATTGTTGCAGGAGAGATTAACATTTGCTCAAACTTTGTCCACTAATCTACTGTAACACACACGAAGAAGATGAGGATGGAGAACACCATCAGTTTTCATAGGATTGTGGCCTACATCTTGTTGTAAAATTAGCAATTTTAGCAAATATTCATAAATAATTTCAGCAGCAATTATCATAATTAAAGCATATTTCCAGTAGCATATAAAAGACATAAAAGACATATAAACATGTAAACTTTTCACGTCAATTAAACAAGATAATATGCTCAAAAGATAGAACTACAGAACAGACAGAATCAGCATAATGCTCAGATTTAGTTTATTATTTATTGCTCTTAGATGTCGGGCTGCTCAAGATGAGATCTTAGCCTCCTCGCCACTTAGGTCAAATTTGATCACAAATTAAATATATCAATTAATCTAAAATAATTAGGCCTTGAGGTCAAATAAAATCTTGTTGATCTAATCATTCACTTAATGCAAATCACCAATTCATATTTCACTGACAATAGACAATTGAACCAACTACACAATATTTTAATTGACAAGAATATAATAGTGACAGAAAAAGGAGTCTCAGTGAAGACAGAGACCGAATGAACCACAGTGAAGATAGTGACCGAAAGTATCACAGTGAACAGAAGGTATTTACCGAATGAGACACATGCACAAAACAATAGAAACAAAAAGTAATCTACAAGCTTAAGTACTATTTATATCCAATTGATGTATTTAATTTCTATTTGACATCAAATCTTCATTGTGCATATACCAAGGCCACAGATCATACAATGCAAAGTCACCCAGTGCTAAGGTATAACAAATGTAATTTGAAACTTCCACTAGCACAACACACTAGGCATTGCAAAGCGAAAAATTAGAAATATCAAACTCATGATGTAGATGGCCCTCAAAGCCACCGAGTAGAAACCGGGCAAGGCACGCCAAATACGTTGTCTCAGAAAACCAATCGCACCGTTGTGCCACGAAGAATGGACGAGGTTGAGGGAGACACAATGACAATTCACAAACCGGGACACACTAGTGTACAAAGTCGAGGTACATAGAATACCGCACAAGAGCCATCCAAGATGCACCGGCCGAATGTACCCACGGAGCACCAAAGACCAAAAATTGAAGCCTTCTTCCACATCAAGATCAAGCCAGAGCCGGCCGAATTCCACCTCCAATCGGCGCAAGTCCAAGCCCCTCCTCCTAAACTCAATAGAGAAGAAGATGCAAGAGAGGAACCGAGATGCGCAAGGAGGAGAATCCGGTCCTCACCGCCAATGGCGTCGGGTCCAACCACGCTGATGCAGTGGCTCCCAAGCCCCAAGAACAAAACCAAATCGGGAAGAAGAAGAACCAAAATTGGGGAAAGATTGCTCAAAGTTTTTCAGGTGAAGAAAAGAGAGGAAAGGAGGCGCCTTAAGAAGAGGAAGAGAGAGGTAGCGCGGCTGCTGCCAACGGCCAGCACCCGAGGCGCCTGGACCGTCCGCGCCTCCAGCGCCGCCGCCACTCGAGAGGAGGCCGCCCGCACTCGAGGATAGGGTTGGAGACTCCGCCTCCAATCTTATTTCAACCTCTTCTCTCACCGACAGGTGGGCCCACCTTCTTTTATTTCCTTTTTCAATTTCTTATTTTCTCAATAGAGAAATTACCAAATGGCCATCAGATATACAACACAACTAGCCAACAGGAACGTGATCGTGCTTAGTTAATCCAATGTTTCAGTTCGTCATTACTGCATGTAGTAGGCGATCTAGGGATGCAATTAACGAATCATGCAAAGGGCAGAGACAGGCGTGACTCCGTCCGGGACGAGCGCTGCATGGGGCCGTGCCCGTGGAGTGCTTGTGAGGGACGAGGAGCCGGTGGTCCGGTGGGGGAAGAAGGAAATTTTAGGTGGGAACTAAAATTGCTTTAAGAGTTGTGTTGCTACGTGTTAGAATATAAGGAGGGGCCTCGAATGGTGGAGTTTAGGCCTAAGAATCAATGCATGCTTGCTAGCTTACACAATTCAAAAGATTTCGTTTTTTTAAACAATTCCCGTGATTTTGTTCAGAAGTTCGTATATATGCCTATTAGCAATTCTTTCGTTCATCCTCTCGAGGAAAATTGAACTCCTATGTAGCAGTTCGCGGTTTAAATATTGAGCTATGGATTGATTCCCCAACCTTAACAATAGTTTGAACCGGTTATCTGGTGATTGGACTACGTGTGCATTTTCCCTCTGTTGTTCTTCAGCAGAAGCATAATCCATTTTAGAAAACAACCAGGCAATGGTCAGTGAAGAAACTGATAAGAACTCTCTGAAGAAGGTACTATTCAGGGATCGACGCCCCCCTTGACCAGGGCCAAAGACCCTAAATAGACGATGCTCTTCTGCACGTAAAAAAAACTAGCTACCACCGGAGAACAGGACAGGCCGCAAACAACGGTCAGACCATTCGCGTCCGCACGTTACAATCTCGTTGTCATGGACATTCTCCCCTTATAAATTGTGTTTCCCTCCAATTCCACAGCAAGCTTGCGGCCAAGATGGCACAGAAGTTTCTCCTCGGGGGCCTGTCGGCAATCCTCGTCGTCGCGGTCGTTGTCGGTGTGGTCGCCACCGTGACCCGCTCCGGCAACAAAGCCGGCGACAACTTCGACGTCCCAGGGGAGGCCTCCCTGGCCACCTCCGGCAAGTCGGTCAAGTCCCTGTGCGCGCCCACGCTGTACAAGGAGTCGTGCGAGAAGACGCTCACCACGGCCTCCAATGGCACCGAGAACCCCCGCGAGGTCTTCCAGGCGGTCGCCAAGGTGGCGCTCGAGTCGGTGAAGGCAGCGGTGGAGAGGTCCCGCTCCATTGGCGACTCCAAGTCGAGCGACCCCATGACGGAGAGCGCGCGCGAGGACTGCAAGAAGCTGCTCGAGGACTCGGTCGACGACCTCAGGGGCATGGTCGAGATGGCCGGCGGCGACGTCAAGGCGCTCTTCAGCCGATCCGACGACCTCGAGCACTGGCTCACCGGCGTCATGACCTTCATCGACACCTGCGCCGACGGCTTCACCGACGAGAAGCTCAAGGCCGACATGCAGCACGTGCTGCGCAACGCCACCGAGCTCAGCAGCAACGCGCTCGCTATCACCAACAGCCTCGGCGCCATCTTCAAGAAGCTCGACCTCGACATGTTCAAGACCGACTCGCGCCGCCGCCTCTTGGCCAGCCAGGACGAGCAGGGACTCCCCACGTGGATGAAGGCGCCGGACAGGAAGCTGCTGGCCTCGGGCGACCGCAACCGGCCGCAGCCGAACGCGGTGGTGGCCAAGGACGGCAGCGGCAACTTCAAGACCGTCCAGGAGGCCGTGAACGCCATGCCCAAGGGCCACCAGGGCCGGTACGTCATCTACGTGAAGGCCGGCCTCTACGACGAGATCGTCATGATCCCCAAGGACAAGGTCAACATCTTCATGTACGGCGACGGGCCCAAGCGCAGCCGCGTCACCGGCCGCAAGAGCTTCGCCGACGGCATCACCACCATGAAGACCGCCACCTTCTGTGAGCCCTAGCTAGTCTTCACTACATGCAAGGAACTCCTATTCGTAAGTGCGCACGTACGGGCAATGCATATAACAAGCAACTGTACGTACGTTTCTGTGTTGCAGCCATTGAGGCGTCCGGGTTCATCTGCAAGAACATGGGGTTCCACAACACGGCCGGCGCGGAGAGGCACCAGGCGGTGGCGCTCCGCGTGCAGGGCGACCTCGCGGCGTTCTACAACTGCCGGTTCGACGCGTTCCAGGACACGCTGTACGTGCACGCCCGGCGCCAGTTCTTCCGCAACTGCGTCATCTCCGGCACCATCGACTTCATCTTCGGCAACTCGGCCGCCGTGTTCCAGAACTGCCTCATCATCACGCGCCGCCCCATGGACAACCAGCAGAACTCGGTGACCGCGCACGGCCGCACCGACCCCAACATGAAGTCCGGGCTCGTCATCCAGAACTGCCGCCTCGTGCCGGACCAGCGCCTCTTCCCCGACCGCTTCAAGATCCCCTCCTACCTCGGCCGGCCGTGGAAGGAGTTCTCGCGCCTCGTCATCATGGAGAGCACCATCGCCGACTTCATCCGCCCCGAGGGGTACATGCCGTGGAACGGCGACTTCGGGCTCAAGACGCTCTACTACGCCGAGTACGGCAACCGCGGCCCCGGCGCCGGCACCAGCAAGAGGGTCAACTGGCCAGGGTTCCGCGTCATCGGCCGGAAGGAGTCCGAGCAGTTCACCGCCGGGCCGTTCGTTGACGGCGCGACGTGGCTCAAGTTCACCGGCACGCCGCACTACCTCGGCTTCAAGGTCTAGGGCGCGCGACACGCGAGATCAAATGCATGCATAACTTATGCGTGCATGCGCATGCACACGAGACTGAGGTGACACGTGTGTGTGTACCAATGTGTGATGACCGAGACGTGCAAGACACCTGAGAAAGTGTGAGGTGAGGTGCGGTGCGTCTTGTGGGAGGGCTGACGTTTGTGCTTTTACCACCTTTCTTTTCTTTTTCTTTTTGGTGTTTCTCGATCGATCTCTTGGGGAATTTCTTCTGTAAAAGAAATGTGCTTTGGAAAATGATTGTACGTTGTCACGCTAATTATTTGAAACTGTAATATTCGAATGCCCATTAGCAGTGTTTTTAATTGATTCACGATTCTATAGTTCTTTCCCGTACAAAAATGGAGTACAGTATAGCATCATATTAATTTTAGCACAGTTCCTTTATGTTTCCGTTGATTCTTTCTTTATGCATTGAACATGGATTTTCAAGGGGAAAAAAGGGGAAAGACTTGCTGCCACGTTGCTGCCGATAATCTTCATGCATTCGCTTATTGTTTTGAGTCAAAGCAAACATCCAAAGCAAGCATTTACGCCTCACTTAATTATCTAGTTGTATTCTGGCATAAAACTATATCCTCTAACGCGTGACTCCCGGATGTAGGAAAATTACAAATCGCAATGAACTCGAGTAGAAATCTCGGCCATCTCATACGATACGTGTCACCCCTCAGGATGTATGACCTCCTTGCCAGTGTCTCGATCGCTCGCCTCCTACAAAAGGATCCCCTCCTCTTGTGCGCTCACCGTCTCTCATATCTACTTTCCTTTCCTTGCCGGCGTCTCCAAAACTTCAACCAGGCCACCACACTCATCTCTGAAGAAGATGAGTTCAATCCAGAGGCATGAGTCCTTTGACGACGTCGATTTCTGCCTCTCGGATGACTTTCTCGAGGCACCTACCCTCAGCAGCAGGGATATTGAACGTGCTAGGGTATTATTTGTATGCTCAATTTCAGTATCTGCTTATAGTTTTTATGTGTTGAATCGTGTCGCTTTTCGCGCCTTTTTTCAAATAACTTTTCGCTACCTTTTTCCATTTTAAATGTTAAAAAATAAACCGTAATTTTCTGCATTTTTTTTGTTGTGTTCGTTCATTTCTGATATAGCAGCATGTTGGTCATATTTTAGGCAGGTTACATTTTGAGTCATGGTATCTTTCATTCATGGATCCTTATATTAGCTCTTGTGTATTTAGTACTTACTTGGACACCTCAAACAACATAAGAGTAAATTTGAAAAATAGGCCCAAATTTGAAAACGGCAACCCAAATATGATATTGGATTTCTAACTTGTGCTCTAAGGCGGCGTTTCGTATAGACAAGAGATTGATTCAGAGTAGTAAAAAAATGCAGCAAAGATACTGGCACAGAAGTCATATGATCTTTCCATTCCAGTTGTTTTTTATGCAATCAAATATGGATATATTTTCACGAGCCTGCGCGTTGTTATGCTCCGTTATAGTAGTATATTTTTCTACCGCATTTGCTGCGGTAGTATTAATTGACTTACTACCTTCTCTGGAGCAATTACCTAAGTTTTACTCAATTCGCTGCAGGAGCAAGCTCTGAAGGTGCTGAAAACCAAGTCCCCCGAAGAGGCTTTCAAGATTTTCACTGAGGTACTAATGCACGCCATTTTACAAACTAGTTTAACTTGTATAGATCCAAGGTGGTCATGAGCAAAGTTTGCTCCCATGTTGCAGGTTGGGAATCCTCTCGGAGAGAAGGTTGAGAGCGTGAGGCCTCCAGAAGCTGGCGACGGCAAGCCCAAAACCTCCGCGCCGCCGCCAAAGAATTGAGAGCTAGCTCCGGATCAACAAACCAAGGCCTGCCGCTGTAGTGTGATGCCTGCTTGGTATCAAAATAGCAACTAGATTAGTATACAAATTTCAACAAAACAATAAATTGATTTTGGAATAAAAATAAAATAAAATTAGCATTTTGATTTTGATACGAATTCCGAAGTAAAATCTATAAGTAACCGTAATTCGGCATAAAAATTAATAATTGGATTAGTTTACGAATTCCAACAAAAAAATTGAAATTAGGGACAACAAATAAAATAAAATTTGTAATTTGATTTCCATACGAATTCCAAAGTAAAATCTCTTAGTAACTAAAATTTTGAATAAATTAAATATAAGTTATAATGAGGATATCGTGAGTGGTGTCAGAGGAGACCATAAAAGAGTGCAATAACGTCGATCTATCCTACAAGAAGACATTGATTCACAAGGAAGCGAATAAATGAGGCAGCGGATAGCCGAGGCAGCAGCGATGAAGATGAGAACAATTCAATGTTGCTCACCTTAGCTGTTCGACAAGGACAATGTCGTGCTACTCGCTGGAGCCATTGAAAAGAAAGACCAGAGTCAAAGGAGCCAAGTGTTGTGACGACGAATGGTGAGCATCGGCGTTGTTGAAGAAGTCAATGACCAAAGAAATTCAATAATGGGGAAGACATAATATAGAGGAGATGAAGCTTTGGATTAAAGACGAGCTATCGACGATATGTGACCATCGGGTAGCTAGGAGCATGCCATCGTTGGTGAGTGACATGGCGTCACCAGCGATGGCGAGCAGATTCCCCCCATCGTTAGACAACGACTAAGGTAGATATACCGACATTAGTGAAGATGGGAGGTCGTCGCAGTTAGTGAGGAAGCCACATCATTGAGTTGGATAACGTCGAAGAAGAGGAGCGAAGAAGACATCGAGCATAGATAACATCATGCATGTGTATATACATGCATGCATCCTATGAATAGAAGCATGGGCTCGGAGTAGAGATAGTGCAACGGTAAGGAATAGGCTTGGGGCCACTGGAGAGAGTGCGACAGGTGTGCCGACAGGGATTGACGATATTTGCACGAATATACGTGTAGATATCACAACGGTCATCATTAAGCGATAATTGGAGAGAAGTAGAAGATATCTGTGTGGTAGAGTGTTGCATTGGAAATGGTAGCAGCTGAGAGCGATCAAGAATTGGGCTTGCTCTTGGAGGTTGAAGCAGAAAAATTGTGGCAGGGAGAAGAGATAGAAGACACACGGTTCAGTGGGGCAATCGATGTAAGGGAAAATAAGTTCAAGGTAGGTCGTCCATGGTACATTGGTGTATATGTGGGCAATGTACTCTAATACCATGTAAACTAATAAGATAGTTTTGTTGCACATATAATCAATGTATTGCTTGAGATTAATAGAGGTACATGTGCATGCAAACATTTTGGAAAAGAGTTAAGGGCATGCAACTACATGATGTATACATAATGGAGAGTGATAACTTATTATACTCATAATTTTCTTTCATGAAAGCTCATACTTCAATTACGTTACTCAAGTTGCATTTTCCTTCAAGCTTCTATTGTCATTTTCTAATATTTATGATATCTTAAAAAATCTAAATAGCTACAAGATACGTAAATATATTCTGAAGCATCTAAGTTATATCATTTGTCTCTACAAACTTTAAAATAAATCTAGCCGCGCAAATATGCGAACCATCCTACTAGTTGTATATGTGCTATATATACATGAGAAAAGGAAGGCACAGATTGTGGCCTCTTTCCTCCAATTCTTTCATGGTATCAGATTGCATTCGTTCCTGACCGCATAGCTTCCGCATCCTCCCGCGCCTCGGTCATCTTCTTCGGCCGCGTCTACCCCTCCCACTGACAACCATGAGTGATGACAAGGGTGCAACATCCTCCTTCCACTTCCTACCATCGACAAACATGGGTGACGACAAGGGCGCAACCTCCAATCCCCCGCCCATCTTTGGGCCCAGGCAGTTGCCGTCCAGAACATCAAAATCGTTGTTCTGGTAACCCTAGACCTCAAGGCGTCGAACTATGCCAAGTGGCGCACCTTCTTCATGGTGGCCATCGACAAGTTCACTCTCGCCAACCATGTCACGATGACGACCCCACCCGCCGACGAGGAGTGGAACTGCCTCGACTCCACCATGCTCCATTGGCTGTATAGCTCTGTCTCCCATGAGATTCTCGACATGGTGATGGAAACAACTACCAAGGCCTACGCCGTTTGGATCCGCATTGAGGCACTCTTCTGGGACAACCAGAAGGCCCGGGCTCTCTACCTCGGGCAGGAGTTCCGCAACTTGATGCAAGGCGACTGATCCGAGTCGAACTACTTCTAAAAGCTCAAGACCCTCGCCGATGCCCTTAACGATGTCGGGTCCCCCGTAACCGACGAAACCCTAGTACTCAACACTTTCAAGGGACTGAATCCAAAGTTCGACAACGTGGCCACCCTAGTACCATTGTTGACCCCCTTCCTGAGCTTCATCTAGACCCGCAATCTTCTTCTTCTTCAGGAGTTAAAACCCACCAATGGTGGCACTGACTCCTCCTCGGCCACTGCCTTCTACAACAACAACAAAGGTGACGGCAATGGAGGACACAACACCGACTGGCACGCTAGTGGCGCTCCGTCCGATGGCAACCGTCACAACGGCGGGCAGTATGGCAGTGGTGGTGGTTACACCAGCCACAGCAACGCCGGCTATGACAACACCGGCTATGGCCATGGTGGAAATGGCGATGGCAACGGCAAGGGAATGGGCAAGAAGGGCAACAGCGGAGGGGGCCAGTAGTGGCCCTCGATGTACAATCCCTCGACGGGGGCCATCCACATGTGGCCCATGTCCGGTTCCGATAGTCCCGTCGGAGTGCTCGTTCTGCGCCCTAGCGTTTGGCATCTCGCCCCTCTGCGCACAGCTTCATGGCTATGCCCCAGCCGCCCCAGTCCTATTCCAGCACCCAGGGTACACCATGTAGCCGTGCATGCCGCCGAGCTTCCATCAGCTGGGCGCGCCACAAGGCAACCACCCACCATCCGTCTACCAAGCACGCCATCCTAGGATTCATCGACGCTCGTGAACCACTTCAACACCATGACTCTCAAGCCGCCTACCACGGACTGGTTTATGGACACGAGCGTCATGGCACATATGTCTGTCGATGCTGGTAATCTTCAACGCCTCTCTTCTCGCCCTCTTTTTCGGCATGTTGTTGTCGGTGACGGTTCCACTCTCCCCGTCACAAATTCTGATCATGCCACCCTTCCATCTCTTTGTCCTAATCATCCTCTCCATTTACGCCATGTTTTAGTCACCCTTCGCATAATCAAAAACCTCATTTATGTTCGTCAATTCACATCCGATAATAATTGTTCTATCGAGTTTGACCTTCATGGCTTTTCTGTGAAGGATCTTCCAACCAAGAGCGAGATTCTCAGGTGTAGTAGCACGAGCGACCTCTACTCATTCTCCTGCCCTTCTCCATCACCTCACGCTCTTGCCACCTCCACCGACACATCCATCCTTTGGCATCGACGACTTGGACACCCCGGTCACAGTGCTCTCCGTCGCCTCACGCATTCCTCCGCTATTCCATGCAATAAAGAAATAAGAGATAGCGCTGTGTGTCATGCTTGTCAATTTGGGCGCCATGTTCGGTTGCCATTTTTTTGCTTCATTTAGTCGTACTACTCGTCCATTTGAACTTGTTCATTGTGATATTTGGACCTCTCCCACTGAGAGTGTTTTGAGAAATAAATATTTCCTAGTGATTCTTGATGATTACACACATTTTCTATGGACGTTCCCTTTACAACTAAAATCTGGTGTGTTTAACACGATCTCTTCTTTCCGCGCACTAGTTGCTACTCAGTTCGCCACCACTTTGCAAGCCATACAATGTGACAATGGTCACGAATTAAATAACAATATGCTTCATACCCTAGCATCTGTGCATGGCATCCATATCTGTTTTTCATGTCCATACACCTCTCAATAGAACGGCAAATCCGAACGTGTCATTCGTACCATAAACGACATAGTTTGCACACTTTTTTCAGGCATGCATGCCTCCTAAGTTTTGGGCGGAAGCCTTACGTGCCGCTACATATCTTCTCAACAGACTCCCCACCAAAACAATTTTGGAACCCTCTCCCTTCTTTGCTTTTTTTTTTCGAATAGAACAATCATATTCCCACTTGCGCATCTTCGGTTGTTTGTGCTATCCCAACATAGTCGCAACTATGCCACACAAACTAGCTCCTCGATCTGTTGCATGCATATTCCTTGGTTATTCTTCTAATCACAAGGGAAATTGTTGCATGGATCTCTCATCCTGTCGCCTCATCATTTCACGTCATGTCATCTTTGATGAGTCCACATTTCCTTTTGCTCAAGCAAATCCACCACTTTCCGATATTTATGATCTCCTGTCGGATTGTGATCCTCTTGCCCACCTGCCCCTGCCCGCACCAGCTTCTCCACCTGCCACGGCAGCTCCCGTCCCTGCCGTGTCAACTCTCGAGCCTGCTGTGGCAGCCCTAGCTTCTCTACCTGCCGCAGCAGCACCCGTTCCTACTGCGTCCACTCTCGCGCCTAATGCGGCATCTCCCGTCTCTGCCGCGACAACTCCAGCACCTGCCGTGGCAGCCTCAGCCCCTGCTGCACACGCACCACCTCCTGCCCACCCCATGTAGACGTGCCGTAGAGCAGGCCTCCTCATCCCCCTGCCCGTGCACCTCAACCTCCATGCCATTTCTCTCGGCATGTCTTCACCCATCCCCAAGACAGTGCGTAGCGCACTCAAGGATCCAAACTGGCACACAACTATGGTTGCCGAATATCAAGCCCTCTTGAGCAATAACACATGGGATCTTGCGCCACCTCCTTCCAATGCAAACATCATCTCCAGGAAGTGGATCTTCCAGCATAAACTGAAACCGGATGGCGCCCTTGAGCGTTACAAAGCATGATGGGTTTTGCGGGGCTTCTCTCAAGCCCAAGGGGTGGATTTTGATGAAACATTTAGCCTGATTGTCAAACCGGCTACAATTCGGATTGTTCTT
This sequence comes from Phyllostachys edulis, assembly GCA_036346405.1. Taxonomy (NCBI): domain Eukaryota; kingdom Viridiplantae; phylum Streptophyta; class Magnoliopsida; order Poales; family Poaceae; genus Phyllostachys; species Phyllostachys edulis. Next base: position 42,910,568 of record CM070552.1, on the reverse strand, counting down.
TCCATAGCTCTCTCCAACAGTTGGCCAATTCATCAACTCAATGTCAAAAATGCTTTCCTACATGGCACTCTCTTCGAGGCAGTGTTTTGTCACCATCCTACTGGATTCATTGATTCATCACGGCCAAACTATGTGTGTCGCTTGAATCGTTCTCTCTATGGCCTAAAACAAGCTCCCCGTGCTTGGTACCAACGCTTTGCGACATACATTGAGACCGTCGGCTTTGTCTGCTCAAAGTCCGATACCTCTCTCTTTGTATTTCACAGCACGTTGGGTACAGCCTTTCTCCTTCTCTACGTTGATGATATTGTCTTGACAGCTTCATCGCCATGACTCCGTGAGCGAATCATCGCCGCTTTCATTTGCTCTCAATTACGAGTTTGCAATGACAGACATGGGGGATCTTCATTACTTTCTTGGGATCGCCGTCATGCGCATCTCCTCCGACCTTCTTCGATCGCAATCCAAGTACGCTGTGGAGATCATTGAGCGGGCTAGCATGGCAACATGCAAGTCTTCGCCACACCGGTGGACACATCGCCCAAGCTGGCGACCGACGCCGGTTCTCTGGTTGTGGACCCAACGGCATATCACAACCTTACAGGGGAGCTGTAGTACCTTACCTTTACACGCCTTGACATCGCCTACGCCGTGCAGCAAATATATCTCCATATGCACGACCCACGAGAACATCATCTCTTGCTGATCAAACGCGTACTCCAGTACATCCAGGGGATGCTACATCATGGTCTCCATCTCACGTCATCACCACCCGACGCCCTGATCGCCTACACTGACACAGAATGGGTAGGCTGCCCAGACACGCGACGCTCCACCTCCGGCTACTGTGTTTTCCTTGACGAGAACCTTGTGTCTTGGTCGTCCAAACGATAACACACGGTCTCTCGTTCCAGCACGGAGGCAGAGTATCGAGCAGTGGCCAATGCTGTTGCTAAAGCTAGTTGGGTTCACCAGCTACTTCAGGAGCTTCGACGTCATCTAGCTACAACTATAGTCATCTTCCGCGGCAACGTCAGTGCGGTATACATGTTGTCAAACCCTATTCAACATCAACGCACCAAACACATCGAGATCGACTTGCATTTCGTCCGTGATCGTGTTGCCCTGGGGCACGTGCGAGTTCTTCACGTACCGTCGTCACGCCAGTGCGTCGACATCTTCACCAAGGGGCCGCCGTCCTCACTGTTCCTAGATTTCGAGACAGTCTCATCGTCCATGTTCCTCCTGCTGTGACTGCGGCACACTGTTAGGCAATATATTTGTCATGTCATGTAATTTGGACTAACCATAATTAGGAGGATAAGTATAGCATGTAATCCGGCTATCCGGCTATTTATGGTCAGGATCAGCACGGATTTCATCCTATGTAATCATTGTATATATGCCATATATACATGAGAAAACGAAGGCACAGATTGTGGCCTCTTTCCTCCAATTCTTTCACGCAGAGTCTTTTTTTTTTTTTGAAAGAAAAAATCCCTCTGATTTATACAGTATAGTTGTATAGCATTGTCACATATACGCAGAGTCAACCGTGGGCATACATAGGCTGAGCCCATTGGAAACATATAGGCCGGCCCACTTTGCAAATACGAAGCTAAGTAAACGGTTTGATCATCGCCCAAGCCATACCCGCCGCGCCGCCGGCCTAGCCCAGCCTAATAAAGACATACACTCGTTTGGTTTGATTTCCCCAATGCCATCAGCATCGCAAGCCCCACTGCTCATTACCGGATCGATACCAGATTATCACGTGGAAATAGAGTTGAAGCCTAACACAATCCGAACCCCGTTTGCTGTATAGGGTACCTAACCTTATCACATCGATCTAAACATTATATGATAAACTAAACTAGTAGAGCGGAGGCACAAAACAATTAGCGTCGGGTCTCAATCTTGACACACCAACCTCATCAACTCTACATTTTAACATCATCTCCTAATCCAGAGGTCGTTATTAATTTTCCCTCCAAACATGCACCGAGAATCAATCGTACAAAGTCACGAGTGACAAGTAATCGGTGGTACAAGTACAGCCTAACCTAGCTAGAAGGAGAACTTGAAGACCATGTCGTGCTTGTACACCTGGCCGGGCCTCACCGTCTGCGACGGGAACTCGGGGTGGTTCACGGCGTCCACGTACCCCTGCGTCTCGAGGCAAAACGCGCCGTACTGCCTGTACACCTTGCCGTCCTTCCCCTTGGTGTTGTTCAGCCAGTTGCCGGTGTAGAGCTGCATGGCCGGCTGGTTCGCCCACAGCTCCAGCGCGCGGCCGGAGGCGCCGTCCCGGACGGCCGCCACCCTCCGCATGCCGTCGCCGTCGATCACGTAGTTGATGTCGTAGCCCGCGATTCTGCCGCCCATGACATGCCGGATGCGCGCGCCGATGGGCGTCGGCGCTCGGAAGTCGTAGGGCGTGCCGGCCACGGGCGCGACGCGGCCCGACGACGGCAGGAGCTCCTCGTCCAGCGGGGTGTACCGGGACGCGAAGAGCTGGAGCGTGTGGCCCAGGACGTCGCCGCTGCCGTGCCCGCCCAGGTTCCAGTACGTGTGCTGCAGGAAGTTCACGGGCGTCGCCTTGTTCAGCGCCGTCGCGTTCATGCGCACGCTCAGCACGTACGGGCTCGAGAGCTGGTACGTCACGTACGCGTCCAAGTCTCCCGGGAATCCTGCTTATCAGTTGCAAGCATTATTACATCAATTTACATCATAAAACTGTGGGATAAAAATGTTATGCACACGAGCCATGGCTTTCATCTCGAGAGGGATTGTATCACTGTATTGCTTCGTACCTTGCTCTCCGTCAAAGCTACGGTAGTACAGCGTGATGTATGGGGAGTCGCCGCCACCATCATACTCCTTCACCGTCCAAATGACTTTGCTGAACCCTCTGTGACCACCTGAACGCGACGTGCATTAGCGAGTTAACAGCCCATCCCTTTCACCGTGCATCATGGGGTTCATTCCCAGCATGACAATCCTATCACGAAAGCAAGCTGCAAGCATACCGTGAATCGCGTTCCTGCCGTCGTTGATGTACGTATGATAGACCTTCCCATCGAGGACGAACCTGCCCCTGGCTATCCTTTGCGCCACGCGCCCGTTCAGCGGCCCGAAGTAAGAAGTATCGTTCTGATTGTCAAGAGCAAGATTCAGAGCACAACTTGAAACGAGGTGTTTAAATTAGGACAGCGGCCGGCATCGCAATGGTGACCGCTGGTTAGTTGGCGGAAGATTTAGCTCGTGGTTGGACAATTCTCTGGGTGGGATGCTATTCTAATTTCTGACCATGCCATTGTTGGACTAGTAAAACAAATGCAAATCTGAATGCGACACAAAGGGAGAAAAGCTAACAAAGCAATCCATTATCAGAAGAAGTTCTTTTAGAGAAAATTGTTAATTGTCTCATATGGTGGGTGGTGGGTGGGCAGTCTATTCCTGGGTAACATGGCCACTACAAGAAGAATTGCATCCAGCTATAATTGTCTGTTGATTCATTTGTTTACTCACGGAGTCACGGTTTTTCTCCTCTTGTGCTTCACTTTCTCTTCTTTGTATTTTCTATAGCTATATCATAACGGCGTATGAGATATTCAGCATGGGATGCAGGGACGGAAAGTTTCATTATCTTTAAGAAGGTATTTAATGTATAAAGAAAAGAACATTTCAAAGCAAAGGACCAATTGGTGAGTAGTTGAGGTCTTGACTCTTGACAAGTTTACTACAGGGTATTCAACAAACAATGCATGATGCCACGCCAATTATGAAGTTGAATCATATACGCCTCAAAATTGTCATGTAAAAACTGCACTAATTGAACTATAAACATGTAATCATAATCAATCAGCTAACAAATGCAACCGAGTAAACTTGGATACCGAGTGATCGCAAAATGAATCAATGAAGAAGGGGAGCAGTTCATATATAAGCTATGAACCGAAAAGAAGAAGCAAAAGGAGGACTGGCGCAATGTTCTGAGATCAATCTACATATGAAATAGACGGGGAATTCACCCCAAGCCACTGGAGCAATCTTAAAAAGATGGATGAATGGAAGAGCAATTAATCCTAAGAGGGGTTCGGTGATCTTACAACATATTCAGCAATGGTGTCCTTGCCAAGGACAACATCAGCCAAATTCCCTACAAAAGAAATCCTGCACATTATGTTTGGCGCACATAGAGAGAATCAATAAAATCCCAACAATGAACACGAGAGAAGACAGCAGCATCCTTGGAGGCAAGAAAACCATACCTTTGGAATCAGGAAGAACGACTGACATGATTATGGCTCCCCAGTTGGTGACCTTGACGGAGAAATCCCCCTTCCTGAGCACATAGACGCCAACCATCTTCCTTGCATCGGCACTACTGGCCAGTGCAGAGGCCACAAGGCACAAGAGCGCGAGGAACAGTGGAGCTCTAGCCATTGGCAGCCAACACTAGTACAGTGCTAGGTAGGCTAGCACGCAAGAAGACGGCTCAGAAGATGCAGGTACTGAACCGAGCTACAGAAGACCGGAGGAGTGGGTAGTTATCGCCTAATATAGACAGGCACCATAAGGCAGGTACAATGCAAAGTGCTTATGCACAGGTTCTTAAAGAGAGAAGGTATTGCTACATCATTAAGCACTTATATAAAAATTATCTTTTTCAATGCAAGTAAATCCATACAGATGCTTAAATGATCCCTTCAATGCAAATCCTTTAGTTTTTTTTTGTTACCTTTTGGAATATAAAAAAAATGAAGTGTGCTTGAGCTGAGTGGTAAGCTACCTCATCCACTAGGCTGCTACTCATCTACGGTGCTGCTACTCATTCTCATCCACTCATTCTTTACAGCCCCCCCCTCTCTCTCTGTCTGATATGCTCTTCTACTTCAGCACGACTCCGGCACGATGGGGTCCAGGTGGGCTGGGGCGAGACTGGAGATGGGGGAGACCGGAGATGGAGGAGACGGGGGAGCGGGACTGCGGGAGATAGGGGAATGGGATGCGGCTCTCGGACTCTCTCAGTCGCTCGGACTCTCTCCTATTTATTTTGCTTGCATACTTGCGTAGTAAATTCTGAGCAGTAGGCCAGTAGCGTAGGCGCGTAGGGTCATGGCCGGGTGGCTGATAAGCTGTGCAAGTGTGTGAGTTGTGACTTGTGACACAGACAAGCAAGCAGTAGCATTGCCTCCTTTTTATCTCTCTTTTGGTCCATGGACCACCATGATGCAATGAAAATTATATATGAGCATCGCTACACAAGATGCAAAGTATATATTAAATGAGTATTGCTCTGCGCCTATGCCTATTAGCCTATACACACGATACGAAGCATACAGGCTAGCTAGCTGCCTATTAGATTTTAGCTCTCTTCGTCTTCTTCGCCAAATAGCCAGTTCACCTCTTCGGTTCTTCCTTCCCCAGTCCACTCTTTACCGGCAAAGCTCCTCCGATCCTCCCCAAATCCGCCTCCCACTGCCGCGCCAGCGACAGGGGAGACAAGACGAAGGACGGCAACGGCGAGAAGATGGATCCGCACTTTCGCAGCTGCCTCCTCCCCTACATCAGCTCCCTTCCCGACAGCGGTTCGGGCGGCCAGTGGCGGAGGCGTAGGCCAACGGTGGCGTCTCCCGCCGTCCACTTCAGCAGCTGCAGCGGCGCTGCCACGACGTTCTTCATGTGGGTGGTGCGGTCCCGCGGATGCCTGACAAGGACCACCACGGCGCGGCGCGCGCGCTACCGCGGGAGTTCCCGCCGGCCGAGCGAGGGCTGGTGGTGGAGGGATGGGCGCCGCAACGGCGCATCCTGTCTCACCCTTCCTGCGGCGCGTTCCTGACGCATGCGGGCTTTTTCTCACTACCTTCACTCCTTCTCTCTCTCCAAAGCAACCAGCGATGCAAGCACCTGTAGGCAGAAAAGTTATTTTTGGGCTGAAAGCACCGGCTAAGGAATCGATGCAAAAAGAAGCAGCGTTTCCACTCTCCAAGCACCGAACTCATGCTGGCTACAAAAAAAAATCCGGTTTTTTCCCTTAAGCATCTCCCTAAGCACTCCCATTGTGCATGCCCTAAAGGCTGCAAGGCGATTTGGATGAGTTTGAAGTGCACTTGATCTAGAGATCCGCATGCTCGCCGCCGCCGGTCTAAAAGAAACGAGGTCAGATCTCTGGGCTGGGCCAGCGCTAGCAGGCGCGTGCGTTCGCGCCTACTCCGCGTTTTCCTCGTCTCCTAGCTCCCCGTGTGTGTCGGCACCAGATCTGTTCACAGACGAGCTGGCCCGAGCTTGACCCTATTCGGGCCGGGGTTGGGACTGGAATTTGGTCCTAAAAGCCCGGTCCGGAAGCTCAAAAAATTGAATAAAAATATTGAAAATCTATTTTTTTTAATTCTGAAAATGAATTAAATATCACTTGTTTATTCTAAAAAATGATTAAAATAATATATTTAAATCGAAATTTGAATTTTCGGGCTGGGCTCGAGCCTGCCGATTTGAGACCAGGCTTTTCAAGCCTGGCTCAGCCCGGCGTTTGAATAGCTCTAGTCGGGACCGGAGCTACGTTCAGAACCTACGTGTACAGTACACTATTCTCTAAATCAGTAAATAGTTTATACAGATACATTGTTGTATCATACACATACATCACGCATACTTAATATTACACAACACATAAGTAGACCGTACAGTTATTTGTTTTACAATACGAGTTGGACATGCTAAATACTTAACACAGAGTTTAGCACAGAAAGCAGAGGTAGATGCAGAATCAGATAACAAAAGGGTGGATCTATCGGTATTGTCCATAGGCAAGCGAATAGGGGTCCTGACCTACATCCCGTCATCGTCTCCCCCTTCTGGTCCAGACGTGGCGAAGTAGGCATAGGGGTTTTGGTCATACGGCTCTGAGTTTAATTATAGCAAACGAGCCTGAGTACACAATCGTACACCGCGGGCCAACACAAAAAATATAATTATAATAGATGCAAGGCTGATCAAAGGAAATACTTGAGGTTCTTTTATTTGCATAAAGCCACCATTGGAATAGATTTAGTAGTAGACGAGTTTTGAGATCTAGTATTGTGACAAGCAAGCTTTAATAAAACAGTTTTGCTAAACAACATTCGACTGTTTTCTTTTGTCAAAATAGTCAAATTTTCATCCGTCTGATATGCTTTGATATTTGCACTTCTTCTTATCTGATGAATTGGGCCCGAATTTATTATGATTTTTTTTCAGAACATAACGGGTTCACCACATTGCCGTATTTTGTTGGTATAGAATTTTTTTTGTCTTTGTTTTTGCTCAATCTCTCAAAGTATATGTTAGATTTTGAATTATGGGAGGGAAATATGAGTTATTAAGACTTTCGAGAATAATTATAGTGACCAAAAACAAAAATTACATAAATAATTTACTATAATTTATGTATAATGAAGTTGTGAATGAACTAAAATTTGACTATTTTGGGCTGAGAAAACAGTCGAATCTTATATAGACGGACCCTTAATAAAATTGAGTAATATTGTATAATACTAGCGAAGGTTCCATCCACCTGCTAGCGGAGAATGGTTCCCGAAATTTTCATACACACACGAGTAGAATATGGTTCCATCCACCTTATGCTATGTAACATCCCAAAATTCACTTTCTCTAAAATTTAATTTCAAATTAATTAATTAAAAATGTCTGGATTTTGTTTTGATCTTATCTGTATTTTATGTGTAATTCTGGAAGGAAATCTCAAAATTCCAATTTCCCACTCAAATTCTAAAACTCCATTTCCAATCTAAAAATTCAAATTCAAATCTCCAAAAAAAAATATTCGTTCTAGTTTTTCGGTCCAATCTATTTTTGCACTTTTCTCTTTTTCTTTATAAAAAATAAAATAAAAAATCCAATTCACATTTGGTCACCCATCCTATCCCTTCTCCCAAACCAACTCGCTTAACTACAAGAAACTCTTCAGTGTGTTACCAAAATGCCTTTTGTTTCATTTGTTTGTATCTTCTCTTTTATTGTGTTATTCTTTATTCTTTCTCTCTCCTTTCATCTTCAACCCCTAGAACGTGGCTTCATATTCTTTCTTTTCCTTCGTGGCATGCAGAGTTGACATGGCTGTCGGCTGTGCCTCCAACAACCACCGCCGGCCCCAACCACCTTGCCGCCGGCAGCATCGCCCCTCTCCCGGCCGAGCCCGCCCCGGCCCTCCCCTCCTTTCCCTCTTGCCTCCCCTTCCCGTGCGCCCACTATAGCACCGAGAGAACTCCATGCAGCCATAAATGGTCGTCGGCCATTTTTCTCCTCGTTCTCCTCACTCAAATATCCAAAATCAATTCTGTTTGAAGCGAAATGACCGTGTCTTTATCACCCACATCATACAACCATCAATTTTACGTTTCCACCATCAATTGCATTCCATTTGGTCATTTCTTCCCGTTCTTCTCTTGCAAACCAAAAATTGAAGCATTATTCCCCGACTGTTTCCCATCATCTCAAGCGTCCCCTTCGCATTATAAAGAGAGCATCACGTGTGCCCATCTCTCCTCTTCGATTTGTGTAACATCCCAAATGCCTAAACAGGTGTTTGTTTCAAATGTAATTAAATGTGTAGAAATTAAAACTTTTTCTCACCTCTTGAAACCCCTATATTCACATGTAATCCTTGTCCAAGAGTTGTGTTATCCAAAAACATAAAGCTCTTGTTGACCAAAAGTCAAACTCATTTTCTATTCATCTTAAATCTTGTGCCAAACAATTGGTAATATTTTCCTTGGTCCTAGAGATGATGTAGGACCTCTCTGAAAAATATCATGGGTTATAAAACTTGGTTGATAATTTTTGGAGGTAAAACAATTCCTTGAACAGCCTTCATGAATTTCCTGAGAAAAATGCATTGCATAAGAACCTCTGGGAATTTTATGTAAGGTTAATCTTTATGTCAGCAAGCTCCAGTTAAAATTTCATAAATTTTGGAGTTGAATTGCTATCCCAAACAATTCTGCTAAGTCTCGCTTATTAAAAATTAAATTTGTTAAGGGTGCACTGCTCCTTGGGTCGAACTGCTTTGCAAAGTCGGGTCCAAATTTCAAATTTCATCGTATTTCCTACCTCGGTGAGGTCACACTCTTGGATAAAAAATCCATGGCCATGACCTCCTCACCGCCAAACCAATCTAACCTCCCACTTGTTGAGGTCAGAACTGCTGGATTCAAATCCAAAGATCACGACCTCCTCCTCTCTTGTCAGGCTCAAGTCCTCCCCACTCATCGAGGTCATTGCCGTGGATCAAAGATCCATGGCCATGACCTCCTCTCGCTATCAAACCACCCGACCTCCTTTGCACTCACTTGAGGTCGAGCCGCTGGATTCAATCCAAAGGCCACAACCTCCTCTCGCAAACCATCACAATGAGGTCCTTCCATTTGTTGAGGTCGTGGCCGCTGGATCGATCCAACACCCACGACCTCCCGCTGCTATCGCCGCACTGCACCTCCCCATCTTGTGTGTGCGCCGTTAGATTTAAAATCTCTGACCCACGACCTCCTCAGGCGCTATGCGCAAGCTCAGGACCTCCCATTTGGTTGTGTGCCCTTAGATTTAAATCCAAAGGCCATAACCTCCCCCTCACTTATCAAAGTCGCGTGCGCTTAAGTCCTTCTAGCAGTCCGCACTGCTAGATTTAGATCCAACGCTTTGGACCTCTGTCCCTTTCTCCACTTGCGCATCCTCAGCCAAATCGGAGGGCCACGACCTCCCGTCCAAATCGTGTGGCCGGGACCTCCTCCCGCCACTTAAAACTTAACGGTTCAAAAACAAATCTGATGGCCAGACCTCCCATCCTCTCAATCTAACGGTGGGCTTGAGGTCCTGTTCTTCTCTAGCTTGGGCTCAAGTGCGGCCATGGCAGAGGGAAGGTCACCAAGTCTTGTCCAACGGCTCGCTCTGGCGCATTAAATGCGTGTCACCCCTTCCGCCCACTTGGCCATGCTCGACTACCTACTCTGTCCCTCCATCTTGTCTACTCCATGGACCTCCCGTGGACCTCCCTCGGCTAAGCTCACCATGAGCTTAACCCATGGTGCAGACTTCTTTTGCCCTAGGTATAAAACCTCCCCACTGTCGCCCTTGGTTTCTTTTTCACACCATCGCCGCTTTTGCTTGCACCTCTGTGCTTGTAAACTCAAACCACCCGAAGCTCTCCTTGGCCGCCATTGTGGGAGCTTGGAGCTCCTCGGTGGACAAGGGTCCCTGGAGTTTTCCTCTCTTTCTCAGTGCTTCAATTTGTGCCATTCCCTCTGTGACCAAGTCCTAACTCGCTTAGTTGGGCATTTACAGAGGTGGACCAAGTGGAGCTTGAGCCGAGCTTTGACCGTGGAGCACCCTTCTTCACCAACGCCGGTTCTTCCTCCTCGACCTCCGAGCACCTCTGACCTCCAGTAATCTTCCCGGTAATCCCTAGGCGCTTGGCACACGCTTGATTGTCGCTCACGAGCTCAATGTATTGTCATTGTCTTTTGGCCCGTGCTTGTCACCTTGGCCATCTCGGCCACGGCTGCTCAAAGCCGCCGCCGTGCCGAGAGTTGGTCCACTGTGTGCGCAACACTATTGCGCACACAATGGTACCTTGGTGGTCGCCATGAGGTCTCGCATCGCCGCATTGCTCATGTCTTTACGGTGATCATTTTTGTCGGAATCGACCACCCCGCGTGTCATTAGGACAAAGATTTGGGGCGTAAATGCTCCCAATGATGGAGCATTTATCACCGCCTTAGCGCTCGACCTCCTTGTGTCTCGCGCGACCTCCTCGTTGTCCCGCCGCAAGACATCTCAATGTCCGCGTCTTGCTACTGCAAAGCGCTTATATGTTGATCTGGCCGCCCAAGACCTCCTCCGAGGAGATCTTGAACGCCCAGACCTTCCTTGCGCAATCATGGCCGCCTGCACCTCCACCGGAGGTCTGTGGACGCAAGACCTTCGCTGGACCTCCTCGAGGTCATCTCGACCGCTGAGGACCTCCCTCGCGGATCTAGGCCGCTCCGGTCCTCCCTCGTGTTGTGGTCCGTTGGATGCAAAGACAACGGCCACGACCTCCCTGCTTTGCGTCGTGCGCGTTCTTTGGGAGGACATGGACCGTTGGATCCAAGATCCACGCCCATGACCTCTGGACTCTCGCGGCCAGCGTGGCAGAACTCCTGGGAGGTCTGAGCCGTTAGATCTGAGATCTGTGGCTCATGTCCTCCCGATCTTAATGGTTTCTAGAAATTCCAGTGAACTCTTTATTTGCAAACTGAAAAAGGTATGAACTTTAAAAATGCATAACTAATTCATTTTAAATCCAAATGAGCTGGTTCAAATTTCTGCAGCTCTGGTTTGAGCTGAGCTCTAATCTAAAAATAGTTTTGAGCTCAGTTCTGTTCCAGAAAAGTGAATTGCAAATAGATTTCAAAACTAACTTTAAATGTCTCCTTAAAAATTCAATTAACTTGTAAAATGCATAAGTAAATCCCTGTAGATTATTTTTGAGTGAATCCAACTTTATTGGCTTCCTCTGTTATTGCTCTAACTGTTAAAATAGGAATTAGGCATGTCACTGTTTTCAAAAAGCTTTCTTGTGCATTTTAATTTTGTTCAAGTTCTTGTTTTTGAAAATTTATAGAGAATGCATAATAGCTCCAAATGAGGTGAACTCAATTGTGTTATTCATCTCATGAGGTGCTTGTTTTACTGTAAAAATCTCAGCTGCACCACCTTTCCAGAAAATGTTGCCAAATAATTAAATTAGTGAATAGTGGCATTTTGGTATTTTTAGGGCTAAGCAGAATTGTTTTGCTCATATCTTTTGCATTGAGAATCCAAATCAATTGGTTCTTGTTGCTAAATTCCCTAAAAATCACCCTCTTGATTCTGTAGAAATTTCAGAGCATTTGGAGTTTGTTTGCTCTGCTGTCTTTGCGGTTTTCGTCGTTCTTATCGATTCTTTTCGCTTTTTCATTAGGTGCCGACGAGTGCTACGAACCCATGAGGGATCCTCAGCAATATATTGAGCAAAACCAGCAAGGCAAGCAGTTTGATCATATCTCATTATTGTCCCATTACTTTAAAGCTTAATACTTTGTTTCACTTATATGTATGCATGCTGCTTTGTGTTAAAATGTCGCTAGTAATCCTATAGATGCACATTCTGTAGGTAAATGTTCATTCTCTACTACTAAGCCTAGGATTATCTTGCTGAGATTTAGAGTTCGATGGATGGACTCTTATCGCTTAATAGTTTACGTTGATAATGCTTAGCAATGCTTAGATAACAGTAGAAATGGGCGGTTGTCGACATTATGTCGATGACCTTGATCACACAAAAATTTTTATTCCATTGTTGTCCATCTTGTGTTTTGTTACTTGTAAACAAATAAAACAAAAATGAAAAAAAATTGTTATTGACTTGGGCACAATGGATGTTGGTGTGATTTGTTGGGTGTGAACGGAATGGTGCCTGTGTCCCCAAGGACCGAAGTTACTTGTGTCACTAAGCCAAACGCTTATGCGTATAACCACACGAGGGTATTGGGAACCCTCTTGGCTAAGTACTTTGGGAGGTGCTAGTTGTGGGTCAGCAGAGTAAAACTGCTTTATAAGGGAAAGAGCACTCATGATTCTTTGCATTGGCCGGTGTCTCCTACCTTCCCAAGTTATCGCGACTCTTAACTAGCATCATTCATTGAAATGCCTCAGAGGACTTAGCCGTGCTTGGCATACCAAAGGAAGTGTGCTAAATAGCTTGACGAAAAGGCGGTCCGACGTGTGGGTACATTGGTACACCCCGCAGGTTAAATCTATTCAATAGCCTCGCCCTAGGTTATGGACATGCTTGGTAAGGTCGTGCAAGAACTAGACTACAACATTTAATTAAAACTTGATGGGTTGGTATGAATGGATGTTCATGCTACTTGTGGTGGCTATTGGGTTAGTCACTTCCGTGATTGTTGTTGTTGTCTATCTTTTGTTACTTGTCTCGTTGTTCTTGCAAATTAAAATGAATTGCAAATCTGCTTTGGAAATTATTTAAATATTGCAAATAAAAACTTGCTTTATGCTAAAATAAGTCCAAAGCCTCATCCACCCAAATAAAGCTTGCATGTAGTTAAACTATAGTTCATTATACTACACGTCACCTTAAGTAGTACATTTTGTACTCATTTGTTTTGCTTAATAACTTTGTTGCAGAGGAGGTAGAGCCTAAAAGCTTTACTTTTGTGAGATGTGCATGGGTGGAATCGAGCTAGGCGTCTTGGTTGGTTGCCTTGTGGGCTAAAGGCAAACCTTTTGGCTCTCTTTTGATTATCGCCATCTTATGGCATGTTGCTTCATTGTGTTATCTTTATTGTTGTATTTGGCCGGTCGGCCCTTTTGTAATAACTCTATATGTTGTATGTCTTTTAATCTAGTTCGTGCTTTGGTTCTATGTCTTGAATGGAATTGATGCATGATTTTGTAAAGGGGTGTGTATACTGCATTCTGGGAAGTATACATATCTCGAAGACACGGATTATTACGTTTGTGATGCTAGGGTCAATGGTTGACTAAGTATTACAAGCTTAATAAACCGGGGTCCTCACAATTTGCCTCAAACACCACCCCCTAACTCCCTTTCGTTTGCCCAAAACAAGCGACGCAACCCGGTGTCTTCCCGAAGTCCAGCGACATCGTCTTCGCGTTGTTCTTCCTCTCCGGTGATCCGCCGACCAAGGTGACCGCATCATAGCATGTTCCTAGTATCACTCATCCTATCTCCCACCTCGTTTCATCTTCTTCGTCGTCGAGAAGCCCCGCCACCGCAAGCTCTTCGTCATCATTAATGGCAATCATGGTTGCACCTCCTCAGCCACTCCTGAGCCGAACCGACCACGCCATCGCGATCCCCATGCCATGCCCATGCTCGTGCTCACCTTCCCTCGCTGGCGCCGCCGCCCGAGCACCACCGTCCCGTGCAAGTCGCCGACCATGCGCTGTGCTTGCCGAGCTGTGCTCCCTGTTTGGCATGTATTGCAATTCCAGAACAGTAGCTTGTTATCTAGTCTAGTTGTCCATAGCTTTGTACATGTCCATTTTTCATGAGAATTGATTTTTCAAAAATTCGTTCTCTCTCATACAAACTCCAAATCCATCGTTTCTTTCTCCTAAATTCATTCTCTAATTTCCAGTATTTATTTTATAACTTTTAGTTTTTATTTAATTTTTGTTATTTATTTGGTCCGATTCGCGCGTGTAGAGTCCGATGTCGCCGACGCGAGTTTGGATCAACAAGAAGCGCTTACCTCCAACGTCACCGAAGGCGAGTCTCCTTTGACCACTTTGAACCTATGATTTGTAAATTATGTTTTTAGTTTTAAAGTTATGCATTGCTAATTTATTTAAATGATAAGTTTAAATTGTAGGTCGTTAGTTAAAAACCTAAAGTTTGCTATTATCATCCTTGATATTTGATATCCTGCACCTTTATAACCCTAGCGTAGGAAATTTCACATTATTGAATACAATTTTGCGGAATAGTTTGATACAGTAGAATTGCTTAGATGTGTTGTATGGTCCTGTTTAACCTTTGGGGGAGAAAAACCTTTAATACTTGTTATGCTTTAAATTTTGGAAAATAGTTGACATTAGGTAATGTCAATATTTGGAAATAAAATAAAAATAGTGGAAAATATTTTTAGCTAGGGTGAGTGGCATGAGTCTGGTTTGTCTTACCCTGGTTGATTAAGGACCGACTCTTGTGTTTATTCAAACCAAGCAATACCGTACAACCACATGTCCTAAACGGGAAGGACATGGCTGAGTAATTTACTAAGTCCAAACATTTAGCCCTCATGCTGTAGATGGTATGTGTTACCTGGATAGTGCAGACGATGGTAAAAGATGTCCATGTCTGTCGGGGCTTGCGCTGGACGTTGGTAAAAGATATCCAAGTCCGGGCAGGTTATTCCCCACAACGGTGAGCTCCAGGTCGATGGTAAATGACGTCCATGACTTGGGGTTAAGCTCATCGGGCGGGCAAATGTTAGGATAAAGTATTATAAAAGCCCTGTGATAATCGCTTAGTCGCACACCTTAAGTGTGTGGGTGAACAGTATAAGCCGATTATCTCATGTGGGTCAAGCTGTACAACCTCTGTAGAGTGTTAAAAACTATTCAAATAGTCGTGCCCATGGTCAAGAGTGGGCAAGGTGCGTATACACATGGTAGATTTAAGTTTTGGTTTTAAAAGAAATATTTTGGGAATCTAGGAGTAGTTGGAACTCTTGGATTGTGGTTCTAGTAGTTAGAGCCAGTTGAGCAACTAGAGCTCAATTCTTGAAACTTGGCGGTTAGAGCCTCTTTACTAGTGTATGGTAGTTGGAACCTACACTAGAGATTAATTTAATTTACTTTATCTTTTTAATCATCTTTTGTCAAATGAGCTTTATAAAAGATATTTAAACTTAAAATATTACTTTGTGCAAACGAACCCTATATGCCCAATTGTTGAAGCTATGCATATGCATCATTTCCCAAGACTCGCAGAGTACTTTATGTACTCACATGCTACACTCAACAAATCTCAGAAGTCTACGAAGATGCCAAGAACGACTACGACTACTTCGCCTGTGGCTTCGACGAAGGCTTCTCGGAGTACTAGGCTGCGTTTCCCCAGTTGAATGCCAGTGGGCGATTCGATGAGTCAACCACAGAGTTTTTTTTATTTCAGTTGCTATGAGACTTAAGGTCTTTGGACCTCTTTTGTAATAAGTGGCCATAAGGCCGGTACTCAGTTATTTATTAATGTTATTTCATAATTCGAACTGGTTATCAACAATGTTTTCACTGTGCGCACTAGCTACTGATCTGGGACTGGTGTAGAAATACACAGAGGGTTCGGATTCATAAATCCGGTCCCGACATGCTATATCATTTCTAGGGTTACCTCCACTCAACAGTGCTACCTAGACCCGACATTTCCAGGGCTACCTCCACCCGACAGTTTTAACTCACCCACAAATGGTTTTATAAAACCAAAACTAATCAGGCAAGTTCCCACACATTGCCTATGACCACATCAGGAGCCGATGAAGCAACTACGAGAGCGTCAGCATCCCACACTCCTTCCCATACCTATCTTTCCTATCTTCTTTCTTTCTGTCTACCGGAATCTCGGGGTCGAGATTCTTTTTAAGGGAGGTAGTTTGTAACATCCCAAAAATTTGGAGCATTTGAAGTTGTTTAAAAATATGGGATTTTTTAAAACTTTTTGTTTCACTTTGTCGATGTTCAAATTTCTAGGTTGTTATCTGAAACCCTGACCTCAAAAGCGCGGTTTGGACCGAAAGCTACCTGACCTAGCCTGACACCTCCCTTTTTTTCCTTTTCTCTCCTTTTCTTTTCCTTCTCCTTCTCCTTTTTCCTCCCCGGCCCACCTGCCAGTGTTGGCCTGCTCCTCGCCCTTTTGCCCTCCCGGCCTTGCCTCGGCTCGACCCACTGTGCCCGAGCGTCACCCTGGCCCAACTCGCACCCCCTCTCTTCCTCTCTCTCTTCCTATTTCACCTCCACGCCAGCCCCCCATTGCCGCACTTGCCCCGTCCTCGCCCCCATGCTGTAAGGACACATCCCGCTGCTCTCTATGTCACCCTCGTCCTCACTTCATCGCGATGAGGTCAGCCGCCAACTCCAATCACTCAGGACTGCTTCACGTCGCTCCGAACCTCTGTCGCCCACGCCACTCTGCCACTATACCAACCGCCGCTGTCCGGTCGCCCACGCCCAGCCACCAGTTGCTCCCCTTCCCCTTCCGCCTACTTAAGGGCAGAACTGCCTTCGCCTCATCCCCTCCTACCATTGCCCTCCCCTTTTTTTTTCTTCTCCACCAGGCGCAAAAGCAAGTGAGGCACAAGCCTCTATTTCAGTTGCTAGCGCCACCAATATCATCATCTCGGTGAGTTTCATCTAAAGCTATGTGCATCATGATGTGTTCCTGGACATCCCACACCAAAGCCCTCATCCACTTTTGGGTTTTACCAACAGGAGCTTGCACCACCGGATTCTTCCCTAATTCTGGCGGAAAGCCGCCGCCACCGTCGCCGCCCTTCGTTCTGCAATCTCCTCTCCAATCCCTCGGCACTAGAGTATCCCCTCACCCCTCTCATCCTCCCCTAACCCCTGATTGGAGCTCTCCCTCACCCGAACGCCATCCTCACGGTGAACCCGTCGCATCGCCTCGGGTCATCATCACCAAGCCTCCTCCAGCCACCTTTGTCGTTCCTCACGGTATTGGTACGCTCCTCATGCCCCTTAGATGCTTGTGCACATGTTTGTTGGCCAAGGGTGTTGCCGGAACATGATAGCCGCCACGACATCGAACACCACTGCTGCCTCACATGGTAGCGTCGCCGCTACGGGCCACTGTAGACCTTGCCGCCGACCCCCATAGGATCGCCGAGATAGGGGGTTCCATTTTTTGCCTTGCTAGACGCCACATGGTCCGGCTCGTCGGCGTTGAGCGCGGCAAGAAACCGCCCAGCGCTCCCCTACTTCGGGTGGGTTAGGACAGGTATTGTAGCACAATCATTAGAGTCATAATGATGTCGTTAAGACCGGGGATTAATTAGGGGTTAGATGAGTATGACATGTGGGCCTGTTCAGTTATGAAAAGTAATTAGAAAATAAACTAGGTACTGAGTCTATAACATGTGGACCCCATCCATTAAATGCATAGTGTAGACCCACCATGGACCAGCATAGTGCCACGTGGAACATGGTCCATGCACTATTCATATGGACCAGGTCCATAATGGTCGGGCCCCACCTGTCAGCCACTATAGGAGTTTTTAAATAAAAATAAATCAAAAAATAAAAATAAAAACCCGCAGGTCCCACCTGCCAGAGAGTGTATTCTCTGTCCCCTGTTAATTTCAGAGATTTAATTTGATTTAAAACTTCAGAGAGTCTGTATTATCTCATTTTAAATCCAAATTAAATGATTCTTGTTTCTAAATTCAAACCCTACCAAGTCGACTAGAAAATATCCATTTATGGGTTCATTTGAATTTTTTTAATACAATTTGAATTCATTCATATTTATTCGAACTTATTTATTAACAATGACTTAGTGGAGAGGTAGCTCATTCAACAGGCACAATTAAATTTAAACATAATATGACGAGTATGCCTCACACATAACTAGGCTTTACCTGGAACTAGAAGGTAAAATCATTAACCTTGTGAATATTTTAACAAGCACTGAGTCGGGCCTTTAAGTAGAGATCGCGTAGTAAGTAAACTAACTAAGGGGTAAAATTAAAGTGATCAACTAAGGTAGTTAGACCCTAAAATGGTATAGCCATGGATGGGCATATACCTACGCCCATGATCAAACACCAGTAAGCCCTGGACCATTGTTGTAGTAATGAAGATAATAATTTAATAAAATAGTTACCAAAGTAGTAAAGCAATTGGATAACAATCCAGTACCATTAATGTATAGTGATTAGGACTTCCCTACCACCATTCCAACTCCTAGCCCTCCTTCTAGCACCATTGCACCAACTGGCCCTATTACTCGGGCTAAAACTAAGCTTCTTGCTTAACAGGTGAATGTACTACTTAATGAATTTCCTTTTGATTCTCATGATAATTGGTTACTACCTAAGACATTGAATCTTTGTGTACTTAGGTTTGACATAGAGGAAGATTGGTGCAATTCAAGAAATAAGGCAAGATCACATGAATTTGGCCAAGAGCAAGAAGGGAGAAGCTACACATGTCTTTTGGCCAAAATTCAAGAAAGCAAGCCGGAACACATACGCTCAGCCATAATACAAGCGTGGACAAGAAAGGAAGGAGAGGATTTTGGGCAATGAAAGAAAGGAAAGAGAGAGAAGATCTTGGGAGTTAATTGCAGGCCGTGTGTAACAAACAGGAAGGAGAAGATTTCAGAATTCTTTTGAAGGAAAGTGACATCCCGAAATCAATGGCCATTAATCATCCGAAATAGCTTGGGATTTTTATTTCAGATCTAGGCTAGTTTTTATTCTGAATTTAGGATAGTTAGGAAAGTATTTTTTGGTCACTTAGCCTTTAATCAGAATTTACATGGGGTTTCCCTTTTGAATACGAAAGCAAGTGGGAGATTTCTCCCATGGCCGAATTTGAAGTGGACTCCCTTCCCTTGTCCGAATTAGAGAAGGAGGAGGAGCCCGTGGTCGGCCACTAGGTGGAGTTCACCCCTATATATTCAGGGCAGTGCCCCTACTGTAAATCTCATAGTACAATTAATATATTTGATTGCTTTTGCATCAATAGCATTCAACGCTTGATTCTTCCAAGAAGTTTGGTGATGGCCAACGACTTGAATGTGAATAGAGCATTTTCTTCCAAAAACCATTCTGTCTTTCCGTTGGGAATTGAGGGATCGGTAAAACTCCACTTGGTGGTCGGGTGGAGTACACATAAGATTGGACGAATTAAAGAGTTGCAACTGCGATTTGTCAAGTCAAGTGTGCAAGTAATCTTTGATCATACATCGAGAAGATCACGCACCCCTGTATCATATAGCCTTATGTCTAGGAGTACCCAAATGAACATAGGTTTGTATAGCATGATCTAGTAACATCATGTCTAGGGTTAATCTTAGTATAGTAACCCTGTAATAAGACATATAAGCTCACATATACTTAAGACGTGATGAGGACACACATAGCACATGTACATCTTCTCCGTCTTAAGTTGCTGCATTAAAGTTGTGTACATTCTCTGGTACATGTTGCCTCAACTGCCATATGAAGATAAGATGAACAACTCTACATCAACATGATTTCAGTGGATGTCATTGCTTATTGTGGGACCCCAAAATCGAATCCGTTTCAAGTCAAGGGATTACACAAGAGGCATAACTCTTTACAGGAAATGAGCCCGATTCCAAGTTTCTGGATATGTGTCTCGCATTAGCTCCCAAGATCAATGGCTAATACGCACATATCCTGAACAACATTGTACACAGTCACACACAATTCATGCATTTTAAAAGGTGATTTACAAGACTAGGACTTAGGTCCATAAGTTACACAAGTGACCGAGTGGTCTACTAAACATAAATAAAAGTACGCAGTGGAAAACGAATATAATACACCAAAAGGTCCATCTAAGTGTGCCCAAAACCCGAAGGCAACTGAGTGGAGGTAGAAACAACATCATTCGTTAGCGTCGCCGTATTCGGCGCTAACAAATTGATCGAAGGCGTATTCTTCCTCACCTAAAACAAGTGGTTAATCTGATTGAGTACAAAAGGTACTCGCAAGTCTTACACAAACTAAGAAAATAAAGTATATGATAGAGCCTATCCAAAGGATAAGAGAATATACATGTTAGTGGCTGTCTAAAGAAAGGTTGTATTGACATAAGTTTTACATAAAAGCGACAAGTTTTATTCCTACACATTCTAATTTGCAAAAGCCATTTAGTAACCAAAATTTGGACAAAAGACAACAAGTAATTTTGATATAATCATAGATCAAAACATATCAAAGTGGCTGTCCACTTTGATAAACTAACACGCATGAACAACCATTCATGCTGATACCAAGTTGTAACTATGTCAATTTTAGTTTGGAAATCTAACAAATGTTGTATCGAACCCAAGTGGTTGTCCGTAACCGTGGACACGACTATTCGAATAGTTTTGTCCCTGCAGGGGTGTACATCTTTACCCACATGGCTTAATTAGCCCGTAAGCCTCCAGATAATGACACACTTCCTTAGGTATGCCGGCTGGGGAAACCAAGACTCGATATTTTTCAGCAAGATGATCTTATTGAGTTGAATCACCCTTGCGAGACGAGATCCCGCTTAGTACAAGCTACTGATAGAACCTGCTAAGCGGGGCACGCAAGTTGTGCTGGGAATGCCAATTCAATGAACAAAAATTTAAAGCTATGCCCCCTCACACATATTAAATTGCAATCGGACCCTTATGAACATATGATCAAACACATATGTCCTCACATCACCTATTTTCCAACTCAATAAAACCTTCCCCTTACTTAACCAAGTGACTCCCACCCCGCGTGTGGAAGTACGAGTGTTACTTGGATTAACGAAGGCACAAAGTTCAGTCCTTGGTGACCCGGACAAGACTACCACAATACCCAATTCTTATGCATGAAGGCACCCTCAGTACCAATCACTTGTCCAGATCTAAATCAAGTTTAAATAGACAAATTTTTGACTCAAACCTCAGATTCAAATATCTGAACAAAGACATAAAATTAAAACTGGTTCAGTGTTTCCCACAGTTGACGAGATAACCCCGTCAACCAAACTAACGTATCAACTGACTTGTAGGGCTAAGCACTCATATAAAGATTATATACACCATCACATGATATCTAACTTAGGCATAACTGTATGGAATGATTAAGGGTAAACCACAATGATTAGGACATTGCTAACTAGACTCATAAATTATTGATATACTAAAATAGCATGTACGCAATTATCATTGCATTTCAAAATACTAAATTAACCAAAGCTGGGATCAAAATGATGCAAGAGGATGCTTGCCTTGGTGATATTCCACTTGTTCCACCTCAGGATTCTCAGAAATATATTCACCCGCATTAGGCAATTCAGAATATAAAAATAGCGATAACAAATAATTACCAAGAAAATCTCAAAATGCCAAAATGCTAAAAAAATGCATGATAATTTTACAGTAGTGAGGTTCTAATTTTAAGTGAATTTAGGTATAAATTTTAATTCACTTGAAGTTCATTTGAATTTTCAATGGGTTTTACAAGGTTAATGTCCTTAATGTAAAATTAATTTAATTATCAAAATTTTCTGTAACAGAGACATGTTTCAAAGTTATCCCAAATTAAAGAACAGGAAAAATGAAAATTAACTAAATTAATTTCACTTTATTTGGAGTTAATATGAATTACTTATGAATTTTTGTAGTTTAAACCATTTTTTAGTGTAAAAGTAATCCATTTCGGAATTTCTAATCGGATTAACTACCTTTTGCACTTAGGTTTACCTAGCCGCAGCCGCTTACATGTCGGACCCAGTGCATAGCGCTAGTCCACCTACAGGCGCACTGTGCACTTAAAGTGCTGGGCCCGCACGTCAGCGACACAACGCCAATCCAGTTTTAATAAACCTCCTCATTTTTTATACATAGCCCCACCGGTCAATGACACACCGCACTGATTACTTAACAGCTAATGATTTCTTAACTCTAAACCGATAATGATTAGCGCTAATCATTACTTTATAGTGCTAGTCGAAAATCCGACAACAGAGAAGCTTGCTTCCGTAGGCTTGCCTGGCGGCTCGCCAGCACAGTGGTCCTCAGTGGCATGAACTAAGGGCATAAATGAGTTGTTAATAGCATTGTGGTTCTACCGGTGGCCGGAACATGACCGACAGTGAGCTCTAGCGGCGGCGTGACAATGAGATGCGGCGGCGCAACTACGGCACAAACGAATCCGTCGATTCGACGACGCATTAAGCAAATACAAGTATGCTTATGCTCCTATGAGGTATATAGAAGCTACTTGAGCCAAAAGAATGACCAAGGGTACAAGGAGGAGCTCCGGCGACGATTGACCGACGGTGGCAAATGAAGCTTCATGTTGACACGGCAACCTGAGAAAAATGAACAGAAAAGAATGATCGGGATGGCTAAAGTAGACCTAGGAGATGCTACCACCAAAAGGAATTGATGAATGACTCACCAGGTCGGAGATGAGAACGAAAGAGCCGAAGTTGGCCTGAGTTGAACAAAATCCTAATTCTGAAAGTTCCTATGAATGAAAAACAAAATGGATTGAGGGGATTTACATAGCATACCCTAGAACATGATATGATGCGCATAAGAAACAAAAGAGAACACTGGAGACCAATATGACATGATGACGACCCTCAGAGCACGCTTTGGAGACAGGAATGGCACTAAGGTGCTCCGGGAGCTACGAGCAACGAAAAAGTTTCTAGGTAACTGGAATGGAGATAGCATGCACCAGATAGAAGAGTGAACAAGAGCTGAGAAGTTTGCCTTGGCGAGGAGGGAGATATGATTGAGTTCAATTAAGCCGCCGAAAGGATGAGGTGGCGATTGAGGAGCTTCCATGACGGGAACAGCTACGGCGCTGCGTCGTGGCATCACTGGATAGGATGAATATGGTGGTGGTGAAGTGGGGTTAGTTTGCATGGACGGAGTCACGCGGGCGAGGGCCACCTCCTGCTCGACACGGTCGGAGCTGGCACGGTGTGGGGCGGTGCGAAGAAGATGACCCTAACAGGTGGGTCCCGCCCATCAGTGACACGGTGAAGCGGTGCGTGCTGGAGTATGACTCGGACAAAGTGGTGTGGTCCAATCAAGTCCATAGGTTTGAATCGGAACAGTTCAAAGTGGTTCGGGCTGAGTCTAATCAGTTGACTGAATAAAAAAAATATCTCCTCTAGTTTGACCAGTGAGTTAAAAATAGCAATTAAATTTAAAAAATCTGAATTTTTTTGTAGGGACTGCTGGGATGATAAATAACCAAAATAAAATTTCAAAACATACTATTCATGATTTAAATACTTAATTTAAAATCCTTTATCTTGAATAGGTTTTTATAAGGAGCCTAGATTTTTCTTAAGGTCAAGTTGAACTCTAAAAATTTGGCAAAAAATATAATTATTTATAATAATTATTCTAGTATTTGATTAAATTAATTTCCAGAGATCTTTACAAGCATTAACTTAAATTTTCTTTTGGAGTTTCACTTCAAGTTTTAAATTTTACTTGAATTTGAAAATTTTCAAATGTAACAATTTGTGCACATGCTCCAAAATGACATGTATGCTCATGAGATGCATATAATTTCCATTTATATAAAATAAGGCTGTTACAAACCTCCCCCTTAAGAGAATCTCGTCCCGAGATTCCAGTAGTTCGGGATTCGGAATGGAATGCTTCTAAATAGTTCTTTTAAAAAAAACAACATCTGTTGTCTTGATTTCCTTTAAAGATAGAAAAGGAAGATCCTAACAGGCAACATGGTGTTGTTATTATATTTTCCTTTCCATTGCTTTGTTTAACCTTTTCTTTCTTGATTCGAAGGTACTTCAAACATATGGAAGACGTAGAGGTGCTCAGTCCTCATTTGGTCCTCATGCTCCCAAGTTGCTTCCTCTTCTATGTGGTTACTCCACTGAATCTTCAAGAATTTGATGGTGCGATTCCTTGTCTTGCGTTCCATTTCACCAAGAATACCCATCGGATGCTCTTGGTTGGAAAGATCGGATTGGAGATCAAGGTTCTCGTACGTAGTCACTTCGGTAGGAACACGAAGACACTTCTTCAATTATGAGACATGAAAGGTATCATGTACCGTTGAAAGAGAAATGGGCAACTCCAGTTGATACGCCACAACTCCTCATTTTGCAAGGATTCGGAAAGGTCCGATATAACGAGGTGCTAACTTTCTCTTTACCTGAAATCGATGGGTGCCCTTCATCGGTGTGACTTTAAGGTAAATATGATCGTCTACCTCAAAGCTCAACTCATGACGACGACAATCGATATAACTCTTTTGACGAGACTGTGTTGTCCCCAATCGGTCCCGGATCAACCGAACTTGCTCTTCGGCATCCACCACCAAGTCTGGACCATAGAATGGTCTCTCTCTGGACTCAGACCAGTTCAAAGGTGTCCTACAAGCTCTCCCATACAATGCTTCAAAAGGTGACATCTGAATGCTTGATTGAAAACTATTGTTGTAAGAAAATTCCACATACTACAAGCACTTCTCCCAGTTCTTGCTATAGGACAGCACACAGGCTCGGAGAAGATCTTCCAATATTTGGTTCACCCTCTCGGTTTGGCCTCCGGTTTGTGGGTGATAAGCAGTGCTAAAAGAGAGTTCGGTCCCCATTGCTTGGTGTAGACATTTCCAAAAGTATGAGGTAAGCTGATGACCTCGGTCTGAAACGATGTTCTTTGGTACACCGTGGAGACAAATAATTCTTGAAATATACAACTCCGCTAACTTGCTTCCTGCAAAGGTAGTCTTTATAGGAATGAAGTGAGCAACCTTCATCAAATGATCCACGATCACCCAAATGGTATCAGACCCATTTTGAGTCTTTGGGAGACCTGTGACGAAGTCCATACCAATTTCTTCCCATTTCCACTGGAGAACATGCAAGTGTAACCTACTAGTTTCAGATGCTCGGCTTTCACCCTTTGGTAAATATCACATTCAGCAACATACAGTGCGATTTGCCATTTCATTCGACTCCACCAGAGCCTCTTCTTTAGATCTTAATACATCTTGGTACTCCTAGGATGTATGAAAAATTGAGAGTTGTAAGTTTATTTGAGAATTAAACCTCTCAACTGGTGGTTAAATGGTACTACCAAATGGTTCCCGAACCAAAGGATGCCCCGCTTATCTTTGGTAAAACCTTTGGCTTTGCCTTGCTTCAAATCTTCCCGGATTTGAGCTACCTCCAAATCAGTTTTTTGGGCCTCCCTGATCTTACCTTCTAATGTAGATTTCACTATTAAGGCAGCAAGGGATCCTTCTTCAACCATCTCAACATCCATCCTTTGGAATTTAGCACACAAGCCTTCTGAAGTTGCTACTGATAAGCAATTGCATTGAGACTTTCTACTTAATGCGTCAGCTACTATATTGGCTTTTCCCGGGTGATAATGGAGTTCCATATCATAATCCTTGATCAGTTCAAGCCATCTTCTTTGTCTCAAGTTCAGATCAGTTTGAGTGAAAATGTATTTGAGAATCTTATGATCAGTATAGATCTCGCAACGATTACCGATGAGGTAACATCGCCAAATCTTCAGAGTGTGGACTACTGCTGCCAATTCCAAGTCATGTGTAGGATAATTCACCTCATGAGGCCTCAATTTCCTTGATGCATATGCCACCACTCGGCCTTCTTGCATGAGAACACAACCGAGCCCATGGTGAGATGCATTGCAATAAATGTCGAAGCTTTTGTGAATATCTAGCAGAGTGAGTACTGGAGCTTTGGTCAGGAGTTCTCTCAATATTTGAAAATTTTCTTCACACTCAGCTGACCATTCGAACTTCTTCTCCTTCTTCAGTAACTGGGTCATTGGCCTTGCAATCTTGGAGAAATTTTCAACGAACCTACGGTAATAACCCGCAAGTCTGAGAAAACTTCGGACGTCGGTGACGCTCTTGGGCTGACCCCAATTTAGTACATCTTGTAACTTACTTGGGTCAACAGCGACACTACCTTTAGACAGTATATGACCCAAAAAGATGACTTTCTTGAGTCAGAACTCGCACTTGCTGAATTTTGCATAAAGTTGATGCTTGCGTAGTGTTTCCAACACAAGCCACAAGTTCTTCTCATGCTCTTCATTGGGTTTGGAGTAGATAAGGATGTCGTCAATAAACATGACAACAAACTTGTCCAAGTACTCTATGAATACTGAATTCATGAGGTTCATGAAATATGACAGTGCATTCGTCAAGCCGAAGGATATGACAGTGTACTCGTACAAACCGTAACGAGTAGAGAATGTTGACTTTGGAATGTCCTCAGTCCTAACCTTGATCTGATGACAGCCCAATGGCAAATCAATCTTGGAGAATACTTGGGCTCCAGTCAGTTGGTCAAACAGATCATTAATACGGGGAAGAGGATACTTGTTTTTGACAATAACTTCGTTTAGCGGACGGTAGTCCACACTCATCCGCAAAGTCTTGTCTTTCTTCTTGACAAAAATGGTAGGGCATCCCTAAGGCGAGGAGCTTGGTCGAATAAATCCCTTGTCAAGCAATTCCCCAATTTGTTTTTTCAATTCCACCAATCCATTAGGAGGCATCCGATACGGTCGCTTTGATATTGGCGCAGTACTGGGTGCTAGTTCGATCACGAACTCCACTTCACGATCTGGGGGTATACCTGGAAGTTCTTCAGGAAAGACATCTAGATACTCACAAACTACTGGTACCATCTCCAATTCATGGGTGGTACCAACCTTCAGAGCATAAAGATGAGAACCAACAGTTTTAGAGTCGAAAACAACTTGTTTGTCGTTTTTACTTGTAACAGAAATGGACCGCTGAGCACAATTCATTTGCCCCTAATTCTTGGACAGCCAATCCATTCCCAAGATGACATCTAAACCTTCTGAATCTATCACTATCAAATTTGCCAAAAATTCTACCCCCTGAATCTCTACTTTTATGTCCCGGCAGATTTGATTGGTTCGTAAAACCGATCCCGGCGACTGAATAAGATGTGGTGGTTGAAGTGGATGCATATCTAATCGATGCAAAACAAAAAAAATGCCTCTTGATGTAAGATTGGGATGCCCCGTAATCAAATAAAATAGCAGGTGGGCTGAAATTAACAAGAAGCATATCGAGGACGACGTTAGGTGCATCAATCGCCTCTTCGGCGGTGATTTGATTCACTCGACCTCGTGCCTGAGCTGGATCAGGCTAGACAGGTGGCCTCAGAGGTGGTGTTGGACGCATAGGTGCTGAAGATGGTCAGACAGGAGGCAAACCACATGCCTTTGCTAAACACTGATTTGCAAAGTGTCCGGGACGTTCGTAGTGATAACAGATCACACCCGGCCTAACGTTGCTAACATTAGGTGGCTGATTTCCACTGACTCTTGGCTTCCAGTTAGGTGGCGGAGGATGAGGTGCAAATACTGATGGCCTTGGTGGAGTTGGAGCTTGAAGTCGAGGAGGATGGGACTGCCACTTGCACGGTCTCGAAAAACCGCTGCCAGCTGAAATCTGCGCAGCCCTCTTTCGCTTACACGCCTCCTCCAACGCTTTGCGCTTGCATTCCATTATTACGGCCTTGTTGACATAATGCTGAAAATTACGGAAGTCATGAATGGCAAGTGCCAGTTGCATTTCCTCCATCAAACCATTCATGAAGCGACTCTGGCGATGTATGTCAGTGGCAATATCATCTGGAGCGTAACGAGCCAAAAAGTTAAACTCATGAAGATACTCTGTCACGCTCTTTCGCCCTTTCTTAAGAGCGAGAAACTGTTGTTGCTTGATCATCATGACTCCTTCCAAAATGTGTGCTTCACGGAAAGCCTTCTTGAACTCGTCCCAAGTCGGGACGTGTCCGGTGGGCTGGATAGCATAAAAATTGTCCCACCACGCACTTGCTGCATCACCCAGTTCATAACTGGCAAAGAGGACTTTCTCTGTTTCAGAGCATTGGGCAATCAACATCTTCTTCTCGATAGCCCTAAGCTAGTATTTTGCATCCATAGGGTCTTCGAAACTGGAGAACACCAGTGGATTAGTCCACTAAAAATCAGCGAGCCCTCCCTGTGTGCGATGAACTCCTGCCCCGCCAGATGATCCTATAGCCATGGAAGTGTTACGCGTAATTTGTTCTAGGATGCGCATTTGGTCCATGTGGTTACGCTCTATCTGAGCAAGAACATCAGCCACTGTGGGCGGTAGAGGAAGTTCTTCTTCTTGCTGACCACCATGATAATCATAGCGACTAGAAGGCTCTACCTGCTCTCCTCGTGTGTAAAGATCATGGATAGTAGTGAAGCGGGATCCCAAGGGTGGTGATTAGGGATGGCAATCGGGCGCGGTGGGTACGGGTAGTGCTCGCCCATACCCATGCCCGCGACCCCAATTTTCCCTCACGGGCATGTCCGCGAAGGACGACGGGCGAAGAACCTCGCCCATACCCGTCGCCCGCGGGCATACCTGTTTACCCACGAACAGTGCACTACCACCCGTGGGTACCCATCGCCCGCGGGTACCCATCGCCCACGGGCATACTCATCACACAAACAATGCACACATCAAGTTCATCTCAATTCACATCAATAGTGCATCACACATTCAACAACTAAGAAATTTTATCGCAAATCACACATCAAACTGACATAGTTCCTCGCACATATGAAAATGGTTCAATTACAACAATTCAACAAATAGATCAAAAACATGTCCATAAACTAGTTTGCTAATCAGAGTCGACGATCGAGATTGAACAACAATCTTTAAAAGTAATAAAAATATGGTCAACCAATCACAAATTTTGGCAGCCCCGGTCAATGCAATGTGGCGGAACAAACCAATAATACCAAAAGTCTAAAATCTAAATCAATGCCATCATTGATAGATACACTTTCTATATGGAAACATCAGCTTGTCAGCAACAAGCATCTTAAGGAAACAATGAAACTATGTGTGATACCATTTTAAATCAAGAATCGACTTGATGTACTAATATCGCGCCTTATACCGCTTTACAAATAGGGAAAATATTGTCTACAATTATATACTCAAGTACAACATTGCATCGATTGATGCCATCACCATTTTCCTCTGAGGAACATACCAAAATGAGAAGAAGAAAAATATCAGAGGTGTGTAGATGAATATTTTGGTCACAACTCGCAAGACCAGTGCTTCCTGCATCAAAGAAAATAAAATGCCATTGACACACTCATTTAGCATAATATGAAACACAACAATTAACTCCCATGTTAAGATCAACAATGGCGATTACCTTCATAGAATGCGTATAAGCTCAAGGTGCTTCCAAAGCGTGAGGCTTCTAGGAAACACCGATTTACATTGTCAAGACCTCCTTCCACCAAAGAATGATAAAAGCCCTCAGATGGCATCACGAACTTCCGTAAGACCATCCGGTTCAAATAAACTTGAGAAGAGTGTAAGGGGAAGCAAGTCGCATCGAATGCTTCAAGAAAATCTTGCCATTGAGATTGTCACCACCATGTCCAGAAGGCTCTAAATGTCGATAAATGGAGTCAGACCTCTTGGTGAGTCTTTGCAGCCTCGCGACCTTTGTGTCTCTGCAGAACAATGATGCAGATGAATACACCGCAAAGCCCATTCTATAAACTCAGACTTTGGCACTGCTTCAATTTGCAAAGATCACCACCAAGACAATCTTGTAGACGGTCATGTAATCTAAATTTGAAAAACAAAAGAATTAACATCCCAAATAATGTATTGAACAACAATTCGAAGAAACAAGAATCGTAAGTCGAGGTCACCTCCGAGCTATGATTTCCTTGCTATCACTTGAAGCGAAGCGCCTTGCTCGCGAGCAACAACACAAGACGCAAGCGGCGACGCCCGAGGATGGCCTCGGCAAAATCCTTCGCCCCGATGCCACAATCTTAGCAATCGACGGCTGAGCCCTCAAGATCCTCCTTTGTCCGCAAGAACCATATCACATCAAGAGGACGGACAGCCCATAATCCAAAGATCAATCGTGGTCTGCGAGAGCAACGACGATTTGGAGGAGGGCGGTGGCGACGGGAGGGGCGGCGACTGGAGGAGGAGGTGGCGACGGGAGGAGGGCGGCGACGGGAGGGGCGGTGGACCGGAGGAAGGCGACGGCGGGAGGAGGCAGGGGCCGGAGGAGGAGCGCGGCGTCGGGAGGAGGGCGGCGGCCGGGAGGCGCGGAGGAGGGCTGGGCCACCGGAGGAGCGGAGCGGATTTGGGAGCCGTGAGCTTGTGGCGGCCGAATCTGGATTGAATGTGGGGATTGTGGGAAGCGGCTAGGCTAGGGTTTTAGTTTTAGTGAGGGTCCCACCTATCGGTAAATGGCGGTATCGGTGAAGCGGCACTGTAGAGCTTACCCATGCTCACTACTGCATCTGATGGGTAAGAAATTGTGCCCGCTTATACCCGTGGGTAAAAAACGCCCATACCCGCTTATTAGGTATTCGCATGGGTACACGGGTAATCGGGCACAATTACCATCCCTAGTGGTGATCCCTCTCCCTGCTGAGCTCGGGAACAAGTGGTAGCTCTTGTCATACTATTGCCACACAACTGTTAGCAATTCAACAAGGATACACCCGAACGAGCACGAATAAAAGTTCTGGATAGCAAGCATAATGTACTAAATTTAGTATGCATAATGATATGAAATGCACAAAAATTAACACCAAAAGAGTGTAAAAAGGCACCTAGGCCAGTACAAGATCCATTAAAACAAACATTAGGGTTTCGACACGGTTATATCCATATACGCTTATAGACGAAATGGCAACCGCCCGGAACAAAAGTCTTACAACATAACACAAATAATTATACAAATGCTGTCCTATTATATTTATTTAGGGATATCTACTAACTGGTTACAGCTCTATGCAGCGAGTCCTCAACATCCATACCCTAGACAAAGTTATCCTGGTTAAAGTTCATCGGGAACTCATCTAAAAGATGAGCTCCAGGCGATCCTAAGTCCGCTGGGTCCAATGGATTGATGAGGCGCCTCGGAGATCCTAATAAGGGAACGTGACCTCCAGGGGGTGCAGGCCTCTGTGCATGAGGAAGACCCACCAACATCCGGGCTTGGCGACGCGATCCATAAATGGGTACTAGTCCCGCCACTTCCTGAAGTTGAAACCCCGGTGGTGCAGCAACAGCTGGGGAGGTCTCGTTGTCACTATAAAGCACATTACAAGTGACGCGGTTTATGCTGACTCTGATCCTGAGGTACTCCTGGGCTTCCCTAAGACGGCGTCGGGTTTCCCACAACTCGTACATGTTGCAGCGATGAATCTGGTCCATGATATGAACCAACCTCGCCAACTGGCGTACCTGCAGGTCCTCTCCATATTGGATCTCATGAAAAGTGTTCACTTCTGTGCCAGGACCTCGTTTCAGGAAATGGTCATAGGATGGCTGAGACAACTCCATCAGATCATGACGAAGATGGCTCATAGCCCCACTGGCTACTTCCTGGATGACCATGGCTTCGGAGGTTCCATGCACTTGGATACAATATGGAGTACTTCCTAGCACCTGCCTTGCAAGAATGTTGATTACGACTCGATACTCCTCCATTCCGGGCCCTCGATCCCGACGGCAGATGGCACACTCCGGGTGGTAAGTGAAGTTGGCTCGTCATATTATATCCCACAGCAACGCCGGGTGTCCATCCACTTCCTCAGCATGGGTCTCCTTAATCAAAAACTAGCTGCTCATTTAAACACAAGAAGATAAGGTAAGTGAGCAAATTAATTTGTCAATCCAACTGAAAGTTGGGGTAAGAAATGACACTAAGATGGATGAGAAAGAAAATACTTTCATAACTTAAAGTTTCTGAAAGTATTTTGCTATTTAGAAAATAATTTCATAGAAGACTCACTAATGCTAACGACCATGTTATTTCTAACCTACAATCAGTATGGCTCTGATACCAACACTGTCGAACCCCGAAATCGAATTCGTTTCAAGTCAAGGGATTACACCTGACGAGGATTAAAGCCTCTATGTATTAATTTAAATACATAAAAAGACCATACGTCTTCATGGTCATAACCCCTAAGGCTAACGACCTCACTGGTTGTAAGGATTCCAGAGGTTACACGATGGGTACCACAGTCGAGACTAGGTTCACCGGTGGTCGCTTCTGAAATGCTATGAACAGATACCATTAACCATATGATGAATGGAACACGTGCTAAACGTTCCATAACTTACGATGACATACAAGACTTTGACGATAAACCACCTTGCGGTTAAATGTCTCACAAATACTTAACCGCAAGGCGCTTAGCACATTGTTAACTACCTTAAACCTCCGACCAGCTTGTAACGCTTCATCAAGGACGTCTTTCCCAGAGTAATCGCTGTCTTCAGCCGGGAGTTATTTAATGGTGAAGCGCAGAAGACGAGGGAGAGGAGACACACAACAAATAACAACGTAAGGCAACACGTAAGTCAAGTAGTAGTATTCAATACATTCAATGTAATTGGAGATAGTCCCTAGTCAAGTCTTGTAAACCCAGTTCATATAAATAAAGAGCAGCCCCCATTCTCTTCCAGGATACTCTACGTCATTTTCCTCCTCCTTTTATTTTCATAAGATCGGCGATTCGATCGTCGACAACACCAGAGGCATAACTCTTAACAGGAAACGAGCCCGATTCTAAGTTCTCGGATATGTGTCTCGCATTAGCTCCCAAGATCATTGGCTAATACGCACATATCCTGAACAACATTGTACACAGTTATACACAATTCATGCATTATTAAAAGGTGATTTACAAGACTAGGACTTAGGTCCATAAGTTACACAAGTGACCGAGCGGTCTACTAAACATAAACAAAAGTACGCAGTGGAAAACGAATATAATACACCAAAAGGTCCATCCAAGTGTGCCCAAAACCCGAAGGCAACTGAGTGGAGGTAGAAACAACATCATTCGTTAGTGTCGCCTGTCGAATCCGGGAACGAAGGATCCCGAATCCTCTATTTTCATACACTAGTCCAGGATTTCTAGTGTACACAGTCCTAGTGTACACAGTCATACAAAAATGATATCACAAACATATCACACATTCTATTAATAATAAATCAGAGTTTAATACAAATTGGGCCTGAGGCCAAATAAAAAAATAAACAATGGAAGCAAAAGAAGTAGTAGGCCACGCGATTCGCCACAGGCAATCGTCTGGGGGCGTAGCCTAAGCGTTTGTGTCCTCACTGTCCTGATAGAAGTCTTATCTTGAATAAAGATTATTCAGCAAGAGTGAGCACAACTTCCGTGCTCGCAAGTTACACCCAATATTGAATTATGATGCATGCATAAAGTAAACAAATGAGACTGGTAGGGTTTATTTTGCATAAAGCAGCATTTTCAGTTTAAATACTCATATTAATTTCCAAGACCATTTTCATACTATATCTAAAATCAAATTTTAAAATGACAGTTGTATAGTGGATAACCTCCATGATTGATTAGTGAAGGATACCCTCCTATCACATGGCTAACTGCCCAATTTTACCACAATGAATTACCATTCTAAAATCATCTGTTGAAATCATTTTAAAACCAAAAATAAAGTCTAACTTAAAGTAACTTTGCTAGTATGTCCATGACCGCAGATGCAGCTATTCGAATAGTTTTCTACTCTGTAGAGTTTGTACAGCTTTACCCACACGAGATAATTTGCTCTTAATGTCGACCAATACACGCTTCCGAAGGCGTATGACTGAGCAATTATCATGAGGTCTTTACAATGCTATGTCTTAATGTATTTATGTCTGCTAAGGTTTCACTTCCATTGGACTAACCATCCTCCGGAAGCCCCCTCTTGCACCAGGTGGGACTACAGTCTAACCGACACTCACACAACAACATGGCACAAATAACACTAAGACATCACAAATTATTTAGCCAAATCTATCCCATTCTAGACATGTGGTGGTACGGTAAGGCGTAGTAAAATACGCTCAAAGACCGGTCCTTAATTGACTTGGGCGACTTCTAAAATAAACCCTAGGCCTTAACCCTAACCAGATTAAGCCCGTGCATAAACCTGCACCCACCAATCATCCATTTCGCCCAAGTACAAACCCATTTTTGATTTTATTTTAAATAAAACCATCTTTATAACTCTCTATGGTAGAACAATACCATAGATTCAAATTTTAAACCAGTTTGAAATGATTTGGCTAAATCCCCCCAAAATCACAATTATGATCTAAGCATTGGCTAAGTATATGATTATTCTCAATATATTTTATCTAATGGTGACAAGGAAATGATAATCAATATTCAAATTGGCTATATAAAAGGAATTAGAATAACTAAGTATTTAAACAGAGAATTAAAATAATTAAATAAAAGTATGCATGCAATAATAATTTAAAAACTGAATAAAATAACTTTAAAATATTGGGTTCAAAATGATCAATGGTATAACTTGCCTTCGTTGAAGTCTTGGTACTCTAAGTCCTCTGAAGGATCGAACTCTCTGGAGTCGTCGAAGTCTATACGCGAAAATACGACAAATTCAATTGAAATTCACATAAATTCCAAAAATACAATTCAAACTAACTCCAAATCAAATAATTTTAGTTTAGTTAGCTCGATATTGATTTTATACAAATTTAGGAATTTGAATCACCCAAATTGGAGTTTGGATGCAAAAGATATGGGTTTTGGAAGTTTTAACCCTAATTATGAATTTAAATGATTTTCTCGAATTATTTTTCTAAAGGAAACTCCAATTACTATGCAAGGATGATGTCAGCCCTCAGGATTTCGAAAATAAAAGAAATAAAACAAAATCCTGACATACGGGCCCCACTTGTAAGTGGCTCGGTCCTCATGGACCATGTCCACTTCGGACACATCATCGCCACATGGGCAAAGGTGATGAGCTGGCGGTGATGTGGCGTGCACGTGGCAGTGCCACATTGGCAAAAGGCGACACCGGCATCAGGACCAATGATCGCCGACACTTGGAGGCATGGCGACGTCTGTCAAGGTGCGCAATAGAGAGAGGAATGTGAGGGGATCATGGTGTGCTCACCCAGGTGACGAGAGGAGGACGAAGGCGGCTGGCGATGAGGTGAAAGCAGCGGTGCGGTGCGGGTCGACAGCGAAGTAGCGACTCCGGTGGTCCTCGGGGCGAATGGGTGCACTCACCGGCTTCGCGACGTCACGACGATGTCAACGGTGGTGGAGGCGAGGGC
The DNA here is from genome assembly GCA_036346405.1 of Phyllostachys edulis. Taxonomy (NCBI): domain Eukaryota; kingdom Viridiplantae; phylum Streptophyta; class Magnoliopsida; order Poales; family Poaceae; genus Phyllostachys; species Phyllostachys edulis. Next base: position 42,875,021 of record CM070552.1, on the reverse strand, counting down.
GGAGCAGCTCCGGTGGCGGCACAATCGAAGATCCAAGCTTACTTGGCCAGTGGTGAAGAAGCTCCAAATACGACGAGCTCACGAGGAGAGGGAAGAAATGGGTGGCGGCGTTGGGTTGAGTGAAGGAAGGGGCGCTCGGGGCCTCCTATTATAGGGGCCGAGGGGCACCAAGGCGGCATGGAGATCGTGGGGATCGTGGCGGTGGTTGCGGCATCGTGGGCAAACTGTCGTGGAGAAAGGGGAAAGAGGGTGGGGGTCGAGGCGGAGGTGGGCGCGGGTCATGCGCACGCACGCGCGAGAAGCGGGGCAATTGGGGGCGACCGTTTAGGGAGCTTGTGCGCACGCAACAATGGCAGCGAGGCGCTTAGCCGTGTGGGGAAGACAACGAGGAGGAAGAAAGCAGGCGAGCCCACATGGCGGTGAGAGAAAAGAAGGGAACAAAATGGGTGAGCCTTGGCCGTTCGATTTAGATCGAACGGTCCACAATGAATGGGCCGTTCGAACTATCCGGAAGTTACAACGAATCCTGGCCGTCCATTTCAAATCCAACGGTTCACGTTGGATGGGACATTTGGACCGTCCAAACTCAACATCAAGATCAGACCATTGATTCTCGATCCAACGGTTGACGTGCGTTGGTGGGTTTTTGTAACACCCCAGCTCAACATTGAGCCTAGAATGCTACTAAACTAACAAAGTAATAAATAAAACTAATCAAAATGTAAGACATAATTCTAATTCTCGGCAGAACCTCCTTTGTATAACTAAGTATACCGGAGGTTCCAACCAATACAAATATCATAATCCATAATCTATCATCCATATTTCATCAAGGCATTCAAAATAAGCTAATCCACTAAAGCTTAATAACGGATATTCAAGATGTACTACTCTCATTATTACAAATATTTCATTGCATCCAAGTATACTCATACTTATCCTTAAACAGATTACTTATTAATAAAATACGATCTACATGTTATTCATCTTTAAAGTGATGTGGTAGTGAGTGCTTCCATGACAAGTCTACCCTCCCCTATGTATGTCGCTCTTGCTTGTGGTACCTAAAAACACAACAAAGCAAGGGTGAGCCCAAAGACTCAAAGAAGTATCAACAAGGCTAAAGCTAAAATCACACCATAGCATCAAAATACCAAGATAAAACATTACACTAAACATAGCCTTCATGCTTATGTAATGTGACCATGCAATGCACCTTTTAAACTTTATCTCTTTTCGTGATTTTATCGTAATGCGGGTATACAACCGTCGATGTATACCCTTGCCTATGCACTCGCACAGGACCAAGAGCCTATACTCCACAAGTATAGGGACCTTTGCCCATCATCATCATGATGGGGACCTCTTTATTATTGCCCACATTCTGCGAATGTGATTTCAAGCCCGTCATTTACATGACGGGACCTCAATAGTTCATACTTGGTCACCTAGTGACTAAGACTCAATCATGCTTTGACATGCATATGCACAATGACATCATCTTCCAAATATATGAACTCAACATGTACATAATAACATGTAAGCATTAACAATATACAAGGAACTTTAACTATAACTTGCATTCACCAAGATAAATTGAAACTCATCACATTACATCCATGTATGGCTATTACGAGCAAGTCACAAACAATCTTAGCAAACAAGCATAAATCTACTATAACCCTAATATTTGCCTTCATGATGCGACACGTTAGCCAGCAAAGGTGGTACTCCTAAACCCAAGCTTCACCACCTAAACAATCAAATAACTGAAATAAGGATATGATGAACACGACTCTACTGATTAACATTCTACAACGCTTCCTAGCGATTCAAGATTTTAACTAGAGACCCTAAACTGAAAACCAACGATTCAGTCAAATAACGCCACTGGGCAGCAGCATGGTAAACAGCATATCTTTTGATCTGGAACTCCGAATGAGGTGAGTCCAATTTCTGTGGATTCTTAACTGACAAATCTACAATACTGTAGTTGACAAGACGACCCAATTCGGCCAAATTATTATGATAATAGACAGGTGAACTTTCAGCATAGAAACTGTCTAACAGAATAAACAGCAGTACTAAAACGATCATAACTTTTAATCTATAACTCCGAATTGATCGTTCGTTAACAATCTGGAAAGGTTATCAAATTACCTACAATAACCTAGTTGGGTGAAAACCCAGATTCTTCCGATTACATTTTCATATTTTACGAAATAACAAAACAGTTTAATCTCGTCAGAAATCTGGACAGCAGATACTAAATCTATCATATCTCTTGACTCGAACATCGGAATCAAGTGAACTTGGTGGCCACAGAAACTTCAGAACAAGACCCAGATATCTCTAGGAGATCAACTCCTCTGATTCGGCCTCTAAGACGTCGAAACAGCCCGCGCAACATACTGGACAGACTTGATCTACAGCAAGACGAACTCGATCCAATCAAACTAATCTAATTTCGCATCTAAACAACATCAAAACAGCGGGGAAACGAATTGATACCCTTGGAGATGCATGAAACGCTGAACAAAAACCCACGAAGATGATATTCTTCTTCTCCTCCTTTCTTCTTCTCCCTTTTTCTCCTTCCACCATGGCGGCGGCACCTGGAGCTTCTTCCTCATCGTGGTAGAGCAGCAGGAGGGGGGCTGCTACAGTACCGCGTGCTACAGTGCGGCGCGGTACTGTAGCAGAGGTTAGGGTTTTGGGGGAAGGGCACCCCCCTTCTTGACTCCACTACAAGGTCGGCCCACTTGGCTAGGACGCCTTGGGCCGAAAGCCCAAGGTCCAATCCTCCTCAATCTTGAATTTTCTTTTAATTTTCCTCTAAACTTTAGTGCATTCAAATTTGAATAAATTTCTTCTTGAATAATATGTTCTCTCTATTTGATATTCGGGTATTACATTCTACCCCTCTTAATGTAATTCGACCTCTAATTCTAACCATCGAATTAAACGAAAGAACAATTGCCATAGAAAAGAAACATCTATTAACAAATGCCCGAGCAAACATGTCCGATAGTACTACAAGATGCAAGACTCCAGCTCCCAAATGGCCTATCTCTCGATCGACAAGACCACAAGACATTGACGTAAACTACGCCCGACCTAACACTCAATCCGACATTGCCAAGTACATTCATCGATAAGACTCGAAAGTAAGATACTACTCGGTGGTACACGATGAATACGAAAATCCAAACTCTAGATCTCACAAGTACTCACTCGGCACCAGACATGCCAAAGTTGCGTGACACCACAGATGGACCCGAGATGGCCATAGCGCCTCATCTACCTCCTAATCTCCAAGAATCGATTTAAACAAACCAATGTACCTTGGGCCAACTTCCCTTGGTACTAAAGCACGAACATGCGCAACACACATGGAACACTCGTCCCAATTCTCCATCGATTTATTCATTTTAACAAGGAGTACCTCTTTAACCCGTAACACACAATGTAACTCGCTTTAAACCGCCTTAACAAAACAGATCCCAAATGAAAATAACGAATTTTCATCACAACCAAGAAAATCAACTCCACACCAAAGGGTCAAATGCAAAAGTGAAGATTCACACGAAATTCCTTCCGCTTCCAAATAGGCGCTTTACAAATAAACACCCTTAAACCGAAAGAGAAACTTCGAAATACCCAAATTGAATACTTCCTTTAATATTTCAACTTATAAGAACCACACATGCCAAACATAAAGTCAAACTCAATTTGCGAAGACAACCGCAACTACACATTGCTCAAACAGAATAAAACAAAACGTTGCACTACTCGAGAAACAACCGCTTTCGTGTTCTCCTTTAGAAACAAAATTTCTCTCAAACCTTCAATTCCAATTCATCGATAACACACTAACTCATCTCTTCTTAACTTGGCATTCTCAACGCTATGCTCAAGTCGAAATATATCACCCACACCTCAGATAGAGGCTCTATCGACTCCACGTAAACTTTCTCTCAACAACTCCTCTACTAACATAATTAATTTGACAATTGACTCCCAATGTATCTCGTAATAGATCTCACACATAATCACATCACCTCAATCTTTTAAGAGTAAACAACTTGGAAACCTCAAAGACATACATTCATATACTTCATCAAAAGGGTTATATCAATGATCATCCCAATCGCTCAAATCCACCCTTAATCTACTTCCTCTACACATAATCATTGGGCGACAAAAGTCCTAGCATAAAATGCGAAGCCCAAATTTAACCTCCAAGTCTCCTACCATGAATTTCGTATAATTGATAGGAATCCACAATTTCGCTTACTAAGATTTCACACATTTCAACTATAACCTCGCTTATTGTTATCAACATTCCTCTCTAATCAATTAACCGCCCCAAAGCGAAGTTATTTCATCAATATTAGACCTCCTCTAATCCACACCAATCCAATTCAGCCACACAACAACAATATACCCATTCGCAATACTCTAACTGATTGACCAAGATTCAAACATACTCAATCACCGACGTTAATAAATAAATACATTCTTGACCAAGTTATCCTTAAAGATAATCTAACTCCCATAGGGTTACTGACTGAGGCCGAGTAACACTTGACAATAACTCAACAATTCCTGCTATCCCATTAATTAGCACGACGCTTAGGTTTCTCCACACCGCTACTCTCATTTAAATTCACCATCATAATTCTTCTATACAATCCTACCGAAAACCCAATTGCGATTCTCTCATAAGTCGATCAAGATTTCCATACTTGTCGCTTCTAATGTTCTCAAAATGAACACCAAATCTTAGACCACATCTCGCTATAGGTCCTACTAGTTGCAACAATAAAATTTGATAGCTCCAAAGACAAACATCCTTTTTTTTAAATCAAATCCTCTTCAAGGATTATTCTAATAAATTGATTTATTATTCAAAGCCTCTCAAACAACTCCGACACCTAAAGGTTCACAAAACCATCTACTAAACCACCACTACTAGTTGCCAAAACACAATCGAAAAAACTTTGCAATACAGCTTCGGTTAACTCCTTTCTTAGAAGAAGAAGCAAATAGAAATAGATTTCAGACATCGGAAACGTTACCACTTACAAAGAAGCTACCAAATCAAGAGAATTAATCAAATAGCAATGATCCCGAAAACAAAGATGAGATCATAGATGTGGGCACACGCCCCACAAGCAGAGAATATCAAACTTCAAATGAGTATAAAACATTGCTTTTGGGATTCGAAACTCACGGCAAAACAGAAAGTTTAGGCAAAATTCGATAAACCGCAAGTTACAAAACTTGACTTCAATCTCAAATACTTCTACTTCACTCTTTCCTTTAACAAAGAAAACGACTTACATTGGTTACAAACATCACTATGCCAACTCCAACAAGAAGAGATTTCAAGACCACAACACATAAACCACTTAGGAACTAATAAAACCTCTCAAAGACGCTACTTTGCTCAAAACAATTTCAGCTACCACATTAATACGAGGTCCGAAGATCACAAATGCTAAACTTGAAGCATTTTCATTTAATCAATATCGCAAGCGACCCAATTCCTTTATATAAAACATTCAATATCATCTTTATAATCCCTCATCGACAATCACACTAACAATGAGCTAATACACTATTAACGAGAATCCTCATAGCCTACTATTCCATCGTAAACCTCTCCCAAGGAGACACAAAGCACAAGGTTTAAACAACCCTCTTTATCTACATCATGCTATCAAATAACAATTTCACAAGGCACACTATCCGAGACCACTTATGCATTCATCCATTCAACCATAAGTGTTGCTCAACACCCACTTCAATTATCATTAACAATTTACAATTGTATTTATCACGTATGCAATTAGAGTCCTATCGCTATTTTCAATACATATCCATTTGTCACACGAGTCAACATTCCACTTTATACTTAGAGTTTAACCACGATTTAATAACATCGCCTCATTTAATCACCGGGTTTCACAAGGTACTACCTCAACATCCATCTAATCTGATTTACATGTTTCAATCTAGCAATTAAGTATAATCATCAAGTAGTCAACTTATGAAAAATTACAGGGATAACTATCCTCTAAGCCATCGCTCAATCACATCCTTAACATAACCATCACTATAGATATATTAATCCATTGGGACCTATAACATCGAATTATCCAATAAATTTAACAAATCCCACAATCTTAATGATCAGACCAAATCATCAATATCTTACACTTATAAATAACTTCTTGAACTTCAACTGAGTATCGCCATACCCTTAAACACAGTTCATCAAGAACTACTATAAAACACTTTCAAATTAATCAACTTTCCTTTCAAGGATCTTAGTTAAGATCAAATAAGCACCACTCTACAGACTCAACTTGATAACCCATAACACAACCATTAATTTCTTTGATTATATCCTCTCGATAAACCACAACAAGATGTCGCTAAAGGTTCTAACGTTTTCTTTCATAATAGAGAAACATTCAACTTCAACACTCAAATTATCCAAAAGAGATACCTTGAGTCAAAGATTACACGCATTAAAGGACTTGCAAAAGGAAACTTTCATTATCCAAATCATCAAGCGAAATAATTGGATCAAGATTTCCAATAAGAAAGACAAACTCCAATACAAATGTCAAACTTGACAATCCCGCAAGAATAACTCATCGGTTGGGAAAACAACGATTGCTTTACGGGACAATTAAGCCAAAGGTAGCAAATTAATCCTTCTCAAAGAAGCCCATCAACCGTAATGAACTAAAAACCCAAGAGAAACTCTTCGAGCACAACTGGACTAGAGTTGCCCAAATTCAAAGTGAAAGAAGAGGACAACTCTTCTAGAGATATTCACTATCAACGCCTATTCTAAGATATCCGAGGTAACAACCATCCTATTCTCATACCGCGAACAGTGGTGTAACTTGGTACAGCCCAGAGCCACAACCACGACCTCAACCTCTCAACATGGGTTATCCCCACACATAATATCTATAGTATTATAATATAGATATAATATATTATCTCATAACAACAATCATCAATACAACATAACGGAAAGCGTAAATGCAATGCTTCACCCATTCCCATTCTACTGTGCACTGTGTGTCAATTTAATTATTCAATTACCACGGACCTAAAGCCCGCTCTGATACTAACTGTAACACCCTACCCCGAATATCAAATAGAGAGAACATATTATTCGGAAGAGAAATTTATTCAAATTTGAATGCACTAAAGTTTAGAGGAAAATTAAAAGAAAATTCAAGATTGAGGGAGGATTGGACCTTGCTTTGCCCAAGGCGCCCTAGCCAAGTGGGCCGACCTTGTAGTGGAGTCAAGAAGGGGTGCCCTTCCCCAAAACCCTAACCTCTGCTACAGTACCGCGCCGCACTGTAGCACGCGGTACTGTAGCAGCCCCCTCCCTGCTGCTCTACCACGATGAGGAAGAAGTTCCAGGTGCCGCCGCCATGGTGGAAGGAGAAAAGGGAGAAGAAGAAAGGAGGAGAAGAAGAATATCATCTTCGTGGGTTTTTGTTCAGCGTTTCATGCATCTCCAAGGGTATCAATTCGTTTCCCGCTGTTTTGATGTTGTTTAGATGCTAAATTAGATTAGTTTGATTGGATCGAGTTCGTCTTGCTGTAGATCAAGTCTGTCCAGTATGTTGCGCGGGCTGTTTCGACGTCTTAGAGGCCGAATCAGAGGAGTTGATCTCCTAGAGATATCTGGGTCTTGTTCTGAAGTTTCTGTGGCCACCAAGTTCACTTGATTCCGATGTTCGAGTCAAGAGATATGATAGATTTAGTATCTGCTGTCCAGATTTCTGACGAGATTAAACTGTTTTGTTATTTCGTAAAATATGAAAATGTAATCGGAAGAATCTGGGTTTTCACCCAACTAGGTTATTGTAGGTAATTTGATAACCTTTCCAGATTGTTAACGAACGATCAATTCGGAGTTATAGATTAAAAGTTATGATCGTTTTAGTACTGCTGTTTATTCTGTTAGACAGTTTCTATGCTGAAAGTTCACCTGTCTATTATCATAATAATTTGGCCGAATTGGGTCGTCTTGTCAACTACAGTATTGTAGATTTGTCAGTTAAGAATCCACAGAAATTGACTCACCTCATTCGGAGTTCCAGATCAAAAGATATGCTGTTTACCATGCTGCTGCCCAGTGGCGTTATTTGACTGAATGCGTTGGTTTTCAGTTTAGGGTCTCTAGTTAAAATCTTGAATCGCTAGGAAGCGTTGTAGAATGTTAATCAGTAGAGTCGTGTTCATCATATCCTTATTTCAGTTATTTGATTGTTTAGGTGGTGAAGCTTGGTTTAGGAGTACCACCTTTGCCGGCTAACGTGTCGCATCGCGGAAGGCAAGTATTCGGGTTATAGTAGATTTATGCTTGTTTGCTAAGATTGTTTGTGACTTGCTCGTAATAGCCATACATGGATGTAATGTGATGAGTTTCAATTTATCTTGGTGAATGCAAGTTATGGTTAAAGTTCCTTGTATATTGTTAATGCTTACATGTTATTATGTACATGTTGAGTTCATATATTTGGAAGATGATGTCATTGTGCATATGCATGTCAAAGCATGATTGAGTCTTGGTCACTAGGTGACCAAGTATGAATCGTTGAGGTCCCCGCCATGTAAATGACGGGTTGAGGTCCCACATTCGCAGAATGTGGGCAATGAGAAGAGGTCCCCATCATGATGATGATGGGTAAAGGTCCCTATACTTGTGGAGTATAGGCTCTTGGTCCCTGTGCTGAGTGCATAGGCAAGGGTATACATCGACGGTTGTATACCCGCATTACACGTAAAATGCGAAAAGAGATAAAGTTTAAAAGGTGCATTGCATGGTCACATTACATAAAGCATGAAGGCTATGTTTAGTGTAATGTTTTATCTTGGTATTTTGATGCTATGACTGTGATTTTAGCTTTAGCCTTGTTGATACTTGTCGAAGTCTTTGGGCTCACCCTTGCTTTGTTGTGTTTTTAGGTACCACAAGCAAGAACGACATACATGGGGAGGGTAGACTTGTCATGGAAGCACTCACTACCACATCACTTTAAAGATGAATAACATGTAGATCGATTTTATTAATAAGTAACTGCTTAAGGATAAGTATGAGTATACTTGGATGCAATGAAATATTTGTAATAATGAGAGTAGTACATCTTGAATATCCGTTATTAAGCTTTAGTGGATTAGCTTATTTTGAATGCCTTGATGAAATATGGATGATAGATTATGGATTATGATATTTGTATTGGTTGGAACCTCCCAGATACTTAGTTATACAAAGGAGGTTCTCACGAGAATTAGAATTATGTCTTACATTTTGATTAGTTTTATTTATTACTTTGTTAGTTTAGTAGCATTCTAGGCTCAATGTTGAGCTGGGGTGTTACAGATGGTATCAGAGCATCAACCTTCACAGACGGCGCGCAAGGGGACAGGGGCGGGCATATGGCGATGGCGCGTGTGGTCCCAGAGGACACACAAGATGGCATATGTGCTTAAGACCGGACGCACGGACGTGTACCGAGGGCGGTTCTGGCATTTGTCACAGATGCGGTGTCTTTGAGAGGCGCCACCCTTAAGGGGTGAATGTAATACCTTGGCCTACTCAGATGTGGCCCATGTGGCCCATGAGGAGTTGTGTGGTGGGATTAGTCCCACATTACTTGTCTAAAGTGAGTTGTACTAGTATATAATGCTGTTGGGTCCAAACATAGCACCTCCGAGTTAACCCTTTTACACGGCGAGGACGAAAGTGTAAGTGGGGTGCTATGTGTGCTGGTCCGCCCGGTGAAATGGGCATTGAGCGGATTTTGGGCGAGTGTTACAGCTTTTAATGCGTGGTAGCCATGGTGAAGTGGGTGGCTGGCATATGGGACCGGGGTGAGAGAGAGGGGGTGTGTGGTGCGAGGCGGCTTGGGCCGAAATGAAGGAGGGTTGGGCTGAACAGTAAAGGTTTCAGCCCATAGGTCGTTTCAGGATTTTAAACTGATTTGTTAATTTAAATAATCCGATTAATTCAAAAAAGGCTTTAGAAAATAGCAAATAAAATCCAAAAATTCTAGAAAACTTCACAGAAATTCCTAGAGTAATTTTGGACTTAGATAAAATATTTCCAACATAAAATTGGTAGTAGATTTTTGTAATTAAATTTATTTTGGCTTTAAATTAATTAAGGATAAGCTTTTAAAATTTCAAAAAAACCACAAAATTAATTAAGTTTTAATTTTCAACTAAATTTAAAAATTTGGGTTGTTACAAACCTACCCCCCTTAAAGGGAATCTCAACCTCGAGATTCAAACTTGGCTAGCAAAAAGGTGGGGATATTTGGCTTTCAAATCTTCTTCTCGCTCCCAGGTGGCTTCTTCTTCTGAATGATTACTCCATTGGACCTTGCATGAATGGATGACTTTGCTTTTGGTGATTCGTTCTGCCACATCGAGGATCTTGATTGGTTGCTCCACATAGGTGAGATCTTCCTGAAGGTCGATGCTTTCAATCGATGTTTCTTCAGTTGGCACTCTGAGACACTTCTTCAGTTGAGAAACGTGGAAGGCGTTGTGGACTTCAGATAAGGATGTCGGTAGCTCAAGTTGATAGGCAACTTCTCCTCTTCTGACCAAAATCTTGTAAGGTCCCACAAATCTGGGTGCGAGTTTTCTTTTGTCCGGAATCTTCTTACTCCTCTGAGTGGAGTAACTCTGAGATAGACAAAATCTTCTATTTCAAAGGTCAACTCTCTTCGACGGTTATTAGCATAACTCTTTTGTTGGGAGCTACGAGCAACAAAAAAGTTTCTGGGTAGCTGGAATGGAGATAGCATGCACCGGATAGAAGAGTAACGAAGAGCTGAGAAGTTTGCCTCAGCGAGGAGGGAGATATGATTGAGTTCAATTAAGCAGCCGAAAGGATGAGGTGGCGATTGAGGAGCTTCCACGACGGGAATAGCTACGGCGCTGCTTCATGGCATCACTGGATAGGATGAGTACGACGGTGGTGAAGCGGGGTTAGTTTGCATGGACGGAGTCACGTGGGCGAGCGCCACCTCCTGCTCGGCACGGTCGGAGCTGGCACGGTGTGGGCGGTGAGAAGAAGAAGACCCTGATGGGTGGGTCTCGTTCGTTAGTGACACGGTGAAGAGGTGCGCATCGGAGTGTGACTCGGGCGAAGTGGTGTGGTTCAATCAAATCCATAGGTTTGAGTTAGAACAGTTCAAAGTGGTTCGGGCTGAGTCTGATCAGTTGACTGGATTAAAAAAAACTCCTCTAGTTTGACCAGTGAGTTAAAAATAGCAATTAAATTTATAAAAACCTAAAATTTTTTATAGAGACTGCTGGGATGATAAATAACCCAAATAAATTTTCAAAACATACTGTTTATGATTTAAATACTTAATTTAAAATCCTTAACCGAATAGGTTTATATAAGGAGCCTAGATTTTTCTTAAGGTCTAGTTGAACTCTAAAATTTTGACAAAACAATATATTTATTTATAATAATTATTCTAGTATTTGATTAAATTAATTTCCAGAGGTCTTTACAAGCATTAAATTAAATTTTATTTTGGAGTTTCACTTCAAGTTTTAAATTTGACTTGAACTTGAAATTTTCAAATGCAACAATTTGTGCACATGCTCCAAAATGACATGTATGCTCATGAGATGCATATAATTTCCATTTATATAAAATGATGTTGTTACACTTATGTTAGCAAATATATATATATATATAATATCATCACATGCCAACATCATGATGAGGTCATCGCACATGTCAGCATACTTAGCCAAGAAGTATAATGATGTCATCGCACATGTCAGCAAACCAAATGATGTCATCACATGTGTCAGCATACTTAGCCAAGAAGTATATGATGTCATCACTTATGTCATCAAATATGTGATGCCATCGCTTAGATCATCATCTTTCTTGGACATAAAGTAATGAGTTGTAAAGTTGAACTTTACAACTAGAATTGAGTTATAACTCTAGTTGCAAACAACCTATCATATGGACATCCCTATAACAAACACATTGTCCCATTCCCCAAATACTACTCCAACACCAACTGGGCCAAGCACCAGAGCTAGAACAAAACAAATTAATCAAGAGCTGAATCTTTTTCTCAATGGACTACACATTGATTTTTATAAAAATAGATTGTTATCTAATGCCTCTACTTTACTTGTTATAAGGTTTCATGAAGAAGCTTTGGAGGCAAAGGAAAATAGGCTACTACAACTTCAAGAACAAAGGAACCAACACGAAGAATAGAAGCTGGTCTAATATATTTAGAAAACACCGGCCTGACTGAGAGGAAATCATTCCCAATTTGATTGTTGTCAAAAGACGTGCTACCAACTAGCTTGCTTGCTACACAAAGAATGCATAGTATTTAGTCTGAACACTGTAACAACCTAGAATCGTAGCAACTGGTCTACTATAGCACGGATACTGTAGCGTCGGCTTAAAAGGGCTATATAAGGAGGGGTACACCCTCCCATGTAAAGGAGAGTTGAATTTTCAGAAATAAACACTTCTTTGTTCTAGGGTTTGTGTGAGATAAAATTCTGCCCCCTTAGAATTGGGAATTATCTGAGAGTTCTTGTCTCCATTGTTCTTGTGGTTGCCTCGGTGATTGCTAGAACACATTTACTCCTTGTGAGCAAGTAGACAAAGGATCAAAGCGTGTGGTTGGGTGAATCGTGTACCGCAGGTTGCCATAGTAGAGACGGTGGTTGGCGGTGTCATTCATCTAGTTGCACAGGTCCAATTATCTCTAATCCTACGCCGTGAAGATCAGGCAACAATCCCCCGCATCAGTTGGTATCAGAGCTCAAGGTTGACATGGTAGGATTTTACCCATAGCTACTATATTTGTTGTTTTCATTCCTATCCAAAAAAAAGACATAAGAGATATATTATTCTTTTATCTTGGTGATTTTTGCTATATTTTGATCCATTAGAGCCTTTCTTACTTGCTAATCCAAAATCTTTATTTGTGTTTCTTTTGTTTGAGCCAATTCATCAAGGTTTCCAATTTATTCTAACTGGTCTGACCGCAAAACCATTGTCGGTCCTACCTTAGGTACTTTTCCAGAATTGAGTTACTTGAACTTCACTTGTATCTTTTGTGAGCCACATCTATCCTTTCGTGTACACCTTGATCCTAATTAAAGACTAGCTTTTGAGTATTGCTAGGGCTTTACACACTTGTTATCATTCTTGAAATTTGAAACCAAAATTATTGGATAACCTATGAGCTCTTAACATATGTGTTGACCTTAGTGCAAAAGAAAAAAAGAAAAGCAAAGAGAAAACAATACAAAAAAAAAGAAGTAAGAAAGAAAGAAAAGAAAGAAGTGTTGTGGTCAATACTTTTATCAAGCAAACATTCCATTCCAAAGTTCGGTATAGTGTGTGATTCTCATGTGCAAATCCGTAGCCCGTTTACACCAATTGCAATCAAGCTAGTGTCTTTCTATCATTTGCGCAACACGAGCTATTTTGTTCTTCACATATACCTTGTGTTATAGCTCATTCTTTGGTTGCATTATGTTCCATTAGCATTGTGCGTGAGTTGCTATAATCTTCACTTATATCTTGAGGATGGCAACCAGGCATTGATTTTTCTAGTTTGGATTATTACTTATCATTATAGTACATAAAATTTCAATTGCATAGGATTATACTAACTATCCAAGCTCCACAAAATAGCCACGGTCATTTACAACACTTGAATCTTAATTCGCTTAATCCATCACCTTCGTATTTTCTACTATCACCGAAGTACATACAGTTCTTCAATCTGTGAAGCAATCCTAAGAACTTCGGTAAGCAAGAGGTGAGGTTGAGTGATTCCACATATATTCTTATTGTTTTTTTTATAATCATGGCAGGTTACGAGTATACAGAACTTCCATTCTATGGAAATAATGATCCAAATGAGTACCTCAAATGGGAGAAACAAATAGAATTGGAATTCAAGCATCACCAATTTGTTGGTTTTAGAAAGGTGTTATGAGCCACCGTGGAATTCAAAGATTACACAAATTATTGGTGGACGCAATATCCAAGAAGGCGCTTTGTGACAACTTGGGAAGAATTGAAGAGGATTGTGAGAAACAAAATTATACCATATGATTGGTGCAAACTAAAGTCAAAAGCCATATTTAATCTTAAGCCGTCAATTCAAGAGAGTAAAGTAAAGTCAAAAGCCATGTTTACTCTTAAACCGCCAATCCCAGAGAGCAAAGTAAATTCAAAAGACATGTTTACTCTTAAGCTGCCAATCCAAAGAGCAGTCAAAAGCCATGTTTACTCTTAAGCCACCAATCCAAGAAAGCAAATTAAAGTCAAAAGCCATGTTCACTCTTAAGCCTCCAATTCAAGAGAGCCAAGAGAGTCTAAAGCCAAGTTTAATCTTAAACCATCAATTCATGAGAAGACGGTCGAGCATGGGACTTTACCTCCGACCAAAGTCTGGAGTAGTGCTAGCCTTTTGCTACCCACAACACATGAGGAGGTCATGGTTGATGGTGGGACTTTGGAGGATAAGATGCATCAAAACCCATCCAAGGGTGAGAGCCACTTAGCCAAATTGAGTGAGAATGCTAAAAATGGCAAGTTCTGTGATTCCACCGTATGTGAGGTTCAGTGCTTCCAAATTGAGAGCGAGAGATATAAACAAAAAGAAATGAGAGAAGTAGATGAAAGCAAATGTGAGGTTATTTATAAAATTAATGACATAATCTCTACCTCTAGTTGTGTTTCTCTTGGTGTGTAGGTTGACTATGAAGTCGAGGAATTGAATGATAAAGAAACCACACTAGTTGAAAAGAATGGTGAGGAGACATTCATGGGTGGATATAGAACACTTGCTGCTCCATGGTTATATCATGAATACATGCAACCTATAGCACTTACATCATCTGACAAGGTTGAAATAGGTAATAATGGTGCTGAATTGGTTGTTCATCAAGTGAATGTGAGTAAATGTGTGAATTATTGTGCTCAATTGGAAATTCGATATTGAATTTCATATCCTCAATTTACATAACATGGAGTTGATCACTCATAAGGAAGTTTTTAGTAGGATATTCACCGATGATTCATTATGTTATATAAAGTTTGATCAACCTATTGCGCTTCATAGGATATTTTCAAAAGTTTCAAAAATAATGTCCTTGAAGTGTTTGCATAGAAACTACACCTACACATACAAATTTAATTTGGTTGGAGATTATGGTGTAGACAACAAGTTTTATGTGTATAAAATATATATTACATGTGATAATATTGCCGAACTAAAACTAGAAGTAATGGGCAAACAATCTTTTATGCCGTTTTTTGTTCAACTTGATTCAATCCTAAGAAATAGTGCTTATTGTGTAGAACAATTTATATTGCCTACTTGTTCATACTTTGCATCACACACATGTATTAGCAATCATAATAGCACAGTTGAAGCATGGAAGGCGCTAAAAAATTTCTCATCAACATTAAAAGGATTCGATATTAAAATGGTGAAATATGATCATATGAGACAATTGTGTAATTTAGAACAAGCTATGGTGCTACCCATTAGTAACTTATTTACATGCTTTCAAAAGTCAAGGACGACTTTTTCTCATAAGAGGGAGAACGATAAGAATGTCAGTGCTAATTACACATACACATTATATATGTCATATGACTCTTGTACTTATGGCTATTGTTCTGCTAATCATGATGTGCAAAACAAAGGGAGTACTAAAATGGATGATAAATACATTTACCATGCATATACGTTGTTCTCTTTGTTTAGTACACTTTCAGACCATCAAAAGCCGTGGACGGCTTTTCTTGAAGAAGGGGGGGGGGATGATGAGGACACACCTAGCACATGTACATCTTGTTCGTCTTAAGTTGCTGCATTAAAGTTGTGTGCATTCTCTGGTACATGTAGCCTCAACCGCCACACATGAAGATAACATGAACAACTCGACATCAACATGACATTAGCGGATGTCCTTGCTTATGTATCAAGATCTGAATTTATAAAGACCCAAATAAACAGTGGAGCATACCAAATGTGTAGGCCAACAAATTTAGTTGAAAGATAAACCATGGATGGTTGCTAGGTCATGACACATAGGATATAGACAATGATTAGAGTATAGTACTGACTAGTTTGATACTAAGATTATGAGTACAAAGATCTAAACTACCACTGAACCCTAGGCCATTAGCATTGTCTTGCTAAAGGATTAGATTCTTTTACAAGCACAAACTTACCGAAAACCCGATAGGACAATTACCTCTTACACATAACTAGGATTGGTTAGCATCTCGTTAGCCCATAGGATGTAGACGCTAACTAGTGGTGTTAATGATTAGTTAAATGCTACGACGGTGATTAAACATACATCATTCGGCTAAACAAGTTAATTTATCATGATTAGTTAAACGCAGCCTCCCTTGTGCCTCCGAAGTTCTCTTCACACCTCTGGAGCATCCGCCAAGCAGCCTCGACGTCTCCACTGCCACAGCAGCCTCACCGGCCACCTCGCGCCACGGCCTCCTCACGCCTCGGCGCCTCACGCCTTGGGCCTAGCGCCTCGCGGCCTCACGCCTCGCACCTCGTGCCTCGTGGTGGCCTCGCGCCATTGCAGCCTCACGCCCTCGCAGCCTCGTAGCCTCGCGGCACCCTCGCGCCCCCTCGTCATCTCCACCGCTTCGCGTGGTCCCTCGTCGGCCACCTCGCGCCTTCGGAGTGTCCGTCGCTTCGCATAGCCCCGCGCGGCCCCCTCGTCGTGGGGAGTCCTTCACTGAGGAGCAACGGAAGCAAGGCATTGTGGAAGAATCTGATGGCCAAAGACAAAGATGGGTGTGACGTTTTTGGCACACATTTTTGGACACAATCACCGTTCAAAACCATCAGAACTCTTCTGAAATATCAACATCTATATAAAAGGCACAATTCAAGACTGCCCCTTTCAGCGTGTCCCCTAGAACACTAGGGGTAGGGGGGCTACTATTGGAAGAATAATTCATGTCCTTGAGGTCCTGACTGGAGGACACCAGTGGAGTACATGGAAGATGATGTTATTGTGCTGTGTCATATGGTGAGGGCTGCTTTGGATGAAGGGAAGGTGGAAGAGTGTGTCGATGAGAGGCTCTGCGGGAAATTTCCACTAGAAGAGGTTGTTCCTATCATGAAACTTGGTTTACTCTGTACTTCTCAGGTTCCTTCCAGTAGGCCAGAGATGAGCGAGGTGGTGAACATATTGATCAGATGCCACCAGGATAGCCCAGAAGCCGAACCAGGTTAGACTCTATGTGCTTTTGTCCCCATTTTCTTGGGTTTTCTTGTTTCATTTTGAGATCCTTCTGCCTGGTAGCTGATTAAATGTTGAAAGAGTAAGGAAATTCCATGTAGTGTGCTTTAGATAGTAGGAGCGAAGTGTGAAGTGTCTAGGTAGTCTTTTGATAGTCAAGGAATTATGTAATGCATGCAATAGTTTCATGCCCTTTGGCTATTGATGTGTTTGACTTTGATCCTCATCAGTATGGTGTCTATTGTGGATCATCTAACATCAATTATATAAGCATGGGACTTCTTTGGAAAATCTTGATGTTTGCTCGTATAGTTCCGGTGGCTTCTCTGCAAGTTCTCTGTCATTTCAGTTTCCATTATGTAGTGTGGTAATGTTATGCAACTTGTGTGTCCTCCATCTAATATTATTTTGGAAGCTTGCTACATTTTGGTCCTTCGCTTTCTAACCACCTATGGCCATCCACTTGATGGAATCCGGTTATTTCTAGGTAGGTGTAGCTATATTTTAGAACTGAAATGCAATTGAGCCCAGATGATTCCCTCCTTGTGCTTATTTGCAGTGTTTTACCTAGAATGTAAAAGCATCAGTTAAACACTTAGGCCTTTTCTTGTCTGACAAGATTTCTTGTTTATTTATTAAGAGAGAAAAAACTGAATGCTTTTGTGTGTGCCAACCATTCCCTGCACAATATTTGTACAATCCGTCATCTGGTTGAAATGCCTGCTTATTTGAGATTTCCTGCAGACAGAAGTTTTGCTCTTTTTTCCTGTCTCGGTTCAATTTTTAACCTTTTGTTATTGTACTTGAACCAATTCACAAATAAGTACGGATCACTCTACATATCAAGTGGCCAGTCAGAAAGTTTGGTGTTTGTTGGTTCATCTACCTGACTTTGTTTGGAATCATACAGACAAATCAAAAGAGGTTGATATGGATTGACCCCAGCCTAATGACTAACTGTAAATGTATGTGTATAGAGAAATCAAGATGTTTACATTGTTCTTTTGTCCCATTTCTCATGTACTTCTTCCTCCCTCATGCTGTTGCAAGAGTATCTCTATTTTTTATCTCCTTCCCGACAAGGGATGGGACAACCTATACTCTAAAATCATGGTACAGCGACCTGTACATGTGCGTGCATCATCGTGTGTTTTTCATCCTTTTGAATATCTTCCAGTTGCACATTGATCAAATGCTCAGCTTATCCTTAAAATGTGTTGTGTCGCTGTCTCATGGTTCAGATAAAAAACCTCATATACTACGGTTACTTCGTAAGATTTTCATAAACTGCAGGATTTTCCCGACACGCCAAGGCACGCGCAGACTACTTGTCAACGTATTTAAGAGGCAAGGATTCAAACCTCGTTGGCTAGCCTCACCACCCATGGTCCTTCATGGCTTGTGCTTTCCCTTTCAGCATCCCAACGATGAATTTGGTCTGTGATTTTTGTTTAACTTCTCCTCGCAAATTAGAGCCTCGAATCCCTCCGAGATTGTTATTACTCCCACCAACACCAAGAATGCCACAACTTACAAGAGATCATTCTAACTAGGAGGAGAACTTGAACACCATGTCATGCTTGTACACCTGGCCGGGCCTAACAATCTGCGACGGGAAGTTGGGGTGGTTCACGGCGTCCGGGAACCCCTGCGTCTCCAGGCACAGCGCGCCGTACTGCCCGTACACCTTCCCGCCTTTCCCCTTGACGTCCCTGAGGAAGTTGCCGGTGTAGAACTGCACGCCGGGCTGGTTCGCCCACAGCTCCAGCGCCCGCCCCGACGCGCCGTCCCGGACGGCCGCCACCCTCCGCAGCGCGTAGGAGTCCCCGTCCACGGCGTAGTTCATGTCGTAGCCGTAGACGGTACTGCCGTTTCTGCTGCCGCCCGAGACCTGGTGGACGTGCGCGCCCACGGGGGTCGGCGCCCGGAGGTCGTAGGGCGTGCCGGCCACGGGGGCGAGCTGGCCCGTCGGGATGAGCGTGCCGTCCACGGGCGTGTACCGGGATGCGAAGAGCTGGACCGTGTTGCCGAGGACGTCGCCGCTGCCTTGCCCGCCGAGGTTCCAGTACGTGTGCTGCGCGAGGTTCACCGGGGTGGCCTTGTCCAGCGCCGTCGCGTTCATGTGCACGCTCAGCACGTACGGGCTCGACAGCTGGTACGTCACGTACACGTCGAGATTCCCCGGGAACCCTGTTTCACAGACACATTTTAACTCATTTAGGACTTGCTGGAAAACATGTTACCTCCATGCATGTACAATTGATCTGCAACATAATAATTTCATTTTGGTATCTGCACCTTTCTTGTTTGATTTCGGCTTTCCTAAAAGCTCGCCATGGTGCCATTATTCCATTAGGATACATCACGATCATGGATTGTGATTTGGATGACGAAAGGGGGAATCTGCAGCATAATAATTTCATTTTGGTATCTGCACCTTTCCTGTTTAATTTCGGCTTTCCTAAAAGCTCGTCATGGTGCCATTATTCCATTAGGATATGTCATGATCATGGATTGTGATTTGGATGACGAAAGGGGGGAAAAAAGGGGGGGCAGACAGCCATCAGAGCAAAATAATGATTTTCAAGTGGATAATAGAGGATCACATGATGCTGTGGGCACTGCTACTGATTTTTATTTTAGGGCAGCCATTTGCCTGGCCCAGTTACTGAACAAGTCAATTCTTCAGATCAGAAAGTGCTATTCCTATTCTTGAGACCTAACCTGGCATCCTCTGCTCTGATTGAACTTTCAAGAATTGTGCTAATTTTGCTCCATTCTTGGTACGAAATGAGAGTTCACAGCTACTCGTGATGGTGAGCTATAATGCTATATGCTGTAACTTCTGGGTTTCTTTTAACTACTACAATACTATCACGTGCTGTTTCAGCTCTGAAATTCCCAAATGAAAACAACGCGAGATCAGCTGTCAGTTATGCAGTAGTACTGATGTTCCAGATTTGATTTGGATTTTATGAATAGTGCATGAAAGTGTCCGAAGAAGATATTTTAAAACAATAAAGAAAGTACAAATGTAGACTATATGTTTGATCATTTGCCTTGCTTTTACCTTGTTCTCCGTCAAAGCTATGGTAGTAAAATGTGATAAATGGGGAGTCACCACCACCAACATATTCCTTCATCGTCCATATAACTTTGCTGAAACCCCTATGACCACCTAAGCAAGAACAAGATAAATTAACTTGTTGTTCATAGAGCACCATGGATTTCTTTCACACCTGAACAATTTTCCTAACTCTGCAGCATACCATGAAGTGTGTTCTTGCCATCATTAGCATACAGGTGGTAGACTTTTCCATCGAGTACGAAGCGTGCCTTGGCAATTCTGTTGGCCACTCGTCCGACAAGCGCTCCAAAGTAACTAGAACCATTCTGAATGGCAAGATTCATAAAAACAAATTGAAGTGCTTTAATATTTGCCCTTTGGGAAGATAATTGAATACAATGGAGCACTCTGAAGTTTCATTTTCTACCACGCTCTAGCTTCTAGATAAAATTATCTCAAGAGATTGTTGCCCTTTTGAAAAAGATGTAGATAAACTTTGTCAACAATTTGTTTGGTTAGCACCAGATTTTGCTTGTGCAGTTGTGCTTGCTGTGATGCAATTGTAACCATATTGTACATGGAGAAGTGAGGCTTCAGAAAAGAGTCTAGATAAAGGAAATCTTTCTATGGCTAAAAGTGGAGGATAAGTTAACAAGGCTCAAGGCAAGACCGGCATCACATGGTGAGGTTGTCAGTTGTCTGTCGTAAGGTCATGTGCTATTTCATGGGTAACATCGCCACTAGCATAAAGAAAACTACATCCAGCTAGTCGCTTTGTCTATTCATCTATTTCTCAGAATTTCTTTTCCTCCTTGTAAACTTTTCTATGATTCTTTAAGAAAACTCTATCATATCGGTGTCTTCTATGCAAGTGAGACATGATGATATCTTTGGTGTAGCCCCGTCGGGACCGGTGTATCTCTCTTTCTCTTAAAATAAATGACAGAGCTCCTACGTTTGGTTTTTTTTTTAAAAAGATGTAGCGATATTATGGCATTCTGTGTGCCGATTGAGGTCCTAATTGAATTGATGAGCTTGTTTTTTAAAATATAAATGGATTGACTAGTTGACAGCACTTCATGGGATATTCAATCTCCAACCAAGTTGAGCATCTCTGCTTCTTGGATATAAAAAATGTACTAGGCGAAATTGAGTTCGGGAAATGAGGAACAAACAAACAAAATGTAGTAAATTTTGATATTAAGTGAATGAAGAAAGGATTTGGAAGTAGAAGGTATGGCACACATTCTCACTATGTTACGCTGTTCCACAATCTACATCAATCAACTTTTTTTTTTTTCTCATTTAACATGTTTTCGAAGCGAAATCCTCTCGAACGAAATGACAAAAAATGACAACCGTCGCACACGAAAAGCCGTGGCAGCCATCCTGCAGCGCACCCAGATGACGACAGGTCACCAGCGCATGACACTTGCCGTGGACTGGATTAGCGGCAGGCCGTCTGCCACCACCGATAACACGCCGCCAGGTCACACGCGGTAGGGATGCTATTTTTTACATTTCATCCTGTGTTATTTTTACTATTTCGCATCAAAAAATTGATAAACGAGCCAAAAACTCATCAATGAACAAGGTGAATACTGAAGAATTCATAAGTTCTGCATAGAAACAAACCAAACAGTCCTCGCACAAGAAAAGAAAAAAAACAGAGGAGAGGTGCATATGCACTGCCGTAAAGAAGAATCAGAACAAGGGGATCTGTGAGCTTACAACATATTCAGCAATGGTGTCATAGCCAAGGGCAACATCAGCCAAATTCCCTGAAAAAAGTTGTCAAAATTTGAGTCAGAATTTCCAATAGTGGGCACAAAGAGCATGAAGCAAAGTGAAATCACAAGACGAGAGGCTTCCATGGATTGTTGGGGGCAAGAAAAACACACACCTTTGGAATCAGGAAGGACGACCGACATGATGGTAGCGCCCCAATTGGTCACCTTGACGGAGAAATCTCCCTTCTTGAGCTCATAGACACCAACCATCTTTCTTTCCGCTGCATTGGCACCAGCGGCGAAGGATACAAGGCACAACGCCGCAAAAAGAAGCAGTGGAGCTCTAGCCATTAGCTAGCACTACTAGGCTAGCCTCGCAAGAGAGACGAAGGGAGAAGGGACGACAGTCCACGGCTACTCGATGGGTGGATAATTAGTAGGGACGACAGTCCACGGCTACTCGATGGGTGGATATTAGTACTCTCTCGATTTATTTTCGGGGCAATTGACACTGAATAATTTAGTATATTTCTTATATGTTGTCTCACGGACATCTAGGTTCGGAGACTACTACCCATAGTATAAACACCTTAAAAATATAAGAGATAATAGTTTATGAGTGGGTTACTTATAAATGCAGTAAAGAGAAGATGTGATAATTGTTATAAAGTTAGCGGTTTTAGTAAATATTTAGGAATTATTTCAGCATTAATTATGATTATTAAGACATTTCCAGCAGTATATAAATAACAGAAATGACATAAACATGTAATCTTTTCATATAAATTAAATAGGATAATATGCTCAAAAGATAGAACATGTGAACACACAAAATCAGCAAATTGCTCAGATTTTAATTGTTTATTTATTTCTCTCAGATGTCGGGCTGCTCAACAATAATTCTTGGCCTCCTCGTCATTTGGGTCAAGATTCAATCACACATTAAATATGACAATTACTCTGAAATAAATTAGGCATTGAGCTCGAATAAAATCTTGCTAAACTAACCAGTCATATAAAGCATTTAACATATCAAAGTTCACCAAACAATACGTAATGGAGCGGAAAAGACAAGCTTTCTAGATACCAATTGACCAAGATAATAATAGTGAATGAACCGAAAGCTCACAGAGAATAGACAAGCAAGATATATACTAGAGTAAATAGCAAGCAATCTATAAGCTCAAGACCAATTTATATCCAATTGTCATATTCAATCTCACATTGACCTCAATTCCTCATCGAGCATATACTGAGTCCACAAACATTACTATGCAAATTAAAGTCCCCCAATGCTAGATTAATTCAAAACATGACAATCTGAAACTAATACTAGCATGACACACTTAGCACAGTAAACAAAAGAATATAAAAAAAACAAACTCATGGTGCGAACGACACTCAAAGCCACCGAGTCGAAACCAAGCAAGGCACGCCGAGGCGTTGTCTCAGAAAACTAATCACCCCGCTGTGCCGCGATGAACGGACATGGTCGTTGGAGATACAATACCAATCTTCACAATTCGGGACACACAAAAAATGTGAAGTTGAGGTACTGGGAATGTTGCCGCACAAGAATCACAACAAGATGCATCGGCCGAATGCACACAAGGAGAAAAATCACCAATCCGAAGCCTTCCTTCTCATCCAAATCAAGAACAGAGCCGGCCGAATCCAACCACAGTGGCACACCACTGTTTTCCTCGATGACCCCAGCAGGGAGGTGACATAAGGATATAGGGTAGGATGAACCACACCACCGGAGGCATCGAGCACAACCGGCATCGCAAAAGCTCACCCAGCCCGAGCTCAAAGTCAAATCGGGAGAGAAGAGAGGAAGAACCAAAAAGGGGAGAACTCTTTGTACCAGCGTGGAGGAAGAAGAAGAGGGAAGGGGCCTTTTGAAGAGGAGGGGGGAGGAGGCCACGACGCTATCATACAATCTGGCTTCGCAAGACAAATCGCCCGAGCCACCCACTCCTCGCCACGCCGCCACCACGGCGAGAAGCCCCAATCGAGTCTTGTCATAGGGCATCCTCCTCCATCTCAATGACAAAGGGCCCAAAGATATATTTTTTCCATTTCTTCTTTTCTCTAGTTGAGAAATTACCAAATGACCCTCAGCATACAACAATAAATATTGGTAGTCAAGGAAAAAACATCAATAAATTTGCGTGCATGCCTTATATTTTGATTTTTTTTTTGGCAAAAACTATACGCCTTATATTTTGAAACTGAGGGAGTAAAAGATATAACATATGGAATTACGGATGCGATAAGATGGGGACAAATTTGAAATGTCGGTTTTTGCTGCCAATGCCTCAATCTGCAGTACAACAGAAGATCCGGATCCAAGAAGGAAGCGAATCCTCTACATTGGCATGGCTAATGTAGAGAAGCCTAATGACATACATTAGGTCATTCTCTGCACTGTCCGATTCAAAACGAATGACATAGATTAATTGCTATAGTATATAAGAAAACAGTAAAATCACTACAGTGTATTTTGATACAAATATATATTTCACTGTTTCCATAAATATTTACTACGGTATTATTGCCGGGGATTGTTCATGAAGACTAAAAATACTTCTAGACTAACAGTGATCCTCTGCTGCCGTATCCCTCGACGAAATGTCAAGACCCCGGGGCCAGCACCTGTCACGTGCTGTGCATTGTCCTTGTCTGCTAACTTCTCTCTCCGTGCGACCGTGCCCGATCCAGCGTCTTTAGTGGGGGAACGTCGACTACTTCCTACTTCCTAGTTGGGTTTGGCTGGCACTGATGGATGGTGTGGTGAACAGCGAATCTTTGTGTGCTTGCACGCTCTTCGTGATGATTGATGATTCGGCACTTGAACATGTATACCATCTTATCCACGGCATGGTGCATGTGTACATCTATACACGGATCCACCGTTGATAAAGCTAAAGGGGCAGCCGTATCAACCAAGTTGTACTACACGCAGTATGTAGCGAGTCCTCTTCGTCCAAAGGAAAACCCAACCTGGATGTCGCCAAGAACACACGCATGGTCTCGTGTTACAGCAGTGCAATTATCTTTGCAAAAGAATACTTGAGTGACGCAACGGACAAGTCGTATGATCTTATCGTATCCGTTGCGTTCGCAGGAATGATGCAAGGGCCATCTAGCCCCTGAGGTTGGACTTGGATGATGGCGAGTTTCACACCGGAAAGTGACACGGTGCAGCGTCTTCCCGAGAAAGATTTGACCGCGCTCGGCGCCTGGAATGGTACGTTTTCGTCCCCAAAAAGTGGCATCTCGCCTCGTCACGCCTCGGGGATACGATGGCAGCGTTTTGGGCCACGCGCGGCCGGACGGGGCCACCCTGCGAGCGCACGAGTACCGGCCCAAGCACATGGCATGGCCCCGGCCCCGGCCCCGGCCACCCTGCGCGCGCATCGCATCACGCGGGCCGCGGCTCCCGCGCGCCCTGGGCTATATCACACGGACCAACTGCTACCAGTACCGCGCGGGCGCCAAGCTGCCTTGCTGCCGGCCTAGCTCTGCGGCGTGTGCGCGCGGATCTAGATAGCCTGGTCGGAGCGTTGCCAAGGTCGCGCCTGGAGGGTGTTTGGTTAGTGTCCTGGGATTGCTTGTTCGTGCCGGGCCTGAGCGCTCTCCCAGTAAGTGGTGCTTCAGTCAGGTGACTAAAATTGGACGCTGGAGTCGGGCAAGCGTGCAAATCCTCCCGCCGTGCGCATGGACTCGGGAGTGACCAATACAACTGTACGTTGTCGTAGCCATGCTGCATAAGTGCAGAGCTTGCCATTGCGAGCAGCAAGCTTGGAGAGCTTGGCGCAGTGATGGTGTCCATCGGCGAGCTTGACGTCACCATCACGCGCAGGTGTGTCGTTGCCTGAGTCGCGGTGCAAAACTCCCTGTAACACCGCGGCCTGCCTGTGGAGCTTGCCTTCGCTCGCAGTCGCATGGAGAGCTCCGTGGGCTCCCTGGTTGAATGGATATAAGATCAGGATGGGTGATTGATAATAAATATGAATAAAACAACAACATGAGGATTGAGGAGCCACTGTATACTCTGAAGTGCGTTGAAGTTTTACGCTTTCTAACATTCACAACGTAATTTTGTTTACGTCCTTATGCTTTACGTTTCACCGACCAAACATATCCAATCTCAGTGCCAGGCAAAAATCATCTAAACTTCAGGCTAGCATTAGGCAACACTTTTTTTCAGGCATACCGCTCAGGTCACCAACCAAACAGGCCTAGCAGGTGGGGGCATAGACGCGCGCGCCAAGCTACATGGCTAATACATTATTTTAATAAAATTACAGAAATAAGCTTCTATCGTCGTTTGAATTAGCGACAGGATCTCTATCGTCATCCCAACAATACAAAATGTCTCTGTAACCATTTGGAATGGCAGCAGAGATGTAAGTCACCATTTGAATTGGCGACATGGCTCTGTCGCTAAACCAAATAGCAATAGAGAACTGGAAATTTGTTTTTTTTCATTAAAAATAGAAATTAGCAGTAAACAGAAGAAAAAAAACATGAAGTGCTTACATTGTTCATAATATGAAACAGAAACAAAGAGTAATAAGAAACAATATTAGCGGTGCTACACAGATTACATAGAATTATTTGACTCATAACATAACATTAATACACCGGACAATACAACTAAATAGGACATACATCATCACATAGTTTTTCGACAAACCACTATGACAATAAGCAAAACATCCATCACGACATATTTCAATAAGGTAAACTATCCCTGTAGCCGTCACGTCCATGTTCGTCATGTCGACCTCCACGGTACCCACCTCGAATGGGATGATTGGGTGAGGTCTCCGCGGTGCCGTCCAGACTGCCGACCTCTCCTTCATGCTGTCTATTTCTCGCATGGCAATACTTGAAGGTATGTCTGGACTCCCTGAAAATAGAGCATTTCTTCATCCAATGTTCGACTTCCGATTCTTTCATGTCGTTCCTGATACGCCGTCTCTGCTGCTAGCCAACTGTTTCCTCTAGCATATCGATGTCGGCGACCCATATTTGCTACTCCCAGGTAGGATGGCAGGTAACATGGCCAACTACTTCGTAACCATACATCTATGCACTCTAGGTTAGCATCACCTCTTTCTTGGTGAAATATTCAGACAGGTATTGGCTAGGGTGTTGTGCCAATGTCGAACATGTGGCCATCACATATGAGCATGGCATTTGCAGAAGAAGTGGTTTTTTGCAAGTGCATATGCAACGAGCGCGGCCAAGCGTATCCTCACCAATGATCCTCTCACGGTTCGTCTGCGGTGTCCTTTCTCCCTGCAACGTACCTCAAAACGAAGCTCCCTTGTTCTCATCTTGAATGCCTTGTGCATCTCACCCTTCTTGCTCTTCTCCTCCATGTATATGGTGATCATGGAGGAGTACAATACCTCTGTCATTTACCATGGAGAGCAACGTGATGTGTCTTCGGTCAACAAAGTATTTTATGGTAGCAAACATAATTGCTTCAACAATACCAACCAAATGGAGGCATCTCGCGTCGCATATGACCCAATTATACACCTCAACTAGATTCATTGTCATGATACCATACCGAGCACAATCCTTGTCATGTAGCAATGACCACTTTAATTACATTAGGCTCGTGCTCAATCCAACGTGAGAAGTATTTCACCTGCCTGCCGGTCTTCCTCGTCAGATTGGGACTATCTATGGGTTACTAGGGCAACAACTCGGGGAGATTTTGAGTGCTTGTGGCGGGCTTCTTCGCCGCCTCCCTTCTTTACATCCTCGTCTGCTCATCCATAGTTTTCCATAGTGCATCGAACTTCCTTTACTGGTTCTGGTTGCACAACCACTTGAAAAGGTTCATCAAGTTTTTATTGTGAAACTGCTTGTAAAAATTTGCACCTATGTGTCTCATACACCACCTACTCCGCAGATCCACCTATGGAAGTGGCCTGTGTTCCCCTTGCTGTAGCTGAGTTATTGCACTCAACAGGCCGACATACTAGTCATGTATGAGGCATACGTTAGGACTAAAGGGATACGTGTAAGCTACACTAGCTGGCAATGCAAAAATTCTACCACGAAAACCAGGAAGCCATGCAAGTAAGAGATCATGGATCATTACCACTAGACGCGTAGTGCAGCGAAAGAAGAGATAGAGCAATCTGATCCAACGTAGAACGCATCGATGAAGTGGTCGTAGTCGATCGTCTAGTGTTTTCAGCGTCGATCGTCTTCTCCAGCAACCAGTCGAGTTCCTTGCGAAGTCGTGGATCATCCTTAAGCGCAACAGCAACTGCAACAGTGCCTCTATGGTATCCACACGTCCTAGGATGGAACACCGTACGTCGGTGTGTTAGCACCAACTCGCACGGCAGGGCTCTCTCGAGAAGATGATGGCTAGGGTTTCGGAGGAGCAACTCACGTTGCGTGTATCTATCTTGTCTTCTCCAACAGTCTCATGCATCTCCTTATATAAAGCCCATGACTGATCCTATCCGAATATATTTATTCCAACCCGTTAAGTGTGCGACCATGTAGGTTCATGCAATCAGTTGTGACTCAGAAACTCTTTTCTGACCACTAGTCGTTAGCGGTTCCTATCAGGACATAACGATTCCCGAATACACATAAATTATATCGGACGAATCTTAATGCAATATAATCTACGAGTAGATTCTTATCACTTACGACCAGCTCATATCTCTATACGACCAGTTCATATTTAGTCATAACCAGTTCGTAACTCCTTACGACTAGTTTACGACCAGTTAGTGATCATGTTCAACCAGTCTACGACCAGCTCGTATCTCCATACGACTAGTCCGTATCTGATCGAACTGAACGACTTGCACTTCTTGGACCTGTACGCGAGTCTTCCACTAGATGGGCCCATTAGTATGATGAATGAATTATTCTTACAACAGTACCATTGATTTTAGTGGATATAAACACGGCTCATCACACCAGGAATTTGCTTCGGTCTTCAGCTCGCACACGTGCACTGCTTCGGACTCGTCTAATGTCTAGCCGTGAACCAGGGGGTTAGCAACGCACAGCTCTTATATATATGCACCGGATGTCCCAAACTCCCAATCATGCAAACGTTGGCACGTCGTTCCTTAGAAACATCGAGGCAAGCCATATATACTAAACCATCAAGAACCGCGAACGAAGAGCTCGAGTGTTATTCATCTTTGCCACCGGAAGATAGCCAGGACTGCTACTGCCGGCAGGCTCGACGCTGCCCAGCCGTGCGAACTAGATCCGTTTCTGTGCGTGTTTTTCTTATCCTTGATCGATTTTCAAATTTGATGGGACCATGAGACCGTCAACCGTCTTCTACAGGCTGAGTGCCTGCGTCGAGAGCAATTGGTTCATTGGCTGCACCTGACGTGTGAGCCGATTTTAAACCATATGTTAATAGAATACAACATGACAAAACAAAACTCTTATTATTATGCATTAAGATTGAGGAAGTTGGAGATGAAGTAGAGGAGGCCGGCCATGGACGTCAGCCGGAGCTCTACATCGAGTCGGTAAGGCACAACTTAGCGGCGACATAGGAACTCTTGAGCAGGCGATGATGGTGGACAACAGCTAGACCTGGCGTGAAGGCGATGCTCGGACGGGACGAACCTTGGCCAACGATCTCGACATATGGCGGAGCCCAACGGCCAGCAACGCGTACGCGTACGACGATGTGTGCGCACGACGGGGGTCATGTGGTGATAGCTGCTAGAGCAGCGCGGGCCTCGAGGAGCCGGCGAACGGTGGAGCGATACAAAGGCAGCTTGGCCAGGCGGCACAGGCCAGGGCAACGACGATTAGAAGCATCACGACAACGAGCGAAGGTGCGGTGCAAGCTGTGGTGAGTGGCAGAGTGCAGAGGCGGCTCCGAGTGACGCGATGGCGGCGACTCAAAGAGGTGCGAAGACACTTCAACGGCAAACTTTACGAATATGGGGTACCTCATTTATCATCACAACTTTTTCCACTTCAAATTTAAATCAAATAGAGAGACAAGCTCAATTCCTTGAATATGAAGATGTTGCTCAATGCATTAGACACAGATTCAAGAAAAGTAAATGTATTAGACTAGGTTCTGAATGTGTTACTCATTGTCCTTATCATTAAATTGGAGGTTGAGGCCATAATCTAGCCCAAAAAAATTGTGTATCCGTATTTGGCATGGTTAGAAGGAGACCGTAGGCATCTAGAAAAGGAGAAGATATTACGATATAGAGATCACAGAGCCTGGCATTGGGAAGGTAGGATGATGCACTAAACCATGCGAGCACGGCCAAAAAACTTTGGAGGACCGATTGCCAAAAGCGTGTAGTACGCCAGCGGCGGTAACAAGATAGGCGAGTAGTAGAGCAAGGTAGAGTAAGAAGAGTACGAGGAAGCATGGCGAGACGGTTTCTGAGGGCAAGATGTGGCGCTAATCAATTATTGCAGCTGCAACGTAGTGAGTAGTAGGACAGGTGTAGGAAGAGGAGACAATGTTTAGCAATAGCCGTTAAAGGCCGCTAAGGGCATCTTCAATAGTTTATCTTTTATGTTGTCTTTAACACTCTCTATGTCATTTTAAGGGTATCGTTAATAGTTAGAAATAATCTTGTCTTTAACATATGCTACACCATCTTTAGATACAGCATCTCCAATAGATAGTCTCTAACACACTCTCTAATATTTATATTTTATAATTTTCCTTTGAAACGGATCTACATGTCAACTAGAGTAGATTAATGTATCATGTCTTGTTTCGCGTGCACGACAATCCCTTCAGGAAAAAACGACATGTGCTCTCTCTCCTCCCCCCTCTCTCCTCCACGTAGCATTTTGTTGAAGTGGCATAGCTAAGAAACAACAATAAATACACTATTAGAGATGCCCTAAGACCATTTTAGAGACAACTATTCCAATACATTATCTCTTAAGCTGTCTCTTTAAAGCCTCACAAGCATTTAAGCTTTGCATGAATCAAATAAACAAACCGATCAACACTAATTTCAATATTTGTGAGCTACATGTGTTGTTTGGTTACATCTACATATATAAACAAGCAACAATTCTAACACCAAGCCTCACAAGTATTTTAGCTTTGCATGATTCTAACCCTAGAACTGAACAACAAATCAATAGATCATGCCGTACATCATCTAAGAGACAACAAACCATGCAATGTACAGATCGATGGCTCATCACATAGCAGATCGATGTATGCAATAAACCGGAACAAGTACTGCAAAGTACGACCAAATAAAGTCTCCAACAGTTTAGCCATAAGCAAAAGTAGAACTAAATAAAATGCCAAACAATGTAGCCATAACTAGCACTGTCTTAAGACAGTGCACACATAACTAGCTGCAACAAAAGAGCGATCACTACCAATTCTTCAGGTGCTTGCAAAAAAACCTGTGTGAACACCAAAATAGTATGGTTAGCAGCAACCATGGAAAAATCTAAAGTGAACTTTAAAGAAAAAAAAGGAAGCATGCATATATAACTGATGTTGTGAAAAATGGAAGCATGCATATATAACATATCGTATATTTACGCACCAAAAGATTACTAAAGATCAGCAACCACTTCATCAAAGGTCAGTTCAATGCAAAATCTTAGTTATTTCAAGCTATCTGCCTCATGGAGCCCCTAAAGATCAAGTAACTCAATGCCCAAAATAGGTTCAATCTCTGGGAGCTCTATCCACACTCCACAGACCTAACTTTAATTTTCAAGGCACAAAATAAAGGTCTAAAAGCCATGTTATTATTCAGTGGAGAAGCGACTAGATTGGTAGTACCGTATCTACCATCTTTGCAACAGAATCCAGTTCTGGATGGCCTTTCTGGGAAGTACATGTACTGTATGGCAAGTTTGATATGGTGATCTTTAGGCAAACACAGAATATGACCCACTTATCTATGGACAAGTAGGTTGGTCTTTTCCCAAGATAAAAGTTGCATTAATCAGGTGATGTTCAGGGCAAGGGCATTACAAAACAAAGTGGACGTATATAAGTAGCCAAAGATGTTCTAAATACAAAAAAGAAACAGTCTAGTACCATGGAATAGTCCAACTGATTTTCTGTCTGATTATTGTATTAAATATCAATGTGTAATTACAATGAAAGCATACTATATGAAAATATCAATGTGTAATTACAATGCTCTGACCAGTAGGACACAAAAGCTTCAGCTTGCATACACTGAAGGCTGAACCTTCACATAAAAAGATATGAAAATTTGATGCTCATCTGTGACAAGCAAACATACTGAATCTTATTGCTAATTGAGAAGAAAGAGCTATGTCTCTATATTTGGTAAAGCTAGTTACTAGTTACCGATTTCCATTGAATAGATTAGTTATGCAAGGTTGGATTCATGGAAATTCACAAGATGGTATGAAAGTCCCGACAGTTCACTTGGCTGTCCTAACTGGCTAGATGTGGTGTTTACTATCTCATCTCCAACTAATTCTTCTCAAGGAGAAATTATTGCAGTTAGACGGGTAGCAACTTGAAACTGGAATGTTGGTAGAGCTGGAATGTGTGTGAGAATTTGGCAGCTTAACAGTTGGCATTTATACAGTACTTCTTCATTGATTCCTCACATGTAGTTAAGGACTTGTTTGGTTCACTGCCATTTGAAACCAGTTATTCACATTTCTGGTTCCCTGAACTATCATGCAGATGCAATGATCCATTACAAAACTATGATATATCAAAAAGAGAAAACAACAAACAGGAAAAGGTATCTTGCAACATTGTACAACCTCTTAGCAATGAGAAATAGTGTAGGAACCAGTATTTCTTTAACCACGTGCTACTTTTATTATCAACAGATTGACCACTTATACTCTATTTCCTCTACTCCACCTCACAGATAGAGCTAGGATATCATAATAGATATATTGCATTTGTACCAAAGTAACAGCTTCAATTTTTTGTATTATGACAAACTAATAATTTAACCAATTCAGTCCCAGTAGAACAAGCACATGTGCATTCAAGTGCGATTGAGCAATATGATCGTAATAGCATTCTAATGCCAAAAAAACTTAATCATCCAGTCATACCTCAATCAGATGTGCCAAACAACTTCTCCCTCATAGATCTCAATGCCTTCATATGCTTAACTTTCATGTCATCGACCATACCTCTTGTGTCACGCGTAAGGAGCCCCTTTATAAATCCAGCATTTTGGCCTCCTTCTTCTCCTTTGCCGTTTCAAGCTTTTCGGTGGACATACGTTGTTGCACCTCAACCGTATCGCTGTGACCCTTGCTAGCTTCGGACTGAGAAATCAAGAACTTGTTAAGCTTTTCTTCTATATCATCAATAACCTCTGTTGCAGCCATCGCCTTCCCTTTCCCTTTGTCTTTACTTTTGCGTTCAGCCTTAGCAACCTTGGTCCCTTGTGGACGTGGAATATCTTTGGTATCTTCAACAGATGTCAAGTCCTCCCAAGCCTCCCCAAACTCTGAAAACTTTTTTTCTTCAAGTTGTCGAGCTTCTCAATGTATGCATGCCACTTTGGCTGGTCTTGGACAGCCTTCCAACATTACATGAACATGAATTGCCCTTCCTTGTAGTCTTCCTCGTACATTTTCAATGCCTTGTCCATCAATTGATCATCTGACTGTCCACTGGCATATATACGGCTAGCCTTAAGCCAAGAGGCACAGAATCAGCCGACCTTTTTGTTCACTTGGTGCCAACGGTCCTTGGCTTGCTTCACTTCTCTTCTTATATTTTCTGGGGTGGTGCTATTGTACACAGTAGTGACCTCTCCCTAGTACTGGTTATTTTTCTTGCAGTTTCCGTTGATTGGGTCATTTGAGTTGTTCAAAAAAATATATTAGTACCAATATAAACATGTTGAACTACAAGTGTTAATTATGTAGATGCCCAAATGAAAAATCAACTTACCAATCTCAAGTCCTCCTCTTGTGTCCATGACAACCGCTTCCCAGTCCTACAATCCATGTCGTTGTCGCCACTCACAACATCAATGAAGGGCTGGGCTGGGACTAGAGCATATTGTGCATCGACCCCCAACGAAGTGAGAATTTGGTGGCATAGGAGTGTGATGAGGAATTTCCTGGGGAAGAGGGAAATTTGATGAATTTTGAAAGTAACTTAAGAAACCACCAGGAGGATATGGATCCATTCCGCTGCAAATAAATTATAAACATGCAAACATCATTATTTAGAACAGTGAAAAAAAAACTTGCATCGTGGAAGCTAACAGAATGTTGAAGCAAGAACACAAAATCAGAGCACCAATAATTTCTAACTTGTATTATTCCACACCTTTCGATTGAATTAAAGAACCAATTGAATAACATAACACTTGTGCTTTAAGAAAAATCAAAACTATATAGAGGAGAATTCAAGCATGTTTGAATACACTAGCTATCCAAACTTTACAAAAGTTACAGATCTAATTCCCAACCTACAGGGAAGAATTCATCAGGTTCCAATACTATAGCTATCCATGTTTGTGGTGAGTCCAATTGTGATGCTACCAGGAGCTACAGAATTGAAATTTCTGGCCAGATTATAAGATATCCATATGTAGGGATACTGGTTGGTTACGATAGCAACAATTCAAAATTTTCTACCACGTAAACCAGGAAGCCAAGCAAAAAGATGATCACAGATCGTTACCACCAGATGCGTAGAGCAGCGGAAGAAGAGTTGGAGTAGCTTGGTCCAACGCAGAGCGCGTCGATGCAGTGGTCGTAGTCGATCGTCCAGCGTTGAGCACGTCGATGCAGTGGTCGTAGTCGATCGGCCAGCGTCCCCACGAGTCGATCGTCACCTCCAGCAACCTCTGTAGTTCCTTATGAAGATCGCGGATCGTTCTCAAGCGCAATAGCAACCGCAGCAGTGCCTCTACGGTATCCACACGTCCAGGAAAGGAAAAACCGTACGTCGGTGTGCTAGGACCAAGTTGCACGGCAGAGCTCTCGAGAAGATGGTGGCTAGGATTTCAGTGGAGCAACTCACGTCAACTCGTCTCAACCCTAATAGCCTCAAGCATCTCCTTATATAGTGCTCATGATGGATCCTATCTGAACACGTTTTACGAATCGTATTCGTACTGGTTTGTTCCAACCCGTTAATTGTGTGACCCATTAGGTTTATGCGTATTCAGTTGTGACTCGGAAACACCTTTCCAACCACGAGTCGTTAGCAGTACCTAGCAGGACATAACGATTCCCGAATACACACAAATTATATCGGAC
This sequence comes from Phyllostachys edulis, assembly GCA_036346405.1. NCBI lineage: Eukaryota > Viridiplantae > Streptophyta > Magnoliopsida > Poales > Poaceae > Phyllostachys > Phyllostachys edulis. The sequence goes on along the minus strand of CM070552.1, from coordinate 42,839,606 downwards.
GAACCTTATTGCAATATGATCTATGACCGTGTCCTCATCACTTACGACTGTGTCCTATCTCTATACGACCAACAGATTTGGTTACGACTACCAGAACTCCTTACGACCAGGTTATGACCACTCTGTGATTATGTTCGACCAGTCTACGATCAGCTTGTATCTCCATACGACCAGTCCATAACTGATCAAACTAAGTGACCTACTCGTGTATTCTCCCTTTGCCTCATGATATCTGGTTGAACTCTAGGTGAGATGTTGTGTCATCCATGGACTGTTCAATACTTTCTCGATTGAGTGTTGGATAACTTCACATGGTCGAACACTTCGACCACTAGTGGCGTGGCTATGCACTTACTTTATCCGACCACAACGAGGGGCCCAGAGACATCTCTCCTGTTATGTTAGGAGGGACAAATCCCATATCCGACCAGTCACATTCCTCTGCATGTTTCATAGCACACCCGAAAGCTACCTTTATAACTATCTAGTTACGAGCAGCGTTTGGCAACCCTAAGAGTGCTATTACACATGTAGAAAACCATACTGATCTCAGGTCTAAGGATTATACATCATCATTGCTTGATACCAACTAACGACACATAGAATCATAACAATCTCAATAGTGTCTCAAGGTGGATCTTATCTAACACCATGTTTTCTAACATGTGTCCATATTATTGGTTCGATATCTCCATATCCATGACCTGTGAAACATAGTCATCAACCAATACATATGCTAGTCTATTCATATTTGTTCTCGTATGTTTCCGACCATGGAACGTTTAAGAATAATCATCACAGAAATATAGAGTTTCACAATCAAGTCACATACTTGATAATAAATATTAACGATATTATTCTAGGAACAAGATAACATATTATCCAATGTTGTGAATATAATGAGATATAATCATCTCTATGATTGCCTCTATGGCATATTTCCAACACTATATCCCTATTTCACCTACAGTCTGACAGATCTCTCACAGGGGCCACAATGTTCATGTTCATGTACACTGAAACATTACCAATACGCTAATCATAATATCTATCAAAGACCAATTGGCAAAACAAAGGTAGCAAAATGATTTGAGCATCTTACAAGAAGTTTCAGACTCTGCCTAATGTTCAAACCAAGAACAAAAAATGCAACCACTTCTCAGATATGGTGACACGGTGGGCGCATGAACATGCATCTAGCAATCTAACACCGTAAAGAGAGCATTGTTTATAGATCCAAAGACATCATATAGAAAGCCCCAAGCAATCTAACAAATAGATTAACTGGATGCAACCCACATTTGGATCACCTTACTTTTGCCACTTGCCTTCCATTACGTAAATAAAATCTCTACAGAAATTACATATTTAATACTAATCCCCATTCTCTGGTCTTGTAAAACGGACCGGATGGAGTAGCATCCAACCAAGAACCATCCACTCCCTAGTCTAATATTGATCCCCATTCTCTACAAATCTACTAAAGAAATTTGTACCAAGAACCATGAACCAGATGAAGTTCAACTTGGTTAATTCGTACCAGAGTTCAGAAGGTCCCTCCCTCTGGACCAAGGGAGGAGAAGATCCCAACGGGGTACCATGGCCGGCACCGAGCGGTCCCCACTAACCAACAGGGGCGGAGCAGCGGCGGAATGCACGGACGAGGCGGCGACAGTCGGCGCCGAACTCTGCTACGGCGGCGGCGCCACAACTCTAGACCGGTGAACCATCGCAGGCGTAGGCAGCGAATCCTTGCGCTGGGCAATAGAGAGAGGAACTAGGGAGATGGAGAATGGAGTGTGCCGCTATCGCTAAGTACTACGCGCGCAAAAAAAATCTTCGTGCGCAAAAAAAAAACTTCGCACGCACAGAAGCGAAATTTGGTGTTCCTCTCGCGTCCACGCGTTGGATCCGGTGTGAAAAAAACAAAACGCGTCGTGAAACGTCGAGTGCACTCCAACAACGAAAACCTTCGTCGGCAGCGCCTTGTTTCCCGTGCGTGCCCATTGCTCCATAACACGATGACCTCGTTCTCTCCCCTCCACCTCAGCAAAAATCCAACGTGGAGAGACAGCTGAAGTGGACTATTAGAGATGCCCTAATGTTTTGTTTCGATTCTTGGTGGAAAGATAGGCAGTGAGGGCGAATGGACAAGGGAAGCACGAAAAGTAAAGACAACCAAAGGTTTTGCATGCCAAATGTTGTTGACCTTGATGCCACGGTCCTAGGTGCTTAATTGTCTGTTCAGACTAAAGCATGGAAAATTGAAGATAGACACAAGCAAAGGAAAGCGAGGCACGTGAATGATAATAAGGTTAAAATGACATGAACCTTGCATTAAAACAATGCTTTCAGCTAAAGGTATATTTGAATAATATGTTTTCTAGCGTACTACCTTGATTGAAAATTTCTAACAAAACTTTCACTTAAGTTTCCCCGTGATGTATTCTAGCTACAAGCTTTTTTATAACTTAAGATGCTTATCTAGCGACACACAAACATCTCAAGGCTGATAGAATGGAAAATGAAACCGACTTATAATTAGGAAAAACATCGACCAACTAACTAGGAAAAATATCAACCAACTAATGTATACAAATATCAATATCAGATATGTGAATGATACATAATAAATTTAGTCGTGCAAATACACGAGCCACCATGCTAATTATTATATTATTAAAGCAGAGCCAAAAGAAGCCACCACGTTTGCTCTTAAAGGCTAGAAATTCCCGCGTTAATTAGTGGAAAAAAAAAAGATCTACATCATCGATCGTAGTGGATCTAGATTATAATGGTCTAGATTAAAAATAAAAGAGTTCATATCAAGTACAATAAAACTAAAATTCAGAGTAAAAAATGAAATAAAATTAGCAATTTGATTCCCATACAAATTCCTCAATTAAAGAGTCCATGCCAAGTACAATAAAACATAAATTCAGAATAAAAATAAAATAAAATAGCAATTTGATTTCCATACAAATTCCTAAGTAAAATCCTAAATAATTACAATTAGGAATAAAAATAAACATAAATTGGTAATTAGATTTGTATATGAAATCCAACAAAAAATAGAAATTTTGAATAAAAAATAAAATAAAATTAGCAATTTGATTTCGATACTAATTCCAATAATTACAATTCGAATAAAAAATTAAACAATAATTGGCAATTAGATTTGTATACTAAATCCAAAGAAAAAACCTAAATTCGTAATAAACATAAAATAAAATTAGCAATGTGATTTCAATACAAATTTCAAAGTAAAACCCCAAATAACTATAATTCGAATAAAAATTAAAGAAAATTTGACGCTTTTATTGTCATACAAATTCCAAAGTAAAATCTATAAATAACTAAAATTCATAATAAATTAAATAAACTTAGAAATTTTATTTGTATACGCACTCTAATAAAAATAACTGAAATATTGAATACAAATAAAAAATATAATGAGGATAACTTGAATGGTGTCGAAGAAGACACAAAACAAGCCACCACATTCGCTCTAAAGGGCTAGAAATTCCCATGTTAATCAGAGAAAAAAGATTATAATCTACATCGTTGATCGTGATGGGTCTATATTATAACGGTTTGGATTAAAAAGAGTCCATATCAAGTACAATAAAATTAAAAGTCAAAATAAAAAATAGCAATTTTATTTCCATATAAATTCCTAAGTAAAATATCTAAATCATTATAATTCAGAATAAAAATGAAAAAAATGTTATTATCTTATTAAAACGGAGTCAAAAGAAACCACCACATTCACTCTCAAATGTTAGAAATTTTCATGTTAATCGTTGGGAAAAAGAGAAAGATCTACAACGTCGATCGTGGTGGCTCAAGATTATAATGGTCTAGATTAAAAGAAGACACATGGTTCGGTGAGACAACCGACGTATGAGAGAATATAAATTTAAGGTAGGTCTTTTATGGTGCATCGGTGTATGCGTAAGCAATGTACTCTAATATCATGTAAACTAACAAGATAGTATGCCACACACATAATCAATGTATTGCTTGAGATTAAATAGATGTGCATGTACATGCATACAATTTGAAAAAAAAATTAATAGAGTAAGGATAGAGACATACAACTATATGATCTATATATGATGGAGAGTGGCTACGTTTTTTAAAACACCAACAACTTATTACGTTGAATGATTTTCTTCTATCGAAGCTCATACTTCAATTACGTTTCTCATGTTGTATTTTCCTTCAAGCTTCTATCGTTATTTTTAATGTTTAAGATATCTTAAAAATCTAAATAAGCTACAAGATACGTAAATATTCTCGATCATTTATACAAACTTTGAAACAAATCTAGCCGCGCAAATACGGATGCCACCTTATAGTTAACGGTGAACTCATCTATGATAGCGCCTTGCTATCTCTTTTTTTTTCTTTTCACTGAAGCATACCGTGATGAAGTGAGTTCTTGCCGTCGTTAGCGTGGAGATGATAGGCTTTTCCACCGAGTACGAAGCAGGCGTTGGCGACTCTGTTGGCTACACGCCCGACCATCGCTCCGAAGTAAGAAGAGCCGTTCTGATTGGGCAACATGCACAAAACTTTGAATTTACTTTCTGATTTGGATTTGGGTCATGTAAAATCATTGAAGTGAGCCCTTCTGACTCCTGGGCAACATTTGGTCGAGTAAAGCTGCTTTGCATTTAGTATTTACTTTCAGGTGCAACTTTTCTCTTACCATTTTCCTTCACATTCTTTTACCTTTTTGAGACGAAAAATACGTATATATTATGAAGCACTGTGTGTGTCATCAAAGAACCAACAAACACGGATACAAGGTTTCGACATTTGAACTGTGTTGAACACGGGAGGAATGCACATACATATACTGTTCCAATACAGTGATAACAGAGGGATATGTGATCTTGCAATATATTCAGCGATGGTGTCATACCCAAGGACAACATCAGCCAAGTTCCCTGAAGAAAGAAGTTCAGCAAAGTTTCACTTCTTGTGCAACAATGGTATCACAAAACAAGACGCATCATGGATTCTTGTAAGCAAGAAAGCCATACATCTGGAATCAGGAACAATGACAGACATGAGGGTTGCTCCCCAATTGGTGACCTTGATGGAGAAATCTCCCTTCTTGTTCTTGAGCTTACAGACACCAACCGTCTTCCTTGCATCAACACTACTGGCCAATGCAAGGCACAACAGCAGCGCAACACTAAGCAGTGCAGCTCTAGCCATTGGGAACCACAACTAGCACAGTGGTTTGCACCTTACAAGAGGCCGGGGAGGAGAAGATAGGCTACTTGAACATATAGTAACATCTGTATAGCAAGGAGATGATAAGTTACACTTCATCATGTTCTTCTCTAAAATAAAGGAGAGAGAGCCAAAACTCTCCATTCCCATCCTGCCATCCAATGCCTTTTCCTTCTGGAGATCTGAGACCTGACTCTAGTTTATGGCTGCTAGTCTCGTATTATTCGTTTAATCCGTCTCCTTGCCCCCTCATTCCTCTTTGAGTATGGTGTCTTTGGTGCAGATCTGAGATGCCGCTAACTGTACGCACATGCTAGATCTCTTAAGCTCCGGGTCTACCTCTTGTTGACCAAATTTGGCGAATGGTGCAAGTTTTTTTTTGTTCAAACAAAATCTGTAAACCACCCACTGTAATTATCAAGTTCAGTCAAAATGAGACATGGAGGTGGTCTGCTCTTGAAGCGAGATAGTTTTCCTCTCCGAGTGATAGGAGTAGGGGTGTAAACGGCCGAATTCGGATGGATATTGGTCAAACCATATTTGTTTCTATATAACTTTAGTCGGATTCGAATGTGAAACGGATGTACACCGAATTCGAATTCGAATCGGATGTGCTACAACCCATAATACGAATAGCAGTTCTTGAACCCAAGTTCGTGACCGTTTATTAACTAGTCGAATACTCGACGTTTTATTCCTTGTATTATTACATCATTAGCTCGCTCGACTGCCTCGTTACTCTGTGGGTGAGCCACAGAAATGAGATGTATTTTGATACCTAGGTCCTCACAGAATTCCTAAAAATTCCCGCTCAAGAACTAGGTACCGTTATGTCAAACCCAGGAGCGAAGGATCCCAGATTCTCTGTGTTTCATACACTAGTCCAGGAACAGCTAGTGTATACAGTCAAACAAAAGTAGGTTGCTGCTTGCTACTTCTTCGGGCAGTTATTGGCATAATGCCCCAATTCATTGCAATAGAAGCAAGTAACTCCTGCAGTGGAGGTAGTAGGTGCCTTCTTCGGAAACTAGCCTCCGGGAGACGTTTTGCGGAAATCAGGGTTGATTGGGCACTGAGCTGGCACAAGTGCCTTGGTCGAAGAGGAATGGAATCTCCCATCCTAGGGTGGCTGAGGCTGAGTGGTGCGAGGCTTGAAAAAATCCCCAGAGTTGAACTTCTGGAATGCTATCCTTCTCTTGCGATTCTCTATTTCTATTTGCTTGCCCTCTTGACGGATAGCCTTGCTCACCAACTGCTGAAAGTCGGTGTAGTCTTGGGCAATAAGGCAAACTGAGAGATCATCATTGAGTCCTTTCAAGAAACGTTCTTGCTTGGCCTCATCCGTTGCAACATCTTCAGGTGCATAACGAGCTAACTGGTTGAACTTGTGCAAATACTCATTGATTGAGTGGTTGTCTTGGTGCAAGGTGCGGAACTCTTTTTTTCTTCAGGGTCATCATGCTCGATGGAATGTGTGCATAGTAGAAAGCCTGCACGAATTCATCCCAAGTGATGGTCTGAGCATCAGCGTGAGACTAGGTAAAATTGTCCCACCACTTTGACGCTAGTCTATTTAGCTGGTGAGAGGCAAACAGAACCCTCTCACGATCAGAGAACTGGACCATATCCAGTTTCTTACCGACTGTCCTAAGCCAATTATCAGCCTCCATTGGCTCGGCGCTGCTAGAGAAGGTCGGAAGGCGCATCCTCATGAACTCAGATATGTTGGCCCTTGGAGGAGGTGAGGCGTGAGCTTAAGGTTGAGCTGTTGCTGCTGCTTACAAGTTCTGCGTATTGTCGATCAATTGCACGAGCAGATTAATCGGTTGGACCTAGTTGGCCATTATTTGGCGCCAATCGGGTCCTTCAGCTGGAGGGAGTGGTGACGGTGGAATTGGTTTCTCTTGATCATCCACATTCTTCCTGCCCTGACTGCTGATGCTGCCACTACCAGTCAATGACCATATAAAATAAAGTACCAGAGAAATTAGCGCAGGAACAGGTTTGAGGATCAATGTTTGTCGCTTACCACATTCGAAATTGCATGAATCAGAATCAAAGTACTAACATTTAGTCATTACAGCGCTCCCCAGAATTAGTACTTCGGAGTCCCAACATCTCGAAAAAGTTTCAGAGACGCTAACCAAAATTCAACTGTATACATGCTATAACCCACCAGATTTCTTAAGCATAATAATCCGCAAACAAATAAGAACAGGATAGCAAATACACTAATTTTATTGGCAGCAACTACGACTGACTGAGCCGACATGCCAAAACTGTTCAGAACAATTGCCAGACACCAATGTACAAAGGACTAACCATCCACGAAACATTTATCTAGACAAGAAAAGCAACATAAAAATCCAATAGGCAACAGAGCCCCTTGTACAACCAAACTAACAGAATTTGCATATGGAAAAGCACGTCAAAACTTATCCATATTGGCGTTCCTGAAGCTGCCACCGAGGAGTGACAGGAGGCCACCACCATGCACCCTCCCCTCAGGAACAACACGGCCTCCCTCTCTGCCCCCGTCTACAGTAGGCTCAGACGACGAAGAGGGCATCATAGAGCGAGGAACAAGCACCTGAGGAGGTATCATCGCTTGGCTCCTCACCGTGCCGTCGCAGTCTGACGCCGCGCTGATGCCCGACGAGTGCCCGTTCGTCATGCTACTTGCAGCGGTGGTCGACGATGCCACGATGCCGCTGAAGAGGCCTGGTCCGATCATGCTTCCTCCGTTCTTCACCACACCATGTTCTTGCTGCTTGGCCATCAAGGTCCCATGTGCAGCACACAGGCCGCTCTTGCCACGGGCAAACTTCTCGCATCCTGTCCTCCATGTGCACCGCTTGCCTCCACCGTGGGCTTTGCAGAAGGCCGTGCTCCCCTGAGCACTCTTACCGCAGTTGTCGACCTCGCACCGCTTGCCGCCACCATGCTTCACACAGCAGTCCGTACGGCCACGGGCACTCTTGGTGCAACCAGGCACCGCACAGCGCTTCCCTCCTCCATGTGCCACGCAGAAATCGGTGCCCCCATGTACACTCTTTGGGCAGACACCACCTCTTTCGAACATACATCGCTTCCCACCGCCGTGCGCTTTGCACAAAGGTGTGCTCCCCTCTGCACCTCTGCTGCAGCCATCAAAGATGCACCTCTTGCCGCCACCATGCGCCTTGCAGTACAGTGTGCTGCCCTGAGCCCCCTTGCGACAATCTGGGTACTGGCACCGGCGGCCACCACCATGAGAAATGCAGAGCCCAGCCTTACCCTCGGCGCTCCGAATGCAGCCTTGAACAGTGCATCTTTTTCCACCACCGTGCTTGATGCACCGCCCAGACCTACCCCGTGCAGCTTTATGACAGCCAGGATGTTCACAGCGGCGGCCTCCACCGTGAGCAATACAATAATCTGTCTTCCACTCGGCACTCTTGGTGCAACCGAGCTGCTCACACCGCCGACCTCCACCGTGGGCCTTGCAGTATGCTGTGCTGCTCTCGGCGCCTTTATGGCACCCAGGCTTATGGCATCTTTGCCCGCCTCCATGAGCAATACACAGCCCTGATGCGCCTCTTGCACCTTTGGAACACCCCTTGAATCTGCACTTCTTAGGATGCCGGGGATGACTCCATTGTTCTGACGTGGTTGCTGCAGTGACCACGTCAGAGCTCACACCAAATGAAGCCTCCGTCGTGGAGGAAGGCTCAGGGCTGAGCTGAAGATGATGTTGAATACGCTGAGTATTGACGTTGGTATTGTGCGTGAGGTCTAGCGAATCCTGGGTTTGTAGTTGGGCCTCGTTGCCAGCAGAAGAACTCGAGCGGGGAGCAAACAGTAGGGATGGCATGTAGCCACCGACGTTCCTTACAGCAGCAGATGTTGAGGCTTCATCAACAATAACAAAAGAATAATATGTTCCATTTGTTGCTTGCAGATGCTGAATTGTTTCTGCATCATTCATCTGAAGGCCAAGCCTCAGCGCCCCTGGATCGGTGAAAGAGAAACTCTGGCCAGACAAAGTCTGAGCTTCTTTTGACTTGTATACTCCAGTGGGCTGACAATCTGCCGAGTAAAAATTAGGTGTTGGACCCAACCCAAGAACAAGCCTGCAGCCATCATCTCTCGCTGTGATGTCATTCATGCTTTGTGTATTTTCATTATCATGGCCACAATTAGCCATTGCTGAACCCAGGCAGTCCATGCGGCATGTGCTTTTGCCCAGGTTCTCCATGGTGTAGCTTGAAGGTGATTGTCCCATTAACACGAAGGAGTCATTCATCAGAGGTTGGTTTGGGATGTCCACAAAGCTCTTATCCATCACGACTAAACACTATGACAAAGGTGTGAGAGCAAATGAAAACAGGACTAAAGAGCTGAAGAACCGGGGCCAGATGATCTTTCAGACACGGACAACAGAATAGACAAAATGGAAGAATATCAGGAGTGTAGTACCGAAGGAACCACCACTGACAAACCCTGAGGTGTCTGCACGGTCCATGGCTGTCTTGTTTCTGGGAGAATTACGATCCAAAGCTACTCAACCTCCACAGCACTAAACAACAACTCCGGTAGTTGACATCAAGCATAGGAAGGAGTGCCTAAATGCTTTGTCGTTGGAGAATCTTCAAATTACAAAAACAACACATTATGTCAGCTAAAATTTAGATAATAAATTATATGTTTAACATGAAGTTTAATTATTAGTAGTACCATAACCAGGTGCCCAAGCCAGTAAAGAAAACCAATATTACTGTATGTGAAAAAAATGAATCCTAGAGTCCCCATAAGGAGATCAACAAGTGCAAGAAATAATCAGGGGTAAAGAACTTTGAAAAAGTAACTGTAATATGAACAGGTATAAAGCAAGCAAAAGCAGCACCCAAGAATAATATCAACCTAGAACTCTACATATGTTTGATAGATGGATTTTGTTGTTAAATCATTATTACATAGAAGCTTCAGTATAGAAAACAGAGGTACCAAAAGTGGGTAACTAGCATAACCGAAATGCAACAAGGAGACATAAAAGAAGTGCCTCCAATTGATTACCTGAGAGCAAGAATATGTACAAGTGATATCCTAAGTCCTAATATCAGGCCCCCAGATGCTAACTTTGCTAGCTCTATTGCTATCAACCTATGATGATTAATGAATCAGTTAACCAACCACACTGTAATCTTTAACTGTACAGAAACCCTGTTACAGTACAACCTCCAAGGTCAGCTGGCACCAGTTCAACACAATCTGAAGTTTCTGAACACACTCCACTACCAACAGAGAAGAACACCAGGGGTATGGGATGGACACCATCATCAGTTTATCACATCAAGTAGTATAGAACTCAAGATGCAACCCTGACCACAAGCATATGTTGTTTTTTGTAGAAAGGGTAAGCAAAACACAGGATAAGGAACAAACAACCACTGCCAAACATGTATATGGCATTTCTCTCAAATGTTTGGTATTCTACACACGACTAGTACCTCTGAAATTTACATGTTTGAAGAGAGCTAACAATGGAGACTGTTTAGAATTAAACACACATTCTATTACATTCTCCACGGTAACAAACATAGGATGACAGTGAGATCATAAATAGATCGAAATACAGATGTACGGATTGACTACTTGTGTTCAAACTCCCAAGTACCAATGATATATACAGGGTGCCTACCCTGGAAAAAAATTACTGAATGGCGACCATGCTGAACCTCCCTTGGATATACCCATGCCAATTTTTCCAACAAAATGAACTGCCAGGTATAAAAGAACAACCTTTGTTGTATCAAGGTTGTCAGAATCGTGATTCTGAATCGGATCGGAGACACTCCGGTAGGATCGCATCTTAGGATCGAATCGTAGAACATCTAATTCTAATTATACCAAAAATACATTTTTTTTCAATGTGTCGTGTATTCTAAGAGTGATATGAGTGTTTATTTGGTCATTTGACATCTAATTTGTCATGTGGGGTCTCACGTATGAAAGAAGAAGGAAGAAGCCTCGGGAGACTACGGCTGCACAATCTGGGCTGGTTCCTTCAGTAGAGATTGTTGTTTTGCCGGATTAGGAATAGCTGCTTTATTAGTTTCCTTTACAGTCAAAATTGTATTCGGAAATTCTGTAATCGTATTGCTTTTGTATTCGTTTAGCTTTCCTAGTCCAGTTGTTAACACCTCTTTATATAGAGAAGTACGCTTTGCTTTGGTCAACAAATAACAGAAAATTGCCTCAAACCCTCTGCTCTTCTATTCTATCTTGTTCTGTCGGTCTTGTTGTTTGCCTGTACGTCTGCATCTTCAGAGACCCGACTTAGCGACGACGACCACCACGGCGCCCCGGCCGCAACGTCGGGGATCTGGACCTCGTCCAAATACTTCACACCGATACAATCTTCGGTCAAATACTTCAGCAGCCAATCAAGTCCCTGACAACTTGGTATCAGAAGTTTCCTCTGCGCCATCCAACATGTCCGAAGGAGACAACCTCGACGTGATCAGTAAGAAACTTGATGCTCTATTCCACCAGATGGAAACTGATCGTGTTAAGCTTCACGAGAAGATTGATCACACTCTCCGGCACCGTTTGAGATATTGATCACCAACAGCGAGCACACCATGTGGCAATCAACCGGCTGGAACATGGCCGCATCAACCTGCCCGGCGATGTCGACCAGGACACCCTCACCGATGCACGCTTCAGCGCAACCGATGGCATCCTGCCCAACCCTCATCGACTGCCTCATGCTTCGCCGGCTGCCTCCATGATGGATCTGCGTCATGCTGACAGGGATGCACCCACACGATTGCCACGTGACGGCCATCAGGCGACGTTTGCGCCCGTTTTTTCTCGCCCTCTGACCGATGGCCACTACGTTAGTCGGGGCAACACCCCCCGCTACCACAAACTAAATATTCCCACTTTCGATGGCCAAGAAGATCCATTGCCGTGGCTTAACCGCTGTGATCAATTCTTTCGTGGCCGGCACACACTGGAGGAGGACAAGGTGTGGTTGGCGATGTTTCACATGACCGGGCCGGCGCAGTTGTGGTATCACCGACTGGAACGCGATACTGGAACACCGTCTTGGCGCCACTTTGTTGAATTGGTGAACATGTGATTTGGCACTCCACTGCGTAGCAACCCGTTGGGTGAACTAATTGCTCTCCGCAAACAGGGCACCGTCCGAGCATTCGCCGATCAGTTTCTGGCTCTTCTGTGCCGAACGAATCCCCTGACGGAACGGCAGCAGATTCAACTCTTTACCACCAGGTTGGGCCAGCCACTGCAGACAGACGTGGAGCTCCAGGCCCCCCAGTCCCTCAAATCGGCCATGAGCCTCGCGTGTGCCTATGAACGTTGCACACAGCTCGAAGCGCCCACGCAGCCTTCGCTAGCTCGCCATCCGTGGCGCCCAGACCACCCGACCCGTCGACCCTCGGTCAGTGACGACCGGACCAAATGGCTCAAATTTCCTACTACTAATTTGCCCCAACGCACCTTATCGACTGCAGAATTGGAACGGCGTCGCTCCCTCAGCCTCTGCTACCGCTACAATGAAAAATTCGTTGCAGGCCATCGATGCAAATGTCTGTTTGTCATTGAGGTTCAACCGGACCATGACAACGAGGATGACTTTCCACTGGACGACAGCGCACCAGAGATTTCCCTTGCAGCAATCACGAGTATTTAGCCCAGGTCTAGCCAGACAATGCGGCTTCGCGTTGCAATCGGGAACAGCACGTTGGTCGCCCTTCTTGATTCCGGTTCGACACACAATTTCATTGCTGATGTGGTTGTTGTCTCCACCAGCGTCCGGGTGCGGCCACGTTGGGGTCTCCGGGTCACGGTTGCCAACGGGAATCGTGTCCCTAGCTTGGGGTTATGTAGAGCCATGGCTATCCACATCGGCCACGAAGATTTCACGTTGGATTGCTATGCCATGCCGCTCGACGGTTTTGATGTGATCTTGGGGGTCCAATGGCTTGGCACGCTGGGTCCAATTACTTGGGATTTCTCCAACATGACGATGTCATTTGCTCGCCAGGGACGCCGGATTACTTGGACTGGTCTGCCCATGCTTGCTCGTTCAAGCCATGCACTTGTGTGTACAGGTACCAACTTGTTGGATGATCTCCTCGATGAGTTCAGCGATCTCTTCGTTGAGCCACATGTCCTTCCCCCGGTCTGGGAGATTTCTCACCATATACATCTCAAGAAAGGGACCGAGGCTATTGCTGTCCGTCCGTAACGCTATGCGCAGGTGCAGAAAGATGAGCTGGAACATCAATGTACTGACATGCTTCAACAAGGGACCATCCATCGCAATTCATCATCTTTTTCTTCGCCGGTATTATTGGTCAAAAAGCAGGATGGTTCTTGGCGTTTCTGTGTGGATTGTCGCAATCTCAACGATAAAATGGTCAAAGATAAGTTTCCTATTCCGATCGTTGACAAGTTACTCGATGAGCTTCAAGGTGCCAAATTTTACACAAAATTGGACTTACGTTCTGGATATCATCAAGTGTTGATGCATCAAGCTAACATTGCAAAGACCGCTTTTCTCACTCATCAGGGTCTTTTTGAATTTCTTGTCATGCCCTTTGGCCTTACCAACGCTCCCGCCACCTTCCAAGCTCTGATGAATACTATGCTACGGGATTCTCTTCGTCACTATTTCTTGGTTTTCTTTGACGATATTCTCATATACAACCCTACTTGGTCAGCACATTTACGACATCTTCGCACGGTATTGCAAAGACTCCAAAGCCATCGTTTATTTTTGAAACGTTCTAAATGCTCTTTCGGCCAAACTTCGATGGCATATTTGGGCCACATCGTCTCAGCCGAAGGTGTGGCCGTTGACATTGCTAAAATCAATGCAGTATCCACATGGCCAACTCCGTCGTCCGTTCGGACACTTCGTGGTTTTCTTGGGTTGGCCGGGTATTACCACAAATTCATTCAAAATTTTGGTCTTATTGCGGCTCCATTGACCAAATTACTCAAAAGAGAGGCATTTTTGTGGTCATCTGAGGCTCAGAAAGCATTTATTTGCCTCAAATTAGCACTAACACAAGCTCCGGTATTACAATTGCCAAATTTCAACAGTGATTTTATTGTTGAATGCGATGCATCAGGTTTTGGTTTTGGCACTGTTTTACATCAAGGCACGGGTGCAGTGGCATTTTTCAGTCGTCCGATTGCTCCCCGCCATGCTTCGTTAGCAGATTATGAGCGAGAACTGATCGGTCTTGTCCAGATAGTTCGGCATTGGCGTCCTTATTTATGGGGACGACGGTTTTTGATACGTACTGATCATTATAGTTTGAAGTTCTTACTTGATCAACGGCTCTCGACCATTCCGCAACATCATTGGGTCAGTAAATTATTAGGTTATGATTTTTCTGTGGAATACAAACCTGGCAGCGCCAACGTGGTCGCTGATTCTTTGTCTTGGCGAGATACTAAGATCCAACCAGCTGTTTTGGTTTTGTCTTTGTCGCATTTTTTCTTTGTTTGAAGAGCTACGTCTTGATTTGCAAGATGATCCGGATATGCAAGTCCTCCGTTTCTTGCCTGAATCGTATGCCAAAGTAGGTCTTTAGGCCATTACAGATCAACTTCTTACATTCAACAACCGGGTCTATATACGAGGGATGGCTGTTGTATTACCGTCAATTCTGAAGCTAGCTCATGGTACGGGACATGAAGGAATTCAAAAAACTGTTCATCGTCTCCAGGCCGATTTTCATGTGCCACATGCACGAACAATTGTTCAAGATTATATACGAGCATGTGATGTTTGTCAATGCAATAAAGGAGAACAATTGCATCCAACCGGTTTACTTCAACCATTGACGGTACCATCCACGGTTTGGGCCAACATTTCAATAGATTTCATTAAAGGACTTCCACGTATTCATGGTAAAACAGTTATTCTAACAGTGGTGGATCGTTTTTCTAAATCAGCTCATTTTATTCCATTGGCTCATCCGTACACAGCCTATTCAGTGGCTCAAGTATTTTTTCATGACATTATTCGTCTCCATGGTATTCCATCATCCATTGTCACTGACCGTGATCCCGTGTTTACCAGCAAAGTTTGGTCAGAATTATTTCGGTTGGCCGGGGTTCAGCTTCATCTCAGTTCTGCTTTTCACCTCCAATCAGATGGACAATCCGAAGTGGTTAACAAGATCATTGTGATGTACCTTCGTTGCCTCACTGGAGATCGCCCTAACAATGGCTTCGTTGGTTACCTTAGGCTGAGTATTGTTATAATACATCTTTTCAAACTTCGCTACATACTTCACCATTTAAGGTGGTTTATGGCCGTGATCCTCCAACATTGCGTTCATATCAGCCGGGCACTACACGACTGCCGGCCGTGAATCAACTCCTCAAGGATCGAGATGAATTTTTGGTTGATATTCGTGATCGCTTGCTTCTTGCCCAACAAACATATAAGCGGCATTACGACAAAGGTCATTGTGACTTAGAATTTTCGGAAGGTCAATGGGTTTGGCTTTGTTTACATAAAAGACCCACCGCTTCTTTGTCCTTGTCAAGCCTGAATAAACTGGGACCTCGTTATTTTGGCCCTTATCAGATTTTGCAGAAAGTGGGTTGTGTCGCCTATCGTTTACAATTACCAGCCACAGCGAAAACTCATGATGTATTTCATGTGAGTCTGTTAAAGACATTTATTGGTCCATCGCCTTCATCACCACCACCATTGCCGATGCTTGTGCATGGTCGGATTTGTCCTTCACCGGCCAAAGTCCTAAAGTCTCGTCGAGCTCGTGACCATATTCAAATCTTGGTTCAATGGGAAAATGCACCTAAAACAAGTGCTTCTTGAGAGGATGTGGAGCAATTTAAGAAGTTATTTCCTTTATTTACGCTCGAGAACGAACTATTTTCAAAGGAGGGGAGAGATATCATGTGGGGTCTCACGTATGAAAGAAGAAGGAAGAAGCCTCGAGAGACTACGGCTACACAATCCGGGTTGGTTCCGTCGGCAGAGATTGCTGTCTTGCCGGTTTAGGAATAGCTACTTTATTAGTTTCCTTTACAGTCATAATTGTATTCAGAAATTCTGTAATCGTATTGCTTTCGTATTCGTTTAGCTTTCCTAGTCCAGTTGTTAACACCTCTTTATATAGAGAAGTACGCTTTGCTTTGGTCAAGAAATATTCTATCTTGTTCTGTCGGTCTTGTTGTTTGCCTGTTCGTCTGCATCTTCAGAGACCCGACTTAGCGGCGACGACCACCACGGCGCCCAGCCACAATGTCGGGGATCTGGACCTCGTCCAAATACTTCACACCGATACAATCTTCGGTCGAATACTTCAGCAGCCAATCAAGTCCTTGACAATTTGATTGATAAATGTCTAAATTGTAGTTTAGATTCCATGTCATTTAGAGCTACAACTAAAATATTGCTTTTAACAAGCATTACCTGAACATTTTACATAAAAGTAAAATAATTAAAATAATTTTTATTATTCCAAACCTTTAAATCTTAATGTCTAACCTACTAATTACTTAGTACTTATCATACAACTTGAATTGAGGGATAACACAACCAAACACCTAAATCTTTGTAATTTGAGGTGACGCGTGAGTCTACACGATTCTACGACTTGGAGCGCGATGTTCCTAGGTGCGACTCAAGTGCGACTTAAGGTGCGATTTGGATCGTATTAGTGTTTGTAGGATCTTAGACGTACTTCTCCGACTAGTTGCGATTTTAACAACCTTAGTTGTATGGCAACACGAATTTGCTGAGAAATATGAGATACCACACAAACATTCTAGCACCCAGGAATTCCGGAACAGTTGGGTCTCATCTATTAGCTAGCAAAAAAAAATCCATAGCATGTTACAATCTATCTAGTTAAATTCAAAGGACATAGTCGGAGAGAAGAATATGGGGAAAGGAAAAGAAAAAAAAAACGACGGTGTCCTTTATCTAAGAATACATACAGGGTTCAGAGCCCCATACCATCTCAATTGCAGAACATCCCAAAACAAGAACCTTATACAGTCCAAAAACAGAAATCCTCTGCTCAGTTCTCCCCATAACAAACTAGAATACCAGGGCACAAAACAGATCCGAGTGTTGTTTTTTCTATATTAAAAAAAAAAAGTTCCACCTAAATAGGACATGGAACACAGAAATTCCCCAATCAAGACACCGAAAAAGGTAACCTAGAAGACGACTTGGGACCAACAAACTCATTCCGGAACTCCCATAGCCATAACAACATGCAAACAGAAAGAGAGAAAAGAAAAGGACAACAGGGATACAAATCTTGGCAAGAGAAGGAATTGAGACGGGAGTGACCGTCACCTGGCACGCGAACGGGGGAGGTGGGATTCTTGCCGCCTCAGCGGCGGAGAGGAGGAGAGCGAGTAGGCGGAAATCGCAGCGAGAGGCGAGATGGAGAATCGGAGTTGGAGAGTGTTTTTTCCTTTTTGTGTCGCGAGCTGCCTCTGTATATGGAGTGGAGGTGTGGGAGGATTGGTAGGGTTCACCTCGTGCAGGTGGACGGCAGTGACGGGTGGATGACGGCGGGATTACCTGGCAAATCTTGTTCAGCTCGGCGGCTGGGCTGGGCAAGCCAAGCGGCAACCAGCTGTTATTGTTTTCTATCTTTTCTCGTGTGTTGTGTCTGTATGGAGAAAGGGGGATTGGTATATTTGCGAGATCACTTTATGCCTAATTCTCAGAATGTCACTCAATGTCTTGACGACATGTGGCCTCAGAACCCACATGTTATTGAGATATGAAGTGGCATTCTGTCAATTGCACATAAAATTAATGGCAAAACTTCAATAATCCCATAAAGAAATCGGTACTCGTCGTAGTATTGGCACGGATGAATCACACAATAAACACTAAAGAGAGACATAATATAGAGAAAAATCCTAAATATTTATTCATCTGTTGTACATGAAGGGTCATCATATTTATAGGCCAAGGGGATGAAAGCCCTCCAGGGACGATTTACTCTTTTATCCATACAATTATGTTTCGTAACACTTCCCTTGGGTAATAGACAACGATATGCAAATGTCCCATCAAAAGCTCCTTTCAAAGACCCATTGGGGAAAAAAAAAGAAATGGAGAAAAGAGTACATTACATTTGTAAGTTACATTACACTTGTTGCCTCACTAAAAACCTTCATGTGAGAAAACTTCAGGAAAACTCACCAAGTAAAAGAGTGCAACGTTTAATCTTCAGATCCAATATTCCAGATTTTGAATAAATTATCGAGATTTGATAAGGGTTATGATATAAGGATTTACTCCTCTTGAACTCTACAACTCTTTAAACCGTCTTGTCGGTGATCTAGAACCGATCTTACGTATGATTGTTTAATTTGGGAGGTCTCCTAGATAAGAATCACGCATAGAATGATATGGAGATTTTATACAGGTTCAGGCCTTCTCCGGAGAGAATAACAACCCTACTCCTGTGTGGCTATATTGAGCATGCCGATTACAATCAAGAGAAAGACTAGGGCTTGTGCTCTATATTGCGCTTGTCCCCTTCTGTCTTCTGACTTCAACCTTATATAACGTATGAAGAGCTGACAGTTCCTTCAGACGAAGAGGCGTCCCAATGTTCCAATTGACGAACCGCTTGATGGAAGTTGTCGCTAGGGACGTGGCACCCCTACGTTGCTAGGCAGTTGTTGTCAGAGACAGAAGTAATTCATGTGGTTACTCACAAAGAGTAACAGCGTATATTAAATACCTCATGTGTTAAACATAGTGTATAATATTCTCTAACTGATTAGGCCCACAAGTCAGCAAGCCTAATCAATTACAGAGTTGTCGAAGCCAGGCTGGTCGAAACCAACTGAGTCGTAGAAGATCTTACGACTGCTTGATAGTCGTAGAAAGGCTTACGACTATACCATGGTCGTAGGAAGACTCACGACTATGAGGTGGTTTACGACCAGGCAGCTTGACCTCTCCCTTATAAATATTAAGAGATATACTTAAGACTAATATGGAGATGTCAATATCTATAATAAGAATTACAGATAAATAAATAAATGAGGATTATTAGATCCTCGTTATTTAGCCCCCCAACCTCAAGTGAAAGTAACTTACTTGAAAAAGGAGTCGTAGAAGATCTTACGACCACAAAGTAGTCGTAGAATGATGGTCTGAAATAAAAGCCTTTCCAACTGATATTTCAATTGACCAGAAATAGACTTGGTCAAGAAGATAGTCTTGCTTGAGGTGTAAAGACAGACTCGGTTTTCTCGAACAAGCAAATTAAAGAATCTCAATCGACTCTTACAAATATGTCTGTTAGAGCAGTTCCCGAAGAGGTGACAACTGTTGAGTTCCCATGATCTTTTAACTCAAGCGTGTGGTTATAATAAGGCACCGTAGGCGCAACTTAGAGTTTTTACTTTTCCCCATTTACTTGCACTGTTCATCGAGCTCTTGCTCTCTCCGTCGTCAACCAAATCGTTTTCTCTCTTGAAATCCTTCCAAACCCATATCACTCACACTTAGAGAAAATGGCTGGAGCCACTTCTAAGTGGGCGGAATCAAAGATGGATTCATCCAAGATAAAGGCCTTGGTCGATGCCGAGAAGATTCCGAAGAGGGAATTCGTGAAGTGGATTGAGGCTGTCAGGCAACATTGGCCGTCGGGGGAGATCAGTTAGATCCCTATCTTTCAGGCGTACTACGAGTGTGGCCTTCGACTTCCCGCCCATCCCTTCCTTACAATCGTACTCGAGCACATTGGGGTGGAGTTGGTGAACCTTGTTCCCAATTCCATCACAATGTTAAGTGTGTTCGTGTACTTGTGCGAAGCTTACCTTGGGATCCTTCCAAACCTAGAGCTCCTCCAATACTACTATGAAATGAGCAAATAATCTGGAATCATCGGGAGCTGTGGTTTGAAGCTCCACGATGGGAAGACCAAGGAGTACATTCAAATGTTCACCCGGTTGTCGTGGCCGAAGTGGAAGAAGAAGTGGTTCTACTGGGAGACGACTAGTGAAGACAGTCTTTCCTTCGTAGGGAAAACTGCCGAGAAGATTTCTTCTTGGGATTCGACTCCCAAGGATCTTGGCCAGATCGCCCCCTATATTCAAGCCATAAAAGACTTAAACGAAGAGGGGCTTACCGGATGGCACATGGTGAAGGATTTCATCACGCGTCGCATTAGCCCTTTGAAGAAATGAGCACATCTCATGTGGAGGTACTCGGGGGCTAAGGATTAGACCATAGATTATGAGAAAGGTAAGTAATCTTTCAACTTAGCTTTCTTTTGGTTAATCTCAAGCCTAACCGCTAAAGGTTTTATCCACTTGTGTAGATCTCCCTCAAACAGAAATTGACACTCGAGTCAAACTCGTTTGCGAGAAAAGTCCACCACCTGATGTGGTGGCTCCTCGAATCCTGGCGATCGTATCCGCAAAGGAGAAGAAAGAACGCCTAAAGGTAACCAAGGATTGATTCCTTCTTTGGACTCTCGCAGTCGTAGGAAACGACCACTAAATAGTGTTTCTCTTTCTAACCTTTGCCGAAAGTAGGCATAGAAGACCGTCAGGACGACCAAAAGATTGGACTGATGGTTATTGGCACGGAGGCAGAACAACTGAAAACTCCTCCGGCCAAAAAGCGTCGACTTGTAAAGACCATCGACAAGCAAAAGGCAGGCTCAAGTTTCGATCCGACCAGGCCCTTTGTGCAATTCTTTACAGACATAGTTGCTGCGGAGAAAGCAAAGACGATTGAAGTGATTGAAACCATTAAGCACAAAGCCTCCAAGACCGATGTACCATTCTACTACGATGACAAGACTTTTTCAGTCTCAACTTCTCACAGCTTTGTTAATCGACTAGGAAAGGAGAACTGAAAAAACTTTGTGTCTTTTGTGAAGGATATCGTTGCGTCGGCAGAGCCTATAGTCGAGGGAAGTACTGCTCCTAAGGTGGTCGAAACAGGTTTCGACCATCAGGAGAGTTAGGAGGGCCAAGGAGTGAAAGTTCTCGCTCAACACCAACGACCAGACGTGGTCGTGGCGGACCTCATTCCTCAGCTCAAATTTCGACCAGACGTGGTCAAAGAGAAGAAGTCGAAGAAATCTTCCTTATGGAAGGTTTCTTCTGGATTCAAGATCAAGTCTATGAAACGAAGGCATGTAAAAAGATAGAAGTATAACAACAACATTTACCTTTTGCTTTCTACAAATTTGACATGCTTTCCTTTTTGTGATCTTAGCCCGATCCCTCCAGCCCCGAGGACGCTTCTGTCGAGAAGCCCGATGCCCTTTCTTCTACAGTTGAGAAAACGGCAACGGGAGTGGCCACGACTACGGGCACTGTCTCTGTGGTGGAAGAAGTTATTGCTGCTCAAGCAATTACCACCACGGAGGTGGTCGTTTCTGCCAAAGCAACCATGACCACAGAAGTGGTTACGGAGGCAGAGGCGAAGATGGCAAATGATGCGGTGGAAGCATCTGGGCAAGGTGGCGGAACTCCCGATCATCGTGCTGGAAAGGAAGTCATTGCGGACGTTCCCTCGGGCTCCCAAGGAAAAACTGCCGACGTTGTCATCACTGAAAAAGAAGAAGAAGAGTATCTTAACTTCTTTTCTGAGTTCTTTGGACCTGCTTCCATTGTGGGATCTTCCGTATTCAGGTCTCGTAACCGAGTTCCTCACCCTAAGGACATTCCTAACAGGGGGAATATTTTCGATGATGAGCGTCTTGAAAAGGTATGGTGAAACCGAGTTGAGGAGATCGATGAATTGAATGATCCCACAAGGGTATTCTCTATGTTTGCTCGAACGAGCATAAATGTAAACATCTGATGTCAAACATTTACATATATGGTTTGTTTCTCGCTTCTCATTGTATTTCTTTATGCAGAAAGTTTTGGAACAAATTTGTCACTGTTGGTGAATATAACCGACAACTTATACAACCACGAAAACAAAAAGCGGAACTCTGCCAACAGGCAGAGAGATGGTAAGCTACTGCCATTCATAATCATTTTTTACTCGACTACTTGTGCAGTTCTCATGTCTATCTTTAACCTTTGCAGGTTTAAGAGTAACAAAAAATCCCTGGCTGGCGCACTCGACCACGAGAAAGTCGAGACGGAGAGGCTAAGGGATAAAAAATCTTGACCTGATGAAGAAACTCTAGGAGGCTAACTCTACAGCTCTTGATCTTTAGAGTGAGATAAACAGTAAGTTCTGAACTTAAGACTGCTTATGATAATGATTTACTGTTCTTTCTCTAACTCGTGTTTCTTTTCAGAAAAAGAGGTTGAAATGGGTAGGCTCCAAACCAAGGTCAACGAAAAGGCCTTGGTTGTTCACGAACTATCCCATTCGGCCAAAGAAAAAGACCAGGTGATAAAGTCATGGGCAGAGCAATCTGCGAAGAAGGATGCCTCCCATGATAACAAAATTAAACAACTTGATGCTCGACTGGCGAGTAAGTAACTCTTTACCCACGACCATGTTGGGATATGGGTAGGCTACGCAAGCTGACAATTCAAAGATCTACCACGTAAACCAGGATGCCAAGCAAGCAAGAGATCACAGATCGTTACCACCAGATGCGCAGTGCAGCGGAAGAAGAGTTGGAGCAGCCTGATCCAACACAGAGTGCATCGATGTAGTGGTCATAGTCGATCGTCCTCAACAGTTATCGTCTCCTTCGGAAACCAATCTAGTTCCTCGCTGAGATCATGGATTGTCCTAAAGCGCAACAACCCAGTAGCGCGTCTACAGTATCCACACATCCAGGGCAGGAACGCCGTACGCCGGTGTGCTAGCACCAAGACGCACGGGAAGGCTCTCTCAAGAAGATGGCGGTTAGGGTTTGGAGCAACTCACATCAACTCTTGTTGTGTGTCTCCTCTGTTCCCCATAGCCTCAAGTATCTCCTTATATAGTGCTCGTGACAGATCCTATCCGAACACATTTGATGAATCGTATTCGTACTAGTTTGTTCTAACCCGTTAAGTGTGTGACCCTGTAGGTTCATGCGTAGTTTAGTTGTGACTCGAAAACCTTTTTCGACCACGAGTCGTTAGTGGTACCTAGCAGGACATAACGATTTTCGAATACACACAAATTATATTGGACAAACCTTAATGCAATATGATCTGTGACTAGGTCCTTATCACTTACAACCAGCTCGTATCTAGTTACAACCAGTTGGTGATTACGTTCGACCAGTTTACGACCACTTTCAAACCTCTTCAAGACGTCCTATTGGAGCTCCTCGATAGGTTTCTCCAGGACCACTCCCGGCAGAGGACGTCCTAGGCAGAGGAGGTCCTAGAAAGCGGTTACCCACATGTGGTTAATAATAACTACATGTGAAGAAAGGATATTAGTCGTACTATCTGGTCGAACTGAGCGACCTGCTCATGTATTCTCCCTTTGCCTCACGATATCTGGTTGAACTCCAAGTGAGATGTTGTGTCATCCATGGACTGTTCAACACTTTCTCGATCGAGTGCGTATAACATCATGTGGTCGAACTCTTCGACCACTAGTGGCATGGCCATGCACTTTCTTCATCCGACCACATCGAGGGGCCCAGAGATATCTCTCCTGTTATGTTAGGAGAGGCAAATCCCATATCCGACCAGGCACATCCCTCCGTATATTTCATAGCATACTCGAAAGCTACCTTTATAACTACCCAGTTACGGAGTAGCGTTTGGCAACCCCTAAGAGTGCTATTACACATGTAGGGAACCATGCTGATCTCAGGTCTAAGGATCATACATCATCATTGCTTGAGACCAACTGACGACACATAAAATCATAACAATCTCAACAGTGTCTCAAGGTGGGTCAATCCAATACCATGTTCTCTAACATGTACTCATATTATTGATTCGATATCCCTATATCCATGACCCGTGAAACATGGTCATCAATCGATACATGTGCTAGTCGTAGAGTCACTAGTGTTCTGACCAGTGACATTCGACCAGGGATACATTTAGAATGACATCATCATAAGTTAAAAGTTAGAAACAAGATGACACTAGGAAGTTCCTTCTAATGGGCAGGACCACATACAGAGAGGAAAGATTTCGACTAGGTGATGTTACCCTTCTTCGACCAGTGTAAAGAAAAACTGGTTGTATAAAAATGATCGAAAGACTATCCAAGCACTACTCAAAAGTAAGACAATAAAGAGTGAAGAAACTTGAAGCTTTGTTGATATAATAAAGAGTTACACATAAAATTTGCATACCTTGTCGATGTTCCAAGAATTGGAAAGAACTCGGCTGTCTTCCTGCCAGTCGTACCAAACCTGGCCACGTAACTTCGACCACTGTGTAAGGACCTTCCCACTTGGGGAAAAATTTATTCTGATTAGACTGGGATTGAATCTTTTTCAATAGAAAGTCACCTACAGTAAGGCTGCGAGGTTGGACCTTACGATTGTAGTATTTGCGCACGGCTTGTTGGTAAACCGCTGAACGGATTAGAACTTGAATCCTCTTCTCTTTGAGCAGGTTGATGTTATCCGCTCGAAGTTGTTCTAGAGTAGAGTCGCTGAAGGTTTCGACCCTTGTCGACCGGGTCTTTAGTTCTGGTGGAAGCATGGCTTCAACCCCAAAAACTAGGAAAAAATATGTTTCACTTGTAGCCCGACTTGCAGTCCTGCGAACTGTCTATAATACTAAGGGTAATTCTTGTACCCAAACCCTCGAGCGCTTGACAAGCTGGTCGATCACTCGGGTTTTTATGCCCTGCATTATTTGGCCATTCGCTCTTTCAACTACCTCATTACTCTGTGGGTGAGCAACATAAGCATAACACAACTTGGTACCCAACTCGTCACAAAATTCTTAAAATTTTGCGCTCGAAAATTGTTTACCATTATCTGTAATTATTCGACTAGGAACACAAATCGAGTAATCACGCTTCTCATCATAAACCTTTTTGTGGCTTCTGTTGTTATCTCAGTCACAGGTTCGGCTTTGATCCATTTTGTGAACGTATCAATAGCCATAAAAAGGAACTCAAAGCCCCCTTATGCTTTTGGGAACGGCCCTAGGATATCGAGACCTCGGGTCGCAAAAGGCCATGAAAGATGAATAGTTTGCAATGTCTGAGCCGGTTGGTGTATTTGCCTGCTATGAAACTGGCATTGTACACACTTTTGAACTAACTCTTTAGCATTATGGAGGGTCGTTGGCCAATAAAAACCTTGCCGGAAGGCTTTACCGACCAGCGTTCTATAAGAAGCATGAGTTCCGCAAATGCCCCGTGTATGTTGTGAAGGAGATGTAATCCTTCTTTCTACGATATGCATTGCATGAGAACCTCTTGAGTACCTCTTTTATAGAGGACTCCTTCGAACAAAGTATACATTTTGGCCTTCCGGGATAAGTGATCTGCCTCGAGATCATCATCGGGTAGTGTACCCTTCTGAAGATACTCGTAGATGGAATTTATCTAGGTATCCTCATACTATAGAGAGGCTTTCTTAATAGGAAGTGTTTCTGGTGTGTAACATACTGTTTTTCAGAGCCTTTTTGAAAATTTTCAAAATTAAAATTAACCATTTGGTTCTACTAATTTGCTAACGCTTAATTTGAAATTTATAATTTAAAAGCAATTTAATTGGAATTAATTAAACTTCAATTAATTCAAGTTGGTTTAATTGAGCTTTCTAGATTTTATTGGATTTAAAAGTCACAATTATTATTTTAAAGCCTTTCTTGGTTTGTGTTGGATTTTAAAAAGAGGTTTTCCTTTTGACCCTATGTTAAAATAATTAATTGCAAAAATTAAAAGCAAGAGTTAAGATGAAAATATTTTTATTAACTTCTAAATAATTCAAGAGATTTATGTGCATTTTTCTTGAATTTTTGGACGGCTTTAGCTATTTTCTAAAAATACTTTTCCTTTTCTGGTATTTTATTTAATCAAAAATCCCTAAAAAACTTCCTATTCATCTTGGGCCGAATCCCTTCGGCCTGTTTCCTATTTCTTCCACATGGCCCAGCACGCCGGCCCGTTCCGCCGCATAGCCACGCCCACGTCGCTCGGACACCGTCCGATCTTGATCGGACAGCCACCAAGCCCCGCACCCTTCCCCGCTTCCCCCTCCTCTCTCTCTCTCTCTGACCGGTGGGCCCGCCCTGTCAGCCTCCGTCGTCGTCTACCTCCGGCCCATCCGCCCATGCCGCCACGCGCCGCGGCTTGGCTTTTCCGCCGCCTCGCTTTGCCTCCGTCCGCCGCCGCCGCCATCCCCCATCAAGCATTCAAAGGACGTTCGACCTCGCGCCCGCCGCCGCCACCCACCTGTCGCCGCCTCGCCATGGTCATCTTCCTTCGCATGCCTCCGCCCACGCCGCCACGTCGGCTCCGTGCGCTGCTAGCGTTTTGCGATCTGCGCTGTCATGCCGCGTCGTACTGTCACAGATTGAAGGCCGTGTGATCCTCCGCACCCACTGCCGCCACCCACTCCACCTCCCGTGCCTTGTCGCCTCCCTTTGCTCTGTCCGCGTCTGTCCTCGCCTGCATCGCAATCTCCCACCGCCATACCTCCTCCGGCCTCCCACGCCTATTTAAGGTGGCGCGGGCGCCAGGCCTCTCTCTCTTCCTCCCCCTCTCTTTCCCGCTTTCTTTCGGCCGCAATTGAAGCTCCTCGCCGCCGGCCACCTTCGGACACCGCCGCCTTTAGCGCCGCCGTGGAAGCTCCACTGCCGCCTCCGACCACACCGCAAGCCTCGTCGCGGCTTTTTGCGCTGCGACTCACTCTCCCGAGCCCATCGGAGCACCATCGCCACCACCGGCCATCTCCTCACCAACCGCCGCCGCTTCGGTGTGCCTTGGATTCACCGCGCACTCCTCTACACGTTACCACCACTCATCGGGCTCGCCACGCCGCGAAGCGCTGGCGAGCCGCGCAGCTCGAACGCCACCGTCGTCTTGCCGACGTGGCACATCTCATCGCTGACGTGGCTCCACCTCGCCGCCACGTGGTGCCACCTGGGCACCACCTCAGCCCACGCTGACGTGGCCGCACGTGGCTCGGCACAGTGCTGTGGGCCCCACCCGTCAGCGGCTCAGCTTTTCGGAATTAAAAATAAATTTGAAAATTCCGAAAATCCATTCCTTTTGTCTTTTTATGTTTTTGCAATCTTCCGGAGGCCATAACTTCCTCATTCGAACTCTGATTCGAGTGATTCAAATTTCTAAAATCATCTAAAATCAAGACCTACCTATCTATACTAAAATTATTTGATTTTGAGTTCTTTTGATTTTATTTGAGTATTATTTGAATTTGGATCCTTTTCGTGTGTAGATTTCGAAGACTCCGGGGAACCCGAATATTACGAAGAAGTAAATCCTCAAGCATTTGAGCAAGACAAGTTACATCATTGATCATATTGAATCCAAATATTTTAAATTACTTAAATTCTATTTTAAATTATTATTGCATACTTATTTAAATTCAAGTAATTTAAATTCTCGTTTTAAGCTTATAGTTATTCCATATTCCTTTGTATAGCCAACTTTGTTACTAAATCAATCATTCCTTGATACCTTAGTTAAAAATCTAGTTTATACATTAGTATGAACTAGGCCATGTTGAAAAATGTTATGCTTAGACAAAGCTTAGACCAAAATGTTTACTTTGGGGAAATTAGCCAAAATCCAATTATGATTTGAACAATGTTATGGTATGTCTATACCATACAATCTTTGAAATATTTAAACTTGTTAAATAAAATGAAAAATAGTTTGGACTTTGGCGAAATGGATGTTGGATGGTGCATGTTCATGCACGGGATTGATCATTTCTATGATCGAGACCAATGGGTTTATCGGAATGTCGTCCAAGTCAATTAAGTACCGGTCTTCAAGCCGCATCTTGCTAAGCCCCATCGTACTACCACATGTCCTGTGTGGGTGGGACCTAGCCAACTAATTTGTATTCTTTCACCGTGGTCGTGCTATCCGGTTGCGTGAGTGTCTTTTATGACCTACTTTCATGTATTCCCACCTGGCGCAAGAGGGGGCCTGAACCTGGCGGGTTTCTATCCAAAGGGGGTGAAATCTTAGCGAGGCGGGACTACGGTGAGATGATGCATTTGTAAAGGCTTCGTGATAATGACTTAGTCGCACACCTTCGGTAGTATGTTAAATGGACATTATAAGTCAATTATCTCTTGTGGGTAAAGTTGTACTACCTCTACAGAGTGTAAAACTATTCGAATAGCCGTGTCCACGGTCAAGGACATGCAAAGCAAAGCTACTCTAAGTTAGATTTTTAGTTTTGATTTCAAAAGACTTTATTAAATGATTTTGGATTTCTATCCAAATGGGAATTGGGCGGTTAGCCATGTGATAGGAGGATATCCTTCACCACTTATTGATGAATGTTATCTGACTATAAAACTTGTGATTTAGAAAACGAATTTTAGTTATATGTAAACTGCTTTGGAACTTAGTATGAGTATTTAAATGAATAATGTCGCTTTATGCAAATTGAGCCATATAAGCCTCCCTTTGTTGAATCCTTGCATGCATTATAATTTTGTTACATTGGGTGTAACTTGCAGAGTACATTCATTTGTACTCACCTTGCTTAATAAATTGTTGATCAGGAGAAGAATACTACAAGGATAATGAGACCTTGGACGACTAGGCTGCGCCCTCCAGACGATTGCATGTGGCGAATCGTGTGGTCTACGTTAATACTTTTGCTTCCACTGTATTTTGCTCTTCGGCTTTATGCCCCTTTTGTATTAAACCTTAAGTATTTCAATGAATGACATTGTATGGTTGTGTTATCCACTTTTTGACTGTGTACACTAGCTGTTCCTGGACTAGTGTGTGTTTCACATAGAATCCGGGATCTTTCGCTCTCGGGTTCGACATGGTGCTTCGACCAGAGACGGCTTTTGGAGCTGCTCCAAGAAGATTCCTTGTGGTACTTGAGATCAGAAAGAGGCTATTCGAGCTAACTGGTCAGCGAAAAAATTATCCTTTCGATGGATATATTGAAACTCGAAACCGAAAAAATACTTTTCAAGTCTTTGGACTTCCGATAAGTACTGAGACATGGTCGAATTAGAGCACTGGTACTCTTTTCTGACCTAATTCATGACCAGTTAAGAGTCTCCTCTCACAAGTAGCCGTCGAATCCTGAGCGCTTTCGCTGCTCGCATGCCAGCCAACAAACCTTCGTATTCTGCCACGTTGTTAGTGGCAGGAAAGTGTAATTGAATAGCATACTTTAATGTCTCTCCGGTAAGAGATTCTAGGACCACCCCAGCCCTCGAACCACTCAAAGTAAGCGACCCTTCAAAGTATATCATCCACCGGTCGTGGGTATCGTACTAAGGATCCTAAACAGGTTCAGGATTTGTCCATTCGGCTACAAAGTCTGCCAAGATCTGAGATTTAATGACCATTTGGGACACGAAATGGAGGTCGAACTCCCCAAGTTCTACTGATCATTTTGCCATGCGTCCCGCTGCTTCCCTGTTCTAGATGATCACTCCTAAGGGAAACTCAGACGACACAATTATTTTGTGCGCCTGAAAGTAATGCTGCGGTTTCCTCGAAGACATGAGGAAGGTGTATAGAAGTTTTTGAACCTGGGGGTATCGCTTCTTAAGCCCGTGTAAAACTTCACTTACGTAGTAAATTGGTCATTGGACGTTTTCACATTCTGCGACCAGTACCACGCTCACTGTCTGTGGCGTGGTAGCTAGATAAATTAAGAGTATCCGAAACCAAAATAGGAGCACTTGTAAGATACCTCTTGACATCCTCAAAGGCTGTGCTTGCCTCTTCTGAGAACTCGAAACCCTGATGTTTCCTCAAAAGTTTGAAGAAAGGAAGGCCTTTTTCTTCCAGTCGTGTGATGAAACGACTTAAAGCCGCCATGCACCCTGTGAGTTTCTGGACTTGTTTCTACATGGTCAGAGGGTGCATTATTTCTATGGCCTTTATCTTTTCACTATTTGCTTCAATTCCTCGTGCAGATACAAGGAATCAAAGCAATTTTCCTGAAGCGACTCTGAGCGCGCACTTTTCGGGATTGAGTTTCAAATGGTGTTTTATGAGGTTGTCAAATGTTTCTTGCAAGTCAGAAATATGATTAAGTCGCTTGATACTTTTTATGACTAGATCATCAACATAGGCTTTCAAATTTTGGCCTAGTTGAGGTGAAAATATCGTTTGCATCAAGCGTCAAAAAGAAACGCCAGCATTTTTCAGACCAAATGATATTTTGACATAGCAAAATATTTCAAATGGTATAATAAATACGGTCTTTTCTTCATCATCTAAACACATACTAATCTGATGATAACCAAAGTATGCATCTAGAAAAACCTAATACTTCACAACCAACAGTAGAATCAACCAACTGATCGATACAAGGTAAAAGAAAATCATCTTTTGGACAAGCTTTATTAAGACCAGTAAAGTCTACACACATACGCCACTTACCATTAGACTTTCTAACAATTACAAGGTTAGCCAACCACTCTGGGCGATCGACTTCTCTTATAAAGCCTACTCTAGGTAACTTGTCTAGTTCTGATTTAATGGCTTCTCGTCGATCAGGTGCAAATCTCCGTAATTTTTGTTTTACGGGTTTCTTGTCAGGTCATAGAGCTAGCCTATACTCGATCACTTTTCTGGGGACTCCGGGCATGTCGGATGCTTGCCACTCGAAGACATCTACGTTAGCTCGGAGGAAAGTGACGACGGTGTCTTCCTATTTGAGGTCGGAAGTAACCCCGATGCGAACAGTCTTTGAGGGCTCCTCTGGATTCAGAGGGACTTCCTTGACTTGATCGTTTGGCTTCGGCGCAGTTTTAGGCTTCGACTGGTCGGTCGAAGGCTGCCCCTTGCTTACTTCTCGAGTCGGTATCTGGCCAACCATCTAGAGGGACTTGTGGTCATATGTAAGCGACATCTTCTTATCACAGTGTACTGTGATCACTCCTTTGAGACCTAGCATCTTAAGACATTGATACCCATAGTGAGCAGCCATTAAGAATCATGCCAAAATTGGTCGTCTGAGTATGGCATTATACGTCGTAGCGAAATCGACCACATCAAAGGAGATTTTTTTTCTGTCCTGAAATTGCTTAGAGAATCAAACGTGACAGGAAGAGAAACTTGGCCAATGAGTTTTGCCGAAGACCCTGGTACGATCCCATGAAATGAGTATCGTACATGCTTTATTCTAGTTCGAGGTACTTGCATCTCGTCCAAGGCACTCGTAAATAGAATATTTATTGAACTGCCACCATCAACTAACATGCGATTCACTCGACAGTTGTTGATGGCGGGCTCGACTACGATCGGATATTGACCTGGTCAAGTGGAAGGGATCAGACAGTCCGCTTTTTCGAAAGAGATGGGAACTTCCGACCACTTCGGTGATTTAATGACGAGAAGGGTCAACAGTGTTTACCTCTCGTGCAATGGCCTTGAACTGTCGCTTTGAATCGTATGTCGAAGATCCCCTAAAGATGTGGTCAATGGTATGCTTTGGATCTTGGAACCGCATCTCCTCATCGTCGTCCAACTGCTTACAACCACTCGTTTGTCCTACCTCCTCGAGTGTAGGGAGTGGTCCTTTGCCGGTGTAGTAGTCCCCGAGTTTTCTTTGGAAAACCCGACAGTTACGAAGGTCATGTCCTTCTTTTTTATGGAAATGACACCACCTGGATTTGTCGTTTTTCCGCTCGAGGCGCTTATCTTTGCCCCGTTCGGAGTATGACTTGGAGCTTTGTGGCTCCTTATCGCTTACGGCTAAGACTTTCTTAGAACTGTTGACTTCTTGACCTTCTTATCATTCTTCTTGCCGCTTTCGTCCGCTTCTTGAGGATCTTTGTAATCCTAATTGATGGTTTTGTTCCACTCGACTGCTTCAGCGGTAGTCGCATATCGATTGGCCATCTCGAAGAGTTCAGCAATAGTAGTCGGGAGATTCAAAGCGATGTCCTCCATATTCCTTCTACTACAGACTCCTTACTTAAAGGCTCTGATAACAGAAGAGTCAGAAACCTTTAGAATCGAATTGCGAACCTGATGAAACGCCTGATGAATTGGCATAAGGTCTCATGGTCGTTTTGTTTCATCCTGTGCAGATCGTCCTCCTTTCCACGGTGATTGTAAGTGCCCTGGAAGTTGGCCAGCAGAAGTTCGCAGAGGTGTTGCCACGAATAGATTGACTCGAGTGGTTGGTTTAGCACCCACGATTGAGCAGACCCTTCAAGCACAGTTGGAAGGTAATTCGCTATGACGTACTCTCCTCCTGCTGCTAGGACAGCGGTCGTATAGATTTGAAGGAATTCGATGGGATTCTATGACCCATCAAACTTCTCCATATTCACAGGTCGAAACGGCAGCGGCTAGCGAATAGCTCAGAGATCAGGCGAGAACGCCCGACATTCGGTAATGGCATCATACCCCCTTCTCTGTTGAAAAGAAGGGTTGATATGACCAGGTGATCGTAGATGCCAATACCCAGTCGTGGGTGGACCCGACCTATGAGAGGTCTCAGTCCTACGAGAGTAATACTCCTCGTATTCCATCTATCGTTGCAGATTTCTGGGTCATAGTGGTGAAGGATCATCTCCGCTGGGAACTTGTCGATCATCAGATGTCCAAAGAACTCTTCTCCAACTGGAGTTAGGTTAGGGGAACGACGTAACATGTTGCCGCGCCGATCTCCATGAGACGAGTTATTCGAATGACTAGTAGTCGACGAAGTCGTACCGCTATGACTTACATAATGATGTCTGGGAGGATGCTCAAGTCTTGCCATCGTGCTTCGGAGCCTTCACGTGATCTCTTCAGTGAAGAGGTCGTATCCTAGCGCTCGTGCGAGTTCTTGAGTTAGGTTCTTGAGCAGATCATTTATGTGCTAGAGTTCCCTAGCCTCCTCTGATTGATATTGAACGCGCCCAGGTAAATTTCTCTGAACCGTCAATCTTCTCCTTCGGGTTGTCTCAGGATCATCTACATCTGATCCTTGAGTTTGCCTTAATGGAGTGCAATCATTTCGAGGATTTCTCCCACGCTCATTAGAGTGCTGATCTCGTTCATTGGCGAAGGCATCCTCATCATCGCCACAAGGGGTCGTAGGGTGTGATCGGCTGGGAGCATCTTCAGGCCCGCTTCTAGGAGAGAGATCATGATCTAAGGGGAGGGCGAAGACCTCTTGTGTATGATCTCCACTTGCGCTTGAGGCCTCTTAGCTTGAAGAGTGGTCAAATGACACCGTCTGACGACTTGGAGTAAACCCCTCTAGGAAGGGAAACTCTGGGTTATAACCGTCTGTGTCCGCAGGTGAGCCCTACGAACGTGTGGTCGAACTCGTAGGAACAGAGTGCTCCCCCATATTCTCTGCAAGGGTAGCGCAGAGTTACGACCACCAGATGTTGATGGAGTCCTAGAATGATGGCTTCCAGGATTTGCCTTGCCAGGTCGGACTACCTTAGGCGGACTCGAACATTCGTAGGGAGAACCCTCGTCATGTTGTGAGCCTATCTGGTTGTAGTCCTGATTGCGGTCGGATAGATCCTTACCCTCTGAGGAAATTAGTCTCTCAGTTGGACGTACTGTTGTGGGGGAAAAAGGATCCCTCTTCAACTCCAGCGGTTTTAACCGAAAAATACCCAAAGTCGCACATTACCAGAGCAATTTATATGAACTTGAGGGCCTTTTCCGCTAAAATTCTTTATATCCAAAATATTCTCGTAATTTTTTAGAAATCCGAGAGGGCATCTGCAATATTTCCAATGGCGCACAATGCCACATTTTTTTGGCCCACTACGACCCAAATGGCGGCGAGGGTCCTCATATTTATAGCCCAAAGGGGTGAGAGCCCTCTAGGGACGGTTTAGTCTTTTCATTTTGTATTTGACTTCGCCTTCATTGATGACAAGAGGCTGCATGCTGGGTTTGTCCCTGATTAGTGTATCGCCTGTTGACAAACTCTTCCATAATTATTATATACTAGCTAAGTGTTCGTGCGTTGCTACAGATAAAGAAAATAATACCATGGCATGTTGAGCCACGGTCCATAACCTCGACTCTGCCTCCGCACTTAGTTGAGCTCCACCACGTCTTACGTCATGCCTTTGCCATCATCATTGGCTTTATCCTATCCTTCTCTTTCCTTGGACCAAAGAGGTATGGTGTTGGTCAAGGATGAGTTGTGTCGATGATCGGAACCTAGATCTATTATCAAGCTTACCGGGAAAATAATATGAGAGCACAATCGAAATAGGACCTTTATTGTCGTAGACACAATGAAAATGTCTACAAGAATACTATGAGATTGGGAAGGATCTAGGTCCTTTGCTATAATGCAGATGATCACTACCTGAACAACACTCGTAAGAGGTATTGTAGCAAATAGTGTAGACATAGTGAAATATTTACTTCAGCGAAAACACTGTAGCGATTGATCTAGACTTTTGCTTTTCGATTGGACAGTAGAGATCAATTTTTAATGCGTGGCACTGTAGATCCTCTGCATTGAACCATTCAATGCAGAGAATCCATTTCTGATTAAGAGTCTGGATGAATCATATTGTAATTTTGCCTATGAGATATTGTGTTACAAGGCACACGAGCTACCCTCTTTATAACTATTGAAGAGGTGACAGTTAATGCCGCAAAAGGCGCCTTTTGTCTTCATGCCAACCGTCATAAGTTGTCAAATGCGCCAATAATTACTCTCACATTAGTCATGTGGGAAACTGTCATGTTCCTCAACCAATTTTGCTGGTCGGGGGTGGCCAAACTATATGATTAGTCGCATAATGTTCATGACTGGTCGTCTCATGACCCAAACTGGTCCACGACTAGTTTTGTCATAATAGAAGGGATTAAAATTCTTTCTAATCATGGTTGTAGGTACATATCCATTATAAAGTGGGCCCTGAATATGTGAGCATGCTTTCATAGAGACTAATTTTGATCGAAAAAATATTGATATGGTCAAGAATCGTTGTCAAGTTGCCTTTGGCATCATCATCAGACAGGAAGCTTGGTTTAGTTGTGTTGAGGCACTTGAAGAGAAATTTTTTTAAAAAAAAACTGAGGAAGAGTTTGTTAGCAAGAAATATGCATAGGAAATTGGAGATAAT
Organism: Phyllostachys edulis; assembly: GCA_036346405.1. Lineage (NCBI taxonomy): Eukaryota > Viridiplantae > Streptophyta > Magnoliopsida > Poales > Poaceae > Phyllostachys > Phyllostachys edulis. The sequence goes on along the minus strand of CM070552.1, from coordinate 42,804,182 downwards.
ATGAGTTTGGTTTGTTAAGATTTTTTGTTTTAGAAGTTTGTTTGCATCGGATATGTTTAGGATTTTCTTTTTAGCTACTTTTTTATAGGAGGGAGTTACTATGGCGTGGGGTGAAGGTAGAAGAGAGAAAGAACTCTTCGCTAATAGATTCTTTTTAAGTAGTAAATATAAGGGAAGGTAGGCTGGGTTCGTGGAAATGCTAATTTTGTTACTTGTTTATGTGCATAACAAGCCTATGTAACTAGGCAAAGGGGAAAATAAATTTTCTGGGGTCTTCCCCCGTGAGTCGTCCGATCTCCTTTTATGCCCATACGCTATAATAATGTCATACAAAATTCAACGGTAGCGGGAGAGGTCTCCTAGAAAATTTCCTTCTGACAAAGGGTGTGTGTGACTTAGCATGACGGCCTTTTTAATTACATGTGCACATATGGATTGTACTTCTGCTTACGCTTGATAAAGATGATAATAGCAGTACTAGAATCACTCTTTTTTTTTTTCTCAAACATGGTGTATTCGTATTAAAACCGCTCTTTCTTTTTCTGAAACTTAAAATAGAAAAAAATGGTGAGACCCGCATCCAAAAATATATCACCAAAACTTCCAGTAAAACCCCTTGATTTGCACCCTCCGTAAGTTACCCAGCTCAGTACGCACTCGATCGAAATCGTAATACGACAAACTGCCAAGAGCAGATCTGAGATCTGCGCCTAGTTTTGAGCAGTGAGCCAGTGGCCCTTTTGTTCCCATCGCTTTCACCGAAAAGCTGAGGTCACTCTCCCTTTGCAGTTGCTGCAACATGACCAAGCTAAGCTACGGCGCGCAAGCTCGTACGTGCGCAAGTTGTGAACTTTTTGGTTTCATCTGGGCATCTTTTTTAAACGAAATATAAAATCTAGCTCTTTTCTCGATGAAATGTTAAAATTGACACTGCAGATAGACAGAAAGACGACATATGTCGCACATTTCGTCTCCAGTGCTCATAGAGCATTTCAGGTGATAGTACAATAGGTAACCTGTCGCGGTCCCAGTTTCCGGTAGGTCACCTTCCGAGGTGATTTCTAGAGCACTGTAGGTGGCAGCGCGGCAAGCGACCTGTTGCGGTCCCAGTTCGTGGTGGGTCGCCTTCTATAGTGGTTTTGCCTAGTATGAGTAGGGGTGCATGTGGGGCGGGCTGCGGACAGCCCGCTACAACCCACGCTAGCCGCTTAGTCATTTGCGGGTGCTGCTAGCCCGCAATGCAATACCACAAACAGTTTGGTGGGTTTAGCGGCAGCCCGCATTGCGACATGCAGCTTAGTAGTTAGTACCAAGCATAAGCAGTGGCGAATTTCATTTGAGAATAGAGATCGACGAGCAAAGCAAAGAAACAAATTTTCTCGGTTGAGAATCGATATTAATGTTCCGACTTCCTGGATTCATCTTACATTTTCAAGGATTTCGTCTGTGGCCTCACTCCTCACCGTGACCTCCCATGGCGCCTCCTCCTACCTCGCTGACCTCACTCTGTCCCTCGTCCTCAAGCATCGTCCCATGGTCGTCCTCATCCTCAAGCCTTTGGTGGCGAGAGGCCTTACTGGTTGACCATCAGATCGGCGTGGTGGTCTTGTGCAGCCCACCGTAGAGGCTTAGCACCACCAATGCCTTCCTAAGCGCCTCCCCTCACATGCTGTCGATCTGTTCCTCCGCCTCCTCCTCATCCCTCCTCCTCAAGTAACCTCCACCTCCTCCGCGTCGAAATGCCCGAGCTCAGCGATCTTTTCTTTGTTTTCTACCATGGGGTGGATTTGCGCTTTTCTTGGATCTCTTGTTTCTGCGGTAGCGTGGATTAATCGTGCTTGCGCATGTAGGGTTTTCTAGCACTTAGTGGAACTTGAGCGGCTACATCATCGTGGCATGGGGCTCGAGCCTCGGGTGTCGACGTTCTTGCCCCGCCGCTCCAGCCGGCGGTGGCGAGGTGGAGAAACGAGCGGCGAGCGAGGAAGTCGTCTCCACGAGACCGAGAGAGAGAAGCGGCCAACTTAAGCGGTTTTTTGCGGGGCGGCCTGGCGTGGTCTAGCGGGTTCCACGGGTCGGCCGGGTAGAAACTGCTATCACAAGCGGGTTTTTGCGGAAGTTTAAATGGGCTACTTTTGCGGAGCAGGCCAACGGCTTAGTGAACAGACCCACCCCACTTGTACCCTTAAGTATGAGTGCTATTTTTATTATTTTATTCACAATTTCATTTAAAAAGAGACTAAATGAGAGAGAGAGAGAGAAAAACTAACTTTGTGTGCGTGCCACGGGGCCCTGCCACCACGTTGGATTGTTGCGCGCTCGCGACAGCTGGTGGAACCCGGAGCTGCGCGGGCGGTTGTTTGGTACTGCTAAATTCTGCTGGACTGCGTGCTGTGGGCCACGCTTGTTACTAATATATATTATCGTACCATTTGGCTGAGCCGTTCACGGCCAGCCTCTCGTTCGGTCGTTCCTTCCCAGCTCGGCTACGCTCGGCTCGGGGCGACTTGCTCGACTCTCTACCGTTTGTTCCGCGAACCACGTCCGATTCGCCGTGAACTCCACTTGTCGAGATCCCACAGGTCGCCTCCTATTTTCCAGTGGCGCTCACGCGCCCGAGGCGCCTCCCTGCGAAAAACAATCCCACTGCCCCCGGACGCTCCCGCCTCCAGAAACCGCCAGGTAGGCCCCGACAGTCACAGCGGCCCACCGGTCATTCGCTGCATCGAATCTTGTGGTTCTGATTCCAAGTAGCTTTTGCCGCCGGGCCCACTCTTCTCGACGCGCGCGCCAGCCCGCAGCAACCCGGCCTCTCGGGGGCCGCCACGTTGCGCGCTGCCGTTCGTCCGCAGGTGGGTGGACCCCGCCGCCCCGCCTGCTTGTGTTTGGTCAGGCTACCGCATAGAGCTGGATGAGAGTACGGTGGCGGCGCGGCAGGTGACGTCAGCAGGCGGCGGCGTGTGGTGTGGAAGCTAGGAGGAGCTGGCGTTTTGTTGGGAGAAATGTGACAGTATATTTGATAGTATAAATTAGATCTGAAAGCGTTTTGCTAACGGAATAATAGACTTGTTTTGTATTTATATGTTTATTTGTGAGGGTGTTATGAACTTTTTTAATTATGATTGAAAATATTACTCTTGTGTCATACGATCATCACATAGGTAATACAATTCTACCACATAGGAGTTGTACCACTCATACTACGAGATATAGTATAATTAAATCATAACTAATTTTAACTGTTAGATAAAAAGAATAGGTGATCCGTATTAAATTGAATGTACCATAAAAGAGATCTTTGTTGGTAGGACGTTAATGATTTGGCGAGGTGCCGAGGTTAGCAACTCTGGTTTCGTGCTTCTCGTGGCCACTCGAATTGAGGCGAGTGGCTTTCGCTAGGATGGAAGGGCATAAATTAATTGAGAGGGGTTGGTAGATTCGTGGGAGCCAATCATGTCCTGGTTTTGTTGCGTTGGTGATGTACGAGTACTCGTCATGCATGTAGATGTACGAAGTCTATTTCTCTGAAGGTTTCGCACGTTTTAGTCCTGAAGATACCGCCGGGCTTCGCGTCTCCGATGTGATTGGAGCAGTTGAAGGTAACCAAAAAAATACTCATCAAACTCGTTAGTAGTACTAGTCTATGAAACATTACTGGCTAAGCTGTTTGTTTCAGGGGAAAATACCATTTCAGTGTTCCAAAGTCGCAAGAAAGAAAATATAAGAAAAGAGAGAAAGTGATGCTAGCTTTGCTCTTTTTGTCAAAGTAACAATTCCAACAAAACACCACCACTTCAAGCTAGCTCGCTTGCAAATAGTTTGGGGCAAGAACCTTGGGGATCCACACGATCGTGCTTCCTGCAACGTACGGATCGATCAGAAAATTTTAAGCGATCGATATGTTCACCAAACCAATTGTGGACGCTTGTGAAGCCTTATTCTGCAGCAAATTGGTCAAGATCACCAGTCCGAGCAGCCAATGGCGTTGGGTCAAACTAGTTTAATGAAAGATCCCGTCGAAGTCATTGATACCTACCGTGGGCTATTATCCCGGCTCCTACATCCAAATGATTGGTGCAACCTGCCATTGGTCGTCACTCGTCAGCTCTGCAAAGGATCAGTGCGAATTTTCAGGTAATGGCAAAATGGCATCCGTTCAGCAATCGGCACAGGTTATACAATGCGCGTTCACAAGCCACCAGTTTTATACGAAGGATTGTATGAAATTTTCTGTTAGTACTACTTACATGAATGCGTTTCGGGTGGTGGAGCGCCGGGATCCGCTAAGAAAACATTCTACAAGCCTATTTAGAAACCTGTTTAGAACGCACAAATTTCACAAGAATCGGTATAGTTTCGATAAGAATTATTTGGAACTCGCCGGGTTCCAAACAGGCCTGTAACCTGAATCCAAAACATTCGATGCCACAGAAAGCAGCCAGTGGGCCGTAGTTGGGCTCAGAATAAATAACTGGGCCGAGCTTGACCCCCAACGTTATTTATTCGCTGCCTCCACAGTCCGTGGTAAACCGGCCCAATAGCTTGGTGTAAGCTCCACAAGAGAATCAAGGAACTCTACATACTAACAGTCCGACATCCTTGACAATTTCACACATAATCCATCCCCTTGTTCTGCAGTACACACTGACCTTTGATTGTACCCTCCAATGTGACTCTCGAACAGTTCTGGTACAACAATGTTTGTACTCCCTTGGTCTACATGCTTAAAAGATGTTTATAGAAGCTATAGGATACAATTCATACAAAGTCTAATATAAGGTGTGACTCAAAGAAATCTAAACTGAAGACGGGGATAATTTGATCTGTCAAAGTGTCAAAACATAAAATTATCGATACATCTCGATATGCTGGCCTTTTCGTTTTTGGAACTCTTGCAAAAGTAGAGGGAAAATCTCTCATAAAAAACGCCTGCCAAAGAGCAGCAGGGGGGAGCAAGTTTGGTGAATGAGTGAGAAGTGTGAACAATACGTGGAATCTCTCGGTTTTTTTTTTTTTTTGAGTGGAGTGGAGTGTGAGGATGTAGGCCAAAAAATGTGCTTGCCACGTGAATAACTCGATAAACTTTGACCCTAGGCTGGCAAGCATCTTATTCGTTACCCGTTTTCAGCGATAGAAGCAACTTCCTTTTCACTGCCAGCCATAGATAGCACTGAAGTGGCTTTCAAGCTATAGTGCAAAAGCACTACTGCTTGATTTTTTTCCCCTTGAAAATTTTGACCGAATAATGCAGCTAGAGCTAGCTCCTTTCAGAAAATCTTTCACAGATACCGGATCTGAACCTAGCAAAGTAATATCTTTCTGAAAGTGAGGAAACGTATAACTATGCAACGTAGACAGAGTTACCTGATTTTGTATTTTATGAGCTCTACACATGCTGACTTGCTGTGCCCACAGCCACATGATTGGTACATTCGTGGTCCAAAAACTCTGAACGACATCCACTAGCTAGTCAGTAGTACTTACAGCTCTAATCGTGCTGGAAACTGCTTGCGAGTTGCAATACAAACCATCACATCGATGTGCCATTTTGGAAGTACGCACAGGACCTTCCAGCACCATTGTCATTTTCGTAGGGTGCATGGTATGGTTGAATTTTCCACTGTCCTGTTTCTGGCTAATGATTTCTCAACTGAAGAAATACTAATTCAAGCAAAAAAAAGAAAAATGGCACCAGATGCATATACATGAGAAAAATCATCCACTCTACACTTTTCTCTTCATACTTGTCAACCTTTTCTCTTCATACTTGTCAACCTTTTTCTAGAAAGAATTCTTTTGCTTTCGGTATTCGTCGAGCCCTCTGCATTTTTTTTGGCACCAGTTTAGAATTAGACGCGTGAGTATGTTAGTGCGAACTAGTAAAGGCGAAGCGTAGCCCACATGACTAAGCGTGGATACGTCTTCAGATTCTTCTTCTCTGAACTGGACAGTCGTCGAATGCTTCGTTTACCGGGCGTTTGGTTTGAAGAAACAGACGGTGAATCGAGCATCCAATTCTAGCACCGAACATAAATTACTTATTTGGTTTGAGTAATAGAATAGATTAGTTCATGATCATTTTATCCCTCGTAAACATAAAGCTAATGTAAAATGAAGGATGATATCACCGTACCAAATTCGATAGGATAATCACCGATGGATGAATCCATGGTTTAATCCGTTGTTAATTTTCATTTCCATTCTCCCAAACTGCGCGTATTGCAGCGAGTCAAGTCTACCGCTCCACGCACCTAGAGGTGGGGCGGGGACCGTGGACGGAGACTAGCGCGGTCCACCGTTTTGTCCGGAATCCGACCTGGAGACTCGCGGGCCCTACCAAAAGTGGAAACGAACGGAGCATCGCCCGCCTCGGCCCGAGCAGCGAACACCGTTCCGACCCTTGCGTGACGATCTCCTAAATCCTAATGACTGGGACCCTGACAAGGCAGAGGACGAGGTGGGCTCGGACGCGGAGGCGGGGTACATGCTTGGTGGCGCACCGGATCCCGTTCACGAGGGGGCTTTCCTTTAGCTGGCACTCTGCCAGGTGGGCCCGGGGGACAGCGAGGGCAAGGTGGTACGTGAACCTGCCGTACTGCTCCGAGCGGTTTCGAGACGGGAATTTTTTTAAAAAATAATATTATTTTAAAAGATAATTACAAAAATTAGTAACTGTCCCAAATTTTTTTAAAAAAATGGCTTCTTGTCGCCAGTTCAAATGGCGACAGGTACCTGTCGCCATTTGAACTAGCGATAGGGGCCATGTTGACCCCCGTTGTCGGTCCAGCTCTTTGTCGCCTGTTCAACTGACGATAGTTATCTGTTGCCATTTGAACTGGTGACAGAGAGCTAAAACCCTAAACTGGTTGGTCGGTTTATGATTTTCGTAGATTTTCAACGGTACGAAATTTGTTAGACTCGCAATAACATTTTGTGATCGTTGTATGTTGTTCTAGTGCAGTGAATTTCTGAAGAAATTTTTTTATGACGATTGAGGTATCAATGATTTGTAAGTAGAAAGATGAGTGATATTGCGATGCGCTAAAGAATTCATATACGGTGGAGAACTTTCAGAGAAATGATCTCTTGCATAACATTGCTCATGTACATGCACTGTATATTATGTAAAGAAACAAATGTGAATTTGCCATTACTATCAAAACTACGACAAATCACACTGATATTGCATAACATTCAGCAGAACGTCGTAACACTTAATTTTTTTCAAATCAAAATGATAATTCAGAACATTGGCAATAACATATAACAATTGTCCGTGTTTTCCCGTGGCCACGACCTCAACGTCCCCCATGTAGACTGCCTCAAGTCAGGCGACCGGATGAGGTCCTCGCGGCAACGTCCGGAGTGTCGATGTCTCCTTCGTCCTGAGGATTTCTCGTGGGGCATTTCTTGAAGGTGTGCCCAGACTCCCTACAAATGGAGCACTTCTTTGTACGGCGTCCGGCTTCTACTTCGTCCATGTCGTTCCTGATGCGTTGTACATGTCGTCGACCAACCTTTCCGTTGAGCCTATCAATGTCCGTGGCCCAGATTAGTTGCTCTCAGGTCGGATGGCTAGTGAAATGGCCAACCACGGCGTAACCATATATCTCTCCACTCCATGTTTGCATCACCGCCTCCTTGGTGAAATAGTCAGAGAGGTATTGACCGGGATGTTGCGCCACCGTCGAACATGCGGCCATGAAATGGGAGCAAGGCCTATGCAGAAGAAGGGGCTTGTTGCAAGTGCATATGCAACTACCGCAACATGCGTGACCCTCTCACGGTTCGTCCCGCTGCATCCTTTATCTCTGCACATTATCTCCAAGCAAAGCTCCCTTGTGCCCATCTTGAATGCCCGATACATCTCACCCTTCTTGCTCTTCTCCTCCATGTACTTGGTGACCGTGGTGGAGTAGAGTACTCTGTCATTTGCCATGACGAGTGACGCTTTGTTGCTTCTGTCAACAAAGTAGTTCGTTGTACCACGGAGAATTGCCTCCACAATACCAACCAAAGGGAGGCATCTTGCGTCCCGCATGACCCAGTTGAACACCTGGCTAGATTGGTTGTCATGACACCATATCGAGCACCACCCCTGTCATATAGCAGCAACCACTTCTCCTTAGGTTCGTGCTCAATCCAATCCGAGAAGCATTTCACCTGCGCCCCCGTTCTCCTCGTCAATCTGGGAGCATCTATGGGTAGCTGTGGCAATGCTTCGAGAACTGGTCGGCGCTTAGGCGGCCCTTTTATTGCCTCCCTTCACGTGCGTCTTGGTCCGCTCATCCAGAATCTTCTAGAGTGCTTCGAACTTCCGCTGCTGGTTTTGGTTGCACAGACGCTTGAACAGATTCATAAAGTCCTTGTTGTGGAACTGTTTGTCGAAGTTTGCACCCAAGTGCCACATACACCACCTGCTCTGCAGATCCGCCCACGGAAGTGGTACGTTCTCTCCTTGTTGTAGCTGAGTTATTGCATACGTTTGGACGACCCCGTACAATAGAAATCCTCAAATTATTCAGGAACCACAACCAGATGTATGTGTTCCTGCTTTCAACGAAAGCGAATGCTACGGGAAGAACTTGATTGTTCCTGTCCGTCGCTATTGCAGTCAATATCTGGCCCTTATACCTTCCAGTCAGGAAGGTGTCATCGACACACAAGATAGGACGGCAATGCCAGAATGCATTAATGCATGGACCAAAGGCGAAGAATGTTCGCTGCTGTTCCTTCTTATTGGCCCACTTCTGATGTGTGGCATCTTGAATGTTGACATGAGTGTCAGAATGCCTGTCCTGTATGACTCGGAGTAGCCCAGGGAGGTTGTGGTAGGAGTCCTCGAACGTACCGAACCTTGATTCCAATGCCTTTTGTTTTACCCTCCACGCCTTGGCATAGCTGATTTTGTACTGGAACCTTGCCTCAATCGCCCGAATGATGAACCGTGGCTCAAAATCTAGATTATCCACTATCTCACCATACAAGAGGTTGGCGATGAAGCGATGATGAGTTCTGTGAGGCAAGATCGACTTCAATTATGACACATGTGTGAGGTACGACTATAGAGTACTTCCAGTAGGTGTCCCACTTAGACTGAAATACGTGCACTCGCCAAAGGCATCTCTCTATGTCGCACTTCACGTCGTGAGATCTTGGGGGTAGACTTGACGACTCTGAATGTGCGCGCGCACCAATAAGGCCCAGAATTTGACCGCGTTCTGCATGGCCTCCTTGCATTTGAGCATATCTCCTTGCTTAACCTCGCTCTGGTCGTACTCCCACGGCACACGAGAGCCTTCGTTGATGATGAGGTTGTCGAACTAGTATGTGTTCCACTCGGATGAAACCGCCTGCTGGTTCACATCATCCTCGTCGTTGGAACCTTCATCTTTTGACAATACCATGTAGTACCAGTCTTCGAGATCCATCCTTTGCACTTCGGTTTCCATCTCCTCACCCTCGCCAGTAAGACCACTAGCTTGCTTGACCGAAGGAGCTACTTCTGTAGGGTCTTCATCGACAGTATCAGCAACTCCGGGAGCTTCAGCTATTGTGTGTGCCGCGCTGTGGCTGGAGTTCCTGACTTCTTCTTCGGCATCAGCACCCCTTCTTGTTCAGCTACAGATGGAGGAGTGGCTTGGCATATGCCTAGGTCAGAATGTTGTTCAGCTCGCAATAACATTTTGTGATCGTCGTATGTTGTTCTACTTCACCGAATTTATGAAGAGTTTTATAAGGACGATTGAGGTATTAATGATTCGTAAGTAGGAAGGTAAGTTATATTGCATTGCGCCAGAGAATTCACACACGGTGCACAATTTTGAACAAATGGCACAACGATAACAACACGACAGTTGATCCGACAAGAGGGGTTACATGGCACGCACGCTAATGAACCAAGGACGGTACACGCATGTCTTTAGGGAATTAGAAATATATAGGATATATGGACGAAGAGGGTCGGACTACTGTGTGGACCGGGGCCATTTGCCGTTCCTTGTAAGCTCAGCGTTGTACTCCTCGCTGACCGCCTTGGCCTCGGCCTCTATTTCCCTCTTTTTCTCGCGCTCCCTGCGCCTGCACGCCTCAAGATAGGCCCGCGTCTCCCGCTGGATACGATGGTTGTGCTCTTCGGTGCGGCGCTCCTCCTCCGTCCTCTCGTGGTCCCTGTTGGTATCTCATTCCTCACAGTCGAGAGTCCACTGGTCGTGTGGGTGGATCTCTACGTTGATCCACTTGCAGTAGCCACATAGCGGATCTAGGGATTACGGGTAGACGGGGGAGGTTGTTAGTACGGACTTTGAAAGAGAAATGGTAGGTGAACACACTACTACATGTCCTACTGGCTGCCGATATCGGCTCGTGTCTCAACGGCGGTCGGGATAGTCGCAGGAGTAGTTCGCGCAAGCCCAGGTTGAGCCGGTGCTTGGACTTGAAGAACTTGCATCTATCTCTGCACCAACAGAGGGGCAGTGTCTCCCCCTCGGGCAGGTGTTGCGGCGAATGCTCGGTTGGGATGCTCTGATAGGGGTTGCTGCTAAGGGGGGGGGTGTCATTGCGGGGAGGTGGCCTCCTGGCACGCTCCCCTTGTTCCTCCTAGACCGCATACTCCCTTTGCAGTTCGCGTATCTCCTCCAAGTGCTTCTCCATCTGAACGAGATTTTGTTGAAGTCTGGATACAGGAGAACCCAGCGTGGAAGGGGTAGTACTTATATGTCGAGCCGGCACTGCGAACGCGGCTGAATTGTAATTCGATTGAAGAAAAATCGCGTCCGCGAGGCAGCAGCCCTGACTCGTTTGGTCACGTCGTTGCACTAAGTTGACTCGTCGAGTCACGTCGCTACGTAATGCTGACTTGTCAGGTCATGTCGTTGCGCAAAGCTGACTCATCAGGTCACATCACTGTGTAAAGCTGACTCGTTGGGTGTGGGGTGTCCCGATGCAGAATCCCTCACGTGGTCGCGGTTTGCACGCAAAAAAGAGTTATCGAAACACGAGACTAGTATAATAATAGTTGTACAAAAATTAATATTTACATGGTATGACTGATATTTGGAGGAACAAATATCTACTGGCGGCCCCTCTTGGGGCGCACCCTGCGTGTCGCCCTGGCCTCGCCCGGTTATGGTCCGAGTACGTCACAGGATCAGACTACCTCACTAGCCGACCAGCGCGAGTAGCCTGAGGTGGTGTCGGGGGGGGGGGGGGAGGGGGTCCTACATCGGTTGGGTCGGTCCCGGTGATCGTGCAGCTGAGAAGCCCCCACGGAGAACTAGGTGCCACGCTGGTCCAAGAAGAAGTCCCCGGAGTGTGCCTTCTCGTGCGACAAGTAATCGTCCTCCCAAGGTGGTGGTTGATCTGTGAAGCATGACGTTACACATGTAATCATGGCGAAAACCACAAAGAAAGATGTTACGCAAGCAAGCAAGGTGGTCATACCTGCTGGCACGAAGGCGTGCCCCGATAACTTCGTGTACTCCTACCCCGCGTGCCAGTGGAGCTCAGAACCTGCAAGAGAAGATTGCCGTTAGTAACTAGTGAGGCTCGAAATAAAAAAGCATTACGTTACACATGTAATCATGGCAATAACCACAAAAAAGGACGTTACGCAAGCAAGCAAGCTGGTCATACCTGGTGGCACGAAGGTGTGTCCCGACGACTCTGCGTACTCCTGCTCCGCGTGCCGGTAGAGCACAGGCCCTGCAAGAGAAGATTGATATTAGTAACTAGTGTGGATCGAAATAAAGAAGTGGAAGTGAATGTCTCATACTAACCTCTAAAATGTCCAGCGGTGCTCTCACCACGGTGCCACGACGACAAGCCCGCCACATCCGGGGTAGGAGCCCGTGGCCATGAACCACCTTAGCTGACCCCTTGTCCTCACACTGGTCAGTCCACCGGGTCCCTCGGTGTGTGACAAGTGGCGATCTAGATGCCTCATCCCGCCTTCTCCACGATCTGCTGCAGGACCCCTCTGGTGTCCCCCAGTGTCATCTACTGCACGGAGGCTGCCAATTCGAGAACCTCCCGGTGTAGACCCGTCTGCACAAGTAATCAACAAGTGGCACGTGTCAAATTAAATATGAATTAAGGACCGTTCAATATGTACGGAGCAGTGGAATACGAAGTCCGGCTGGGTGGGGTACTTGTCGGACGTCGTAGCCTCGTGTCGTGGTGGGTCGACCATGACCCAAACGCAGTGAAGCTTTTTCCGACTAGTGTACCACTCCATGTACTCCTCGTACATCCTGGGATCGTAGGGAGCATCCTCCTGGATGAGGTCGTCGTAGGCCCTGAGCCAAGCCGCAATCCAACAGGACATCTAGTCCAACCAGGAGCTCGTGCCACGTACTCCCTTCCTAGTGTATCTATGGACGGCAAGACAATTATTTGGTCGGCACGTAACGCACATTGTACGAAAGAAGTAAAGTGTGAACTTACGCATGGACCTGCGTCCCCCCCACGGGGTTGGGACATCCTTTCGCAGACCAAACTAGCGCGTGACCTGCTGCACCTCGTACTCCTCCACAAATATATTGTGCACTAAGGCCCTCTGCGTGTACCAGTACACATAGTCTCATGTGCACATGCTCGATAGTCCTTCGGGGGCGCGCTCGTGCACCCTCTCCTGAGTGTACGGTGTCCAGATGATGCTGTCATCCGTCAGCTGATCGAACATCGCAATGTACTCTGGGTAGGGCCCCTGCGAAGTGATCGGTGTGTAGGTGACCTGTGGAATATAACAACGAAAACTTATCACCTTAAATTGTGATTACATTACGAAAAATAATAAATGATCATGAAACTAACCCGTCGGTGGCACCACACTATGCCTATGGTCGGCCAATCCACGACGTCATCCTCGGCGTACAAGCTAACCGCGTACGCTCCCAAGTCCAGCTGTGGTCGTTCAATCTGGAAGCGCTTGAAGGACCACAACTGCAAAAGTAGCGGGCATCTAGAAAGAATGGGGTTGTCCTAGGCCCAGTTGCACGTGTCGTATAGTCTTGTGATGACGTCGCAAGATAGCACTGGCCGGACCCGAGCGTAGGGTCGGATCTCGACCACCGCCGATCCACCAACTCACGTGCGTATCGGACGTAGTACTTGTCGACACTGTCGCCGTAGGACTCCAGGAACATGACCCACCCAAATAGCCACAGCAGGTAGGCCTTGAAGTGCCTCCTAACAATGATGTCGCCTGCGTTCTCCGTCATACGTTCGGGCAGCAAGAAGACATATACACGTTAGCAAGGTTCACATATGAATTAACGCGAGAGGACAATAGTTACGAAGACTTACGTAGAACTAGCAGATCCACCTCAACGTCGACCCGTGTGGGCTGCTGAACTCCGTGTACCCGTTGCCCGGCGGCAGCACATCGTGAAACCTTGCTAGGAGGTCCATGCGCCACATGGACGGGGTGTTGTATGCCGCCATAGGGAAGCCAGTGCAGGGCAACCCGGTAAGGAATGTGACGTCCTAAAGGGTCGGCGCCATCTCCCCGCACGGAAGGTGGAACATGTGCGTCTCTGGCCTCCAATTGTCAACTAGCGTCGTCAGTAGGGCCCGATCGTATGGAAAACGCCTAGACGTATGACTAGGACCACGGTCCTGGTCATCCTCCCACGTCGCCTCCACCATCCTCGCTAGTGGAAGAAGGCTTGTCGCTCTCAGCTTGCGTCGAAATGATTAAGAATAAACGTGGCTGCACACAAAGTAGTTAGACCATGATTGAGTGTATGAAGGTCAAAACTACACGTACCTTGGAACCCAGTCTGGGTGTAGCCTCCATGCCCTGATGGGCATACGCATGCGCAACGTGCCAAGCTCAATCAGCGCCTCGCCCTCCGGTGGGAGCATGGTACTGAGGCGGCTACGGTGATGCGCGTCAATCACGGCTCAAGCAACTCGTAGTGCCCTACGTCCGCCATACCTAAAAATTAAGTGCATGCATTGTCAAGACTACGAAAGATGTACAAAAACCAAATTTCCTACTTTGAACATATTTTTTGGTGTTAACAGAATAATTACCACACAAAAATGTAAACCAAATTTAAGCTACCCAGCAATTTAAATAGATTTGTAATACGATCTTCCAATTTAGAGGATATTTTTAAATATTTTCAAGTGCAAATATAAACAATAAACAAAGTTCTTCCTATTTTCCTGGTTTAAAAATTAATTTTTGACATTAACAATATAATTACCACGCACAAATGGGAAGCTAAATAAAGCTAGAAGTATTTTTTATATATTTGTAATAGGCGTCTTCCTATTTCTGCAGATTTATCCTAAATCGTTCGAGTGTTGTAACATTCATAACATGTGCACGACGAACTACGCTATGCACAGCTCAAATGATGTAGTACATAATTTGACTAAAATTATCTAATTTACTGAATTCTATATCGCTATTCTACTGAATTTTATGTCGCTATTTTAATGAATTCTATGTACTTAATTCTACATACTTCTACTCACCATTCTACTTAATTCTACTCGCTACAGCTCAAATGATGTACTTAATTCTACATAATTTGACATAATGTACAAAGTTGCAAAAAAAAACCTTCAAGATGGCCGACCGGATATGATGTTCTATCAATCTCTCTCCTCCCACTACTACAAAAAAGGCTAATACTGGACGCCTCATCACAGACGGTTGCCCAAAACCGTCTGTATTACATGCAATCACAGACAATTTTGGTTTTGCTAACGTCTGTGTTACTAGCCGCGCTAAAAACCGTATGTGAAGAGGTAATATCACAGACGGTTCATGTTGAAAACCGTCTGTGATATTACTAAGTATCACAGACAGTTTCAACAAACAACCGTCTGTGATACTTCAAAGACGGTTTTAAAAATGAACCGTCTGTGATATGAGACCATATCACGGACGTTTCCATTGTGGAACCGTCTGTGATAAGTATCACTGACGGTTCCATAATAGAACCGACTGTGATAGGTCTCTTTATTAGTAGGAGCCGCTAGGGTTTGCGCTCTAACTCATCACTCCCCAGCGCCCTTACTCTCATCCATTCCCCTCCCCACCCGAGTGACCCCATCGCCGACGCTGCCATGCATTCTTCCCGTCGCCGACGGTTGTGACACCACGGTTCACTGCACAAGTCACTTGTACGATAAGAGTGTCTTTTGCGGTGTCACCGTTGTGCCTAACTCTGATGACGCTGGGCGCCTTCCCTTCCTCCTCCCTCCTCACAGACGCGACTGTGACCTCTACCTCTCGGGCGATGTCGAGGTAAGATAGATCTATCACCTATTGGTTTGTCTTTGTTGGTATTCATGTGAACCGAGCTCCTCCTCCTCGTCGCCAGCCTCCCGCGCCTCCAAATCAAGCTCCTCCTCCTCCTGCTTGCGGATCAAACTCCAGTCCCCTCGGCTGCGCCCGCCCTGCTCCTCCTCCTCACTCGCCACGCCTCCAGCTCCTCCTCTCTCTGCCGAGTCGTTGCGCTACCTCGAGACCTCCTCGCGCCTCTAACCTCTCGCTCTCCCACTAACGCGTAAGTCCCCTTCTTGTCTTCTTGATGTTGTCTGGTTGTTGGTTGATGCTGATGGTGATGGCCATTGGCCAGAGCCCAGATGCTAAATGTGTAATACATATATACATGAAGAGAAGTGCATCATTGCAGAGAAGTGTAAATGTGCAATACATACATGTAGAGAGAAGTATAGAGAAATCATAAACTCAGTTGAGAATTGTAAATGTGTAATACATACACCAAGCAACAAGTTGAGAATTCTTTTGAAATGTGAGAACGGTTGCTTGGTGTTCTTGTTGGGTTTAAAGACAATTACATGCTCAAGAATGGTTGGTTGCTGATACATGATGCCACTTTTCAGTCGGAATACCTACGCGTCCACGTCACTTTCTGAACATAGCGACGTCCAATTACCTATCGACAACATCCAGATAATTGGATGTCCTGACGATCTCCTTGCATCCATACTTCTTAAACTTGCATAGGCTCAATGAAGTTGCCCGTGGCTACTGTCTCATCCTTCTCATGCTGCGTGGACGACCCCCCGAAAGTGGCCGAGGGACTACGAACAATATATATATATATATATATATATATATATATATATATATATATATATATATATATGATGTCGGTTTTAATGGCATAAGTAGCCACCGCTGGAGGCTTTATAGAAAAAGTTATCACAGACGGTTTCATCCACAAACCATCTGTGATGATCGATCATCACGCAGCGGTTTGACCCCACAAACCGCTCAGGATAGTTGCCTATCATGCAGCGGTTCTCGATTAATAACCGTGCAGGATAGTATGCATCACGAGCGGTTTGAAAACCGCTGCATGATGACCTCGTGTCATCATCGACCCATAAACTCGAGACGGCTCACGAAACCGTCGGTGATGACGTTTTTGAACTGTCTGTGAAGACCTTTTTTTGTAGTAGTGTCCGCGACGAACTAGCAGAGCTTCGTTACCTTTCTTCTCTCTCCCTCTCTCCTCCTCTCTTCTGTTTTTTTTTCTGGAATTAAAAATAAGATTTGGAGTAATTTCTCAGGGTTTTTATACATGGGATCCTGTCGCCAATCAACTAGCGATAAGGAAGCTGTACCGGCGATAAGTGGTCAACAGGGTCCTTGTCGCCAGTTGAACTGGCGATAGGGGGGTATTTTGTAATTTTTTGGGATGGCTATTTATTTTTGTAATTATCTTTTAAAATAATATTATTAAAAAAATTCTTCGAGACAGTACTTTGCCTTTTCTCTCAGACTAGCGGACGAGTGTTCGTC
The DNA here is from genome assembly GCA_036346405.1 of Phyllostachys edulis. Classification (NCBI taxonomy): domain Eukaryota; kingdom Viridiplantae; phylum Streptophyta; class Magnoliopsida; order Poales; family Poaceae; genus Phyllostachys; species Phyllostachys edulis. The sequence continues at coordinate 42,787,393 of CM070552.1, read as the reverse complement.
TGTTGCAACGAAAATACAAATTTTGCACGAGATGAGAGGGTGAGGGCCACGTTAGAGACGTGTCGTGGCTGACACGGTGGCCTCAGTGTGTGCACGCGCGCATCGAGGGGGGGCGTTATTTTTTACATACGTAGGGGTGAGATGATTCTCACACTGCGCGGAGGTAAACTCCTTCTTTTATTAGTTAAGATATTATGAGTGTAATGTAACGATAAGGTATGTTGTATTTTTCGGTCAGTAAATAACCATACACAAATAGATCGATGCAGTTTGCAGCACAACCGTAAACTGCCTTCGAATAACAGTCTAACATAACATACACAAGCCAAACTTAATACTATACCAATAAGTAATAATATATAATTGTCGACAGGGGCGAAGCTACCCCGGTGCTTGGGGTGCTGGAGCACTGGCTTCTCCTGCCGCATCAAAGGTACTCCTTACTACTACATCTGTTGAAATTTGGGGGGATAGGAGGAAGAGCACCGACTATTCTCCATGGAAGAAGATGGTCCATAAGCTAGAGGTTGAAGACAAGCAAATTTCGGTTGTTATTCACTGTAATTTACATTTTTTCTACTTATGTATGAATTTGGATTGAACAAGACAATTTGATATATGTTTATCTCAAGTTAACTTTAACATTAGCACCCCTCTATTTTTTCCAGGCTTCGCCACTGATTGTCGACTATCACACGGTGCTGAAAGCGTGTGTGTAACTACAATCTATTATGTCCAAGTACTAAGGGCATGTACAATGGTACAGACAACTGCTGTCTATAGCAACTCTCCATGTCACCTATAGACAACACTAAAGATAGCTCACAAATGGTACATACAACTGCTTTTTTTAGTTGTCTTTATAGAACACACAATCTTTTAATGTTTTTCTTGTTGCTGGTGCTATAATCGACTATAGGATTATAGACAACATCTTTCTCTCTCTTCATTCTCTTTCATCTACGTCAGCAAAAATCCTTCGTAGTAGTGACTATAGACGGCTGACATAAACCCATTGTAAATACTCTAATGCGCTACATAAAATACCAACCATTGTATTCATTGTTTTCTATACGCATACAGGTGAAGTCCATTCGAGATTTGGTAATACCCAAAAAATTTGGCTAGTGTTTGTTTTGGTTCCAATATGTGGCATGCCCTTGAAAAATTTGGCCACGCCAAATATTGGCAATGCCCATGAAATTTGGCTACAATTTGGTTTGTTGCCAAATTTTGGTACTACTAACAAAAATTTGGTAATACCAATTTTTTTTTCACAATTCCTAGGCAAAGTTTGGGTGGCCAAAAAGCTAACCAAATAGTTGGTAGGGCAACTAGCCCATGAGTTTCTTGGGCAAGATCATTTATTTGGATGTGAATAGGGACATGTTAGTCAATGTCGGTATTGCCCGTGGGTCCCACATGACATCAATTTTCTTTTGTCCCAAAATATGTCAACTTGGGTCTTGTTTTGTTGATAAAATGACGAGGAACACAACGGTTCAAACGGATCGTAAATTGGATACTCGGTTTACGAAATATGATCATTTGAAACAGATAAATCAATCTAACCATGCAGTTAATATCAATCTTACCAAAATTTTCAGGGCAATACCAAATATTGGTGCCAAATCAAACACCAGCCAACTACTTTTTTTATCCATATTTTTGTATTGCCCAGATATTGTTGCCAAATCAAACACTAGCCAACTATTTTTTAACCCATATTTTAGCATTATCTAGGTTTTAGTATTACCAAAATTTAGTTTAGCTCGCTGGCACACCGATCCAAGCAGCCCCTTAATTCGAAATTACTCGCGGAAAAGGCATATGTACTTGCAGGCTCGCAGCAAGTAACCGAGGAAACCAATAGAAACAGAAAGAGTAAAGTCCATTACCGGTCCTTAAACTTTTTATGCTGTGTCATCCCGGTCCATAGACTTTCAAAGTGTGTCATCCTGGTCCCTAAACACTGTTTGGGTCTCAAACATACCTCTTGCTTAGACAAGATATTAGACACTTTGAAAGTCTATAGAATATATATAACAAAGATAAAAAGTTTAAAGACTAATTGAGACCCAAACAGTGTTTAGAGACGGGATGACACACTTTGAAAGTCTATGACCGGAATATGTGAAGATAAAAAGTTTAAGGACCAGTAATGGACTTTACTCAAACGGAAAATAGAAAGGTGCAACAGAATGCCTCGAGAATCAGCGAGTGATCTGGGGATGAGCGTGCGAGGACCGCGTCCACGAAATCCCCAGCCGCGGCATCACGCCCACGTCAGCGGGCTCCCGTCCCTCCTGTCCTGCTACCGCTTCGATCTCCAAACTAGCCCCATCACCCGCGCGGAATCGAATCCCACTGAGCACAACCGATTTCACCTCACCGACATGTGGGCCCGGCAAGCGTTGCCCCCACCTGGCAGTGAAGTTACGCCGATAACACGCGGTAACTTGGCTCTCCCCCCAAACATGTCGTCTCCTTTACCAATGGAACAATTTTATGTTGGAACACACACACAGACTAGCGGAAATTTAAAAGCTCGAGCTGAAAAAACACTGGTAAGAAGAAGAAATAAGTCGTTTCTACCGGAGAAGAGGAGGCCGAGCTGTCGAGGAGGTGGCGGCGTCGCGAGGCGGGAGCTGATCGGGCCCCGCCGTAATAAGCTCGGAGGACGCCGGAGGCGCCCGTATGCCGCTGTGAGACGGGCCCACTTGGCAGCTGCGGCGGGATGGCGGCATCGGCGGAGGTGTTGCGGTCTTGTCGGTGGTGGTGGGCGGCGGCGGTCTTGTCGGTGGTGGTGGTGGGCGTGAGTCGGGTCGCCGCCAACACAGAGGGTTAGTCACTTCATCTGATTCATCTTCTTCTTCTTTTTTTTTTTTCATTTTGCGGTCCCCCTCTTTTTGGACTTCCTTTTGGGTTTGATGGATCAATATGTCTGTGGGTGACTTGGTGAGTGTCTAATTTTTTTTGGGGAAAGGAGTAAAAATCAGGTACGTGTGACTGTAATGTTTAGCAAGTTTCAGTCGATGGGCGTGGACTGGACTCTTTGACGGGGATGGAACAATGGGCCAAGTAACTTTGCTTTTCCAGGTTTGATGGATTATCTAGGTTCTTTGCTTTGTCTCCCATGGTGTGTTGTGATTTCTCTCTCCGTTAGGATGTTTGTCTAGGGAGGAATAAATTTGTCCCTGATTCTGGAATAACTTTGGTCTACGTGCACAGAAATGGGATTAGTAGTTTCTGGAATAATGGTCTACTTTTTAGCTGGCTTGAATGCACAGAAATGGAATTAGTTTATATATAAGGATTTTGTTTTATTTTTGTTCCAGTCTAGGACTTCAGCTCTATCAGAAAACAAAGTTTTTGTTCTGAATTAATGGCAGATGGAGGTGATTGGGTTTATGTAATTATGCTTAAATTGGTTTTCTGAAGGTGTATGCTATATTGCTATGGCTCTTCACGGTGCATATTTTTCTCCCTGTTGAGATTTTCCTAAAGACAGGTTTGGCCTTTCGTTTCATTACGGGGTATATTTTCAGACCATTTCGCCGTGAAAACCAATAGAATCGGTAAAGTTTGTTTCTCTGAAGATAGAATTCATGTTCTTTTGGCATAAGAAACAAAAAAGTGATATTTGTGGGATCCCTGTTTATAATTGTAATCCCTTGTTTTTTTTTTTTACCAAAGATGCGGGGTGCTGGCCTTCTGTACTAATAATAAATTGTCAACGAACAAAAATGTACTTGTTATTTAAATTTCGAGGTACTATGCGCGTCACTGAATTGAAGCTACAACACATGAAAAGATGAACACGCACGTCCATTTCTTAAAATTGAAAAGTACGAACTTAATTAAAATGACCAAATTTCTTGCTGGCAATTTAGCATTCTTTCCTATTAATATGCTTGTAAATAACCTTGTTCTTATAAAAGCTAGTGATATTGAATTGATGGTGGTATCCTAGAAATGGAATGGAATTCTAAGGGATGTATATGTTGCTGTTGTCATGATTAACAGATGAGATCGTAAGAGGTGACGGCGATCATCTAAGTTGTTGGTAATTACTACTTAGTTGAGTTTAGTGTTTCTTTCTTGTTATTTCCCCCCGTATATTACCATTACTTTAGTCTTGTCAAACACACGTTTCGTTGTACTTTATATGTTTATCAATTGCCATGTTTTGGTCTTGTTAGTCACACATTTCGCTGTACTTTAGATATTAATTAATAGGCATATGCTAATTTTGTGTATAGCTTTTTGAGAGAAAGGGAGGTTGCAGAGACAATACTGTAAGAAATCACGTTACTAAATTTTTCTACTTTTTTGCTCTGTATTTGTGTGCATAACTTGATGCAGAAGTAATGGTTAAATTCTGCACAAAAGATTATTGGCGAGAAGATTGCGTATTGTCTTAAATGAGTACAATTTTGCTGATGGTGATGGTACTTTCAATGGTAGGTGATGCTCTGACCAGTCTGCGTCAAAGCTTGAAAGATGTTAACAATGTGCTACAGAGTTGGGATTCCACTCTGGTTAATCCATGCACATGGTTCCATGTTACTTGTAACAATGACAACAGTGTGATCAGAGTGTAAGTTTTTGAAAGAGTTCTCTCTCATTTATGCTTGCTAAAAGCTACAAATGTGATCAAAGTGTGATAATTTTGTGTATTACTTGCTCCCATTTCTTTTTGCAGTGATCTTGGAAATGCACAACTATCAGGTGCATTGGTGCCCCAGCTTGGGCAGTTGAAAAATCTGCAATATCTGTAAGTTTAAACTTCCAGTTTTTTTTTAGAATTATGTTTATATGCGCATCCATGCAAGTTCCCATATGCTACTGCATAGAAGCTTGGTTTTCTGAACTCTATGAATGTAAATGCATGACTTGGGCTTGCAGTGAAGATAGTTGTGCTGAAACCATAGAAGTAGCATGTCCTTTGAAACCGCTTCAATTTGTCTTTGATCCATGTCCATAAAATCTGTCAGGTTTTTTTGGGGAATTGTTGCTTATGCTAGGATGTTTGGAGAGGCTACTATGCGCGTTTGGTTCTTTTAGAAATTTAGGGCACATGATGTTAGGGAGATTTTTGTTTTACATCCTACAATGTCTACTTTTCTTATTATTTCCTGCCTTATATTGTTTGGCGATCATATATGGTACCTTTTCCAAGTTTGGAGCTCTCTTTCTTTACGCCTTGAAACTTTTGGCGAAATTTTATTATTATGTGACAGGGAGCTTTACAGCAACAACATAAGTGGGGCAATACCTTCCGAACTGGGTAACTTGGCTAACTTGGTCAGTTTGGATCTGTACATGAACCAGTTCACTGGTGTTATTCCAGACACCTTGGGGCAACTCTTGAAGCTGCGTTTTCTGTAAGAATACTCCATTTTTTATACGAATAGAATAGAACTGTCAATTGTGTATATCCGTTCATTTAATTTTGTATGACAATAGTTCTTTGCAAAGAGCGCAATTTTTTTTGTAAAGAATCATGAAACATACACAATTGTTGCATGCATGGATTTGTACAAGCTTTCTTTCCAGAAGGCAGAAGTCCTCTCGCATGTCTTATTAAACAACAAGGTGTTCTTGTGGTTTTCTTCTTTCATATGCTCATATCCATTTTGGTCTTTTATTACAATGGAGGGAAAATATCCTGTTTAGTTCTTGTTTTGTTGCTTACTGCATTGTTTGTAGGCCTGCCTGTTGGAATGATTATAACATAATTCTTTCTTTGAATGTCTACTTGGAAGGATAGTCGTCTTAACAACAACAGTCTTTCTGGTCAAATTCCAAAATCCTTGATCAATATTTCCACTCTCCAAGTTCTGTAAGTTGCCTGTTCTACTAATTCATTTCCTATATCAACTGTAGGATTTGTTGTGTACATGGTAACAGACTTTCCGAATCAGTACATAATTACAGATGTGTCTGACAAATCTTGCAGGGATCTCTCAAACAACAATCTCTCAGGAGAGGTTCCATCAAATGGCTCCTTTTCACTCTTTACCCCTATAAGGTACTCTATCTGGATGAAATTTCGGGTGCTAACTGCATCTTGCGAGGATGACAAATGTTACTTTATTGTCACAGTTTTGCTAACAACCCAAATCTTTGTGGCCCGGCTACTACAAAACCCTGCCCTGGGGCTCCTCCTTTTTCTCCACCGCCTCCATACAATCCTCCAATACCAACTACATCACAAGGTGATTTGCTGTAGTTATATTCCTCTGGCATTTCGGTGATACTGCTTGATATGCATAAATTGAAACGCTTAATAGTTCTAGTTGGTGGTATTTGACATATGCTTGCTGGATTAATTCCTTTCCATCAGGTGACTCTAAAACTGGAGCAATTGCTGGAGGTGTTGCTGCTGGTGCTGCATTGCTGTTTGCGGTACCTGCAATTGGATTTGCATGGTGGCGGCGGCGCAAACCTGAAGAGCATTTCTTTGATGTCCCTGGTCGGTATATAGCATGCTGCCGTCCATGTTATTGATGTTATTCATTTCATTTATCTGTATTCTCCTTAACATTCAGCTGAAGAGGATCCAGAAGTGCACCTTGGCCAGCTTAAGAGGTTCTCACTGAGGGAGCTTCAAGTTGCTACTGATAGTTTTAGCAATAAGAATATTCTAGGAAGAGGTGGCTTTGGAAAGGTGTACAAGGGGAGACTGGCGGACGGTTCATTGGTAGCAGTGAAAAGATTAAAAGAGGAACGCACGCCTGGCGGTGAGCTCCAGTTCCAGACAGAAGTTGAAATGATTAGCATGGCGGTGCATAGGAACCTGCTTCGACTCCGTGGATTCTGCATGACGCCTACAGAACGGTTACTAGTCTATCCATACATGGCTAATGGGAGTGTTGCGTCATGTTTGCGAGGTACCTTATTCCTCTGTACTTCTTACCTCGATATTTTCTTCTGCGCTTGGTTGCTAATGAAACAGTAGAACTTTTATGGCAATTGAAACAGTTTGCTTTTTACTTCTCCTAGTATATATTTAGTTATTTCAGCTTTGAATTATGGTACCTCCTAGTATACATTTATTTATTTCAGTTTTGATTTATGGTACTTGATTTTGTAGAGCGCCAGCCAAATGAACCGTCTCTTGTGTGGCAAACGAGAACTCAGATTGCACTGGGATCTGCCAGAGGACTCTCCTACTTGCACGACCACTGTGATCCTAAGATCATTCATCGTGATGTCAAAGCTGCAAACATTCTCTTGGATGAAGAGTTCGAGGCTGTTGTGGGTGACTTTGGACTAGCCAAACTTATGGATTACAAGGACACTCATGTAACCACAGCCGTTCGTGGGACGATCGGACACATTGCTCCTGAGTACCTGTCCACCGGGAAGTCCTCCGAGAAGACAGATGTTTTTGGCTATGGGATCATGCTTCTGGAGCTCATTACTGGACAGAGGGCATTTGATCTCGCTCGTCTTGCAAACGATGATGATGTCATGCTGCTTGACTGGGTAAATACTGCTCCTCCTTTGAGCATACACATCAGGAGCAGCAATACAACTCATGATTTTGTTTTCCTCATGCATGTTAGCTGTCTTTCAGCATACATCTTCGCTGTCTGTCAGATCTAGTTTAGGAGCTAGAACAAATCTTTTCTCATCATCGGTCTGCTGCTTCAAAGTCCTATTAGCATGACCAGTGACAATGCAAGCCGGCACTTCAACCTCCATGTGTCATCAATTGGAGAGCATACTATGAAAAGTAAAGGCAAGAAACTACTGTTTGTGATTGCAGGTGAAAGGGCTTCTGAAAGAGAAGAAGGTGGAGATGCTGGTGGACCCGGACCTGCAGAGCGACTACGTGGAGCACGAGGTGGAGTCGCTGATCCAGGTGGCGCTCCTCTGCACGCAGGGCTCCCCGATGGACCGGCCCAAGATGTCGGACGTGGTGAGGATGCTGGAGGGCGACGGCCTGGCCGAGCGGTGGGAGGAGTGGCAGAAGGTGGAGGTGGTCCGGCAGGAGGCGGAGCTGGCCCCGCGCCACAACGATTGGATCGTCGACTCGACCTACAACCTCCGGGCCGTGGAACTGTCTGGCCCGAGGTAACGAAAAGCATCGACTTTTGATTCAGCGCCTCGTTGCAGAAAATTCTTGTTTTGTGTATATGACAGGCAGACAGATAGTGGCAGATCTGAAGGGAAGAAATGGTTTAGTTTTGCCCCTCCCCTGGCCTCAGTAATTTTAGTGGTAGTCTGCACTTGGTTGTCAGTAAAATGGAAGGAACGGCGTAGATGGCGGGGGCGAAATTGCGGCACGTCGTTGTGGCGGCTGCGATGGTGTTGTCAATGTAGTGTATTGTACGAACACTCTCTTTTGAGTCTCGATCGGTGCTAAATATTCAATTTTGGCTATCTTTTTTGGGCTTCCGGATTAGCTGCTCACCTGCATATGGTTTATCCAACGACCGACGAGCTGGGCACTCGCAGGTTGGATCCATGGCTATAAAACATTAAAACCCGGACCAAACCGGACCGGCGGTTGTACCGAAAAACCCGGACTCGGAGGCTTTGTCGCGCCGGGCACACTCACGAGACAAGAGATGTAATTGACTTCGGAAAACCCCGGTCGACCCCGTTGGGTTTTCATCCACCGGTGGACCCGGCTTATGAGGATAATTTTCAAGAAACCCTTTAAATGAAATAGTTTTTCAAGATAAAGCTAAAGGACATGTTCATGTTGTAATATGTGCAGATTTAGCAAACATTTTAATTTAATTCCAGCATAAATGACAATAATAAAAGCATAATTCCAACTGAAACTAATTGACCAAAATAACATAAAACTATGAGATTCTAACAGGTCAATTAACCAGGATAAAATGCTCAACAGATAAAATAGACAATCATATAAAAACAACATATTGCTCAGTTTGTTCATTGCTCTCATATGGATGCTTCTAGGTTTTAGTAGGAATTCTCTTGTGAAATTGACAGCTACACATAAATAATTTCTATCTTTTCTAGCCTCTCACCCCGGTCTTCCGTTCTCTGCTTAGCTTCGCCTCTATCAGTAAGATATGATGCATTTCCCTACTTGTTTGCTTAATTTGCTTGTCTCTACTCTCTAGTTTTTGTTAAGATGTAAGTGTTAGACTTTTACTGTTCTATTATCTAATCAGAGTAACATATAGTTAGATCTAAGATATATATATAGTAAAATGTAAGTTGCCAATTCATGTATTAAACCAAACATACAGTGCATCTGAATGTGAGAGGAATTGAAGCATATTAAAACATATTCATTCAAAGAAGAAAAATAGACTAGAACATCAACTGTTTGAATGATCTCGTTATTGTGTAGTCTGTGATGACAATCTTTGACTGACTTAATTTGTTGTTCAGAATTCAAATTATTTCATTATTATTGTGTTTTTTTGTATCATTGATTTTTCCCCTATTGTTTGTGTGGTGTGTGTGTGTGTACGTATATATACATCTGAAAATAGTATGGTATTCCTAGTAGTATGTACGCCCACTTCTCGTATACCACGTAAATCATATTATGATACCTCTTTATCAATTTGAGTATACTCCAATTATAATCAAATTTGAGCATACTCCAATAATGATTATAAGATACCCTAAAGTGAGTTCTAAGAAAAAAAATTCATTAAACTCCATCTTTTATAGCAAAATTTGTGTATATACTTCTTTTATACATGAAAAAAGGTCTACAACAAAAAATAAAGAGCTTCAATGAATTTTTTTAATCAAGTCGCATTGGAGTATCTTATAATTGGTACATTTAAGTATACTGAAAATGATAAAGAAGTATAGTATATTCGTTTAAGTGATATATTAGAAGTGAGAACATGTTTTTAAAATTTTAAAACATGTGATCCGACCGTTGACCCGCTAGCCCAACCACCAGGTCAGTGACCCGAGATCTCGACCGCCCGGTCGATGATCGGACCGGATTTTATAACTATGACCGGATCGTGCAGGTTATACTATGCGCTATGCAGCATTGCAGCAGCAACCGCGCGCGCAGCTGGGTGGCAGATCGCCAGACCTCCCTCTGCACATACAAATCCACCGCTGTTATGCTGTACGTTGTTCAGGCTGCTTCGTGACGCCGTTAATTGCTCTGTCGCATTCTCTCTACATTTTTTTTCCTTGGCAGGACCAGGGGACAGCGCAATTAGCCACCATATACATAAAACATTGAGTGTCGTTCTGACATACCAAGGCAAGTGACAAAAAGATCGACAAGGTTCACGCCAAGCCCTAGCCAATTAATTACCAAGGAGACCAAAATTAAGCAGAAGCCGAGAGAGAGAGAGAGAGAGTACTGCGGCCGGCGTGCATACAAGCCATACATAATACAGCCACACTCGTACTACATGCCGCGCGCGTTACAGATTACCTGATTACGAGCACTAGATGGTTGGGACGTGGAAGAACCTGCCGCGGCACATGCAGCGGTAGGCGATGGGGCAGGACTCGGCGGCCTCGGCGCACCGCAAGCTCACCATCACCCGCTTGCACGGGAAGCACGGCCCGCACGCGTGCGTGCAGTCCGGCAGCCTCGACCCCGCCACGGCGGTCTCCTTCACCATCTCCTCCGCCGCCGCCGCCGCCGCCTCCCCGTCCCGCGCGGCCTGGCCCCTCTCCTGATGCAGCGTTGCTGTTTGGCCGTCGTAGGTGTTGCCGCTTGCAGCGGATGGTGCAGTCGTCTGGTCAGGTATGGCATCGGCTGAGCCCTGCGCACCTGCGTAACGTACATGAAAAGCTTTGATGAGCCCGCGTGTACATTCGGAGCAATTGTCTTGTCAGGTCTCTGTTATGGCAAAGGATTTAGCATCTCGCACGCTGTTGCTGTAAGCTTCTACAGTTCTACTACGACGGATGCGTGACATGTCAGAGTCTGGTCAGTTCCCACATGTCGTGCCTATGTCGTCTACTAGCGAGCAACGGAATTTAACTGCAGAAACTTAACGAAGTGACTGAATTTGGTGTAATATAGGGCGGCGACCAAAATAATATACAAAACTGGGAAGAAGAGGACCCGGCGGCTGATTGAAGAAGCCAGATATACGACACTCCGACCAACTTACTTGGTGTTGTTCTGACGCCATGGGTCACGTACGAGCTCATGACCAACACAAGGCCAAGCACCAGCGCCCTCCGGGCTCCCACGCAAGTAAACCTCCTCATCGCCTAATAGGCCACAGCACCACAGCCCTATCCGTACGTACGTTACGTGTATGTGAAATTGTGAAGAGGAAGAGAGCACGATATGCCAAGGAGAAACAGAGCAAGCAGGGAGCAAGATGAGCCAGGAGGAGAGGCTTGCGAGCGCGTATATATATAATGCACACCAAGCGATCAACACTTGGTGCGCGCGCGCGGCCGGGCGCGTGCAAGATCAAGTGATCATAAATAACCCAAGGCGCCGCGCAGCTCACATGATCCTCGATAAGATTCACATGGAAACCCTTGTGTGCGCAGCCAAAGAGCACGAAGACGACGAGGAGGAATGTATGTGGTAGCTACTACAGTATGATCGCTGTGCGTGAGCGCATGTGTGTGACGGGGAGCAATGGCGAAGCGCAGCGCTGCTTCGCTCGGTATAATATTTATGGTTTCGTCTCAGCACTGCAGCACTGGGCGGCGTCGCAGGAATGCAGTTATTGCGCCATCTCGGAGGAGATCAGCTGTGAGAAGAGGACGACGCTTCCCGTGGATATATATTACTGTACTACTGTCCTGAATTTCTGATCGCGAGTACAAAAAAAAATTATGATCGACTGTGTGTTTTGGTTTGGTTAATGTGCAACTCTAGTCGAGCTGAATCGGCATCAATGCATCTGCGAACTGTTCTTGCACTTTAATAGCACGCATGTAAGCTGCATGCATGGACCGGCTACTTGGACGCCGACGAGCCCGATTCAAAATTCCTGTGTGTATCTGGTGCAGAGGTGACACTTGTTTCATGTGCATGGATCTAATAAATGTCACTCACAGATTATTTTTGTTTGTGGATATACCCGAGCTTCAGCATACATTCTTAACTTCTTCGAGTTCAAAAACTGGATTGAACACATAACGGCGCTCTTTGGATAGACATAGACTGGATTTTTGCACTCCGATCCAGCCTAACCGAGTCTTTGGAGCAACAGAGCTGTATCGAATTAGGAGTCGAGGGGCATCAGTCGCATGACAGATGGGTCATGGATGCATGGAGGCTGAGTTGAATGAAGAGGCAGGCATTGCCCTGGTCTTCAATAATGGTGCTCATTGAAAGGCCGAGGAGAGGATTCAATGCCCTTTGCAGTCTGGACGTTTTTTCCCTTCTTCTGAATTCTTGTGCTGTTACGCAGTCTTGGGAACCTCAATCTGCCACTTCTATATTAAGAGGGGGGAGTAGTACGTTGATCAGTGAGAGAAGCGCGATCAAGAAGATCCTAAATATATTTTTTTTGGAACATAAAGAAACCATCTGAAGTGGAAGTAACCTTAATCCCAAGGAAGTAACGAAGAGGACTAAGATCCGACATAAGGAACTGCTCACTAAGACGAGTCTTGACAAAGGCAATGTACTCAGAATCATCTCCTGTAATGATCATATCATCAATATACAGAAGAAAAAGAGTCCGACCACGAGACGAAGTGTGGACAAAGAGCGCAGGATCATGATCACTAGCTGAAAAACCAGCAGCAGTGACTACAGAGGAGAAGCACTCAAACCAAGCACGAGGAGCTTGCTTAAGGCCATAGAGAGAGCGACAAAGGCGACAGACCATGCCCTCAGGAACAGAATACCCAGGTGGCGGATGCATATAGACCTCCTCACGCAACTCGCTATTAAGAAAGGCATTCTTGACATCAAGCTGAGAAACAGACCAGTGGCAAACAGATGCCACCGAAAGAAGAGTGCGGACAGTGATCATATGGGCCACAGGAGCAAAAGTCTCGTCGTAGTCACGACCATACTCCTGCTGGAAGCCACGAGCAACAAGACGCGCCTTATAGCGCTCAAGAGAGCCATCAGAGCGAGTCTTAATCTTATAGACCCACTTACACGTGATGGGATGAGAGTGAGATGGAAAGGGAACAAGATCCCAAGTACCAGTACGCTCGAGAGCAGCAATCTCCTTGGCCATGGCATGTTGCCACTCAGGGTGAGTAACAGCATCCCGATAGGAGATAGGCTCACGAGTAGCTGCACCAGCAAAGGCAAAACAGGCAGGGGGCCGAATCGACTAGCGATCGCGGACAGCATAGCGAGGAGAAGATGGCCCATCAGGGGAAGATGAAGCATCAGAAGAAGATAGAACATCAGGAGAAGATGGCTCATCTGGAAAATCCTCAATACGGGGTCGACGAGTGTAGACGAGTGTAGTGGGGGGAGCCTGAGGAGCCGCAGGAGATGAAGCAGGCGGCGACAATGGCGGAGAGGCCACAGGAGGAATATGTGGAGACTCAGTGGGACGGGTGGACGAGGGTAAGACAGATATAGGTGTATCTGGAAAGGTCAAAAAGGACAGAGACTCCACAGAGGAAGCCGAAGGAGAGGCAGGACGTGGGTAGAAGGGACGAGACTCGTCGAAAGTCACAACCCGAGAAATCCGCATCCGTCGACCAACAGGATCCCAAAGACTGATAGCCCTTGTGCTCGCATCAGATCCCAAAAGACACACTCAACAGATCGGCGGTCGGTTTGGTGCGTTCTTGAGGGCGAGAGAACATAGCAAACACAGCCAAATGCATTTAAGGGCGAGTAGTCGGGAAGAAGACCACAGAGACGCTCAACAGGATCGCACTCAAGAGCGAGAAGAGGGCGGATGTTGACAAGATAGGTGGCAGTGGAAACAGCCTTGGCCCAAAAGTGAGGTGGAATAGAGGCGGCAATCATCAGTGCACGAGCCATCTCAAGGAGGTGACGATGCTTACGCTCAGCTACACCATTCTGAGCATGAGCACCAGGACAAGAGAATCGAAGCGAGAGTGCCACCTTTCGGCAAGGAAGCTGCGCAGTAACGAGAGAGGTACTCGCCAGCAGAGTCAGCACGAAAGACACGAATAGGGGTGGAGAACTGTGTGTGAACCATAGTGGCAAATTGTTTATAGATAGACAAGGCCTCACTACGAGAAGACATGAAATATATCCAAGTGTGGCGAGAGAAATCATCTATAAATATGATATAATATCGATGACCCCCCTTTCGAAACGAAGGGAGCCGGACCCCAAACATATGAATGAACAAGATCAAAAGGACGCTGAGACATGGACTCACTATGAGGATAAGGAAGCTGAATCTGTTTACCTAACTTATAGCCCTAACAATCTAAAGACACATCTCCTGAGACAGACCCCAGAAGACCACGACGAACTAAGGAGGACAGAAGAGATCCACACAGATGGCCAAGATGGTGATGCCACTGCTGAAAAGAGCTGGTAGACGGAGTAGCAGAAGCGGAGAGACTGGCGGCGATGGGGGCAGCAGAAGGAAGGTGAAGCCAGTCAAGCTCCCAAAGACGCTGTGAGTCAAGGCGCCGAAGGCCAGAACCAACCAGAGCTCCCGTGTGGCGGTTTTGAACACAACAAGAGTCAGAGTCAAGAATGACCCGATAACCAAGGTCGATGTCTGCCCAAAGAAAAGAAGCTGCATGGTAAGGCGAGGAACATAAGGAACAGAAGGAACATGAAAAGATGAGTTGCTAAGAGATCCTCGACCAGAGACAGAAAGAGATGTACTATCAGCAGTAAGAATACTGACAGGAGAATCAAGAGGTGTAATGAAAGACAGAGTGGAAGGATCAGGAGTCATGTGAAAAGATGCTCCAGAATCAAGAATCCACGGGGAGGTGCCTGACTGTGGAGGTGGTGGTTTCACGGTGCTCGAAGAGTCAGTAGCAGAACCTGTCGAGGGAGAACATGAAACGGCAAGTAAGCGTCGAAGTTTGGCTATCTCTTGCTCAGTGAGAGAAACTGCTGAAGGAGTCGATGCAGACGTCGATGTAGAGCTGCAGAACTCGCCGAGGAGAACTCAAGCGGCAGCGGCGCCAAGTCCGCTATCTCTTGCTTAGTGAGAAAATCTGCCGAAGGAGTCGATCGCAGACGTCGATGTAGAAGCACCGGTCTGCGGTGCTAGTAGAAGAATGGCGTGAAAGATGCTGCTGCTTCTTATAGCACTGGGACTCAACGTGGCCGACCGCCAGATGAAGGGCGGCCACCACCACTGTGGCGACCCGGAGGAGGCAAGCGGTGTCTTTGGAGGCAAAGCGCGTCGATGTAGCAGTTGGACGGGCGGCGAGCACGGAGGGGAGTGGCATCAGACCAGCACCACTCAGGAGCTCCGTTCTAGAGAATGGGATCGCAGCAGATGGAACAGAAGTCATTGGTAGGCGGCGCTGGACGGCGCGGTGGTTAGAGCTACGTTTTCTTTTCCTTTTTTTTGGGCCGGCTAACCAAACAGTGGCTGGCCGGCTATAAACCTATAGCAGCACGCACGGGGGTGGGGAGGAACTATAGGGTTCCCGATCCCCTGTCGAGCGGTGGCGAAGGGGCCAGGAGGCGAGCGAGGCTGGCGAGCGCCGGCGACGGAGAGCTCTGCCCCCAAAGGCCGGCGTGTCTGGGAGAGGAAAGAGTGAGGCCGGCGAGCGTCGGCGACGAAGAGCTTAGCACGACCGGAGGCAACATGAGGCGCCCGCCAGATGGGATTCGGCATGGAAGCAGCGGCTCAAAGTGAGCGCCAACGAGGCACGCGGCAGGTGCCGAGGTCGGTGAGGCAATGACGAGGCGCTGGGTGCTGCTGAAGACTCCACACGACCGGAGGCGGCGCTGGGGCTGGCCTGATGGGATCCCAAGCCGGAAGCAAATGGCTCGGGCGGAGTGGTCGACGAGGCGCTCGGGCGGCACCGACCCCAAGCAACCGGTGAGTGATGGCGGCGGCTGGTGATGGCCTGAGGCAGAGATGGGGAGGAAGCCCGTGGCTAGCTAGAAAAGCGGGGAGGACGAGTTGCGCGTCTGGGGGAAAACCTAATTGGCTCTGATACCATGTTAGGAATAGCAACTTGTATTCACCATGAGGCTAATGGGCCAATATATACACAAAGTACAGGTGGTGAATATGCAAATAACCCCTCATAACAATGGAGAATAACACACTATACACATATCTCTAACAGTACTATTCTGAATTGCTCTTAAGAAAAGGCATTCCTTTTGGCCCAATGCTGCAACAAGGGAGATGGTCCTTCATTTTCAGCTTGCAGAGTGAGAACAGGAATCGGTCCATCATGGAATGCTTTACAATGTATGGTAGGCTTTGTAGCTTCCTGAATTTTAGATCGATTGGTCCTACATGAAACGTGTTGGATTCTCTGTGTTACTCCCAATTACTTATAGGACTTCCTACAACAAGCCAGATCCGTGGTGCAGATTGCAGTGGTAGCGCGTCTGACTCTAGATCAGAAGGTTGCGAGTTCGGATCACGTTCAATTACCGCGACCCAATTCCGGACTTTTCTTTTTAATATTTTGGGATACATGTTTGGGCCAATTTTTTTATGTGGAAGCGCAGATTATTACTTACCTCTTTACCCACCCAATAGGCGATTATTTTATAATACTTTTTAAATAGAATTATAGAAATAGATGCTTGTTTAATAAAACTACAAAAATGACTTCTGTCACCGTTTAAAATGGCGGTATGCTCCCGTCGCTAGTTGGATTGGCGACAGGAGCCATGTCACTCACCGAACAGTATTGAATGCCTCTATCGCAAATCGTCATTCCAAATGGCGACAGAGACCCGCAGCTTCCTATAGCCATTTCAAATGGCAACATAATCTCCTCTATAAAAGGCCAAAAAATTCGGCTGAAATTCACTTTTAATCCAAAAAAAAGAAAGATGGGAGAGAAGGGAGAGGAGCTAGCGAAGCGCTGCTCGTTCGTAGCAGAGGGAGGAGCAGATTTGGTCGCCCACCTTGCAGGTATTTTTTTTAACTTTATATTTAATTTCAAAACCCTAGTAAGCTAGCAAATAAAACTAAAGGTCTGTAATTGAATGGCCCATATAGTTTTAGATGTATGGTTATGTAATGTAGTTTGTTGTAGTACATCTTTGTAGGTGTGTATAGTTTAGTTTTAGATATGTGGTTAGTCATATAGATCTTTTTTATGGTGTAGTAATTGAATGGATTAAATAGTTCTAGATGTATGGTTATGTAGTGTAGTTTATTGTAGTACATCTTTTTATGTGATAGATTAGTTTTAGATATGTGATTAATCGTATAGATCTTTTTTATGGTGCAATATGTAGATATGTTGGACACAATCAATTTTAAAATTTACTATGGACAACGGACTGTTCTGGAGGGTCCCTAGGGGGTTGATTTGCGTTATTTTCAATCCGTGACAGTCAGCCTAACAAGACCAAAGTAGCGTATATGAGACACTGCGATGCGGTGATTGTATTATATCTTTGAGTTGGACCATGCTCTGCACAATTTGAACTTGAGTTGTGTTGCCACCCGGGCACTACAGGACACACATTATGAGTTAGTGCAGCTGAAGAGAACGAGGTCATGACAATCATACCTAAGCATGACGAGGGATCACGAGTGGGATTGGGTCATTCTAGCCCAGGCATATGTGAAAGCTTCGCTTGCATATGCAGCTGAACAAGGGATAGTTGGTGGTGAAGCCAAAAAGTTGGGGACTCCAGTCACAACGCGGCGCACACAACAACCGAAGGTCGAGGAGTTCCTGATTTCACTAGTGAAGATAGGGTCGAAGAAGCTCATTTGGCCCGGGAAGCTAGTGGGATTGCAGATGAAGATGTTGAGATCGAGGCCTTAGTCGAAAGGATAACGCTCGAAGATCGGGACTACGAGGCATTGTTGGAAGAAGATTTGGATGACAAGAATGGTGGTGGTTCCATCCGAGTGGAACACATACCAATTCGACAACCTCATAGTGGACGAAGGATCGTGTGTACCGTGGGAGTACCACCAGAATGAGGTCAAGCAATGAGCCATATACAAATGCAAGGAGGTGGTGCAGGAAGCTGTGAAATCATGGGCCTTGTCACCACGACAGACATTCACGGTAGTGAAGTTTAACCCTAGGTGCTACGACGTGAAGTGCGAGATAGCGGGATTCTCTTGGCGAGTGCACGCATTCCAACCTAAGTGAGACACCTACTGAAAATACTCTATAGTGATCCCTCATATATGTGTCGCCTCTGAATCAATGCAATCCCACAAGTACCTATCATCAGGCTTCATTGCGAATGCCATGTATGGCGAGATCGTGGATAACTTGAATTTCGAGCCATGATCCATCATTCGGGCAATAGAGTCAATGTTCCAATACATAATCAGTTATGTTAAGGCGTGGAGGGCAAAACAGAAGTCCTTGGAAGCAATGTTTGGTACGTTCAATGACTCGTACCACAACCTTCCCAATCAACTTCGAGTCATACATGATAGGAATCCCGGTACTCATGTCAACATTCTTGATTCCACACATCCGCGATTCGCCAGGAAGAGGGCCATGAAGAGAGCTTTCTATGCCTTTGGTGCATGCATCATGCATTCCAATATTGATGTCCGATCTTATGCCTGGATGACACATTCCTATCTGGGAAGTACAAGAGGCATATACTTACTGCAATTGCGACGGATGGGAACAACCAGGTTATTCTCGTGACGTTTGCATTTGTCGAAAGCGAGAACACCGACAGTTGGTTGTGGTTTTTGAGGAACATGAAGATTTCTGTTGTATAGGGTCGTCATGTATGCGTCATACATGACTGGCATGCCAGCCTGTTAAGTGTAATAACTCAGGTACAACAAGCGGAACACGAGTCACTTCCATGGGTGGATTTGCAGAGTAGGTGGTGCATGAGGTATATAGGTGCAAACTTTTACAAGCAGTTTTACAACAAGAACTTGATGAAGCTTTTCAAGCGATTGTGCAACTAGAACCAGCAAAGAAAGTTCAATGCATTATGAAAACTCTGGATGAGAGGACGAGGGCACACAGAAGGGAGGCAATGAAGAAGCCCACCACAAGCGCTGAAAATCTCCCCGAGTCATTTCCCCAGTTACCCACAGATGATTCTAGTTTGACGAGGAAGACCGACAGATAGGTGAAATGCTTACGAGATTAAGAATGAGCCTAAGGTGAAGTGGTCGTTGCTACATGACAAGGATAGTGCTCGGTATGGTATCATGACAACGAATCTAGCTGAGGTGTACAATTGGGTCATACGCGGCACAAGGTGCCTCCCTTTGGTTGTTATTGTGGAGGCAGTTCTGTGTTGTACCACAAAATACTTTGTTGATCGGAGCAATATCACGTCACTCTCTATGGAAAATGATAGAGTACTGTACTCCGCCAAGATCAAGAAGTACATGGAGGAGAAGAGCAATAAGGGTGAGATGCACATGGCATTCAAGATGGACACAAGGGAGTTTCGTTTTGAGGTAACATGCCACACCACCTTTTCAGACTGAAAGGACAATCGGACCATCTTTTCTCAATGAGTAGACATCACTCACCAACTATCCCACCTTTTTAGACAGAAACGACCGCACCCTGCACACCACCTTTTCAGTCCAAAATAACCACACAATGCCATTCGCCATTATTTACCCCCTCAACACTACACCCTACACTACTACAAAAAAGGTCATCACGGACGGTTCAAAATTATCATCATAGACGGTTTTTCTGAACCGTCTGACTTTATGGGTCAGTGATGGCATTAGTCATCACAGACGGTTTTTGAACTGTTTGTGAAAAAAGCTATCACAGACGGTTCTAAACAATATCCGTCTATGATAATCAATTATCACAGATGGTTCTTGTTCAGAACCGTCTGTGATAATAGACTATCACAGACGGTTCTTGTTCAGAACAGTCTGTGATAGTTTTTCTATTGCAAAAAAGTCGAATTCTGAGCAAAACCAATCAATTGTTGGACAGTTGGACCCGAGTATCTGCATATGATTGATTACATAATCTGGAATGAAAGAAAACTCAAACTGGACGGCGAACGAACGATGAAAAATAGGTGCTAAAACTTCGGAGGCCGTTTTGAGGCCCTACACGACATTTTTTTGGATTTTCACTTATTCGGAGCCCAGATTGAACTTTTCGTTAGCTTTCCAATGAGCTAAAGAACGTCGCATTCTGACTTCGTATGCAAAATTTATGGCTGTTTTAACGGACAGTGCGCGAAACCAAAATATGTTCGGGTTCGGATTTGTGGCCAGGGAGGAACATGAGTCCGAGATGAAGAGGCAGACGATGGCCTGGTACTCGAAGTCAGGGATACTGAGGTGCTCACTATCGATGTCCATGAACTTCATCTCAAAATCCACAATCTTATCTTGATCTATTCATTCACAAGAAAACCACGGTCACTACTAAGAGCCACCGAAAGCAACAAGGCAGGGGAGGTGACAAGCGATTGATCACTTACTTGCATGGGTCCTGCATGTCCCTCCTCCTCATGGTCGGCGGCTACGTCTCCTCGCCAAATCGTGTCGGGGAATCGAGGGCGGTCGCTAGAGCTCACCGTGTGGGGGAGGGGAGAGGGATAGACTGATGGAAGACAAGGCAAGGGTGGCTATAATATATAAGGACAATGCCAAAATATTTTACCTCCCGTGCACGCGTTCAAAAATTTTCGCCATCCCGTGTTGCGAATAACAGACGGTTTTAAACAAAAACTGTGTGTGATGACCATAATATCACAGACGGTTCTTGTTAAGAACCATGTGTGATACTTCACAGACAGTTTTCAACATGAACCGTCTGTGATATTATGTTAATATTATAGACAGTTTTCAATATGAGCCGTCTGTGATATTATGATCATCACAGACGGTTTTTAGTGCAGCCAGTAACACAGACAGTCGCAAAACCAAAACTGTATGTGATTGTATTTAATACAGACGGTTTTGGTCAACCGTCTGTGATGAGACATCTAGTATTAGCCTTTTTGTAGTAGTGCTAGTCGCTTATAAAAACGGTGTACACTCCACCACCACAGCAAATACTTCATTCCAACTAATTTCGCACAATAGAGACAAATGAGGTAGAAGAGAGCTAGATGATATCAGTACGTCGGGCTTAGAGATGCCAGGCTATGAGAAGATGTTGCGGAAGCGGAAGTGGCTTGCCAGGAAGGCGGCAACCAACCTGGATCATTCGATGAAGGATGCGCTTGTACCACCGGAGTTTCCATACCCGCAGTGCGACTACGGTAACCCAACGCATATCATTCAGTCCACACACACGGCGACCGCTGCCTGGGTGTACTACATGTGCTCGGATATCCGTGTAAGAGAATCTCTCACACACATCGATTTTTCATATTTTATGTTGCATTTCACATATCGCTAACTTTTATTCATGCATAATGGTAGCCGGAGGAGCGTTGTTTTTTCTCTTCCAATTGATAGATGGCCTGGACATGTATGATAGGACATTCATCTAGAAGAAGTACATGATGAACTACGCAGTGCCACATGAGATCTTCACCCGCTGGAAACCTTACGTACTCGAGAGCGACGAAGACAAAGGAAAGGCACCGATGGAGCCTAAGAAACTAGGGTGATGGTGGAAGACCCTCGAACAGCTCGTTGAGGACAACTGGATCGAGTGCGCGGCGAACAACAGGAAGACACCCATGGTCCTATCGGGGATTGGCCGAGCTCCTGATGCTCCTGCTAAGCGGGTGATTACTCCCAAGGAGATCTTAGAAGCCTAGTACAGGGCTGCCTTCGGGACTGGCCGCGCCCGCAGGTTTGCAGCAGACAAGGGAAAGTCACCGATGGGCCCTCAAGACTGACTTCTTTTCGATCGACCGGTTTTCGATTCCAAAAGGCCCACATGTATCTTACGTGTAGATCGGGTTGATGATTTGTGCATGTTGTCGTTTCGACTGTATGACTAGCAGGACAAACGAATGCACATAACCAAACCCTTTGCACCATGTAATTTGCAACTAGATTATGAAGTCTTATTGTGGCAATTGAAATATCATCTTTTACATTTAATTCCCTAGTTGTTCTCTATTTACAAATTCGTTCTCTTTCAAAAAAAATGGTTGCGCGAACGCTACACTCGATGACAACAACGCGGGTGTAATTAACATATAAGGGGTTTATCAACGCAGTCAACAAACTCCAGCTTCTTTAAGCACTACAAGATATTACCAAATAACTTAGTAAAATCCTGTAAAATTTGAAGTTGCATTCTCTCAAAATATAAATATAAATTTATTTCAATTTTTTCTGCCAAAAAAATTCTAGCTCCTGTCACTATTTGGTTTGGCAACAGGAACGTGTTGCCATTTGAAATGGCAATTTACTCTCTATTGCTATTCCAAATGGCTACAAAGACATTAATACTGTTTGGTTAGCGACAGGGATCTTGTCGTCAATCCAACTGGCAACAGGGGCATGCCCCCATTTCAAACGGCGACAGAAGCATATTTTTGTAATTTTATTAAATGTGCATTTATTCTGCAATTATATTAAAAATTGTATTATTTTGTTTTAAAAAAAATCCCCAATAGGCCTCTTGTTCGCATTGTGGATCCTGTTTAGTCCTTTTTTTCCTGGAGTCCTTGCTCGGTGGTGGCGATTGCAAGTATCTTAATAATGATCAAAATATCATATGAACATAGAGATTTTTTAAGAAATCATATGAACATAGAGCTAATGTAACATCCCAAATGTATACACAGGTGTGTGTTTCAAATGTAAGAAAATGTGTAGAAATTAAAACTTTTTCTCACATCTTGAAACTCTTGAACATTGCCATAATTCTTGTCAAAAGTTGTGGAGTTCAAAAACCTAAACCTCTTGTTGACTAAAGTCAAACCCTTATTCCACTTTGTCACAAATCTTGTGCCAACCCTTGGATATATTTTTCCTAGGTTCTAGAGATGATGTGTGACCCCTCTGAAAAATGTCATAAGTTTTAAAACTTGTTTGATAATTTTTGGAGGTAAATCAAACCCTAGAGCAGCCTTGATGAATTTTCAAAGAAAAATGCAGTGCACAAGAACCTCTGGAAATTTTATGTAAGGTTAATCCCAGAGTGAGGAAGCTCTAGTTAAAATTTCAGAATTTTTGGAGTTAGTTTGCTACCTCTAAAAATTCCTCCAACCTCAGCATTTAAATTTGAATTCAAGTCAGGCACTATTCCTTGGGTCCGAGCCACTTTCCTTGTGGGTCGAACCCAACCCACCTCCTCAGCTCACCGCGGGTCCTCCTCCCTCGCGAGGTCGTAGCCGTTGGATCCAATCCAACAGCCACGACCTCCGCCTCAACCATCCCGGCCCAGCCCTTCCACCCGTGCGAGGTCGTGTCCTTTGGATCAGCATCCAACGCCCATGACCTCCCCTTTCCTCTCATCACCGTCAGATGGAAATCTCGCGGCCAGGACCTCCCCCTCCCTTTCTAGTGTCTGGCCTAACGGCCCAGACCTCACGCACCTCAGCTCGTCGCCTTTGGATCGAGATCCAATAGCTACGACCTCCCCTTGCGTCGTGCGCAAGCCCACGACCACCCACCTTGTCGTGCGCCGTTGGATCAAAATCCAACAGCTACGACCTCCCATTGCATCGTGCGCAAGCCCACGACCACCCACCTTGTCGTGCTCCGTTGGATCAAAATCCAACAGCTACGACCTCCCATTGCGTCGTGCGTAAGCCCACGACCACCCACCTGGTCGTGCGCCGTTGGATCAAAATCCAATGCCCACGACCTCCCCCTTTCCTTTGCTGGTCATATCGTTTCGAATTAGATCTGAGGGTCACGACCTCCCTCTTCGCTGATCCAACGGTGGAGATGAGGTCCTGTTCTTCTCCTTCCTAGGGCGCGCGCGTGCGCCATGGCAGAGGAGGAGGGCAGTGACCTGTCCACTCCCAACAGCTCTTTGTTGCAAGCATTTAATGCGTGTCAGTGCTTTCTGCCCCCTCAGTCCTGTTCTGACCTGCCCCCATCACCTCCACGTCCTGGTGGCGCCTTGGACCGAGCCATGGGCTAAGCTCACCATGGAACTTAACCCTAGCTCATGACCTCTGCTCCCCGGGCTATAAGACCTCTCCCAGCACCTCCTTAGCTTCTTTGACACACTTCACCTCTTGCTCTCGGTTCTGTGGAGCTCAAATCACCCGGAGCTCCTTGGCCGCCATTGTTGTAGCTTGGAGCTCCTCGGTGGAACCCGTGCTCCAGTGGCTCCCTCACTCAACCTCTTGCTCCATCTTGTTCCTCTGCCCTCCTGGAGTCTTAACCCTAACTTAATTTAGGTTTGCCTCTTCAGGGTGCAGCTGAAATTGGAGCTTCCCCTTTTCGGCCGTGAGCTCCCCCTTTCTTCCTCAGCCCCGGTAAGACCTCCTCCTTTCAATTCCTCTCTCTGGCACCTTTCTGGAGCTTGTTGAGAGCCAATGTGATGACCCGGTGCTGTTGAAATTGCCCAGGTCCTCCTCTCCTCATTTGTCCTCCTCGGCCGCAAGCAAGGTCCTCATTGCCGAGCTCCTCAGTCCTCCTCGGGTCCTCCCTGCACCTAGGTAACTTTCTAAGTAACCCCTAGGAGCTGGGCACCCGCTTGTATGACCGCTGCGGAGCTCCTTATGCTGATTGTCTTTTGGCCGTGTGCCACTGCGTCGCCCCTCTCCGGCTCGCCGACGCTCTGGTCCACCCCCCAGGTGTGGGTGGTACCAGTGGGTGCGCACTGTTATTGCGCACCCATACCTGGCACCCAATTGCGCCGCCGTGCCGTAGAATGCCGGCAACGACTAGATCTTGCCGTCAGTTTCGTTGTCGGACGAAACCGACAACTGTAGCGACCTCCTTGGGGCCGTCCGTGTTTAGATCTAGGGCTCAGATTGCCCGGGAGCTAGCGCGTGCGCTGTGTAGCGTTGATTGCGAGCCGTCCATCTCGCGATCAACGATCACGACCTCCTCCCCGTTCGCGCGCGCGAGGTCCTAACACGCCTTGCGCGAGCGCGCGATGCCGCAGGTCGTGAGCCGTTGGATCCAGGATCCACGGCCCACGTCCTCGATCTCCTGCGGGCGCGTGCGCATTTTCACTGGGAGGTCTTGGGCCATCCGATTGAGAATCTACGGCTCATGTCCTCCCCCTCGTTTTGATTTTAGAAAATTCCCGGTTGGACTTATTTGTGAACTGAAAAAGGTAATGAACTTTGAAAATACATAACTATTTCATTTTAAATCCAAATGAGGCGGTTCCAATTTTGTTAGCTCTGGTTTGATCTGGGCTCTAATCTAAAAATGGTTGTGAGCTCAGTTCGGCTCCAGAAAATGGATTTGCAACTTAGTTTAGATATAGACTTTAAATGTTACATTAAAAATTCAATTAACTTGTAAAATGCATAAGTAATTCTTTATAGATCATTTTTGAGTAAATCCAACTTTGTTGGCTTCCTCTATTAGTGCACTAAATGGTAAAATAGGATTTAGGCATGTCACTATTCTTGAAAGAATTGTGGGTGCATTTTACTTATGCTCTTTTGCATGCCTTTGAAAAATCATAAAGCATGCATCATAGCTCCAAATGAGGTGAACTCAATTGTGTTATTCATCTCATGAGGTGCTGGTATTACCATGAAAATCCCAGGTGCAGCACCTCTTTGGAAAATTGTGCTAGAGAATTTAATTCGGATGAACGATGTCGATTTGAATTTTCCAAGATTTTCCAGTGAGCAGTTTTGTTTTGGCCATATCTTTTGCATTGAGAATCCAAATCAATTGGTTCTTATTGCTAAATTCTCTAAAAATCATCCTCTTGCTGCTGTAAAAATTTCAGAGCATTTTGAGCAAGTTTGCTGTGGTGTCTTTTTGGTTTTCGTCGTTCTTATCGATTCTTTTCGCCTTTTCGATTAGGTGTCGACGAGTGTGTTGATCCCGTGAGCGATACTCTGCAGCAAACTGAGCATAACCAGCAAGGCAAGCAGTTTGATCATATCCATTATGTCCCATTACTTTAAAGTCTAATATATTGTTTTACTTGTATGTATGCATTGCTATTTTATTGTTCAATGATATCGTTAGTGATCCTATAGATACATATTCTGTAGGTAAATGTTCTTTCTCTACTACTAAACCTAGGATTATCTTGCTGTGATGTAGAGTTCGATGGATGGACTCTTATCACTTAGTAGTTTGTGTTGTTAATGCTTAGAAATGCTTAGATAACGGTAGAAATGGGCGGTTGTCGACATTATGTCGATGACCTTGATCACACAAAAATTAATATTCCATTATGTCCATCTTGTGCTTTGTTACTTTGTAAACAAATAAAATAAAAATGAAAACAAAATTGTTTCATGACTTGGGCACAATGGATGTTGGTGTGATTGTTGAGTGTGAACGGAATGGTACCTAGGTCCCCAAGGACCGAGTTACTTGTGTCACTAAGCCAAGCGCTTATGCATGCTAACCACACGAGGGTATTGGGAACCCCTCTTGGCTAAGTACTTTGGGAGGTGTTAATTGTGGGTCGCAGGTGGGTAAAACTGTTTTTATAAGGGAAAGAGCACCCGCAGTTGCTTAGGCTGGGCCGGTGTCTCCTACCTTCCGGGTTGTCGCAACTCTTAATTAGCATCATTCATTGGAAATGCCTCGTAGGACTTAGCCGTGCCGGCATACCAAAGGAAGTGTGCTAAATAGCTTGGCGAAAAGGCGATCTGACGTGTGGGTACATTGGTACACCCCTGCATGGTTAAAACTATTCGAATAGCCTCGTCCTAGGTTATGGATATGCTTGGTAAGGTCGTGCAAGAACTAGACTACAACATTTAATTAAAACTTGATGGTTTGGTATGGATGGATGTTCATACTATTGTTGTGGTGGCTATTGGGTTAGTCACTTCCATGTTGTTGTTGTCACCTATCTATTGTTATTATGTTATTGTTTCGTTGTTACTTGCAAATTAAAAATGAATTGCAAAACTGTTTTGAATCTATTTAAATATTGCAAATGAAAACTTGCTTTATGCTAAAATGAGCCTAAAGCCTTCCACTTAAATAAAGCTTGCATGTAGCTAACTATAGTTCTGTTATAGTACACGTCAGTCTTGCGAGTATATTTTTGTATTCATTTGCTTTGCTTAATAACTTTGTTGCAGAGGAGGTAGAGCCCAAAGGGCTTTACTTTTGTGAGATGTGCTGCGGTTGGGAAGACTAGCTAGGCGGCCTGGTCGGTTGCCTTGTGGGCTAAGGCACACCTTTTAGTCTTCTTTTGTTTATCGTCATCTTATGGCTTTTGCTTCTGCTGTGTTTATCTTTCTTAGTTGTTATTTGGCTGGTCGGCCCCTTTTTTAAAACTCTCTCTCTATATTATGTATGTCGTTGTTTTAATCTAGTTCGTGCTTTAGTTCTATGTCTTGTATGATATTAATGCACGATTTTGTAAAGGGGTGTGTATACTGCATTATGGGAAGTATACATATCTCGAAGACACGAATTATTTTGTTTGTGATGTTAAGGTCAATAAATAACTAAACATTACAAGCTAAATAAACCGGGTCCTCACAGCTAACCATCAGAATTAGAGAACACTACAACCAAACAGAGCCAATAATGCCATATCTTTTTTCCATTCCATTATTGCACTACATGCCGCACAAAAAATTAAAAAAGACCTCGAATTATGTCAACATACTAGAAATATAGAACACGTCATGTATTAATCAATTCATTTTTTGGTACCCATAGGTAGAGTTGTCTTATCACATAACAAAGTTAATTTTTAGTTCTTTTTTCTAAAAACAAAGAATAAGATTTTATACTCACGGACTTATAGTTGCAGAAAACACTGTCTTTTTAAGTATTGGCACGTAACACCACTTTTTATTTTTATTTTTTATAGCCAAGGTTTTATCGATATGCTCCGCCCAACGACCTCCATCCCGGGCGAGCTACGATTTGATTAGGTGCCACTAGCCAAGAAATATAGTTTTTTTTTGGCAACTATGACCATAAAAACCTATATCATTTTGAAATTTACTCAACACAATGTTCACTGTTCATCTGTATTCGCTAATTACTTGTTGTATTGTCGTCCAATTTGTGTATTTTGTCAATATTTGTACTACCTGCTGTCCAACATTTTATCAAGGACTTCCAACTGTATTAAAATAACGGAAATGTTTCTCTAAAAAAATAATGGAAATGTGGAATTAACCCGTGGTCCAATAATTATATGAACGTAGAGCTAACCATGAGAATTAGAGAACACTGCGGCCAAACAGAGGCAATAATGCCATCTTTTTTTTTCTATCCCATTATTGTACCACATGCCGCCCAAAAATATAAAAAGACATCGATTATGCCAAAAATACAGTAAATATGGAACCCGTATATTAATTAATTAATTAATTTTTGGCACCCCATAGGTAGAGTTGTCTTATCACTTAACAAAGTCAATTCTTAGTTCTTTTTCCCTAAAACAAGGAATGAGGTTTTATAGTCGCCGGGGGGTGGGGGAAATGCAGATCGCGTGGTCTTTATAATTAACTTAGCAAGCTGGCCCACGCACTTCATCATTTTTCTAAGTTCAAATAATTCTTCCCGTAAACAACTTTTTTTTTATTGTAGTTCTTCTCGGGAACAACTTGATCTTGGATGCATGGGTTGGCCTACACACTGCACTTTTTTCCGTTCCGCTGTTCTTATCCAGTATTAGTGTGGAGATAGACTGGCCGTTTAATCGAGGGGTATTTTGCACAGTAACACTATCTAAACATCACTAGTTGTAAAATAACATCAATGTGAGGATGGGCCCTCACATTAGATGTTATTTTTTCCAATTTGTACCTCATTGCAATGTCACTGAGCAAATTAATCCTTTAATTAAATGGAGTATAAGACTTGTATCCAACAGATTGAGTAAGCTATATGGCATTCTATTTTAGTTTTAAAATTATAAAGTAATAATACCTCTAAGTAATTAATATCCAACGGACAATTACCTAAACTTTAATTGTGGTCCACCAGATTAAGGACCATTTTTCTTTTCAGAATTTCTAGCATATTTCTCAAAAAAAATTCAGTTAAGATCCATCGGTTATGGTTTGTTAAACACTACCAAATTAATGGTTGAATGTTTATATTTTTTTCTAAGAATTTCTTGAATTTCTATCTTTTTTTATGAGAGCTTGTGGCCACGTATCATGAGCTTTTATTATATAATAATAGATTCATTTTTGGTGCTTCCAAGAAGATAGAGCGTCCTGTGCCCCTGTCATTTGGCATGTCAAACAATTTGTCCTTTTTTCTAGAAATAAAAATTATCACTTTGATAATTCAATTATGATGTATCGGCACTGCTTGAAGTGCCTTCTCATTCCATAAAGTCAAAATAAAAAACTTGCCTTTTTAAAACAAATTTGTCGCCTTTTTTTGTGTGCATTGTCTGGGTACTGTTTTTTTTTTTTCGAGGGAAAGAGAGATTTTATTAATTAACCGAGGAAGGCATTACAATCATGGAGTACCAAGAAGGAACTCGCGCTAACCAAACAGCACTACTGTTCTAGCGAACGGCATGCTGTGCTAGCTCATGTGCTATCCTATTATGATCTCTCTTTGCCTTGACAATTTTTACCTCGCCCAAACAGACCAATAGGTCTTTAGAGTCCTGGATCTGCCCTGAGAGTTGGACGACATACCAGAAATGCAATCGGCATAGTCAGATTCCAGAATAGCCGGTCCTCCGCACCATTGCCGAGCTAGCGAAAAACCCTCTCGGCAAGCCTCGAATTCCGCCTCCAGAGCAGAAGAGCATGTAGCCATGAAACGCCACGAGGAAACCAGAACCTCACCATGGCTATCCCGGATCACCACACCTGCGCCACCACGCCCCAGACCTTCCACAGAACTTCCATCGACGTTAGCCAGAGTCAGGAGGCTTCCAAACTGCTGGTGAACAAGAAAAATCAGCAAACACCCACGCAGGGCCGTTCCTGATGGAGGGCCGGCTGGGGTGACTGCCTAGGGCCCACCAGAGCTAAGGGCCCCCGATCCTGATACATCATACTACATATACGTATATGTATAATTGTATATCCTATATATGCTCTATTGCTTTGCAAGGTTGTATAACTACTAACTAGATTGAGATTAAGAGTGTAGGGATGGGTATCTTGATACATCTCTTTTCTCTGAATTAAGAGTGTTGCAAATGACTTTGCCATGTGACAATGTCTGCTATTGAGATTTTTTTAGTTTGTTAGAGATATAGATTGTTATCCAAATGTTTCAATTGCTTATCGAATCTTATTTAGGCCTTGTTTGGATCTCTTGTTTTATGAAAACAGATTCTCCCAAAACCAGTTTTAGCATTGTTTTAGAAAATCTCTGTTTGGATTGGATAACTAACTCTTGAGATAAGCAAAACCGGTTTAGTGTAAATCCAATATTCCTTGTTTTACTAAAACAAGTCTGGCCGTTTTATAAAAACAAGTTCTCCCAAAACCAACAAACTCCACGGCGCCGCGAACTGCGCTCTGCTTGCAGCTAGCATGACGAACTCACTATCGCGCGAACTCTGGACTCCGTTCGCGATGGCAGGCAGCAAGCGACCTGGCGCCCTCTGCGACATCCTCGACCTCAACGACCTCCTCGCCGCCACCGCCGCGGGAGCGGCGACCTGCGAGAGGAGGAGGCGCGATGTGGAGCACCGACGACTCTGAGCCGACGCTACAGCGCTCGGCGGGTGGCTCTGCGTTGTCGTCGAAGCGCCACCGCCACTCCAGCGAGTCCGTCGCCGTCAAGTCCCCGCCGACGAGCTGCTGCGCGAGGCCGGGAGGCCGACGTGCGTCCCGTGATGCGGGAGCTCCTACGCGGCGCCGAGCACATGCACCAGAACCGCGTCATCCACCGCGACATAAAGCCGGGGAACATCCTCGTCGGCGGCGACGGTGGCGGCCTCGACGCCGTCAAGATATGCGACCTGGGGATCGCCGTCCACATGGCCGAGAAGGGGAGATGAGCGAAGGGGAGAGAGACACACACAGAGAGAGAGAGAGAGAGGGGGGGGGCGGATTGAGTGAGTTAAGCAAAGCGGAAAAAAACATTTTAGCCAAACACGTAATTAATCAAACCTGTTTTAATTTTTTTCATCCAAACATTAGTAATCCATAACTTCATCTTAACAGAAAAACAACTTAAAACCAGTTTTACTAAAAATCCTCCTAAAACTAGTTTTCTTAAAACTCATCTCTTATTTCTGAGATCCAAACAACCACTTACTGTACCTGTTACTA
Source organism: Phyllostachys edulis (assembly GCA_036346405.1). Classification (NCBI taxonomy): domain Eukaryota; kingdom Viridiplantae; phylum Streptophyta; class Magnoliopsida; order Poales; family Poaceae; genus Phyllostachys; species Phyllostachys edulis. The sequence goes on along the minus strand of CM070552.1, from coordinate 42,756,090 downwards.
TAGCATCAACTGAAAGAAGCTTTTCAAAGTTGAAGTTATTGAAAAACTATTTGAGGTCACCAATATCATAAGAAAGGTTGAATGGTCTGACCACTTTATGTATTGAAAAGGATATGTTAGATCATATTGACGTGGATATTATTATCAATGACTTTATATCTAGAAATGTTAGAAGAAATTGCTTTCTATGAGTGGTTTGTATCTTTTTGATGTATTGAATAGCTTTGCAGTTGATATAAAAGTAGCACTATTTATTTATGTTATAATAAAGGATCTCCTATTTTGTCTCGCCCCGGGCCTCTGAAATACTAGGAACGGCCCTGCACCCACGCCTCTTGGGCATTACAGCAGCTTCCACAACGACCAGCTTACCCTTCAGCACATCATTTTTCGGTTGTCGGATTTGCAACAGTACATTGTGCATCGCCTCCAACGCACGGCACGATCTTTCTGCTAAAAAGCTGCCCCAATAGGTGAGAGAATTACGATCACTCCAGGTCCTCCATAGCACAGACATCAATGGAACCCTATCTTCCTTTTTCAGCTTATCTAGCAGTAACAGGAACCAATCTGGACCACAGTTCATTAATAACTTCTTTGCCGGAAGACACCAATAGGATCGCATGCCATTCAGGGTAGCACGCGAATCAGGACAGGAAATCACAGCATGAAAAGTAGATTCTGGGGCAGCTCCACAAATCGTACAAGTATAATCTTCAATGATGTGTCTTCTCTTCAAATTAACTCCAGTTGCTAAAGCATTATTATCTAGTCTCCAAGCAAAAAGTTTTACCTTCGGCGGACTATCAGAAGACCAGATGTGCTTAGCTTAGCCATGTCTAAGTCTGCCGAAGATCTCTGGTAATATTAAATGGAAATGATTAGTCCATCTTTTGTGAACCCACATGGTCATTGGTGTCATGCTTTGTCAAAGTCAAATTATCGTGGTTTTTTTGTAAATGAAACAAAATTTTCGAGCTGTCCTTTTGGCATTTCCCGTACTTGCCATGGCGTCATCCAAGATTTCATTTTTGTCTCAATGGCCCCCTAGTTATGTTTAAATAGAAATATGAAACGTGTGGTCCTTGAATCAATTAATCCACCTCCTGTGGCACAGAGTTGAACTTTTATGTCTTGAATTTCTGAACGGGAGATTTTGGCTTATACTCTCTCTACTTTTAATACTTGTCGCTTTTGATCAATTCGTGAATACTAAGTTTTTTTCACATCCATGTTTTCACCCCATTCATCCCAGGCATCGAACTTGGTTGGCTCAAGCGCACTCCCACGCCTCTTTCATTGGGAACTCATCTACCAAGATAATCATCTTTTGAGAACATGATTGGATCAGCCTTTCTCGTGTTGCTGCTGCTCATCTTGTCTCTTTCGTTGTCCGTGATCTCTGATCTGGTATCTTGTTTTCTTATCGTATGATGGTTCTAGCTAAGCATATCATATTGTAATTGGCAGTACTGTTTGCGATTGGCAGATGAGCAGATCGATCAGCGATCAGTGTCTGACTGTCTGGCACTTCGTTGCCTAGTTCCAAGAGGTGAACAGCACGTTCCGGTTCCGGTTCCGGTGCTTCGTGACATCGTGGTTGCGGAGAATCTGATCTAGATTCCGTACGAAATCCACATGGAAAGAATGGATGCGAATTTCTCGGCGACGGTCACCGAGGCGGCTTGGCTCGGTTAGCTACTTAGATTAGCTAGCTGCCCTAAAACTAAAACAACAAGCACTTCTCTCCCCATGTGGCCATGTGTAAGTTCGAGTTTTCCCATCAAGTTCCCGTCTATGTCCTTAAGTCAGCCGAAAAAAATTGAAAGGAAAGACTTAATCTCACTATCTCAGGCATTAGTTTTTTTTGTTGTGTTGGACGAAAACGGTGACTAGAGGGGATGAATAGGAGCACTATATCTTTTTCATCTTGATCGGATTCAACTCAATAGCTATAGAAGTTATGAAGATCAATGTTCAAGCATAGCGGAAGGTTTGTTTTGAATCCAATCAAAACCCCGAAGCACGTAAAAAAAAAGCGACAATGAAAAGCAAGCGTGAGCGAGGCCGATTATCTTGTGAGCGATGAGTGGTAGTTCATAAAACGGAAATACCGGTGAGCGATTCGATGAGACCGGCATGATGAGCGATGATTTAGCGAAACCAAAATCCAAAAGTGGCACAACTTTTGATCAACAACTTCAAACTTCATAAAACTTAAAACATACTTTCTCTAGGATGTCAGAAACCTATTCCAATCAAGCTCGTGTAGATCATTGCCAAATTTCCGACATTTTTCCGTTTAAGTGAAGGTTGCTCTAAAACAGGGCCAAAATCAAATTTTGATCCAAAAGTTTGCTCGTGGGTAAAAGATGATCTTAGATGCACTCCCACATGTCACAGTAAGCAAGATCACCACAAGAAAACAAAGAAAAACCAAGGGATCATCAAAAATCCAAAAGTCACCAAAGAGAGAGCAATAACAAGAGGAGACTCATCTTGGGGAATCTTGTTTGGATTGATTTGAGATTGATGTTGGTTTAAAGCCACTTCATTATGGAGGACAAAATCTCAACACTTAAGCACACAATCAATCCAACTCTCAAGAACCATAATCTCTCCACTTTCCTCTCCTATCCCTAAAACACAAACTAGGGTTTCTAGGTATAAGGGTTGGGAGGTGCACAACCAGCACCCCCCCTTTTATAGTGGAGGCTAGCTTCTAGAGAGACATCCCAAACGGGCACCATTAAGCCCACACACAAACGGATTTCACTCATGCACGTATATCAAAGTGTCGTCTTTATCTTCTCTTGACTTAAACCACCTTTCTTTGCGCCGTCATGCGCCGCGGTTTAGCCAAAAGCCATTAAGGCGGTATTTGGGTGAAATTACCAAAATACCCCTTCTCGATCATTCTCCGAAGACCGAGTCTAATCTTCATGAAGTAATCCTATGCTTCGTCACGTGTAGGTTGATCAACGACTCTCTTCATGTCGGCAAGTCTCTCCCATTCAGCTCCCACCAAAACCACCATGGTACTTGCACCGACCCCCCGTACCGCTTGAAGCAACCCGTAGCACCGAACTTCCCGTTCGGTCATCCATGTCCATTTTGCGCTATGCTTGAGTCCATTGACTTCACCCGGCATCCTCGATCGTTCTGGACCTTAGCTCTCCGTGCCTAGTCCTGATCATCCTCTCCGTTGACCGCCGTTGACCTCCAAACCTCCTGCACAACAATATACCAAGAAATCGATTTCGGGAACAAGTTCTTTGCAACTTGATCCACGTTAGTCAAAACATGTATCATGCAACACATGCATTGGAACCCATGAAATTGACCTAACCAACAAACATCGCCGCCAAGCTGGCCAACGAAATAGGATAAAATCGGTCATACCGCCATGTAACATCGGTACTACCGCACTACGGTAGTACTGCTCACAAAATGTGCTCATACTGTTTTTCAGGAGAGATGAAACTCCCAAAAACACGCGCTCTGAAAAAACGTACCGCCAACTAGAATCCTATCATACCGGGCTGCGGTAGTACCGCTTCTCAACTGCGGTCATACCGCGCTGTGGTAGTACTGCTCCTCAATTGCGGTCATACCGATTTTACTGAACTTCGTCGAAAACGAGTGTTTCGACAAACCCTCAACACTATTGCCAGTTGTATCATCATCCTAAGATCATGAGCATATCCCCATGATATCCACATGTTGAAAAGTTAGCAACCTCAGGGATCAGATTGATCCAAGACTTTTATACATGACACGTCTAGTACTCTTTCAAACATACTATGATCTGATATATCTACCATGTGCATAGTGGTGTGTGTTCTCGAAAATATTGCATAGTAGTGTCGAGCTAGGTTTTCTTTCTTTCTTACTATTACAAGCCACACACGCACCACCACCACACCACATGAAATTCCTGCTGAAACGCACTTGCGTGTGCGTAAAGATAGACACTAGGATTTCAACCGTGATAGATGGAATCGTACACCCATAATTCCACCATCCCACTAAAAAGTGGTTCCTGATGTCAAGCTAGTTGATACTAACATCACAGTAAGGTGCCATGTTATACTTATCCTGACATGCTAATCATGAGAGCCACTGTCTGGAATGCTATCTCACTCTTTTCTTCACATGATACATCCGAGTAAGATTTGATAACTATTATAGGAGGCTGATTTTGTACCATCACGAGGATGTCCTCCTACGACATCCGCCGTTCATTTACATCGAGATGTGTGCGCGTATTAGAAGGGATAAAACAATACTTGTAGGTATACTGTACAAATATGGTATAAAATACACCCCAATCTCACTCCCTCGAATTTTTGGCAGATACAGCACGTTTAGAAACCGTATTTGCATAAATGACCACGGATTGCACGTATTGGCAGAAATGGCACCGTTGGCGCACGGTCACTGTGCGCCAACGGCTCCCACGCTGCCACGTGTCCTCTGGCGTCTCGCCAGCCTGCCACGTCAGCTGTTGGAGTGTGGTCACCATGCGCCAACTGTTGGTGCATGGTGACCATGCGCCAACAACCCTCGACCCGCCACATGTCCTCAGGGTTAGTTAGGGTTAATTAGGGTTAGGGTTAGGCTGAAATCGGTAAGAATTTTAAAATATAGCAAATGAGTTCAAAAAATTATTAATTTTTTTTTGTAGAGCCTCTCGACACCATGTACTTGCTTGTGTAAATTTGCTATTATTTTATTCATTCAGAATTTGTATCGCTATTTCGTATAAGTGTCATATTTGTATGAATTTGTAAATATAGAAAATGAGCACCAAAAATTATGAATTTTATTTTGAAGGCTCCTCACGCAGTGGACTTGATTGTGTAATATTTCGGTAATTTTATATGTGTTCTGGTATTGTTGCAAAAATTTAGGATTTAGGTCGCAAAAATTTCGATGTTAGGTTTTGGAAATTAGGGTTTCATGATTTCATGTGACTTAGAATGTATAGAAAAAACGCTGCATTGCAACTCTATTGGAGATGTCGATATACAATATGGCAACACACATAAAAACCAAAATACGTGTACAAATATAGCAAAACAAAATCGTATAACACGCGATACTATATGGCTCACTCGTTTGAGCCACTACTCTTTGCCTGTTGCGGCTACGTCCGCGTGCGCGGCCTTGTTTTGCGCCGAGCATGACCCGTGGAATATGTCCACCGGTCTAGAGAACGCGTATCGATTCGGAAGGGATACAGAGACCGTTGAGGCAGAGGTGGACCAGTAGGCTGACTCTGGAGCAGAGTCTGGTAGGCGTACATATCGTCATGATGAGCCATGCCGACCTGGATGCATTGCACGGACAGCCCGTGTGCGACACTACCGCGCGCAGGAAATCATGATACCACTGCCGCCGGGGAGGGAAGGTCGAAGGAGCGCCACCACCGCGCGTCGCCTGGAAGATGCAGCGAGGGAGGAGGAGGCCAAGAGGGTGGACTACCATCGGGCGGAGGAGTGCAGCTATCAGGGGGAACGACGCCACCTGGGTAGTAGCTACGCCAAGAATGGAGGAGGCCAAGATGGTGGAGACTCAGATATGTTTTGGAGAATGGAGAGTTGGAGAGTAAAGGGGGTTGGGGTTTTCATATGACGGCTAGGGTTAGGGATTATGATGGCTATGGTTCGGGCCGGGCCGGGCACTACTACAGAAAAGGCTTTCACAGACGGTTCAAAAACGTCATCACAGACGGTTTCGTGAGCCGTCTGAGTTTATGGGTCGATGATGACATGAGGTCATCACGCACGGTTTTGAACCGCTCGTGATGTATACTTTCCTGAGCGGTTTGTGGTTCAAACCGTCTCATGATAATAATATCACGACGGTTTCATCCACAAACCGTGCAGTGATAAGCACATATCCTGAGCGGTTTCGACCACAAACCGTCGTGATAGCACATATCACGACGGTTTGTGGTGGGAACCGTCTGTGATGACTTTTCTCTATAAAGGCCCAGCGGTGGTACGCTTGTACCATTAAATCGGCATCATATATATATATATATATATATTGTTAAGTAGTCTCTCGGCCACTTTGGGGATTGTCGTGCGACATGAGAAGGATGAGGCGGTAGCCACGGGCAACCTCATTGAGCCCTTGCAAATTCAAAAAGTATGGATGCAAGGAGGCGTTAGGACATCAACTTACCATGGATTGGGCGTCGCTATGTTGACAATTACATGCTCAAGAATTGATGGTTGCTACTCCATGATGCCACTTGGCATCATATATTAGCAACCAACCATTCTTGAACATAGTAATCGTCTTTAATCCCAACAAGAACACCAATGACCATTCATCATATTTTTAAACTTCACAGGCTCAATGAGGTTGCCCGTGGATACCGCCTCATTCTTCTCATGTCATGGGACTAACTTCCTAAAGTGGTCGAGGACTACTTAATAATATATATATATATGATGCCGGTTTTAATGGCACAAAGCACCAACGCTTGGAGACTTTATAGAGAAGAGATTATGAATGGAATGGTAGGGCGTGCACTGTACTCAAGAGGTAGGAGAACTTGACCAAGCATGAACAAGGGGACTATTAATATGAACTAATTATCAATTCAATTTCACATAAGACTATTGACACCATTACATCACGAGCAAGGGACTATTAATATGAACTAATTATCAATTCAATTTTAGCATAAGACTATTGACATCATTACATCACACAAAGAAGAGGACTATTAATATGAACTAATTATCAATTCAATTTCAGATAAGACTATTTACATCATTACATCACGAGCAAGGGACTATTAATATGAACTAATTATCAATTCAATTTCACATAAGACTATTAACATCATTACATCACACACAAGAGGACTATTAATATGAACTAATTATCAATTTAATTTGACATAAGACTATTTACATCATTACATCACGAGCAAGGGGATTTGTTAATATGAACTAATTATCAATTCAATTTAAGCATAAGACTATTAACATCATTGAGCGGTTCATCGGCAAGAGAACAAGACCAAGGGTGTCCAAACCCACCACACCAAGAGTAGCCCTCGGCATCCATCGCATGAGCACTAGCTAGCCATTTTCATCACAGAGCAAGGAGGGTAGAGACAGAGAGGGACCTTAGTGCAGTACAAACCACGGTGGCGACCCCACCACCAAAGACAACCCTCATCCATTTCCTTTACCTTGCATAAATCACACAAACATCGGGACACAACAAGGCTCATGCATAAAAATCAAACTCAACAAAAGACATTAAGCTAACAGATCTAGAGGAGAATAGAGGAGGATGGGGAAAGCAAAGCGGCGAGACCTAGCGGCGCAAAGGGGTCGGGGCGGCGGCGGCGACAGGTCGGCGGTGGCGTCGAGGTGGGAGAGGAACGGAGTTAGGGCGGACGCAAACCCTAGCGGCCGGGCCGGGAGTGACGAGTTTGGGCGTCACCGTGGTTGTAACTGCGGTGGCCTTCAAAAGACACTCTTATCGTCTGAGTGTCTTTTGCGGTGGTCACCGTATGCCTGCCAACCGGCGGCAGGAAGAATAAGCGGCGTCGGCGGCGGACGAGAGGAACGGACGAGTAAGGCGGCTGGGGAGTGATTTGAGTTAGAGCGCAAACCCTAGCGGCAAGTCGGGCTAGCTCCTACTTATAAAGAGACTTATCGAGACGGTTCTATTATGGAACCGTCGGTGATAATTATCACGAGCGGTTCCATAATAGAACCGTCTGTGATATGTCCCATATCACAGACGGTTCCATAATGGAACTGCTCGTGAAATGGTTTTTCTCAAGTATATACACTTACATGACATGAAGAAATTACATGTTTATATTAAAAAGCGAAACCTATAATTAAACAAGGTTTTTCTAGTGGCGAAGGTAGGTTGCTATCTCCATCTCGCAATACTTCATAGGCGGCGGTGTCGGCATCGGACGGTTCTGATCGTGACGAAGCTCGAAATCGTCCACCCGCTGACGCCATCGTTCGAAAGGTCTCCGAAGACCCTCAGATCGTTGAACCAAGAAGAATTGAGCCCCATAGGCTCTCTTCCCTTGCTTGAGGGTCTCGGCACAGTCGACTCGATGCTTCTGCGCCTCGATTACAGTCAAGTGACGGCAAGCCTCCCAGAGGCGATGCAACGTCGTTTTGGAGGAGGATGTCAAGACGGCGGAAGGTGGCGTCACTGCTCCGGCAAATTCTGCATGCGGCGAGGAGGTGAAGACACTTGTTGATCAAGCAGTGTTCTTCCGCGAAGAGTTCAACTCACACCGAGAGAGGTGCTCGTCAGAGGAGGCGAAAGGCCATCGATCTGGCGGCGAGGAAGAGGCGACTATTTACATTTTTTATAAGTATGTGGGGATGATCATATTGGATGGCGGATGATCCTTTTTATAAAACAAAGAATAAATTCGGGCGTGAGGCGAAGAGACGCGCCGAGGGCCGGCGGATGGCGGCGTAACGACGATCGGCGATGAAGAAACTTCGCTACCGGGCGATATTATCCTGAGCGGTTATTGTTAAGAACCGCTCAGATACTAATTAATATCACGAGCGGTTCTTGTTGAAACCGCTCGCGATACTCACGACGGTTGTGTTTAAAACCGTCGGTGATCTTGATTAATATCACGAGCGGTTCTTGTTGAACCGCTCGTGATACTTCTGACGGTTTTCAACGTGAACCGCTGCGTGATATTGCCTCTTCACGAGCGGTTTTTAAGCGCGACGATGCCTGAGCGGTCTCTAAACCAAAACCGTGCGTGATTGAATGTAATCTGACGGTTTTGGTCAACCGTCTGTGATGAGACGTCCAGTATTAGCCTTTTTGTAGTAGTGGGGCTTCGCGAGCTGCAAAAATCAAAGCCTGAGCCCGAGTCGAAACATGATTCAGGCTGCAAACCGAGGCCCGAGTCCCATGAACAGGTCTATCTCAAAGCTAGTTTAATGGCCATAAAAATTGGCTTACAATTAACAGAAATGGATTTTTGCAAAAACCCATCTACAAGTGGGGGGTTTATCGAAAACCCACCTGCATCTCAAAATTCATCAAAAACTCACCCGCAAGTTTTATGTTGTTGCAAATCCACCCCCTCCCCAAACGACCTATTTACTCGGTGAAGCTCCTATAAGTCAAGAACTGCTAACCGGGTATCACGTCCAAGTCCACCCAGACTGCGAGAATCATCCTGCGCGGCTGCAACATCGGGGATCGCTCCTGATCATCCTTTTTCGTTGTCCCTCTGTTCTTCTGCTCTTGTGTCACGCTTTATTCTCCGGCGCTCGGCTTGTGCAGCCTACCCTGCGTTGGCATGTCTTCCCTGCTCATAGTCCACAAGACCGGACTACTGGGATTGCCACGAAAGTGCCATGTAGGAGCTTCAACGAGTATATTGGCCTTTGGGGTGGATTTGCAACCACATAAAGCTTGCGGATGAGTTTTTGATAAACTTTGTAATGCACGTCAGGGGCGGACCTAGATCAAAAAAAAAAAAAAGAGCGCAGGAGCACAAGTGAGCTGTTAGGGTACATTTGCTGGGCTAAGCGGGAGTACAAGTGGTTAGACATTAGACTACTCTACTAAAAACTGAAATTTGAGTGGAGCTTAGCCTTACTCAGCCTTCTTTGGGTCCACGTCTGATTTGACAAACTCCCCCTCTTGCACGTGGGTTTTTTCAAAAATCCCAAACTAACAAAATAGCGAAACCTATTAATTTTGTCAACAGCCCGATTAACTAATCCAAAGCTCAAGCCCGCCTATAAAACACAAAACCTTAGCCGGGCTGAGGCTCAGAGCTGATTGACTCATCCTAAATTCCTAACCCGCCAGCCGGTCAAAATCTTCCCGCGCCCGGCCCCGGCAAAGTGGAAACTCTTCTCCTCCCGCGCCCGCCCATGACCGGTTAATATGCTCTCTTCTCCCTCCTCGCACTTCGACCATGCTAATTACCATATTCGCTAAGCTCCTCTTCTTTTTTTTTTCCACTACCACCAGCTCGACGCCTCCAATGGGCGGCCGCCGCGCTCCTCCTCTTCTTTGCCGCCGGAGCGGCGGCGGCGGGGCGCAGGGAGGTGGTGACCTCGCCACACGGCGCCGTGGCGGCGGACGACGGGCGGTGCTCGAGAATCGGGCGCGACGCGCTCCGGGACGGCGGGAGCGCGGTGGACGCCGCCGTCGCCGCGTCGCTCTGCCTCGGCGTCGTCAGCCCCGCATCCAGCGGCGTCGGCGGCGGCGCGTTCATGCTCGTCAGGCTCGCCGACGGCACCTCCGTCTCGTACGACTCCCGGGAGACCGCGCCCCTGGCCGCCTCCAAGGTGAGTAACCAAAGCGCCGTCGCCTAGTGTAGTCAAAGCTTGCGCTTTACTTACCTTTATTCCGCTTAATCACATGGTTTAAGACTGACTAGGACGTACTAGTATGCAAATTTACATGGTTTTAGCCTTTTTACATTCTTCCGTGTTGTGAGAACAGCAAGAAAGGAAATTGAGAGCAAGGAATAACAAGCGATTTGGGGTTCCAAGCATCAATACAACAAGAAAGATTGGGAGGAAAACACAATAATCAATCGATCAAACAAGAATGATATGGATGCATACACAGCAAGACGAAGCTAGAAGCCACCAATGTATACCTGGTGATGCGTGGCCTCCCCTCGGGTTTTAAAACGCAAGCAATGGATTAGTTAGACCTAACCTACTTTGCATTTCCCATTCCCACCCATCTAAACACACAATCCAAATGGCCCCTGAACATTTTCTCATTGTCTTTGCCAATGCTAGACCGGCTCTCAAACTTAACCAAGATCTCCCCGTCCTAATTAGATAAGAATAGACTTGACTTGGACTCAAGGTTGTGAAATGTAAGAAATATTGCCAAAATGGATGGAGTATGACCAAACATGACTAGTCACATCCTGTAGGTAGTTAATTCACACGGTGGTTGTTCCTTCTGGATCTGGTATTCCGTTGCAAACAGCATCTAAGGGCACCGACGCATGGGTGAGACGTGAAAGGCACCCTCCTCTCCCTAGCAGTCCTGAGCAATGCATATTTAGGGCTACTAGAACTGTACAAACATGTGCATGTTGTTGCTTCTGTTTGGGATGTGCCTTGGACCTGGAGTGACGAGAAGAACGATGAGCAATAATCGATGTGGCTGCTTGGGATGTGCCTTGGACCTGGAGTGACGAGAAGAACGATGAGCAATGATCGATGTGGCTGCAAACAGAACGCTTGTAGGTTAAAGGTAGTTGCGCCATCTTCAATGCTGTACGCTTGTAGGTTAAAGGTCAATGCTGTCCTTGTCTCTGCTCTCTCCTCTTGACCAGTGGAAAGTGTTTCACGCTATCGCCCACGTGCCTCTTGTCCCGTACGAAATTGGGAAAGCCAAAAGGAATCAAAGTTCGGTGTAGAGACTGATAGATGTTACCAGAACAAGAAGTTATCGAGACCACTACAATTACCACGCACACTAATCTCACTTGTATTTGAGTTATGAAGTAACCTCTTATATACATAGTGTGATACATGAATTGGGCATAAAATCGTCCATGACCCTAGTCACTACCCTTGGATCCGCCTTTGAATGCAAACAATCTTGTTCTGCTCAATTATCAGTATTCTTTTGCCAGTGCAGTAATGTACAAGAACAAGATCTGTCTGCCACTGCTAGTTTGCTGTTTATCTATTTAACCATCCCGTATCTAGCTACCCGGTATGATTTCCGATGAAAGAAGAATGCAACCTGGTCTTGTTAAAACTAAGAAATCGACCCTGCCATCCAGTTTTTTTTGAACTGCGAACAGAAAGGCCTGTGATTCAGTGGTGTAGAATTTCGGAAATATTGTGTCTTTTGGGACCTCCACACTATTTATTTATAGTGACAAATATTATAATTGACTTAGACTCACATACGATTTAGACTCTTATCTAAACTCGAATATCTCTAACAACTTTAATATCTCTAACAACTCTATCGCCCACTCGCCTCTTGTCCCCTACAGTGTGCTGCTTTAGTTTCTGCCTTTCTGTACCGATGCAGCAAAAGGAATCAAAGTTCGGTGTAGAGACTGATAGATGTTAACAGAACAAGAAGTCATCGAGACCACCACGAGTTTATGAAGTAATCTCTTATATACATAGTGTGATATCATGAATTGTACATAAAATCGTCCATAACCCTAGTCACTACCCTTGGATCCGCCTTTGAATACAAACAATCATGTTCTGCTCAATTATCAGTATTCTTTTGCCAGTGCAGTAATGTACAAGAACAAGATCTGTCTGCCACTGCTAGTTTGCTGTTTATCTATTTAACCATCCCGTATCTAGCTACCCGGTATGATTTCCGATGAAAGAAGAATGCAACCTGGTCTTGTTAAAACTAAGAAATCGACCCTGCCATCCAGTTTTTTTGAACTGCGAACAGAAAGGCCTGTGATTCAGTGTAGAATTTCACAAATATTGTGTGTCCCTTGGGGACACTATTTATTTATAGTGCTAAATATTATAATTGATTTAGACTCGCACACGATTTGAACTCTTATCTAAACTCTAATATCTCTAACAACTCTAATATCTCCAACAACTCTTAACATCTTATCTAAGATGGGCATAAGATAATAATACCATTACTAGAATACCAAAACCTACCATCCATTGACTCTATAATCAATACTATCACAAAGACCAAAAAATTGCTCACCATCAATGCTATCAGGGATGTCATCAAATCCATCTCCACCATCTACCAGCTGTCTCGACCTCGATCTCCTTTTCCTCTATCCTCATGCCCCTAGCCACCCCCAGCCTCTACCACTCTGCCCACATGCCCCCAGTCTCGGTCTCCACCACCTCTACCTCTGCCATAGACCATTACGTCTGACTCCAGTCCCAATCCTCTCCCGGACATCTCCAGCAACATTATCTCCGACACCTATACCAGCACCATCGTACGCCACCAATACCATCACCATCGATCGACATAGCATCCACTGGAGCTACCACCATCTCCTACTTCATCCTCACCATTGTCGAGCTCATCACCAAAGCACAACCACCAAAGCATCATCTGAACAGTCTTCTCCCCCTGTCTCCCATACCTTCCGTTGTAACCTCCGATACTGTCACCATCAAGCAACACAACATCTAGAACTCTTAGCAAACACAACATCCTCTCTCTCCTTTCCCCAACATAACACGCATAGTCACACCAGATTCCCCGCAACCACACCAGATCCTCACACACTTTCCACACCGGATCCACAACAAAAGCACCACACCTCTCCTTCTTCCTCCCCGATTCGTTGGCCACAACAAATCCCCAAGGCCACACCTCTCCTTCCTCCTCGATTCGTTGGCCACAGCAAATCCCGAAGGCCAAACCTTCTTCTTTCTCTCACCTCCCCTCCCCTCCCAGGACCAAGCCTCCCGCACGCCTCCTTCACCCCTGTTCTCCTCCCCCGAAGCCTTCTTCCTCCTTACCGGATCCTCCTTCTCCCGGGCTCCTCCCCACTGGATCCTCTTCTCCCGAGAGTTTTGGCTCTTCTCCTTCCTCCCAAGAGCAAGCCTCTGCTTTCTTCTTTCCTTCCTCTTCACCGGCCGCCACACCGGCCGCCTCGCCGCCGCCTCTCTACAGGCCGTCGCACCCGCAACACACTGCCATCGGCCCACATCCGTGACGCACCACCCTCGGCCTCGGCGCTGCCTGCGCCAGCCGTAGCCTTTCCTGTCATCGCCCTTGGCCTCGCATCACTGTCGCCCCGACCTAGACGTAGCGCCGCCTCCTCACCTTCCTCGCTCGCGCTCAGATCCCACCATGGGCCGTCGGATCTCGATTCGTGGCCATCGAATCCCGCTACCTTCGATCGGCCCGCTCCTCTTCCTCACCCCCAATCCTCCTCCCGTCCTCTTGCTAAATCCCATCCTGCTAGATCCTCCATAGCCTCTCCTCTTCCCTCAGCTTCCTCGCCCGTGAGCCACACCTCCTCACGCCGCTGCTCAGGCTTACCCGTACGCAACCCAACCAGCCGCGAATCGCTCCCATGTGACGCGATCGCGAAGGACCACGTGCAACAAGGCAGCGCGGCCGGCAGATCAACGACGAAAATGACTATTCCGAGGTAGGGATTTTGGATTTTGCTTGGGTTAGGGTTTGAGATGGGTTGGCTCTGATACCATATAGAATTTCAAGAATATTATGTGTCCCTTGGGACCCCCACAACCTTTATTTATAGTGCCAAATATTACAACCGACTTGACTCTTAGACTCGTACATGATTTGGAGTCTTATCTAAACTCTAATATCTCCAACAACTCTAATATCTCCAACAAGTGGTCCCAAAGTTATCTGCAATTCTGCATGGCTCCTTAAAGCAAAGTACTAGCAGAAATTATCTTCTTGATAGCATGGCCAATTCTTGATCCAAGTTGTGTCATTTTGAGCAAGTGTTTTCTTGACTCAAATGACAGTTTGAGATTTATCCAGAATTTTCCTCATGCATGATCTTGTGTGCATATTGGTATTCAGATTGTTAGAAATCGACAAGCAAATAACAAAGTAGATCAAGAACAGGGAGAAACCGATTTTTACGTGGAAAACCCTTTCGAGAAAAAACCACGGGCGCACGACGGTGATCTTCACTATATCAGAAAAAGTGTTTACAAAACGCAGGGATTTTAATGAGTCGTCGACTCTTTACGTGCGGCTTACAAGAGGTATATATGGTGGCATAAAATTGACTCGAGTCGAAGACGGAAACAGATCCGAAAAAGAAGAAGAATCCGTACCGCGGGGGACTCTGCCCCCGCACCCCCCGGTCTATGTCGTGGGCCTCCTTATGGGCCAAGTTTGTCAACGCGACACTTTGCGTCTCCAGACCCTAGCCTCTTTAGAATTTAGATCACATATCAACAAATCTCCACCTCGAGACGAATTCCTCCTTGTAGCATATGAAAAAACTTCTTCAACAATTAAAAAATCACCGTGCGTCGAAAGTCTCTTGGACTAAACTTTAACACCAACCGAACTTGAGCAAAGCTCAAACTTAGTAATTGGAACTGGCGTTGTCATCATATCAGTAGGATTATCATGAGTACTTATCTTACATACCTTAACATTACCTTGAGCAATGACATCTCGAATATAATGATATCTGACATCAATGTACTTTGTTATTTCATGAAACATCTGATCCTTTGTAAGGCATATAGCACTTTGACTATCGCAAAAACATAGTAATGCAAGAAATATCTCCACAAAGCTCAGTATATAAACCTCTCAACCATGTAGCTTCTTTGCATGCTTCAGAAAATAGCTATATACTTTTCTTCAGTGGTAAATAAAGCTATAGTGCCAGCAAACTTGCTTTCCAACTCACATCACAACCAGCAATGGTGAACACATAACCTGTAAGTGACCTTTTGTCTAAATCACCAGCATAATCAGAATCCACATAACCAATAAATCCATCTCTAGATTTTCCAAACTGTAAACAAGCATTAGATGTACCACGCAAGTATCTGAAAATCCACTGAACTGTATTCCAATGCTCTTTACCAGGATTAGCCATGAATCTACTAACAACACTTAGTGCATGTGATAAATCAGGACGAGAACATACCATGTCATACATAAGAGAACCAACTGCACTAGAATATGGAATTCTAGACATGTACTCAACATCATCATCTGATTGTGGACATAAAGCTGAAGATAATATGAAATGTGCAGCTAATGAAGTACTCATTGGTTTAGTCTCATGCATATTAAAGCGACGAAGGACCTTATCAATATACCCTTTCTGACTTAGGTATAATTTTTCAGACGGTCTGTCTCTAGATATCTCCATGCCAAGAATTTTCTTTGCAGCACCTAAATCCTTCATCTCAAATTCACCACTCAACTACGCTTTTAACTTTGCTATCTCTGTTTTATCTTTTGCTTCAATCAGCATGTCATCAACATATAGGAACAAATATATAGCTGAACCATTGATAATTTTCAAATAAACACAACTATCATAATCAGACCTCTTAAAACCTTGAGGAAGCATGAAGGTGTCAAATCTCTTATACCACTGCCTAGGAGATTGTTTCAATTCGTAAAGAGACTTCTTTAACTTACAAACATGGTTCTCTTTTCTAGGAACAATGAAACCTTTAGGTTGATCCATATAGATATCTTCTTCTAAGTCCCAATGTAAAAATGCAGTTTTAACATCTAACTGCTGAAGCTCATAATCATGCATAGCAACTATACTGAGCAAAGTGCGAATTGAGTTATGTTTAACAATAGGGGAAAAAAACCTCATTAAAGTCAACACCTGGAATCTGGCTATAACCTTTGGCAACTAATCTTGCTTTATACCTTGTCTCATCATTTGGAGAAATACCTTCTTTTCTCTTGAAAACCCACTTGCAACGGATGTGCTTCTTCTCTTTTGGTAACTTTACTAATTCCCAAGTGTCATTCTTTTCAAGTGACTCCATCTCATCATGCATAGCAGTTATGCACTTATTGCAATCAGTGGAGTTAACAGCCTCAGAGTATGATGAAGGTTCTGTATTACGTTTAATTTCTTTTGCCATACTCAAAGCATAAGCAACAATATTAGCTTCTTCAATCAACCTCTTCGGTGGATTAATCTCCCTCTTAGGCCTGTCAACTGCAATGAACCGTTGTGGTGGCTGCTCAACAATAGGAGGATCCTCAACAATAAGTGCATCACGAACAACAATATTTTCCTTATCTGATGTGTCACCTAAACCAACAAAGTGCTCCAGCTGAACACTTGAATTCTACTCACTCTCAACAGGAACATTAGTAGGCAGTTTATCATGAAGCACAACAGATTCATTAAAGACAACGTTTTTGCTAATCACAGTCTTATTTGTTTCAAGATTCCACAATTTATATCCTTTAACACCAGACTTATAACCAAGAAAGATGCATTTAACAGCTCTAAGCTCTAATGTTCCAATATCAACTTGAGCATAAGCAGTACAATAAAAAACTCTTGATTCTGAATAATTTGCTGGGGAACCAGACCATATCTCAATTAGAGTCTTATTTTCTATTGCAATAGAGGGTGACCAATTAATCAGATAGCAAGCAGTGGAAGCGGCTTTAGCCCAAAACCGCCTATGCAAACCTACATTTGACAACATGCAACGGGTCTTGGAAATGATGGTCTTGTTCATACGCTCAGCTACACTATTTTGTGTAGGAGTATGGGGAACAGTGTAGTGCCTAACAATGGCTTCAGTTTTGTAATATGATTCAAATTTATTAGAACATAATTCTATCCCATTATCAGTGCGAAGCTTCTTTACCTTCTTTTCAGTTTGTCTTTCAACCATAGTCTTCCACTCTTTAAATGCTGAAAATGCTTATGATTTATGCTTCAAGAAATAAGGCCACACTCTTCTAGAGTAATCATCAATAATTGTTAATATATAACGAGCACCTCCTAGCGATGGCTTGCGAGATGGTCCCTATAAATCAGAATGCACATAATCCAAAATACATTCTGTAGTATGAACCGAAGTATTGAACTTCACCCTTTTATGCTTGCCGAAGATGCAATACTCACAAAATTTTAGGTCGCTGATGCTATATCCTTCCAAAAGTCCTCTCTTGCTTAATTCCGCCAAGCCAAGTTCACTCATATGCCCAAGATGCATATGCCAAAGATTAGTAGCGTCAGAATTTGATAACCTTTTTGAAACCACAGTAGCATTACCTGTAACTGTCGTACCTCAGAGATAATATAGGCCATTGGAAGCCTTTTTGTCACCTTTCATTATAACAAGAGAACCTCTGGTGACCTTGAGGACTCCACCTTCACCTGAATACTTGTAACCTTTATTATCAAGAGCACTCAGTGAAATAAGATTTCTCTTCATATCCGGAATATATCGAACATTCGATAATGTTCTGATGGTATCTTCAAACATCTTGATCTGAATAGGGCCAATGCCTGCTACCTTACATGCTGAATCATCACCCATCAAAATAGAACCAGCACTATTACTGGCTCATAAGCGGTAAACCAATCTCTATTCGAGCACATATGAAAAGTGCAGGCAGTATCAAGAATCCATTCATCATTAGTTTCAACACATCCAGCAAAAACAGAAACAACAAGCATCTCACCATCAAAACTACTATCACGAGCTATATTTGCCGTACCTTCATCTTCTGTTTTACCTTTCGGTTTGTATGTGCCGTTCCTCTTTTCTTTGTTCTACAACTTGTAGCATTCAGATATGTCGTGCCCACTTTTCTTGCAATATTTGCACGACTTGTACTTGTCTCTGGATTTCGACCGGTCCTTGTAGCCGTTCGAACTTTTGTCTCGAGATCCATTGTTTGAGTTCTTCTCCTTTTGCCTGCCACGAACAAATAAGCCTTCTGCATGTGAATCTGAACCTTCAGAAGACACCATCTGTTTCATCTTTTCCTTGGCATGCAAGGCTTCATAAACCTCATTGAGGGCCAGTGTATCACGACTATACAATATGGTATCTCTGAAATTTGAGTATGAACTAGGCAGCGAACACAAAAGAATTAAACCCAAATCTTCCTCATCATATTTTAGCCCCATTGACTCTAGGTCAGAGATGATCTCTTTAAATTCCAAAAGATGATTCAACACATTACCTCCCTCTTGCAACTTATGTAAGAACAATTTCTGCTTGAGATGCATCTTACTAGTGAGATCCTTTGTCATGCGTATCTTTTCCAGCTTCAGTCATAGAGCACCGGCCGACGTGATTTTCAGCACCTCTTGCAGAATATTATTATGCAGGTGAAGTTGAATTTGGGACTTTGGGACAGTGCCTTACGATCCTTTCTCTTCTTCTCATCGGACCAAGTATTGGCTACCTTCTTCCTGAAGCCATCCAATGCCTCATCCAGATCAGATTGCGCCAATAATGCTCGCATCTTGACTTGCCATAGAGAGAATCGCATGTCCCGATCCAACAGCGGAAGATTATACTTCAATGACGCCATGTCGAACAAACCCTAGATTGAAATGGGCAATGAACGTGGCTCTGATACCACTTGTTAGAAATCGACAGACAAATAACAAAGTAGATCAAGAACAGGGAGACACCGATTTTTACATGGAAAACCCTTTCAGAAAAAAATCACGGGCACACGACGGCGATTTCGCTATATTAGAAAAAATATTTACAAAACGCAGGGATTTTAATAAGTCGTCAACTCTTCTCGTGTGGCTTACAAGGGGTATATATGATGGCATAAAACTGACTCGAGTCGAAGATGAAAATAGATCCGAAAAATAAGAAGAATCCGTTACAGGAGGCTCCGCCCCGACCCGAACTCGCCACGTGAGAGGCCTCATATGGGTCAAGTCTGTCAACGCTCCGTGTCTCCAGACCTTGGCCTCTTTAGAATTCCTTTAAAATTCGGATCACATATCAACACAGATATCCATATACTCACTTTCTATGTTGGTTCCTGCTTATGCTACTGTCATTGTCATTTTGCTCTAAAAAGAAAAATAAAATGAATGAACACTGTAAATCTCAACTGTGCATTCAGGACATGTACGGTGGCAATGCAACACTGAAAGCAAGGGGTGCTCTCTCCATAGGAGTTCCAGGGGAAATTGCAGGCCTGTATGAGGCATGGAAACGCCACGGCAAGCTTCCATGGAAGAGGCTAGTGATGCCAGCTGCAAAGCTTGCCCGAGCATTCAGAGTATCACCGTATCTGCGAATGCAGATGGAAGCAACTAGAGATGGCATTCTCAATAATAAGGGAATACGAGGTGTATATACCTCGAACGGAGATATCCTTAAGGTTGGAGACGTATGTCGCAACACTAAGCTTGCAAGTACACTGCAGGCTGTCGCAGAAAAAGGGCCGGACATGTTTTACAAAGGCTCAGTTGGTGCTCAGCTAGTAAAGGATATTAAGGAAGTTGGAGGAATCATAACAGTGGAAGATTTGAAGAAATATCAAGTTAAGGTGCGGCGACCACTGTCAGAGAATGTAATGGGGCTTACAGTAATAAGCATGCCACCTCCTTCAGCCGGTGGTGCTGGGCTGATGCTTGTAAGTTTTCTTCTTACTAAATTTTGTTTATTGTTCTTCGTTAGAAATTTCCTTTTGCTTGAAGTGATGCATTTCTCCTTATGTAATGTTTTGCCGAGCTGAAGATATCAGAAAGGCGGAAAAAAGAAGAAAAGAACAAATGAAAGAAGGCTAATTGCTTCTTATTTTTCGGAAAGTAACAAGATGTTTCTTTGAGATTAGAAGCATACACATGCTTGGATCTATTGCTTTGGATTATTGCAACAGTTATGCATTGTCACACCTCGACAGTGTAGTGCAATTCTACTCCCACCTACCATATTTGGTGGGCACATATTTTATAGTCTTTTTATGATATAGATAAACACACGGCAACAGCACTCAGGTGAAGTGGTCTCATTTTGATTTTCAAGGAAAAATAAACATAATAAAGGTTATCACTCCTTTATTGGGTTGTAGAACCTACAACACTCGAAAGATCATTATCTTGCTGAATTCTTAACATCGATAAATGCACGGAAATTCCTTGTAAAAAAAATTAGCACATGCAATCCAACCAATTTCATCATATTTTTCTTGTCACTATCTTGACATTCTTGTTTAATTAATGAATAGGTTTTGAACATACTTGCTCAGTACGGAATTCCTTCTGGTGTTGCTGGCTCTCTTGGGATTCATCGCCTCATCGAATCCTTGAAACATTATGTTGCAGTAAAGATGAATCTTGGAGATCCTGACTTTGTAAATGTTGGTGAGGTTGTCTCTGATATGCTGTCTCCCAAATTTGCTGCTGAGCTGAAGAAAACCATTTATGATAATATGACATTTGCCCCTAAACATTATGGTGGAAGGTAAAAAACCTTTTTTTAATAAAGAAGATCTTATTTTACTGTTCAAGTGAAACAACCAACAATAAGCCATGGTTATATCAGGTTTTTGAAGGGAAGAACAGCAGCAGATAACTAACATTTACAAATTTGCAAAACAAAAAAAAGATATTCCTTTTTCTTGCTATGTCTCCGTCGACTATTATTAGCTTACGATTAGTTACGTTTTTAATTGACAAATCTTGTACAGATGTATTCAATTATTGAAGAAATGGATGATGCATCATTGTATATGTCTTTAACCAGGTTTGTAGATTCTGTAACCTGAAGAAAATCTCAACAAAAAGCATTTTTTGTCTGAGCATTTTTTTAGCGGAATTTTTGTCTGAACGTTATCTGGGAAGTACTATTTGATACTTTCTGGATGATATCTTTGAACCATAAGGGTAAGGATGCTATGTGTGTTTATATGAAACCGGGATCGTATGACCCTCTTGGATTATATCATGAACCTGAAATTATCTGTGCACTATATCAGCAGTCCCTTCTTTCCTGTTTCAGTGCTATAAACCGTACTTATCCTGAATAACTTGCATTTCAGGTGGAACATCCTTCAGGACCACGGAACCAGTCACCTGTCCATCGTTGACAGCGAGAGAAATGCTGTTTCGATGACTAGTACTGTCAATGCGTACTTCGGATCCCTAATCCTGTCCCCAAGCACAGGCGTTTTGCTCAACAACGAGATGGACGACTTCTCCATGCCGGCAAACACGTCTGCCAACTCTCCACCTCCAGCCCCCGCCAATTTCGTTAGCCCTCTGAAACGCCCTCTCTCTTCTATGACTCCGACCATAGTTCTCAAGGTAAAACTACTGCATAATGGAAGTTCGGAAACCGTGGAATGAGTTCCTGTAGAATTTCTGAAAGTTACGGTTTTCTGTAAAGCTTCTGATATCTATGTCCTGCATCTCTCGTAGGATGGGAAACTGAAGGCCGCAGTTGGTGCCAGTGGTGGAAGCATGATTCCGGCGGGAACACTCGAGGTGCTGCTCAACCACTTCGCTAAGAACATGGATCCCTTATCTTCTGTCATGGCGCCACGAGTGTATCACCAGGTCCCATTCTTAAACTCTCATTGTTTGCTGCATTTCATTCATTCATCCACAAGTGGAGCCTCCATTCTGCAACTCTGAAACCTGTCACCGAGGTGACTGTTCTTTAATCCTTCTGAGCTTGGTTTTGCTTGCCATGGCTGCAGCTGATCCCGAACGTGGTTCAGTACGAGAACTGGACGACGGTGCTCGGCGACCACTTCGAGCTCGACGCCGCGACGAGGGCTGACCTGCGGAAGAAAGGCCACGTCTTGGCGCCGCTCGCCGGGGGGACCATAAGCCAGTTCGTGGTGCACAACGTCGAGCGCTACGGCGACCTGACCGCCGTGAGCGACCCGAGGAAAGGCGGCTTCCCGGCCGGTTACTGAACCAGCTCGACGCAGCGATGATTCAGGATGATCGAGTCACTGTGGTTGTGATCAGTTCGCTACACGGATTGGTTATTGCATTTGATTCATGGACAAATTTGTACACGTCAGTACGTATCAATGTTCTGTCAAATAAGCCTATCAATAAAGAAACGCATTTAAGCAATTTATCGACCGTTTTTTGTCACCTTCGGTACTGAACCATGAATCCAAAATTTTGCTTCGGCGAAACTTCCAGCCTTCAGGTCGTTCAGGACAACAAAAATGCCAATGAATAATGATCACTTATCTTAACTACTTAAAAAGACTCTAGTGGTGACAGTGATGCGATCTTATTTCTCACCCTCACAAAATTTTGGCACCGACACTGGGCCCAACCGTGCCTCCACTGATTCCCACGCAAGGGCCGTGACTCACTTTGTCCCTAACCCCTTCCTCCTCCGTTCCCTTTGCCCCTTCCACAACCGTTGCCGCCTGCCTCTACCGCCTTCTTCACCACCTCGCCATCCTCCTCTCGCCTCGCCTCCTATTAGCATATCTTGCGGCCGAGCCGCCCTTCTTCTCTCCGGTCAGACACGCCGACATGTGGGCCTTGCCCATTGCGTGATTTCCTCGCAGCTTCCACACTGCACCACACGGGCGCCCATTCCTCCTTGCTCGCAACGCCACCGCCCCTACTAACGCCCGCCCCATCAGATTCAAGGATCTAGTTGCCCCCGACCTTGCCGACATCGGCGAGCATGGGCGCTGCGTGTGGGCGGCGAGCGCGGGATCGGGCCGTCCCGACTTTGCCGGCGCAGGATCCAGCCTTCCACGACACCTACAACGCCGGTGATGGGTAAGCGGAAGCAGCGCGACGGCAGCGACAAAGTTGCCGCAGAAGGCGACGCGGTCATCGGCGACAGTGCTAGAGGGCACAGCCCTTCCACCATCTTCATCTCCAACCGGCCCTACACTTTCAAGTCTTCTGACGTAAGCGCGAGCTCCTGCCAACCCTTGTGAATTTACAACTTAGAGCCTTGGAGTCAAGTGCTTTGCATTTACAGTGTGAGATGTGCTTTGTATTGTGTAGCTCGAGGAGGTGTTTAGCTAGATCGGGCTGGTGAGGTGCTGCTTCATGGCCGCACCGAAAGGAGAGGATTAAGCAATTTGGTGGCTGTTTAGTTGTGGGAGTAATTTCACGTTGCTTATGACAAAAAGGTTTGTTCATGCGGTTTTGGTTGTTTTTGATGCAGGATCAGAGACGAGTCGAGGATTTGGATTCATACAATTGTAAGTTTTAGAGCTTGCCTTTGAGGATATTTCTGGTACCTGTCTTTTTCCTGCATTTTTGTGAGAAGCGGTTTTGATCGTGGGCAATGTAAGTCTAGCGAACTAATTGTTAAATTCTAAGCATAAATTAATCTGTACCACAATCTCTACTAGTTTAAACACTTGAAAATACCATGGTTAATATGGTTTGCACTCTAAGGCCCCTCATAGTAGTTACTACTTGTTCACTAAGTTCCTAAACATATGTCATCCACTGGACCAATGAATGGACCAAATCATATAAGTTTAGTTAATATAGTTTGATTCCTTGTATTACAAGTGTAATTGTTGTTCATAAAGGAGTACATTTCTGCTGACCTTGACCCGTTTGCATTTTTGACATAATGTGTTACTTTGGTACCAAAGGCAACCGTTCAAGATCTTTGAGTGAGCTATTCACAAAAAGAATGGATTAGCTGTTGCTGCTAGGAAGATCAGAGTTAAGCTAGCAATGCATCGTGCTCCACTGAAGGAACGTTTGCAAAAGAAGGAGAGCAGTAAATCTCTATTCCGAAATTCAATAGATTGAGGTTCTTATTGTCTGTCTATTTTTTGCTTTATATGCAGTGCAAACCAAGGATTCCGATGCAAAAAGTGAAGCAGATGATACTTCTGCTTCTTCAAAACATAAGGAAATCTCTCATAAAACAAATAGATGCGTTAATAGAAAGTTGCTTGATTTTTGCACTCTTTGCATTGTTCAATTTTCTTAACGATTAAATTTTCTAATGCAAAGATGTTTTATTGAACTAGGACCACCACAGTTATTGACCAAGGATACCACAGTAGAGATGGAAGCTAGCATTGGCAAAATACTGATTGTATGCATGCGAGGATGATTGATATTTGGTCTTTGCACATTGCTAGCGTACTTTTGAAGGCTGATAGAGGGTGGAAAATGCGATTGTTTCAGCGGTGTTATTTATACAATCTCTGATATCCTAGCTCCACTTCCAGCCACATGCTGTGTTTTCTCTTTAAAAAGAACATTATGGATTTTTTGTTCTTTCATCTGTGGGCACATACTCGCAGTTCTCATTTGTCCATTAAGTCTTATTCGACCATTCCTTGCTGGTGAAATATTTATGAACTTCACTATCCTTTAATAGCCAAGGTTGGCTAAATGGAGAACATCGTGATTGTCTCTTTATTTGCCCTTTGCAGTGGTTCTTTCTTGGTCATCTTAAGGTATCGTTGAAAAGCAAGAGCACCACAAAAAAGGGATGTGCCACCAACCCATATTGAGTAAATTTGTTGTTGTAGCATTTCGAGAGAAAAAGAGGAATAAATCTTGCACTTTGCAAGACACGTCTCAGTCTTAAGTTCACTTATCGTTCCCTTCTAAGCATTCATAATCATTCTCATTTAGTACAACTAGCATGTCTTTCTTGAAACAGTTTTAATGGTAGAATATGATTATCATTATCCTCTCCAGGGCTTGCACAAGATGGATGTACATCAGATGTAATAGTTGTACTCTTTGCAAGTGTTAAATCAGCTTGGGACTGTTTAGTTCGTTTGCATCATAAGGAGGTCAAAGGAGCAATTGTTTGGGCTCGTCAACTTGGTGGGGAGGTAAGCTGTCTCCTTGCACTCTATTCCCCCACCACAAAAAGAAAAAGAGGTTCGGTTAGCTGAGTTGTTTTCAAGCCAAGCTCTTCTATCTAGCTGCTGCTGAGTATTGTTTACAAAATGTTTTCACTAAAAACTAAATTTCTGACTATGAAGTTACCCTCCTGAAGTATAGCTAACTAAAAGTAGAGCATGCTTTCTCTCGCTTTCAATTTGAAAGATCCTCTTAGCATCATATTATTCTATGAATGGTGTGAGAGATATGCTAGAACATTGATTCCATTTATGATGTGTTATTATATTACAATGGGGCAGCGGCTTGGTTTCATTGCAAGGGATGGCATATTTTGCATGATTCTCACATTTTCATATCTTGTTGTGGAAAGTAAACATGTCATTGCTGCTATTCCTACTTGTATCTTTTCTCAAATTCCTTGCTAATTGAGACAAACATCAGAGTACAATATTGACTATACCCTATTTTTTAGATTAATTCCAACAAAAAAGAAATACAGAATTCCCTTCTAGGATTGGACCTAATCATTTAGATATGACTTTCATGCTATGCCAGTGATTAGAATGTGGTGATCCTGGTACATGACAAGATGTCTTCTTGTCATTCCATGAGTATACCATCTTGTCATTCCATGAGTATACCGCTTCCAATTTTTTTATGTGTTGCTGTCTTATTGCTATTTTTGTTGCTCTGTATCTTATGAACTTAATTACCATTGATCTCACCATACACTCTTTTCTCATAGTTTGAGACTCTGAATTGAAGGGACAAGTGATGGTACAATGTTTATGCACAGTAAGTCAATTTTTGCTTCTACTGTTGTAGTTTGTTTCAACTTCCATGTGGCGCACCACATCACGCGATGGCGTTCAGCAGAGGCTGACTTCCATTGTCTGGCCACTACCCTCTTGATGATGAACAGGACCACTGGTAAGGAGAATATATACCTTTGCTTTCACAACATGCTGGTATATAATTTTTTAAAATTTCTACTATGATTCATCTTTAGGCGGGTTATCGATCATAGTAGAGAGTGAACTCATATTCTTCCTAGACTCAATCTATGCTGATGAGTTGCAAGGAATAAGTCTCTACTGACATGTATATAGTAATTATATTGCATCTCTATAATAATTACCTCTCTACGGTAACCCTCTAAATATTGTATTACTTTTTTTTGGTTTATCTATAGGCGTCCATGCATCCTTAATGAGTGTCCCTACGGCTGTACGTGAGTACATCAATTTCATTATCTAGATGAGGATCAATGCGATTGCTAATTCTCATTATCAAGGGTTGAACGAGTAGGAAGGCAAAAGGGGAAATAATATCCAGAGTTAAACTTATTTATATTGCGCTCTTTGGTTATGTTTGTTTAAATTACAATTTTTTAGTACTTTAAATGGTATGTTATTTCATTTGTTATTGTTTCAATATCGCATTGAAGCAAAGTATCTCTTAAGTTCATTGTGTCGTTGCTTATTTCAAGGATTCAATTCATGAATGTAACATTTTATTATGTATGGTTTAGACTATATTCGGTGATGGAATGCTTGCGGAATTTTCATCAGGATGTAAATGAATCCAAGTCAATCTTATTTAGTCATGTTTTTTCCCTTCATCTGTGTTATGAAAATGGCTTCAAAATAATTATATAGTTTGTGTTTCTGTCGCAACGCACGGGCATTTGACTAGTTTCCTAAAAAAATGGTCACTTGTGAGTTGTAACAGGTATCATATGCATGTGTGTATCTTTGTACAGACACCAGCGCCTCCATCACATATCAAGATCTTACGTGAGAAAAACCAGAATTCAGGATAGCGATTTTATTCATTGTTACATGGGCAGGCTCGACCTATCTAGATTGGTCATGGAACCATACGATGGCTGCCAGCCCATCGCAGAAGCAAAAATCGGTCAGATAGGTAGGCTAGTGGAGAGAGAATCCAAGTGAGAATACTAGGTGCATAATGGTAGAGAAAAACTAGAAAACACTACACCGTTGAATCCAATCTCGACGGTATATGTTTCAGCTGTTAGATTTTTTGAGTCGGTTCTTTTTTTGATCCTCTCCACATACACTCACAAAAGGCGAGTGGACTCCTTTGTTTCTAACTCTACCGGTCAAAGTTGTTGCCCACGTTCTCCTCTCTCTCTCTCCAATCCCTATTTACTCCTCCAAAATTCAACAACGCAGAGTTGATTAGGCGGAGGCAACGACGAATCAAGCCGCTAGTAGGGCTAATCTGCACCACGACCTCACTATTGTTCATGCCCCTTTTGTTTTCTTACCCGATTTGGTTGCTCGACTATAGCGATGGTATGCATGGTCATGGCTCACCAGTGAAGGTGAGAGGGGCGGCGGGGAGCAGACATGACGAGATGCCCGCGTGCTAGCTTGGCCGTGCATAGGAAGGCGAGTGGTTATGGTGGCGACGCGGGTGCTCACCACCGCACAGCCGCCGGTGTCCTCATCGTGGCTAAGCTCCCGATGGCTCTAGATGGCTCCCCGTGGAAGCTGGCAAGATGTTAGCAGTCTCTTTGAATTTTTTATGAATTTTTGCTGATTTTTTTTTTTTGTGAAACTTGTCTATTTTGTTGTGAAACACTGATGATACTCTCTCGAATCCCGCTTGAATTTTCTAGCTTTTGGTGAAACTCTTTGAAACTGAAAGTTTGTTTTTGAAACTCATTTCAAACTTTTCTAAAACTTGAATTTTGATTTTTGAAACTATCTGAAACACACCGAAATTTTACGAAACATGGTGTAACTCTATAAAACCTGAGTGAAACGTGAAACTTTACCAGAACTAGCTAGTTCCTTCGAATGCACTATGGGCTAGCAACTCACCTTCGAAAAAAAAAATGAAAATGGATTTTTTTAAAACTTCATGAAACATCAAGTTTTCACGCGTGAAACTCATTAACATACCAAGTTTCATATTTGAAACTCGAAATTCATTTTTTGGAACTTCACTAAAATATTATGTTTCGGCCGAGACTCGTTGAAAGACCAAGTTTCAAATTTGATTTTTTAAAAAAAAAATCATTTTTTTAACTTCATAAAACTTTACGTTTGGGCTGAAACTTGAAACTTGCTGAAACTTTTAAAATGTTTTAACGAGACTTTTTGAAACTCACTGAAACTTTTTTTTTAAAAAAATTGAGTTCTAAAATCCGAAACTTGTTGAAACTTGGGCCTGAAACTTTCTTGAAATCTTCTAAAAATATGCAAAACCCACTGAAACCAGAAACTTTTAAAATGTTTTCATGAGACTTCTTGAAACTTCATGAAACATTTTACATATAACCGAGTTACAGACATAGGGAAGAACAAAACACGAAACTTATGTAAATATGAAACTTGTTGAAACTTAGGTTTGAAACTTTCTTGGAATCTTTTGGAAACTTCTAGAAACACGCAAAACTCACTAAAACCTAGAACTTTTAAAATATTTTCACGAGACTTGTTGAAACTCTTTTGTCTGAAACTTGAGTTCCAAAATTCGAAACTTATTGAAACTTGGGATTGAAACTTTCTTGGAATCTTATGAAAACTTCTAGAAATATGCGAAACTCATTGAAACCTAAAACTTTTAAAATGTTTTCATACTTGAAACTCGGAAACTTACTTGAAACATTTCTCAAACTTCATGAAAAACACCGAAAGCATTTTGAAACTTTCACAAAACACACTGAACACATGCTTGAAATATCAAACTCTTAACCTGAAACCTTTTTGAAACTTTTCACAAAATGCGTTGAAACTTAGTTGAAACTTCAAACTCAAAATCTGGAACTTTTAAGCAACTGAAACTTCACGAAACTACATGAAATTGCTATACTGTTGGAAATGCATTTCAACGGTATAGCGTGGGCTAGCAGATCCCTAATGGTAAGAATACTAGGTTCTAGTTGGATATCTGTAGGGGTGTCAACGGATCGAATACAAATCGAATAGTGGTCTTCTCACATTCGTATTCATATTTATTTAAACGAATACAAATTTGAATATACTCAAATATGAATATGAATTGAACCTTTTAATCAATAAGAACCAAATAGTTACTCAATTCGGCCAGATTCGATTATCCGCAAAACTTACGTGGCGACAAGGTATTGAGGACATTTCAACCTCATACAAAACACACTTAATCATGGTAATGTATTGATTCAACTTATAGAAACACGAATTCACATTAAATTTTAAAAAAAAATGCCAACTTGTTAGAATAGTGCAATAAAATATGTATATTACTTTACTGAATTCGAAAACGAATATGAATAGCTCAGATAATATAACAATTTGGATGGAAAAACCTAAACCATATTCACATCCGTTTTTTTGTTGCGAATACAAATACGAACTCGAATTGGGGGAAACCTATTAATCAGATGGGAAAATCAAAACCATATTCATATCCTATCGAATACGGTAGTAGAATAAAACAGATATTTCGTATCCAGTTGACACCCCTAGATATCTAGTTACATAACATACCTCTGAAAATACCAAAGATTGTTTTAGATATGCACTGAACCTGATGTGTTAGTTGCAGACACCCACTACTACAGAAAATGTCTTTACAGATGGTTCAAAAACGTCATAACAGACAGTTTCGTAAGCCGTATGAGTTTATGGGTCAGTAATGATATGAGGTCATCACAGACGGTTTTTGAACCGTCTATGCAAAAAGCTATCACAAACAGTTCTTGTTCAGAACCGTTTGTGATAGTTTTTTCTATTGCAAAAAAAGGATTTTAAGCCAAACCAATCAATTGCTAGACAGTAGCTTTCATATGCAATCTCTGGCAAGACAACTAAAATCTAATTAGAATTTTGATGGCAAACACATTATAGGAAAGGGAAACCAAAAGGTTTCACAATGTCCCCTCTGAATGGGAAAAAAAGAATAAAGTTACAAAGTTAAACTAGCTAGAAACCATCTGTGCCTCCAAGCTCCCGAGGAACTCATCGGCTTCTTGGTTTGGTTTTGTGAGCTCCTCTTTGTACCTCACTAGCAAATCACAAGCTGTTCTTGCATGTCATCCGAGTTCGACTCAAGATCGTCAACAAGGAGAGACGACTGAAAACCTCTGGCGGCGCTTCAACCTTAGGTAACACAAAATTAAGATCATTTTTTTACAACAAACAGCCAACAAATTGTGTATGTTTTGGGGATGTACACGTACCTTCCGGCAGTCTACCTCCTACGGTAGACAAGGAGCTCCTCCGCATCCCTCCTCCTCGTCGTCGTCGGCTGTGTCTCCTCGCCGAATCGCGACGGGGAATCGAGGGTGGTCGCCGGAGCTCGGCGTGGGGAGGGGAGAGGGAGAGACTGATGGAAGACAAGGTTGGGGTGGCTATAATATATAAGGACAACGCCAAAATATTTTGCCTCCCGCGCACGTGTTCAAAAGTTTTTGAACTCCTACGCTGTGAATCACAGACGGTTTCATACAAAAACCGTCTGTGATTTAAAGCCATGGTAAAATAAAAAAAAAATACTTATCACAGATAGTTTTTTTTAATACAAACTGTCTGTGATAAGGACGGGAAGTCACAAACGGTTCATGTTGAAAACCGTCTGTGAAGTATCACAGACGGTTCTGAACAAGAACCGTCTGTGGTATTACTAAATATCACAGACGGTTCTTGTTCAGAACTGTCTGTGATATTACTTCTTCACAAACGGTTTTTAGCGCAACCAGTAACACAGACGGTCACTAAATCAAAACCGTCTGTGATTGTATTAAATACAGGTGGTTTTGGTTAGCCATCTGTGATGAGGCGTCCAGTATTAGCCTTTTTGTAGTAGTGACCTAAGGGGTTGTTTGGATGGATGCCACCATTTGCCACAATTTTCTTGCTAAGGTGTGGCTTGCCACACTTTGTGTGGCTCCTAATTTGATGGCCACAAGTTTGGCAAAACAATGTGTCTATGACAAGAGGGGTAAGATGTTAGGCAGTGAACCAAATAGCTGCCATAAAAAGTCAAAGGTACTTAACTAAAGTGTGGCACCAACCAAACACCCTGCAGTTAGATGAGGAAGATGACGAAATTAAATGGGCTCTGGACAAAAAGGGAATTTACAATACAAGGTCGCTTTACTATCAGATGTGTTTTGGGGGTGTAATTAGTACTAGGATTAGGGAAGTTTGGAGCCCGAAAATCCCTCAAGATCAAATTGTTTATGTGGCAAGCAAGGTAGGGGAGAATTCCTTGTGGGGAACAATTAGTTAGAAGGAATTGGCCAAAAAATTCCCCTCTGTGTTTTGTGTGGAGTTCTAGAAGACACTGACCATACTTTGTTCAGATGTAAACTTGCTAGATATGCCTGGATTAATATAAAGGAGGCTCTCAGTTGGACCTAAAAATTTCAGAGTTATTATATGCTAAAAGATAAAGGATTGGATTCTGGTAGGAATGATAGGACACAATGATCGTAATATAGATATTATATCAGCATCTCACTACTAGAAATCCTTGTTTTCCCTACAGTTGAAAACGTTCCCTAGTAGTGGAATTGTAATCCAAAGGAAAGTATCTATCCCTAGGGTGAGGTAAAAAAAACCTAGGGAACAAAATCATTCCCTACTGTTTACATAAATTTCTAGGGAAACACTATGGAGAGAGAAATAGACTATGCCATGTCAGCGCCATGATGACAACTTTCCCTACTCGGATGGACAAAAACCGTAGGGAATGTATTTTTTTTGTTTTTGCCTCTATTTTTTTTTACTGCACACTACTTTTTTTTATTTACCAATTTTTTTGCGCTACTTTTTTATTTTAGGCGCCAGTTTTTTTTCTCTACCCGCTACTTTTTTTTAAGGCGTCATTTTGTTTTGTCTGCTTTTTTTTTTTCGTTTGGCTTCTGCATTTCAGATTGCTGCAAGCCACTTGCCTCTGCCTCTACCCAAACTCCCTTCTTTGCATGTGCCCGCCCACCCTCCGCCTTGCCCGAGCGGTGTCGCCTCCCCGAGCCGCTTGCCCTCCTTGAAGTCGCGCCACGCTTCTTTGCCCGCTCCCTTCTTCTCCTCCTCGCCCCTCGCCTTTCTGCTTGCCGCCTCGCTCCCCTTCTTCTCCTCCTCGCCCCTCACCCTTGCCGCCGCCGGAGCCACCGCTATGCCCTCCACTTCTTCCCCACATCCAAACCCTAGCCAACTCCCTCTCCCAGTTCACATCTCCCCCCTCCCTAATCTGCTGGCCCCTCTGATCTCCCTGCGGCCTGCACAATTAGCCCCCAACGTTCTCAATCCCCAACCTCTCGCAACCCCTAGAGGTAGCGTGGTGAGGATGACGAGATGAGCGCCTGGAGGTGGCGGGGACACCGACACGGATGCGGTGTAGGGCGGTGGGAGCAGCGTGCGACGCTCATGGGGAATCCTAGAGGAACACCAGATGGGCAATGCGAGGCTGGAAAAGGAGATCGTGGGTGAGGACGCTGCGAGGAGGGCGAAGGAGGAAGTCCAAGAGGACGGACGTCCAGATTTGGTCCTCTGCCGCTTGGATCTGATTGAATCTTTTCGGAGGTGGTGCTGACGCAAGGATGGCGGTGGGACTGTGGGAGGCAACGAAGGGATGTGGAGGGCTCCGGCCGCCGGTGGGAGGCAGTAGTGAATGGCATGAGTAGGACGGCGAGAGGCTGCAGAGGAGTATGCTTCTGCTTAAACCCAATAAATGGATTTGTAAACCGATAGGTTAACAAGTTGGGTGAGAAGCTTACTGCAGATGGTTAGTGATTTAGAGATTAAGGTCACCAGCGTTCTCATGCCTCCAAATATAATTTTCACTTGTGCATGTCCTCCTATTTTTGGTTTGAAGAAATAATGTTATGTTACTATCTTGAGCTAACATATATCCTCTTCTGTTCGTTTCAGGCTTTCAGCATGGCAATATTTCTGCTATTCGTTCTCTTTCTTGTATATGATTTGTCAGGGTGCAAAGGTAGCTCTTTTTATATTGTCAAATGAACCCATTATGGAAATATTTGATGTGTGGTTGTATTACGAATGTCAAGTGTTGAACAAGATTTCCAGGATAATGCCCTAACATTGAATTAAGCTTTGGGGTTAGATCGTCCACTGTCCAGAAAGTTCAGTATGTCAATTATCAATGATCAAGTGAGGTTATATATCACTTTCATCAAAATGGTAATGTCTTGCCCCTATCACCACCAAATATCAATGAAAATGAAGCCATGCATCAGTGCATCACTGATTTGGTAATCACTTGGCAAATCCTGTAACGAACGATTTAAGTTTTGCACTTTCGATTTGTTTTTTACGGATAATGATTTGGTATCTAATTGGAGAACTGAAAATGTTTACAAATTTGGTCAGGCTGTTGAATTAGAGGCGGAAGCTTATCCATTACTAGATGAGTTGACAACAAAAATCAGTACCCTTAACTTGGAACGTACCCGGTGCCTGAAGAGCAAGCTGGTTGCATTGACTAGGAGGGTCCAAAAGGTGAATGGACTGTTGTCATTGTACTTTTGTTTACTGCATTCATTACACAGTTTTTGCAATAATCGATCCATGTTTTCGCCATTAAGGTCAGGGGCGAGATAGAAGCGGTGATGGATCGGCGATGGTGATATGGTGAAATGTACCTCACAGAGAAGAAGAGGAGGATGGAAGCATCTTTGCTAGATGAATGTGCTCTTCCGGAATTGGGAGTAATGTGTTTGGTCCATCTCTCTCGCTCCAGCTTCCCCAGTTTAACACCCGCATCTCGGAGGCTTGAGAAGGAATTAAGTTT
The DNA here is from genome assembly GCA_036346405.1 of Phyllostachys edulis. NCBI lineage: Eukaryota > Viridiplantae > Streptophyta > Magnoliopsida > Poales > Poaceae > Phyllostachys > Phyllostachys edulis. Next base: position 42,722,024 of record CM070552.1, on the reverse strand, counting down.
TGCTGTATAGGCATGACACCTTCAAGAGCTCGAGCAAAGATCGACTTAGTCCAAAGATAGAAGAACTGGAAATGTTGTTGGAGGCTTACTTTGTGGTCATTGACAACACTATCAGCAAATTAATTTTGGTATAAAGCACAGATTGTATTTATGTTAGCCTCTTTTCTTTTTCCTTTTAAGAACTACATCGGCTGACAATTTTGCTATTTGTATTCATTTTTTCCAAATGAAGGAGTACATTGATGACACAGAGGATTTCATCAACATCCAGCTGGTATAGTCCCTAATTTCTTCCTCTATAATAAATTAAACTTGGTCATTACTTAGATGTCAGATAATGAGTCAAGCTCACAACAGAATTTTGAATGTTTTTGCACTAAAGCAAGCAAATGATATGCTCTCTGGCCTTGTGTTATCAATGAGGTTGATACACAGCTTCTCAGTAGCACATTTCTCTCCAAATGGAAGGTTAACTTAAAAATGTTAAATAGCGTTAGTAAGCAAGGTTGAATGCTTGTGTTTTAGATGACACCATGATAATATAGGTAAAATAGCTATGTAAATTTAAATATAAACTGTTGACAATAACGTGAATTACATAGTTCATTAGCTGAAGTAGTAGTAACATGTTTACTCACATGAGGTTAATGCTGGGGTAGATGAGGCAGTAAATTGACTATAAGCAGTCTCTTATGTCAGAAGCTTACAACAAGCTATTGGAGCTAATGGCTAACTGAGGCCTTCAACTAAAAAATCTTCCATGTCACTTCATGTGGGATCCGGATTTAGCTAATCCAGAATCCTCTGTGAAGCTTTTGATTTTCGGTCCGTCATCGAATTATTGGTTGTCCTAATGATTTCTTATGTATGCGAGAATCTTGATTAGTTGGAGTTAATGTTGAACTTTCAGGTCTTCATTGCTTCTAGTGATTGTAATAGTTTCTTGAACTTTCAGTTTCAGTCTTCTTAATTGTTTCTAGCTGATTGTATTAGTTTCTCATTCTCTTATGATTGCAGAATGTGGCTGAGCATACCGGAATGCCTTCTACTGCAGTTCCACCTCCCCCACTTCCACCTCCTACATATGAAGTTTCAACATCTCCAAATCTATCTCTTGATGTATATAATGGATATTTCTTGTTAATTCTAGCTTATGACTCCACCGTTGCCTTAGCGCATTAATCGCTCTAATAACAATATTACGTGTAATTACAAATCTTGATCACTTGACTTAATCCTCAATAAACTACATTTGATTAAAATATGTGATTTTATGTACTTCTCAAGATCATATTAATTTTTGAATCAGCACAAACCTTAATATGCTAGTTAGCTAACTTACTTTCTATGGGCTATATTATGCACAATAAGCTTCTCTATGATATTTGAACTAGTTTCAGTGTCCCAATACTTGTTTACTTGTTTGTCTTTTGATAATGTCCCTTTGATATATTCTGCTTATTGTTATATGCATGCTGTCAAGTTTCAAGTTTCCAAAGTAAAATGGAAAAGGCTTCTTCTAATTCAAGTATCTAGGAGCCACGGCCTCTTGGTACCTTTGGATATCCATGTGATCAAAGCTTACGTGATGCCTACTTTATAAGAGCTTCTTTGCATGTTCGTAGATGTTTTTTGCATGTATATATTCTGGATATGCCAATACTGGTTGCACACACCTTAATATGCTCTTAGTCCATATTTTTTTACTGATCTTCGAACTATTTTTTGTTGTATAGCCTCATACCGGTGATTCAAATTGTTGGAGTAGAGAACCCGGATGATACATTGAATAGGATTGCTCGAGGAATGTTTGGAGGGTTATGTTAATGCATCTGTCAGTGCTGATGGGAACTACTCTTCTCCGCAGGATGATGATCTTGCACTATTTTAATATCAGCCATAGTCTAATTACATGTGGAAGCATATTTTTGTTGCAAGTGGTGCATGTTGCCTTCTTTTATGGAATGACTAACATGTAAAGGTTGCATTTTGATGTTTAAAACCTTGCTGGTTATTTGTACTTTAGTATGCATATGTGTTGTGCACTTGTGGTGCAAGCGTGGGTGTTGTTTTTTTGACTTTAAGCGTGGGTGTTGTTTTTTTTGACTTTTTGGTAGTATGACGTGTACACTTGTATATGTTGGTGCAAATGTGTATCAAATAGTACTTGATGGTCAATTGGAAATACATGATATTATTATGTTTATCTCTTGCATAAATTTTGTTTTGAGTGATAATATGAATTTAGCGTCTTTGAATATAAATAAGTATTTGAATAATGTATGTATATTTAGAAAAAAAACAATAAATTCAAGACCTAGTGTTCATACTAAATAGTAGGGGATGAATTTTGAATTAGCAATAGAAAAATAATATTTATATAAAAATGTTCCTAGGGTCAATGTTCCTAGGCGGGCGCCTAGGCGCCTAGGCGCCGCCTAGGCGGCTGGCGATGCCGCCATGACTCGGTGCATCCGGTGCTCTGGCGGGCCGAGCGCCTAATCGTCCAAGCGCTAAAGGTCCCAGTGCCTTGGCGTCTGAGGCGGGCGGCCCGAGGCGGCGCTGGGGGTTTGAGGCGGAGCCGCGGAGCTGGGCGCACGGGGGAGAAAACCAGATCGCGCCTCCTCCCCGCGCGCGGCTCCTCCTCTCGGCTCCCCGTCGCGTGGCTCCTCCTCCCGGCTCTCCTTCGCGCGCCGTTTCCTCTCCGGCCAGATCGACGTCCCCCGCCGCCGGATTTGGTCTCCCCGCCACTGGATTTGGTGTTGATGGGAGGGGGGAGGGATGAGGCGCCGGTGGGAGGGGAGAGCGATGAGGCGCCGGCGGGAGTGGAGGGAGATGAGGCGCCGGCGGGAGGGAGATGAGCGAGAGCAAGAGCGAGGCAGCTGCGTAGAGGCAAGAGGATAAGGCAGATAGCGAGAGGAGACAGCCTGTCGTACGCAAGAGGATAAGGCGGAGAGTCGGTGGACCAACCGACCAAATGGGCTGGCTGGGCTGGGCTGGACTGCACCAGGACAACAGTAAGTTTTTTTCTTTTTTCTCTCATTTCTCTTCGTCCTCCCTCTTGCTGCTTCGATCTGCTTGATGTGACTTGACCGGGTCGCCGACCACCGCCTAGGCGGCGCCTAGGCGGGCTAGGCGCTAAGCGGCCACTCTCCGCCCGCCTTCCGCCTAGCGCCTAGGTAAACACTGCCTAGGGTATACAAGAAATAACGTAGGGAATTTGTTAATTTCTTTCCCTAGGCTGGCAGAAAGGGAAACGTAGGGAAATAAACTTTCCATGTCAGATGACAATGCCACGTGGACGAGATTTCCCTACTGTTTAAAATCCTAGGGAACGATTATTTCCCTAGGTTTTTCCAAAAAAACCGTAGGGAACGTTTTCTTTCCGCACATTCTTTCCCCTATAGTAGTCGTTCCCTACGAATGCCACTAGGGAAACCAATTCCCTACAGTTTTGGGCATGTTCCCTAGTATATTACTCACTAGGGAAAATGGGGATTTCTAGTAGTGTCTCCAAGGCTAGCTATTCCTTCGGATATGGACAACCACTGTTAATCCATCATCTGGAAAATTGTGGCTGTCATGAGGAAAACAGAGGACAACGATGCTGGGAAACCATATTAGGGTCCGATGAAGCAACTACAAGAGTGCCAATACCCTACGCTCCGTCCTCTACCACTCCGTCCTATCTTCTTCTTTCTGTTCTACCGGAATCTCGGGGTCGGAATTCTTTTTAAGGGGGATAGGGTTTGTAACACCCCAAAATTTCAGAGTTAAAAATATGGAATTTTTTAAACTTTTTGTTTCGCTTTATTGATATTCGTTTTTTTGGGTTGTTAATCGAAATTTTGACATAATTCAAACTAGGAGTTTAAAAGTGAGAAAAGGAAAAAAAGAAAGAAAAATATTGAAAGTGCAGTCTGGGTTGAAAAATTACCTGACCCAGCCCGGTACCCACTCTTCTTCTTTTTTTTTTCTTTCTTTCCTTTCTTCCCTTTCTTTTCTCTTTCCTGGCTTTCCACCCTGGCCCACCTGCTAGCCTCCCTTTCTTTCTTTACTTCCTCCATTCATCTGCCCTCTCACCTGGCAGCCAGCTTCAGCGCCATGCTACGCCACCTACCTCGCCGCTCATGCCCCGCCGCTCCACGTTCCCTAGCGCTGGCGCTATGCCCGCATTTGGCGTAGCTCCTAGTGCTGTGTGGCCATCCTCGCCCGTTGCCCAATCCCTGTCCCATCACCCAGCCATCAACAACCATGCCGGCAACGCTTCATGGTCGCGGTGCTGCCCAACTCTGTCAAGTCCGTCATCAACTCTCACCGAGAGCAGCGTCGAGTCCCTCTTGAGAGCATCGCCGGCCACCATGTGTTCTCCACCCCCATCGCCTATAAAAAGGCCGCCAGAGCCCCTCTATCTCCCCTGGCCATTCTTCTCCCCCTCTCTTTCGCCAGAAACAACCATTGGGAGCAAGCTCTGTTTTTCGGCCGACACATCGCCCCTACACCACCGGCACCCCAGTGATCTCCACGCCTCACCACCCACGTCACCGTGTGTTCTAGGCCACCAGGAATCTTTCCCGTCATCTAATTCCAAATTTTGTTCACAGGAACGAGCCGACGACCCTTTCTTCTTCGTCTCAGGCCAAAAGCAACATTTTCGCCACCGCACCCATTCCGGTAAGCCTTGGCCTGATTCCTCCTTATCCTACCACCACCTCACCTCCCTCGAGCTTCCCCGGAGGTTCATGGCGTCTCTCTTTTTGCAGGACACTACCGCCGCGTGAAGCACCCCTCGCCGCCGTGGGTCATCGTTGCTAGCCCTTCACCGACCACCTCCCTCATCTTTGTCAGCACCGGTAGGTTCCCCTCTACTCCTAGATGCTCGTGCATGCGCTAGTTAGCTGAGTGCGCCGCCGGGTCACCGTAGTCACCGAAGCTCTGCCGCTACAGGCCACCGGAGACCTCGCCGCCGGCACCAGTAGGGTCGACTGGACCTCGGGAACCCATTTTGGGCATCCACTTGTGCCGCTATGCCCCCTTTCGCCAGCGGCGAGCACAGCCGAGAAGCTCCCGGGAGCTCCTCTGTTATGTTTGAAGCAGGCATGCACTGTAGCAACACCATTAAATATCAAATCTTTGTCTTAGGGCTAATCGTTGATTAATGTCTAGTTTAATTGCTGCTGTGTTTGGCTGACGTGTGGGCCGCGAATAGAAATCAATAGGGTAATTAAATCCAGATTTTCGCATTGAGTCACTAACACACAGACCCCACCACTTTTAATGCACGATTAGATCAAGTCCATGGACCGTGTACTATGCTTGTGGACCTTTGGTCCATGCACTGTTTATATGAGCCTAACCAATGATAGTGGGTCCTACTCGTCAGTAAATAGTTTTCTTTAGGGAAATAAATGAAAAAGAAAATAAATCACTTGGACCCACCTGTCATTCACTGAGACATTATCTGATAGAAAATAAAACAAAAGAAAAAGTAAAAGTAGCGGTCCCCGCATGTCAGTGAGAGATTTCTCTCTCTCTTTTCTTTTTCCAGGAATTAAATTAGGGTTTAGACTTTGGTGAGCGCATTCTCACTCGTTTCAACTCCGAATCGAATTATTTTTGTTTCTAAATTTTTCTAAATTCAAACCCTACTGAACCAAACCGAAAACACCCATTTTGGAGTTCATTTGAATTTTGTAATGCAATTTGAATCCTTATGTTCTTATTTGAACTCTGGTTGTTTTCGCATATATAGACATTGAAGCTCCCGAAGAACCACAAGTCGGCCAAGACCAGGAGAAGTACCAAGATCGAGGGGAGTCAACACCTTGATCATATCACACCTACTTTTGAAATGTAATTATATTGTTTTAAATTATGAAATTGTACTGCTATAATTTATACAACTATGTTGGTCTAGCTCATAGTTAATACCCTGAATAATAATTGTGTATAAATTTCTAATCCTTGAACTTGGACAATATCCTTGTCACTCTAGAATTAATGGCTTACATACTAGTTAATAAGTCTGTATCTAAGTGTTATGCTTAGCTTTGTTTAGATACATTGTCATGCGGGTAATGATTTGCCTTGACATCATTCAAAACTTGAAAAAATGGATTTGGGGCAGTCGAGGTTAGAACTTGGCTGGTATATTGGACTAAAAGGTATTTTCAAAACAAAGAAAAACCAAAAACTGATTTCGACTTGGGCGGCTGGAAAGCATGGTTAGTGCTGGTGACGCACGACGGTAGGGATATGAGGAAGTACCACCTAAGTCAATAAATGACCAAGTTCTTGTGATGACTTCTCGTGTAAAAACAGTGCAACCACAGGTCTACAATGGGTACGACCTGGCTAACTAATTTGTTCGCCTCATTGCAACCTCGCCATTGATCGGTGTGTAGGTGGGTATGTGTAGGAGCCACTGGAACTACATGGCGAAAATGGAGACCTCCCAGGGGCCCAGCCCAAGGAGGTGATGCCTAGCGGTGTGGGGTTGCATTGAGGTGGTGCATTGTAAAGATCTTGTGATAATCAACTTAGTCGCACACCTATGGAAGTGTGTTGGGGACATTATAAGTTGAATATCTCTTGTGGGTAAAGTGTGCGAAATATGTAGAGTAAGAAAACTATCTGGATAGTTGTGCCCACGGTCAAGGGCGATGCCAGGAACTTGCTTGAACTAGCTTTCATTTTTATAAAATAATTTATGGAATGGAAAGTTGGGGTTAGAACCCAGAGATTTAAAATGGCCTGGTCAAGAACCAGTGGGAAGTACGGAATGCGACCCGAGCATTGGGTGGATTGAGCCACTCAATGTGGGCAGAGTGAATGGATCCACCACTGCTTCTTTTGTTTCCGCTCTTACCCCTTTTATCTGTATTAAAACACTATGTGTATCATATTGGCCTACTGGGCCCTTTTGTAAAACTGCTGGCCGCACGGCCTGTTTATGTAATATAGTGCACTATTGTCAATGAATACGATGTATGTGAATAATTTAAAGATATATTTATATGTGCTATCTACTGATCCAAGAAATAGCACGAGTTTACACAGAGTCCCAGGTTACTGATTTGTGTCCGACAGCTAATGTATATTTCTTCTCAGACAACGCATACACTCAACACAACTGCACAGGACTCGAGCAAAGCAGTAAACTAGCCAGCCTCTAGCTAGAGAAAGTGCTCAGAGAGGAGGAGAGCTATTAAGCTAGAGAGAGAAGATGGCATCCATGATAGCAGGGGATTTCGTGGAGGCCTACGTGCTGAAGAATGCTTGCAAGGAGAAGGTGAGGAGGGCCGAAGCAAACGCCGACGAGGCGGCGCCGGCGGCAGGAAAGAAGAAGGCAAACAATGGAGCGTCAGAAAAGACGGCCGAAGCCAGCAAGGGAGAGGGAGGAAGCTTCTTTGGGCTGGTGAAGAAGAAGGTGCATCCAAAAGTTGGTCCAAGCGGAGCTTCTTCTTGAACCGCTCCTATTGGGCTCCTCGGTGGTGAGACCTTAGAAGAGAGTGTGTAGCAGCACTTAAAAGACACTTGCAAGTATGTCTTCAAGTGAACTGGTTTATGCTAAGATGATTGTATGTCTGTTTTTCTTCCCTTTTTCTCTTCTTGGATATACTGAGTTGAGCTTTTTCTCTTCTTGGATATACTGAGTTGAGTTTTTTTTCTCCTTTACCTTCGGCTAGCTCTTAGTTCCTTAACCTGAAAAGAGCTTAAAGTTTGGCTCTGCACTGCATACTGTTCCACAAATTCCAACCAAATTGAACGAATGTCCTACCCTCTTTCTCCGCGCGCCAAGTTAACCTTGAAGTTCATCTGCTCACTGTTCCACAAATTCCCACGAAAACGCATGCAGTGTTGGATTGACACCTGGAGAGGGTGAGACAAGGCTTCAGTACAGCAAAATATGTCCTCTGCGCAGGTAAATAATCTTCTGAAGAATGACACAGTAGTACAGTACATAACACCGCACCGCACCGCTCACGTACATTTTGGTAGTATATTTAGATAGTTATCAGGTAGGCATCGACCCCGAGGTTATCCGCCTGCCGGTCGCTTAACACAAAGCTTACGACAGGCGACGCTGTAACTTAACCACAGCGACAGCTCGACAAGCACTCCGTGTCAGTTAGCACTTAGCACTCAAATCACCCAACTACTAGACTACTTGTATCCGCTAAGTTCCGGAGAATTCGTCACGTTCACGAATCACGAGCACACCTTGCAACAAGTGTGAGGTGTTAACCAACACCCTATGTGTGTACTCATTTTCTCTTGTATCAAATCTAGCTTATCGTGTGCTTCCATGCTTTAATTTACCCCTTAGAATTGCACAAATTTTAAAACTCAAATAATGGTGGTTTCTAAGTTTCTAACTACTTACCTCTTCAAGTGCTTCAAGATTTGTGCAACACTGGTTAGAGGGTGATTTATCGAAGCATGTGTGAGCTATAACTACTTTTGTTTTTAAGGGTGTGTTTGGTTGGGTGAACCAGGGTGAATAAGATGGGATTAGATGATCCTGAATGGTATGGTACAACTTGTGTGTTTAGTTAGTGGGATTATATAATTCAATATTTTGTTCGGTTGCATTAATGAGATATACCGGATGGTTCAAGATGGTGTTTGGTTTAAGGGATGGAGTTAAATGAGTTGTATAAACAGAGGAGTATTAGCACGATTAATTATTGAAATACTAGTACGATTATTAAATTTACCTTAATTACAAACGGAGTATTTAACTAAATTAATTATTTTAACTATCCACTATTTGGCATGGCCCACTGGTTAGTGATATACACAGAGGGAGAGGCGGTAACAGAGGGGACGTGCTCGTCCCTGTACCGCATGGTTCGCCTGTTATTATGTATACCCATACTCTGGGCAATAAAGGCACCAAACAAAATGAAAATTTTGTTGTGGTGTTTCGCATATGATTGTCTCCTGTGTAGTTTCCAGCTGAAATAGAGGTATATTCCAGCGAATGATACCTGTGTTTTCTGTGGGAGGGAGGAGTGTATCGAACATTCCTTTCTCTTTTGCCAGTTTGCCCGTGAAGTTTGCCGTGAAGTGAAATTGGAGTATGGCCTCCATCTTTGCCGCAAGACGCTGAATTGCGCTAAGCAGTGGCTGTTCGATTTCCTGAGACGTTTTTCGACTCGGGAGGCAACGGTTTTTGCTGTTACTATGTGGCATATATGGGAGGCCCGTAATAGTGCACGAAACGATGAAGGTTTGTGTAATACCCCGGCCTAATAATAGTGCGGCCCATGTGGCCCATGAGGAGTCATGTGGTGGGATTAGTCCCATATTGCTTGTCTAAAGTGAGTTGTAGGAGTATATAATGCCTGTTGGGTCCAAACTTAGCACCTCTGGGTTAACCCTTTTACACGAAGCGAGGACAAAAGTGTAAGTGGGGTGCTATGTGTGCGCGGGTCCGCCCCACAGTGGGCTAGGCATTGAGCGGGTTTTGGACCAGGGTATTACAGATGGTATCAGAACCTCAACCTTCGCTGCACAAGTGCGTGCGGGATAGGGGCGCGGGCATATGGCGCATGGCGCGTGTGGTCCCAGAGTGGACACACGGCATAGCATATGTGTCGGCACTGGACGCACGGACGTGTACCAAGGGGTGGTTCTGAGCATTTGCCACGTATGCGGTGTGCTGCCGAGGGCGTCAGCCCTTGGGGGGGGGGGTGAATGTAATGCCCCAGCCTACTCGTAGTGCGGTCCATGTGGCCCATGAGGAGTTATATGGTGGGATTAGTCCCATATTGCTTGTCTAAAGTGAGTTGTAGTAGTATATAATGCCTGTTGGGTCCAAACTTAGCACCTCCGGGTTAACCCTTTTACACGAAGCAAGGACGAAAGTGTAAGTAGAGTGCTATGTGTGCGCGGGTCCGCCCCACGGTGGACTGGGCATTGAGCGGATTTTGGACCAGGGTGTTACAATTTGTTACATCCTCGAAGGGTGGCTGCGAAAGTTAAAGGTTATGTTGAGTTGATAGTGTTGCATATCTTCAATCCGGATCCAGGTCATAGGCGTGAGTCCTTGCATTCAGTCCCTAAATGGACTCCGCCGCCGGTAGGTATAGTCTTTATTAATATCGATGCAGCACTATTTGCTTCTTCTCGTTGGATGGAGGTTGGCGTGGTAGTCCGAAACCACATTGGTGAATGCTTGACTGCCTGCAGCGAACGTTTTGATGGGATCACTACGCCAGAGTTAGCAAAAGCATTGGCGTTTCATCGTGCAACAGCCCTTACCCGTGATGAAGGATATCAAAACTGTTTGTCTGTGGTGCAATGGTTGAATTTATCAATGCGGGATCGGTCATTTGTTGGTGCGGTTATCTCTGATATTAAGTCTATGGTAGAAGGCTTTTTCTCGATTGTTTTTCATCATGTTAGTCGTGTGGTGAATGTGGTAACACATACTCTAGCTAGATCTTGTGAGCACTCTGTTAGCTCTTTTATTCGCAATGGTGTACCAGAGTGTATCCAAAAGACTCTTTATAACGATGTTTTGTGATCAATAAATTGCGGGCATTCTCTCTCTCTCTCAAAAAAAAAAAAAGACTCACCGAACCAAGCACATGCTAAGGGAACGCGTGAGCTTGCAACTAGTAAATCCAAAAGAAAAAAATGCGCCTCTTTGGGCCATCCTACTAGGCCGGTCATGCCGTGCTTCTGGATGGGCCACTTCCCATTTGGGCCAGGGCCTGCGCATTGGTCTTTACTGAACCGCTCGACTGAACTCTTTTGCGTCCTCTCAAAAAAAGAAACTCTCTTGCACGGTAGTTGGCTAGTTGCATCGTGCTTTCAAGTATTCGATTCCATTGTGTTATCGATTTTCATTAATTTGCGGTTACCCGCACAGGGTAACTCGCGGACATGCTCAGATGGCTGACACGTGGTGGCGACAGAGCCACACCCTGTTGCTCCTTATCTGCCTTTTGAGTCGCTCTGAGCCTGTGATTTCTCTGCTCCTCCCATATGGTCTCTTCGAAGCACTATATGGCAATCGGACACACCAGTCTAGTACTCGCTAGTACTTACGCTCATCAGCCCAAAAGTCTCCCACGAGCATGTCCGCGAAAGACGACGGACAGACAGACAGAGAACCTCGTTCATACCCATTGTCTGTGGGCATGCTCGTGAGGCGGACAGGCAGCGGCAATGCTATGCGGGAGTTGTAACGTTCCAAAAATTTGGCCTTTTAAAAACTTTTTGAGTAGTTTAGGTCTCTGAAAAATTTCACTAATTTTATTTGAATTAATCGAGCTTAATTGGGAATTTTCTAAATTCAAAATATTTAATCTGATTAATTTAAACATCAATTAAAAGAAAAACAGTGTTAGTTGGCTTCCTTGTGCTCCAAGGATTTTTTTTCTGTACTTTGTTGGATTTTTATGAATTTATTTGCTATTTATTTTGCCTTATTTGATTTTTCAGCTTTTTCTTTAATCCTAAATCAATTCATAATTCCAAAAATCCACATGGGCTAATTTCTCTCGGCCCATTTCCCTTTTTTTTTCGCCAGCCCACTCTTGTTCCTTGTCCAGCTCACGTCCTTGGCCTACCCCCACTCGTACCAAATTTCTGTGTTAGTCACGCCAAACCCTAACCTGACCTCGGGCCACTTGCGGCCCTCTCACTGCCGCTAAGCGCATGCATGCTCTGTGCGTGTACAACATGGACTCATTGCGCCGTCGCCTGGGCGTTCGTGACATACACGCCTCCCGAGGCCGTATAAAAGCGCCACCCCGTGCGCATCCGCTTCGCCTCACGTTGCCGTCCTCGTGCCCTAGCTCCTCCTCCGCCGGAACACCTCATAGCGCCGCCGCTCCGATCATTTTCTTAGAAGCCAGCGACGCGCCTTCGTCGCCGTTTCTCAATCATCGAAGCTCCTCGAGCCGACGCTTCCGCGTCATCTTGGCCGCCCCGTCCTCCTCCATATGCCACCACCATCCGGAGTTCCCTCGTCTTCTATGTCTCCGGCCGCGCCCGCGACACCCGTGCCGCTTCAGTCGTGTTCCCTGCCGCCATGGTGATCCCCTCGCCAAATTAACCTTGTCACCACGAGCCTCATCTCCCTATCTATCTTTTCCCCAATGAGATTCCGAGTTTTATCCGTCGTGCGTATAAATCGAGTCCTTCTCTTCCATCTCCAGTCGAGCGCCTTCGCTGTCCAATTGTGTCGTCTCTGGTGATTTCCGGCACACATGGACCTCACCATCGTGATCGCCGTTCAACGTTCCACGTCAGGCTCACCTTTCCATCCCCAGGGCATCGCCGCAACGTCGTTGTCGTCGATGGCCGAACCTGTGCTGCCGCTCTTTTGATCGCCGTCGGCGATTAACATCGATCCTTGTCGCCGCAACCGCGTCATCCTCATCGCCTTCGCTCCCTCTTTCCGTTGTGCTACTCCTTTGCCTCCGACGTCAACCACAACGCTAGTGAGCCCGAACACCACCGAGCCACTATGCCTTGTCAACCGCCACCTCACTGCCTCGTCAGCTGCCACCTTAGCCCGTTGTCCTCTGTGGCCGCCACGTCGTCGCCACGTGCACGACATGCAATCGTCACAGCCACCTAAGCCGCCACCATGCCTAAACCTGAACTTGAACCCGCGCGAACGTGGTCCACCATGGACCTAGTCACTGACGCGTGGACCCACGTTGTCAGACACTATGCCGTAGACCCAATCCACCGTGAACTCGTAGATCCCTTTGTGGACTTGGTCTATGGACTAATGGCCCACATGTCCTATTGTATCATCATGATCTTTTGTCAACCTAGCTTGGTTAATGATTGGTTGGTAATATCATAGCGCTAACTTGGGTTGGTTAGATTCGAATAGTTTGCTTAGCTATGCAACGAGTCATATATATCATTTGAGTTGCAAATATAAATTTGACTAAGTGATTATGGAACTTTGTGTAAGATTGTGTGCTGTGTGTGTTATTACTCGTTGATGGCATGTGTTGCACTTAACCAATACGGTGGTAAAAGATTTAGACTGAGGTGAGTGGTGAAAACTGTGTGATACGGTGGATATGTGACTAGGAAAAATGAATGGTAATATGATGGATGTGTAACTGGAAAAAGTGAATGGTGATTACTTAGTTAGAGAATACTGGTAGTCTCGCCTTGGTCAATTAAGGACTTAACTTTGTGCGCCATTGAACTGGGCCTTATCATATAACCACATGCCTAGTATGGGACGCGCCTAACTTAGTAAGTTATAGAGTCTTGATGTTGATTACTCAGGCGGATAGGTTAAGCTAGGTGCCAGGGTGGAGGTGTGTTTATGCCTTTATGGTGATTCACATTGATGGACAGTTCGCCACTTCCAGGTCCAACGGTGTGCGATGGGCTAATTTCCTGTGTGGGCATTGGTGCCGTCAGTAAAATACATCGGGGGTGTCAATTGTTGAGATGAAGTTTTGGAAAGGTTTTGTTATGATTGCTCAATTGCGTACTTCTGTATGATGAGTCATGGTAGACAAGATGAGTTAATTGTATCTTGTGGGTAAAGTGTACAATCTCTGTAGAGTGTTAGCAATCTATTCGAATAGCCATGCTCGCGGTCGTGGACATGCTTGGAGATTTCACACGAGGGATAGATTTTCATAAAATAATTGGGAATGGACAGCTGTGTGATTAAACTCATATGGTTGTGTGAAAGAAATTGACTAGGCTTTGTGTCCTTTGTGAAAACAATTATTGTTTATTTGTTTTGAATTACGCTTTCAATATATTATTTGTATTCAATTACAAATGCATCTTTATTGCAAAATAACCACAGAAGCCATTTTCCTTTAGAATAAGCCATCATATATAATTGCATTCTGTTGTACAACTTGTTGAGTACTTGGAGTACTCATTCTTGCTGCAATCATTTAGATAAAGTGGAGGAATCGTCACATACTTTCGAGGAGAGTTTTACAAGGATCGTGGTGAACTAGGTTGCGCTACCCCCAGCCGATTGCCTGTGGGCATATGGATGGGCTTCACTGAAGTTATTCCGTTACCTTCCACTGCAGCTTAATTGAGCTATTCGCCTTTTGAGGCATTAATTGTAAGCTTTGACCTTAAGGTCGTTACTCTAATAATTATTATTCTTTGCCTATTTATTAGTCATGTTTGCATATGGAATGATAGTTCATTGATGTTGCCATTGTGTGCACTAGTGTGATCCTAGACTAGTGCAGTATATACATAGGGTACATAATTGCATTTTGGGTCCCGACAGAGGTGGTATCAGAGCCATATCAATTGTAGGTTATGACCTTAGTTAGAATGGTCATTTTTAAGAAAAGTTTCAAAACTTATTTTACCAATGGAAAATCTTAATGATGTGCTATTCTCATCTTGTCTAGCTTCTATACTATTCCATTCTATCTATTTCTCATCTATTTTCTTCCTCACCATTTTGAGGATTAAATTGGACTCTCTTCCCCATAACTTCTATAGTTTGTCGTTATCCATGCCAATTGTCTTGGTGGATACCCAAGAGCTGTTTTGAGCAACTCTTTGAAGACCATGCAACCAACAACGACGCATCGACATCTTCCCAAGCGTTCAAGACAAGTTCGTTGCAAGAATTGAAGACCAAGAAGAAGTTGTATGTCGCCCCTATCTTTCTCCGAGATTCGCCTGTAAGGATCGCAAGCAATCAACGTTTGACGAAGACGGTAACCAGTTTGAGTTTTCTTCAGACTAGCCACATAAGATAGGTCAGCGTAGGTTCCTCTCATGTGTTGAGCCAAGTCACCGAGTTAAGTTAGAGTTTAATCGACTAGACGATTAAATTTTCGTTTCCCTTCTTCTGTGTGTAGTTAGGATGTGAGTTTTATGCCTCTTAATAGCTTTATGGCTATTTATGTGTTCCTTGGGTTAAACTTGCTCCCCTTAGTAGATTGTCTTCCCTCACCTTATGCTTTTTCCTCTCATCTATTAGTCTTGGTTAGCCAGCAGATGGAGAGCCCCAGTGGAGCCAACCTTATCAGTAATCTTGAGACAGTCTGTGCCAGCTCAGATCTTGTCAATCCCAATAGACAGTTGTCAATACTAGGAGTAGCAAATCCAGTCATGGGACAGTTCTTGGTTGCTTAGACTCAACTCATGAATGCGATGATGTAGAACATGAACAACATGATGACCCAGCAGCATCAGACCACTGCTACCTTAGTCAATTTGTTGAATCAGAATAATCAAACAAACCGTCGTACCGTCACCCATGCTAGTACCAGAGTAGACGATAACCATCAGCTATCTCTAGTGCCAGGAGTGATGCATCAAAGCCTGAATCAATTTCCTGTCACCCAGAATCAGCTCAAGCAAGCGGCAATGCAACCATTAGACAGTACCAATGTTTGCAATGAGACACAACTCGTTGCCATTCCAATGACACACCTTCAGTTCAAGTTTGCGAAGTTCTTAAGGACCAAGCCGCCTATCTTTGAAGGATCAACCGCCCTCAAGGATGCAGAATCCTGGATTCGTACCATAGAAAAAAAACATAACTGTTGCATAATCCAACGATAACGAGAAAGTTTTCTATGCTGCTCATCAATTCGAAGGAGTTGCATTAGATTGGTGGGAAAAATTTCGCGCTGCCCATCAGGACGAGCAGATCATCACTTGGGCAGAGTTCGCCACAACTTTTCATCAACAGCATGCAACATCAAGCAATAGTGATCAAGAGAAACCAGCTATTCTGATGTCCTACATCCAATCTAGCTATTGTCATTTGAAGTGCTGCCAGCCAGATAAGTTAGAAGATTGTGCATGTACCCGTTGTGGAGAAATAGGCCATAGTGCCGATGAGCACAATATCAATTGTTCCAGTTGCGAAGGAAACTATTCCATTGGAGAATGCCCAATGAGCAAAATCACATGTTTGTTTTGTGAGGGCAATGATCATTGTCTGAGCCAGTGCCCCATGTATTCAGTGTTGACTTCTGCAACATAACATCAGTGACAAAATTTTCGATTCACTGTCAGAGCATTAGCAAAAGAAGGCAAACCGTTGTTAGTACAAGATTTATCAGCTAAAGAGTCACAAAAGCAGAATGTTGACCTTGGCAACCAACCTAAAAAGAAAAGCAAGTCGATATCGCTAGTGGAGTATTGCGAGTGTGGTAAGCAAGACCACTATACCTAGAGATGCCCGACAAAGCGTCAAGCTTCAATCTTCAAGAAGGATAATTATTCTTTCATAGTCTCATCAGGCAAGTCACAATGGTCGCCACATGTATGTTACAGTTGTCGCAATGAAGGTCACTAAATCAGCCAGTGTCCACAGAAGAACCAGTCACTCACTCCAGATGTAAGAATGCCAAAAGTCGTGTCAGTCGAGATCATAACGTCTAGAGCCGGTGGTAAAGCAGCATGATCCATGTGCCCAACGAAGCAATCAAAGAAGAGGCATTTGAACGATGATGTCACGAGGAAAGCCTAGATTGGTGATACAAGCCCGTGCAGTGTCATACCTCTGCTCGTAACAATAAAGTCAGAGAATAGTTGTAATATCTCAGAGAATAGTTGTAATATTTTCATTTGTTTGAGAGCAAAAAGATGGATATCTTTGTATGCAAGTTAAGAATAAAAATGATTGTTGGATATTAAAGTATTGGATACTTCTCTAAGCATATTCCTTTGCAAGTTGAGTAATCAGGCATTGAGTTATGATGATTGAAGGCCGTAGAGCCATAATGAAGGAATGTGATGTTAAATTCCAAATCATCACTTTGCATAGCGGTGAGGCAACAATAAATGGTTGAAGAATTTAACCCTGGAATAATGTTCATATCCATAAAGGAGTATGCAATTGCCATTGCAAGTGATCTATACAACATGCAATCGTATTCGAAGTCAAATTTTCTTTGACTTGGTACCGAGGATCAGCCAATTTCAGAAGGAATTACGTCAGAGATGAAGTGGCCAAAGTTTTTTAAATGAGTTTGCAAAAATGATAAAGCAAAGCAGATGATTTTCTCAAATAAAGGGAGTGCCAAATCAAATTCGTTAGTTTGGCAAACGCCAATGTGAGCTGTTATTATAAAAAGTTAGCACCAGGATGTGCGAGAATTTTAGTTTATTCATGAGCTAACCTTTAGAACCTCAGGATCAGCTTGTTTGAGTTGTAAGAAAGAACTACAGTTTCCCCAGAATCGTCTTTGAACAAGACAGTGTCAATTGAAGATCATTGAGAGTCATTTCAAGATAACCAAGACCCCTCACTGTTGTAAAAGGGAGAAGTTCACCTAGATCGCTAAAAGTGAATTGAGTTTGTGAGTTCTACAGAAGCGATTGATCACAACTCAAGTGTTCGTACTGTCAGATACCAGGAAGAATCGTGATAACTTTTAATACGAACATCAAAGAATCAGTGTGTTAAGAGGTTTCGTGTGCACTTCCAACAACTAATATTTCCAGCAGTGAATTATCCTAGTCATAATTCGAAGTTGCTACTTTGGAACAACAAATAATGGTTTTATTGGATTGAGAACTGTGAGGTTGAAATCCGTTCTCCCAGGTCAGATTGGTGTAGTGGTAGATGTTTCGAATCAGAAGAGCTACTGCACGAATCTGTTGATCAATTAGCCAAAGCTACTTGTGAAATTCAGAAGCTGAATTTTGAGTCAGTGGAGAAGTATAGTTGTTGAACCCCAGAGTTCAAGCCAATGCTAGAAAATCAGACTTGACCAGACACTTATGTCAAGAAAATCAGTCCTCATGTGAAACAAGGTAAAGCCTTGTAACCCACTAAGGCGAACAAAATGATCCATGAATCAATGAGCATATTTGTGTATCTGATGAGGAGAAACTCAAGTAGTTGATGCTCAAACCAACATTTGACTGCAAGCATTCCATTTTCTCTGAAAGTACCAAGGTGTACAAGGATCTCGAAGTTGAATTGTGATAATCCAATATAAGGCAAAAGGTCACAGAATGTGTTACCATGTGTTTGGTATATCAGAAAGTCGGCTAGTATGTCAAAGGGCAGTTAGAGTACTCCTATCTCTGAGAATTCAAACATGGGATTTCTAGGACTCAATCGAAATGTAATTTCTTGAAAGGTGATTGTTGATCATTTGACAAAAATTTGCCGCTTCATGCCTGCCAATATCACCTAGTTTGAAGACCGTTTGGCAGAGTGGTATACGACAGAGATGATATTCGCCATAATTGGTATAGTGTCAGATCGACAGAGTTGGTCAGTTTGCACAATGTGCCAGAGAAGTTAGCGTCAGAACGAGGATCCCAGTTTACCTCGTGTTAGCGATAGAGTGTGTATGAAACCTTGGGAACTCGTTTCAATTCAATATTGTGTATTGCCCTGAACCAGTAGACAGATTGAAAAATATTAATGAGCTGTTCCTTAACTCATAGTACCAAGTCGAGCAAGTAAGTATTGTGTGCAGAGTTTCCCTACAACACCAGATGCCAGCCAATTCGCAGTTGTCACCATCTGAAATTCGCAGTGGTGGATCGTACGTCATCACTCAGCTAAAGGCAGATCAGATCACAAAGTATGTGGATTTGGCATTAACCATGAAACAGAAGGCTATGTGTCTTTAATCCTAAAGGGATTGTAAGTAGCTTAGTTTAAGTAGAAAAACTACGCAGATTATCCAGATCATCACCCTAGTAGTTATGTCTATCTTCAGGATACCTGTTGAAGTTTTGTGTTAAGAATTTTACGATAGAGATATGTTTGTGAGTTTAGTTTTCGAAGCTCAGAGGAAGAGATTGTTTGTCAACCTGAGTTACCAGTCAGCAATAGGATTTCCTCAACTCCAGAAGTGTTTTCAAGACCAATCAAGCAGCCCCGTTAGAAGCAATCAAGTTGCTAGAAGCCCTTGCCTGTTAAGAGCCAGTTTGTCAAGCTCGGCAAGAAGCAAGACGTTTGTTTCGTCAGTGTTCAGAAGAGCAGTTCTGTCAAAGCCAAAGCAGTTTGAAAGCCAGAAGAGAACCCGAAGGCTGAGTTCTCTAACCTATTTCCCTAGCCAGCCTGAATCTCAGGGACGGGATTCCTTTAGGGGGGGGGGATTGTAACGTCCAAAAAAATTGGCTTTTCAAAAACCTTTTGAGTAGTTTAGGTCTTAGGAAAATTTCACCAATTTTATTTGAATTAATAGAGCTTAATTGGGAATTTCCTAAATTTGAAATATTTAATATGACTAATCTAAACATTAATTAAAAGGAAAACTGTGTTAGTTGGCTTCCTTGTGCTCCAAGAAACTTTTCTGTATTTTTTTGGATTTTTATGGATCTATTTTTCCTCATTTGATTTTTCAACTTTTTCTCTAATCCTAAATCAATTCATAATTCCAAAAATCCTCTTGGGCTAATTTCTCTCGGCCCATTTCCCTTTTTCTTTTCACCAGCCCACTCTTGTTTCCAGTCCAGCCCGCATCCTCGGTCCACTCCCCCACTCAGCCCAGCCTAGCCGTGCAGCGCCGCCAAACCCTAGCACAGCCCCAGGCCCACTTGCAGCCACCGCCACCACTGCTAAGTGTGTTCGCGCTCTGTGCGTGTCCAGCATGGACTCGCTGCGCCGTCGCCTGGGCGTCTGCATCGTACATGCCTCCCAAGGCCGTATAAAAGCGCCTCCCCATGCGCGGGCCTCACGTCGCCGCCCTCGTGCCCTAGCTCATCCTCCGCCAGAACGCCTCATAGCGCCGCTGCTCCGATCATCTTCTTCGAAGCTGGCACCGCGCCTTTGTCGTCGTTTCTCCATCATTGAAGCACCTTGAGCTGGCTCATCCGCGTCATCTTGGCCGCCCCGTCCTCCTCCTCCATATGCCATCACCATCCAGAGCTCCCTCGTCTTCTAGCTCCGGCGCCATCGTCGTCTTCTATGTCACCGGCCGTGCCTGTGACACCCAAACCGCTTCCGTCGTGTTCCCCGCCGCCAAGGTGATCCCCTTACCAAATTAACCATGTCACCATGAGCCCCATCTCCCTATCTATCTTTTCTCTCATGAGATTTTGAGTTTTATCCACCGTGCGTATAGATCGAGTCCTTCTCTTGCATCTTCGGCCGAGCACCTTCGCCGTCCAATTGCGTCATCTTCAGTGATCTCCGGCGCACATGGACCTCACCATCATGATCGTCGTTCAACGTTCCACATCATGCTCACCTTTCCATCCCTGGGGCATCGCCTCAACGTCATCGTCATCGATGGCCGAACGTGCGCCGCCGCTCGTTTGCTCGCCATCAGCGATTGACGTCGATCCTCGTCGCCGCAACCGTGTCATCCTCATCGCCTTCGCTCCCTCTTTCTGTTGTGCTACTCCTTTGCCTCCACCGTGAACCACAACGCCGGTGAGCCGGCGAGCCCGAACGCCACTAAGACATCGTGCCTCTTCAGCCGCGACCTCACTGCCTCGTCATCCACCACCTCAGCCCGTTGTCCTCCGTGGCCGCCACGTCGTCGCCACGTGCATGCCACGCAATTGTCACAGCCACCTAAGCTGCCACCGTGCCTAAACCTGAACCCGAACTCGCGTGAACGTGGTCCACCATGGACCTAGTCACTAACGTGTGGACCCATGTTGTCAAACACTATGCCGTAGACCCAATCCATCATGAGCCCATAGATCCCTTTGTGGACTTGGTCTATGGACCAATGGCCCACATGTCACCCTCTCTGTGATTTTCTGGAATTAATTTAATTCTTAAAAATCCTTTTATCCAGTGGGTCCCACCTGTCATACACTTAGCAAATTTTCAGAATTTCCAAAATAAATTAATTGAGGAATATTCTGTGGGTCCCACATGTCAGTTTTCCCTCTCCCTTTTCTTTTTCAGCATTTTCTTTTGCGATCGAACTTCCGAGAGCTCGTTCTTCGCCATTTGAACTCCGATTGAACCCATTCAAGTTTCTAAATTCATCTAAATTCATTATATACCTTCTTGTACCATTAAATTTAAATTTAGAGTTTATTTGATTTGTATTTTTTAATTTTAGTTGTTTTGCGCTTTCTCTCTCATTAGACGTTGAAGTTCCGGAATCGTCCGAAGGAGCTGAAGGTCAAGGAAGTAGAAGATTGAAGATAAAACAAGAGCATCATTGCTAAAGCAAGGCAAGTTGTACCTTTGACCATGTTGAACCTTGTTTTCTAAAATTACTTTGAATCAATTATTGCATTTTACTTTAAGTATTTATTTAAATGCTTTAGGATTAGTTATGCACCATTTGATTATATCCACCTTGCATATTCAGTGGCGGACCCAGGATTATATTCTAGGTATGGCGGAGCCGCAAGCGCAGAGATAGCTAAAGGGCATTGTTGATCGGTAGTTACTAATTTTGCTCGACTACCTATATAGGCATCAGTAGATCACCATCATTTTTGTTTCAATTACAACACAACATTTTCCCTATCAATGTTGAATTGTTGATCGGTAATCAGTTAGGCCTTGTTTAAGGTGGATGTAATCCAAAAAATTGAACAATTTGCACACAATTTCTTCCTAGTTCCTACTAGTCCCAATTCTACATTACAAACTACAAAGATTTGAGAGGAGAGGACAGAGTACTTACCAGCTTGCCCCTTGGCCCCCTGCCCCCCTTGACTCCTCGCTAGTCGCCACCGCCCACGGGCCATGGGCCACGGCCTACGCTGGCTACTGGATGCCTCCCCCTGCCGCTGCTGGGCATGTGGCAAAAGAGCTCAAATCAACATACTGTAATAACTGGAGATCTTTATTGAATGAAAGCCAGCCCATGAGGTGCAGCACGGAGGGCTCGTCGAGGTAGGCCATCCGCCCAACCCTCGTCGACGACACCAGCAAGTCAACGGTGAGATGCCCCACGTTGCCAATCGAGAGTGCGGGCTATGGCCGAGAAAGAGCGGATCACCAATGCTCAGGAACCAGAACGAGGTGCCAAAAAACTAGATTTCGGAGGAAATTAGCCGCCCGCCCGCCCCGGAGCAAAGCCTCAGGCCTCAGCCGCTTGTGTTCCGTCACTCGCCGCCTCGCCCCGCTCAGCACCAGTGTTGCTGCACCGCCACGCACCCACACCGCATCGCTTGCCTACGCTCCTAGCCTCTTTCGCTCGTCCCACCCACGCTGGCGCCGTGGCGCGATCCACTGCTCACCCCGCTAGACCCGCTCGTGCTCTGCCACCGCTGCCTAGGGTTGGGACTAGAGTGATCGCTTCTTCGCTCAGTCGGGCCGGCTGCTTGATTGCTTGTCTACTTCGCCGTATGGAGTTGGGGCTTCGATGTACTCAGTTAGGGTGGGCCACGGGCGATGGAAAAGGATGGGCCACACCACCATGGTCCAGCATTTCTTGCCCATGGCTGGGACTCGGAGGCAGGGATCCTCCCTTTCTTCTCCGACGTGACGACGTTGGTACCAGGGAGTAGGGAGCCAGAGCCCGGGGGTAGGGAAGAAAGACAGGGGGTAGGAGGGTCCGAACCAGCGGGAGCTCTGACGGACGCTAGAGCTTGCCAAAATGCTAGGTTTGCCCCTGTGCCTATTGTATCATCATGATCTTTTGTCAACCTAGCTTGGTTAATGATTGGTTGGTAATATCATAGCCCCAACGTGGGTTGGTTAAATTCGAATAGTCTGCTTAGCCATGCAACGAGTCATATATATCATTTGAGTTGTAAATATAAATTTGACTAAGTGATTATGGAACTTTGTGTAAAACTGTGTGCTGTGTGTGCTATTACTCATTGATGGCATGTGTTACACTTAACCAACAAGGTGGTAAAAGATTTAGACTGAGGCGAGTGGTGGAAACTGTGTGATATGGTGGATATGTGACTAGGAAAAATGAATGGTAATATGATGGATGTGTAACTGGAAAAAGTGAATGGTGATTACTTATTTAGATAATACTGGTAGTCTCGCCTTGGTCAATTAAGGACTTAACTTTGTAAGCCATTGAACTGGGCCTTATCGTACAACCACATGCCTAGTATGGGACAGACCTAACTTAGTAAATTACGGAGTCTTGATGTTGATTACTCAAACAGATATGTTAAACTGTGTGCCAGGGTGGAGGTGTATTTCTGCCTTTGTGGCGATTCACATTGATGGACGGTTCGCTGCTTCTAGGTTCAATGGTGTGTGATGGGCTAATTTTCTGTGTGGGCGTTGGTGCCGTCAGTAAAACACATTAGGAGTGTCAATTGTTGAGATAAAGTTTCGGAAAAGTTTTGTTATGATTGCTCAATCGCGTACTTCTGTATGGCGAGTCGTGGCAGACATGATAAGTTAATTATATCTTGTGGGTAAAATGTACAACTTCTGCAGAGTATTAACAATCTATTCGAATAGTCGTGTCTGTGGTCATGGACATGCTCAAGGATTTCACACGAGAGGTAGATTTTCATAAAACAATTGGGAAGAGACAATTGTGTGAGTAAACTCATATGGCTGTGTGAAAGAAATTGATTATGCTTTGTGAAAATAATTGTTAAACTATTATTGTTTATTTATTTTGAATTACGCTTTCAATCTATTATTTGTATTCAATTGCAATGCATCTTTATTGCAAAATAACCACATAAGCCATTTTCTTTAGGAATAAGCCATCATGTATAATTGCATTCTGTGATACAACTTATTGAGTACTTGGAGTACTCATTCTTGCTGCAATCATTCAAATAAAGTGGAGGAATCGTCACCTGCTTTCGAGGAGAGCTTTACAAGGATCGTGAAGAACTAGGTCGCGATACCCCAGCCAATTGCTTGTGGGCATATGGATGGGCTTCATTGAAGTTATTCCGTTACCTTTCGCTGCAGCTTAATTGAGCTATTCGCCTGCTGAGGCATTAATTGGAAGCTTTGACCTTAAGGTCGTTACTCTGATAATTATTGTTCTTTGCCTATTTATTAGTCATCTTTGCATATTGAATGATATTTCATCGATGTTACCACTGTGTGCACAAGCGTGATCCTGGACTAGTACAGTATATACAGAGGGTCCAGAATTACATTTTTGGGTCTTGACAGGAGTTGGGAGGACAGGGTGGATGGGAGCCCGGGAGGATGAGGAAGCGAAGGGACTGACCTGGATTTCATGGAATTCATAGAAGCGGCATCCGAAGAGGTGCAGGAACTCGCCCCCACTCGTTAGCATCGGCGGCACAGCATGGTTGGTGCATGAGCTGGAGCATGAGGGGGCTACGCGTGCAGACATTGGAGCCCTGTGAGAGGAAGTCGCGGCCGACGACTACCTTGAGGACGTTGGACTTGCCGCTACTTTGGCTCCCCACCACCGCTTTGAGCACCTCATCAGCGTCAGCTCTGTCGCGGGGGGCCCACACCACCACCAGTCTGTCGTGTCAGATCTGAGGTGGCCTTCTGCTTCCACAACAACTTGTGCCTCAGCGGCAGGGCGTGAGGTGGGGGGCTGTGCGGCCGGGTGGGAGGAGGGGTGTGACCTCGTGAGGAGAGGGCAGCGAAGGGGGCATGAGGAGGGGTGTTCGTAGGGTGTGTGGAGGTGGATGTGGGAGAGGTGGAGGAGGCAAGGAGAGACTAAGAAAGTGAGAGATGTGGGAGGGGAGGGGAGTGGTGGCGGCTGCTCGAGTGTCTGTTGCATGAGTGGATATGTGGAGCCTTCAATCTAGGGTTTTTCACATGTGGGCCCACTTGTCAGTAGGAGATCGTGGGTAATTGGGTTGAATGAGCACGAGTGGAGCTCCCCCATACTCATGCCCGTTTGCCCGTCGAGCAGAGTTTGCCCCTGATGTTCATCCCCGTGGGCAATAAAGGAAGAACATACCCACCTCTTTTAGGGTTTTTGCCCGAGAGTACGTGGGTAATTGGACAAGATTGCATCCCTAACTCTATCTCTTCCTGAGCGGAGCTCACGTGCTGCTGACCAGGAGCTCGTGCCCTGCCACACGCACCACCGGTTGTCACTGCCTAGAGCTTGTGCCCCACCGTCAGGCAAACGGCCGTCGTCATTCGAAATGCGGCAGAGAGATTTAAACCATATGCTCAAGGTCAGTAGCTCCCTCTTTTTAGGTATATGCGCAATTTTTGTGATTATTATAATTTCTAAACAATAATTGAATCAGCAACAACATATATACTAGGTATATTTGGAACTATAAATAGTAGCAAGATCATCAACTCAAATATTTCTATCTCATATATATGCGCTAACAAGGCAAAGCCTAGAACAAGAACACTACTAATAGAAGTAGCCATCAACATCATCTCATGGATTATTTCTAGGAAGCAAGGCCTAGCCATATCAAATGATATCATCGTGACTTACAGAGAATCGTTCCAGCAAAGGTCGCGGTAGAGTCTAATGCGAAGAAGACGACGCGAAGCAGATGATGAAGGAAGTCGTGAGCAGTCGCGTGAACGCTTCCCAAAAACCTGATTCGACCCATCCCATGCAGGATCACGAGGGACGCTGGCTTCGGAGACACTGCTCTCCCCCATGTCGGTGCACGCCGAGGAAGGGATGGAGTAGCCAAGATTGCGCAGCACAGAGGAACATGGCAACAATTACGAGTCTAATCTCTCTCTTTTCTGGGTGCTGATCTATCTCTGTTCTATTTTTGAGAAGAGACTTTAGCAAGCAAAACAAACTACTATCATAACTCTGTTTTAAATGCAGTTAATGTTTGCCATAAAAGCTCTATTGAAACAATGTAATTCAAATTTTCAATTACTAATTTGTATGCATGGTTTTGAGATGCAAAAAGAAGCAGCAACTCCATAGCAAATCGGACACGAAATCACCGGACCATTCACGTGCACGGGCGGGCGATGGCGTGGTGTGGCGAACGAGCAAGCATGCACGTGTTTTCTTCTTTTGCTTGCTTCAACTAGGTAAGACCAACTCTACTTTATATATTGGTCTCCTCCCACCTAGACTAGCAATATGGTACTAAACTTCACACCTTCCACCATGCATGAGTGGGCCTTTAGGATTTTTCTAAGATTTATTTAGAATTATATATGGGTCAAGCACATAATCTCCAACAATCCCCCACCAGATCCCAAAAGCACCATGAATTTGCCCATAATTCCAAAGTGTTGTTGATATACCAGTTTTTTGTTGGAGACCGGTTAATATTGAACATCCACCTAGAACCTCAAGCTACACTCACACAAAACTACACAATGGACTAAGCCTTGAATTGGTAGTTTTGTGCAAACAAATTTCACCTAAGGCCTTTGCTGATACTTGGCCGCCAATAGGCTACTCCTCGGGTGGAATATATAGGTCATACTCCCGTGTCTCTTTGTGTGCTTCTTAAATATCACCCACATCTCATGGACTGCGACCAACAGTCGGGCTTATATAGGTGTGTTCTTACACGAATACCCTGTAGGACGATATTTTGCTGTTAAGCCTCAGAACACATTAAGATGAAGTCATCCTGCCTTACAGTAATTAGAGTATTGTAACTCCAATGGAGTGAGATATAAAGTAAGAATATACTCTACTGTTACCCAAACAGTTTGTTTTTCCGAAGGCTTATTTCACGGGATCTCCAAGCACATAGGTTTGGGTTACCACTGTGTGTAACTCACACAGGTCTCCTTCCCATCTCCTTCGATGCAATTTCAATCACATTTCCTGATAGTCCCTTTGTAAAGGGATCTGCTATATTTTTAGCTGTTTGGATATAATCTACGGCTATCACTCTGAAGTTTCTCAATTTTCTGACAGACTTCAACCGCCTTTTCACATGTCTTGAGGATTTCATATTATCCTTTGCACTTGCCACCTTTATGATAACTGTTTGGTTATCACAGTACAAAAGGATAGCTGGAATTGGTTTTTCAACCACCTGTAAATCTATCAAGAGTTCTCATAGCCATTTTGCCTCAACAGTAGCTGTGTCTAAACTGTGAGTTCTGCTTCTATGGCTGACCTCGTCAGTATGGTTTGTTTGCAAGACCTCCATGAGACGGCGGCACCATCTAGAGTGAATACATATTCAATCATAACCTTTATCTCATCAGCATTAGAAATCCAATTGGAATCACTATATCCCTCAAATACACCAAGACACCAAGTATAGTGAATTCTGTAACTCATTGTACCTTTCAAATAGCGCATAACCCACTCAAGTGCGCACCAATAATCATCTCCCGGATTAGCGGTAAACCGGCTCAATTTGCTTACAACAAAAGAGATGTTAGGACGAGTAGCACTAGCCAAGTACATGAGTGAACCAATAATCTAAGAGTACGTCAATTGATCCTTTCCCAGTCTTTGATTCTTTCGAAGTATTAGACTAGGATCATAGGGTGTTGGAGAGGGCTTGCTTTCCATATAGCCAAAACGGCTCAAGACTTTTTCCACATAATGGGATTGCAACAAGGTAATCCCATTCACATCCTTGATCAGCTTGATGTTTAAAATAACATCAGCCTCTCCCAGATCTTCCATGTCAAAGCTTTGGGATAAAAATGACTTAACCTCGTTAATCACATCAATGTTTATCCCAAAGATAAGTATGCCATCAATATACAAACATAATATTACTCATTTACCCCCACCACAGTGATAGTATACATATTTATCGGTTTCATTTACCGCAAACCCTGCAGATGTCAAAGTTCTATCGAACTTCTTATGTCATTGCTTAGGTTCCAGTTTGAGGCTGTATAAAGATTTCAATAACTTACATGCATTGCCATCTTGTCTAGGTACTACAAATCCATCAGGCAAATCTATGTAAATTTCCTCATCCAACTCTCCATTGGGGAAAGCTGTCTTTACGTTCATTTGATGGACAATAAGACCACGTGAGGCAACCAAAGATAATAGTACTCAAATAGTGGTTAATCTGGCAACATGTAAATAAGTATCAAAGAAATCCTCACCTTCTTTTTTAGTATAACCTTTAGCCACAAGCCAAGCCTTGTACTTTTTTATTGTACCATCTGGTCTAAACTTCTTCTTGAACACCCACTTGCATCCAAGTGGCTTGCAACTAAATGGACGATCGGTGACTTCCCAATTTCCGTTAGCGATAATGGAATCCATTTCACTACGAACCACATCCTTCCAGTATTCTGCATCTAGAGATGAATATGCCTCTAAAATAGATTTAGGAACATCAACCACAAGGTACACAGTGAAGTTATCACCAAAAGATTTTGCAATCCTTTGTCTCCTGCTCCTTCGAGGAACTACAACACTATCATCCTTCTCATGTACGTGTTCATGTGTGTGTTCAATATACTCAATTGGAGTGGTAGGCTCAGGAGTTAAATCATTTGCTTGACTAGAAGAGCTATGTGAATTCTTCATAGGAAAATATATTTTTAAAGAAAATAGCATCTCGGGATTCCATTATCATATTGATTGGCATGTCAGATATCCCGGATTGAACTACTATAAACATATAGCCTGTACTATGATGAGTATATCCTAGATAGATATAGTCCATTGTTTTAGGTACAAGTTTACATTTTTTAGTTATTGGAACATTGACTTTTGCCAAGCACCCCCAAGTACGCAAATATGAGAGTGATGGCTTTCTCTCTTTCCAACCTTTGTACGGAGTTACCTCACTATGTTTAGTGGGGACTCTATTTAGGACATAACACACGGTCAACATAGCCTCCCCTACCACCCGCAGTATCTAACATAGCATTCACCAAGCCAGTCAAGGTGCAGTTCTTTGTTTCGGCAACCCCATTGGATTGGGGCGAATAGGGAGGTGTCATTTCATAGATAATACCATGTTCAACACAAAACTGACTAAACTCATTAGAAAAATGCTCTCCGCCACGATCGGAATAATTCTTTTAATCTTTCTATCTAATTGATTCTCAACCTCAGCTTTACAAGTTTTAAAGTAGTCTAATGCCTCATCCTTTGTTTTCAACAAATACACATAACAGTATCTAGTAGCATCATCAATTAAAGTCATGAAATATCTTTTCCCTCCTTTTGTCAATATATCATTCATCTCACACAGGTCTGAATGTATGAGTTTCAATTTTGCCGAATTTCTTTCCTCTATAGCTTTGTGAGGCTTTTGAGGTTGCTTCGCTTGCACATGAATTTGGCATTTAGAACATTTGACTATGGAAAAGATTGGAATTAAATTTAAACTGGAAAGCCGAGATATACAACTAAAATTTATATGATATAAACGTGAGTGCCATACATTGGCCTCACCACCATTCACAGAGTCATAAATATGGCTCATAACCTTATTACAAAAATCTGAAAGGGAAAAACAGAACAAGCCTCCGCACTCATAGCCTTTTCCATTAAACAGTCCAAATGTTGACATGACTACTTTATTTGACTCAAATACCAACTTGAACCCATCTCGACATAGAAGGAAACCGCTGATAAGGTTCTTATTTATTGTAGGGGCATGCTGCACATTCTTCAAAAGCACGATCTTTCCCGAAGTGAACTTCAGATCTACCGTGCTTGCACCAAAAACAGAAGCATGTGACCCATTCCCTATTAGGACAGAAGAACCTGGTGCGACCTAGTAAGAAGAAAACATAGATGCATAAGCGCATAGATGAATATTAGCGTCGATGTCAATCCACTAATCAGTAGATTGATATGCCGAAAAGACACTAGGTAGATTACCATACCCAGATGCTCCGGTCTCACCAATAATCACATTAGCATACTTTTTCTGCATTGGATGATTTTTCTTGCCCATCCGTTTGTGATATTTCTTGGCCCAATGACTAGTCTCACCACAAACAAAGCATGTAATATACTTCATGTTCACTTTCTTCTTACTGTTTTTGGTCCTTTTGAAGTTAGTGGTCGAAACAACCTTGCATTTTCCTTTGTCAATATGCTGCATGATGTTCACTCTAGATTGTCCCTCTTGCACCATTGGTGTCACATCCTTTGTCTGAGCCTTCTCTTCAACATCAAGACTTGCAACCAGATCTTCGATGGAAATGTTTTGCCTCTTGTGTTTCAGAGATGTGATAAAATTCCTCCAAGTTAGAGACAATTTTTCAATAATGCCTCCAGCCATAAATTTGTCAAGCAAGTGACAACCAAGGTGGGTGAGTTCTCTCATAACGAATTGTAGTTCATGAGCCTGCTCGATTACAAAACGATTATCAACCATTTTGTAATCATTATATTGCTCCATGACATACAATTCATGTCCAGCATATAAGGCAACAAACTTGTGTTTGAGTGCATGCTACAGATCCGCATCATTCTTCATGTGCATATACACAACACAAAGTTGGTCAGACAACATGCTTAGAATGCACTCAACAAATATTGCCGTAGTTGTGTCGTACTCTATTTGTTGTGCAGCAGTACGAGGTCCTGCAGGACATGGTATCACGACCCAAAATACATTCATAGTCGAAAGCCACAATTGGACCCTTGTTTGCCATCTCTTGAAATTCACACTAGTGAATTTCTCCTGTTTTATTGCCTCGACAAAACCAGCCATCACAAAGTGCCTATCAGGTTTCTGGATTGTTAGGTATGTGCGCACTTTTGTTATCATTATAATTCCTAAAACAATAATCGAATCAACAACAACATATATACTAGGTATATTTGGAACTATGAACATTAGCATGATCATCAACTCATATATTTCTATCTCATATATATGTGCTATCAAGGCAAAGCATGGAACAAGAACACTACTAACAGAAGTAGGCATCAACATCATCTCATGATTTATTTTTAGGAAATAAGGCCTAACCATATCAAATGATATCATCGTGACTTATAGAGAATCGCTCCAGCGAAGGTCGCGGTAGAGTCTGATGCGAAGAAGACGACACGAAGCGGATGATGAAGGAAGTCTTGAGCAGTCGTGCGAATGCTTCCTAAAAACTTGATTCACCCCAACCCGTGCAGGATCACGAGAGATGCTAGCTTCGAAAACATTGCTCTCTCCACGTCGGTGCACGCCGAGGAAGGGATGGAGTAGCCGAGGTTGCGCAGCACAGAGGAACAAGGCAACAATTCTGAGGCTAACCTCTCTCTATTCTTGGTACTGATCTCTCTCTGTTCTATTTTCGAGAGGAGACTTCTCTTACTCATATAGAACCAGCGAAAGCAAAAGAAACTGTCATCGTTACTTTATTTTAAACGCAGTTAATGTGTGCCATAAAAGGCCCATTCAAACAGTATAATTCAAACTTCCTGTTTTTAATTTGTTTGTCTGGTTTTGAGGGGCAAAAAGAAGGAGCAGCTCCACACCCAACCGGACACAAAATCGTTGGACCATTCACGTGCACGTCACGCGCGGGTGGGCGATGACGAGGCGAGCGAGCGTACATGTATGTTTTTCTTTTACTTGTTTCAACTAAGTAGGATCAACTCCACCTTATATATTGGTCTCCTCCCATCTAGACTAGTAATATAATATTAAACCTCCCACATTCTACCATGCATGAGTGAGCCTTGATATTTTCTTAGAATTTATTTAGAATTATATATGGGTTAAGCCCATAATCTCCAACACTCTCTTCCCGATCTGAAATTTTTTAGATGTCTGAAATTTTTTAGATGTCACCCGAAAGTTCCCCGATTCAAAGTTTTTTTTTGGGCATAAATCGGAAGTTCCTGATTCGAAATCTTTTTTACGTCAACTGAAATTTTCCGATTCAAAACTCGTGTATAAATTGAAAGTTCCCAATACGAAATCTTTTTGCGTGCTAGTTGATATTTTCCGATTCCAAATCTTTTGCATGTCAATTGAAATTTCCGATCCGAACGCTTGCGTTTGAATTCCCGATTTGAAAGGGTTGTGTGTCAATTGAAATTTCTTGATTCGAAAGTTTTGTGATTCAATTGAAAGTTACCGAATTGCGCGTCCTCTGCCCTCTTTGTGTTGTAGTGTGGGAAGTCGGTATCCCCCCAGCATGATGCATACGAGGACGATGGCGATGCAAGGTGGACACACAACACCATAATCCAACGGAGAAAATTAAGCCCAAAGAGAAAACAGGTCGAACCAGCAACCAGGCAGGCCGAACACCACCAGTCCACGAACAAGCCAACCAGCACACTAATCGCAGGGTGGAGTAATGGTTGTGGGTGGCAATGTATTATTTAGAAATTATTGCTGCACAGCTCCCAGTTTTGTTCGTACTATTCCCATAGGATGACAATCTGCGGAACATAATCTTCAGTCTTCTGCAGCAGCCGAGCTCTCTAAATGCGCCCTTCGCAGGAAATTGCCATGTGTTTTTGCCGTAAATGCTGTTTCAAATTTTCAATATGACTACAGCTGTCTTGGAGCCCAGTGAAAAATATGACAAATTGACACTACGGTTAGATGCTTGATATCAAGATCTACTCAAACATCTTGAAGGCTTTGTTGCTGCAGCCATGACTGCCAAGGCCTAGCCTGCTATGGCTTATATCTGTGGAGATCCGATTTTGGCATGGCAACCGATTGAGCTCTCAATTTGCACGCACAATCTGGCCGCAAGATGTAGGTGATCACGTCGCCGGTGATGTCAAATTGTCAACGCCCTGTTCTACTTCTGAATACGGTAAGCCCTGTCAAGGACAAGTTGCCAGTTGGGGGCCATTTCAGATCAAAAGCAAGCTCTGCAGATGCAGAGAGGGAGTACAACCAATGTGAATCATCCCAGCAGGATAGTGTTCCAAGCGCACCAGCTTCAGAAAAATCAGTCATGGCACAAGCTTTATCAAAGCCAAAAAAAATAACTTTTTCGTAGCGGACTATAATGTGGTGAAAGAGAAACCATGTAGTTCAGGCATAGTGTATATGAACCACTCTTTTTTGGTTCGCAGATAATGCTGTCAGCTGTAGGAGGACGGATCTGGATTGATCGAGTTGTTAATCTGAGCAGTTAACAGCTGTGGGCCTGTGAATCTGTGACAGGTCTTGAGACTGACTTCCTACGTGATATTCGATTGAAAGTGCACTCTGTACATTTGCGATAATTTTAAATTCTGAAAAAATAGTTCTTAATGTACCAAAGAGTAAATGCGATGATCTGTTTGAAATGCAGTAATTTTTCTCGATTCCTGTGAAAATTAATATGTTTCATGTTTAAATTCGTACGTTCCAAAGAGCCTTTAGCTCGGATAAAAACAATATCTTGAGATGAGATTTTTGATATACCGTCACCCAAGGTTAATCGTAATCGTACGTAGGTGCAAGTAACGTCCACGAATATGAGAGCAGACCACCTGCCACGCTCTCAATCCATAGTGCCCACGTGCACATGCCTTCCTGCTATGGACCGGATGCATGATAGGTGGTCTGTCGCGCAAAGGGATCACGGAAGGTGACTACTGTACATGAAAAGCACAGTAGAAAACACGTATCGTCTTTCTAACCTTTTACGATGCTATGTTTTATCATTTCGATCACATGGGCTACATTTTCTATTTTGATTCAAAACGAGGCTATATGAGCCCATAACTCCAAGAATCCCACAGCTAGCGTCTTAGCGAGTCCCCACAAATCACAAGCAGCGTCAGGGCCAGGATATAGTCCACGTGGCGTCCACCGGCGCGGCAGAATCCGATGGCGCGCGCTCCCCATTGGCCAGCGCCCTATCCAGCCTACCATCCCAAGATTTCCCCCGCCCGAATCCTGTGGCTGCCCCGCGCCGGGACGCCAAGATTTAATATCAAACCGCCGTGACGTCCTGCTCGCCCGAACAGACTACCCAGCCACACTCTGCCACGGGACAGACTTCGCATCAGTCCGCGACATGGCGCTCGCGTCCACCTCCGCCACCGCCTCCGCGGCCGTGCTCAAGTCGCCGTTTCTCGGGGCGAGGCGCGCGCTCGCCAATGCCGCCTCCGTCGGCGCCGCAAAGCCCGCGCCCCGCCGCGTGCTCGTCGTCGCCGCCGCCGCTGCCAAGAAGTCGTGGATCCCCGCCGTCAAGAGCGACGCCGAGTTCATCAACCCGCCCTGGCTCGATGGCTCGTAAGTCCCCTCCTCTTTCTCTCTTCACTGTGCATTCTGCACGGAGTCTCTCGACGGCAGTGCTGATCGAAGCTGAACGCGCGGGTGAACGCAGGCTCCCCGGTGACTACGGGTTCGACCCGCTAGGACTGGGCAAGGACCCGGCGTTCCTCAAGTGGTACAGGGAGGCGGAGCTGATCCACGGGCGGTGGGCGATGGCGGCGGTGCTGGGTATCTTCATCGGCCAGGCGTGGAGCGGCGTGCCGTGGTTCGAGGCCGGCGCGCAGCCCGGCGCGGTGGCGCCCTTCTCCTTCGGGTCGCTCCTCGGCACGCAGCTGCTGCTCATGGGGTGGGTGGAGTCCAAGCGGTGGGTCGACTTCTTCAACCCGGACTCGCAGTCGGTGGAGTGGGCCACGCCGTGGTCGCGCACCGCCGATAACTTCTCGAACGCCACCGGCGAGCAGGGGTACCCGGGCGGCAAGTTCTTCGACCCGCTCGGCCTCGCCGGCACCATCAAGGACGGCGTCTACATCACCGACACCGAGAAGCTTGAGCGGCTCAAGCTGGCCGAGATCAAGCACTCGCGCATCGCCATGCTCGCCATGCTCATCTTCTACTTCGAGGCCGGACAGGGCAAGACGCCGCTCGGCGCGCTCGGCCTATGAGCCGCAACGCACGACCACTACTCATCGATCGTCGACAAGAGAGTTGATTTTCGCTTTGCGCGCGTGGTGGGTGAGGGTTGTTGCATCAGATTGATCAGGCGCATGCATGGATTGCATGGGATCGACTGGAGGTCAGAGAAGCAGCAGCAATGTACCTGTGTCCATGACTTCTTTCGGGTGGTGTGTGAATCGAAATGGGGAATTATGGAGTTCTCTCTTTTTTTCCCAATGTATGTACCTTGTAATATATAGTCTGGGTTGATCTGGAATTTAAGGCAGGATGAGCAAGGACATCTGATTGATCTCAGGATGAATTGTGACCTACTGAGTCTTTCAGAACACTGTTTGCATGATTGCATCAGGTGAAGTCGCAGTATACTAGTTAAGTCTTAACTAGTCGGCGCAAGATAGTTTATTTCATCGCATTGAATTAAGCCGTTCTAAAACAATGGCAAGGAGTGAGCAGAAGAAAATTTGCTAGTGAGACTGGGGGCGAAACTGAGGCTCGGGCCGCCGGGGCAATAGCCCGAGACCTAGACCAAAATTGCTTGCTGTTTGGTGGTGCTACGGCGCGCACGCGCTGTAGTGGACCAAGCTCTGGCTGGCTACACTCTTGGTGGTCCAAGGCCTAGCCAGCGGCTGGGTGAGACCCTCCCATCAGCCTGATTGATCCTCTCGATCAACCCTCGATCAATCCGAATAAACGGCTGAGGCCGACCCATCAGATCACAAGATCTGATCTGTGGAACTAGTGTTGGTTCTAACAACCGACGATCACAAGATACTAAGTTTATTGAAACTTCAGATCGAATCTTCTTCTAAAAGACTCCAGAACAAATTCATAGGAGCACGCATCCTGCATCTACTACATGCTCCGATGAACTAAGATTAAACAAAGAAGCAGTATCTACACTCGCCTTGCCCTCGCTTGCATGGTTACCATTAAGGCCCCTTTGGAACACGGTAACATTTCTTGATCCTTATGGGAATTAAATTTTTTTCTTGCCAACTTCTGCAAATTTTCTGTGTTCTAGATGGAAGCTAAACCATGTGCATACAGTAGCAACTAGAAACATTACATAAACACACTTTTAGTTGCTTGTTCAAACACAAGACTAATCCCCTCTGTAACATATGCCAGCATCCGTCTCACCATGAACAATGCTAATGTAACATCCCAATGTTTTCCTCTTTTAAAAAGTTTTCAAAGCCAAAACCCTTGATCTTGAATTAATCCATACTTAAATGAATTTTCCAAACTGCAAAGCAAATTAATTTGGCTTAACAACATATAAGTAGGTGGTGGAAATAATTTAGTTAAATCCAGCATATTCAAATATGCATATCTGTATTTTATTGGAATTTTTGGAGTTTATTTACTATTTCTTTGAGCTCGATTTGGTTTAATCCTAATTCAGACATTTTGAAATCCTTTCTTTTTCCTAAAATCCCCTTGGGCTGAAATTGCTCTGGCCCATCCCCTTTTCCTCGCCACCCACCGGCCTGCCCCATCATTTTCCCCACTCGACTCGGCCTGCCTCGTCCGCATGACGGCGTGCTTCCACGCCGCTTGGTCCACCCGCTCCCTCAGGCAGCTCGCTCATGTGCATAGCCCGCCGAACACACCGCCTTAGCCCGTCCCTGTTTTCTTCTACGTGAACGCCGCGTGCACCGCTGCCGCCAAGCCGTTTCAGCGTTTGTGTCCCACACACCGCCCGTGTCACGAGGTTCACCTCGCTTCCCTCCCTCGAAATCCTAGGGCTTTGTCCCCGATTCTGTCGCTAGCTCACCGAATCAAAGCCGAGAAGCCCTAGCTCCGTCGCAAGTTTCATCGCCAGATTTCGTCGCCGTCGGTGAGTCTCCGTCCGTACTGTTGCCTCCTTTGGGTTCGCCTCGTCGTGTTCTATGCGGTCCTCACCTCGTTGTCCTCGGGGACCCAACGCATTGCCGCCACCACCGATGCTCGTGTCGCTCTGCCACTTCAGCCCTCATCATTGGTCGCCCTAAACCGTTTGTGTCACAGTGTTTTTTGTTGCCCCTTTGCCCAGATCCAAGCCCTCACCGTCGCAGCCGAGCCACTGTCGCCGGAACCCTTGGTTCCTGTGCGCCCTTGCCGCTATTGTCGATGTTGCTACTGACGTGGCATGGCATCTCACTGCCACCTCAGCGCCACGTCAGCCATCGGCGTGTCATCCCAGTCAGCGCACACGTGGTAGACCCAAAACCTTATATCCAAAACCCGTCCCAATGACAAGTGGGACCCACCTGTCATACACCCCAGCCGCATGCACTCAGTCCACCATAGTCCAGAGAGCTCCGTGGACATGGTCTATGGACCTTGGCCCCACTTGTCATCCTCTAAAACTTTTCCCGAATTTCCTCTATTCCAAAAAATCAGAAATTCCATAGGACCCACTTGTCGTTCACCCATATCATCTCTCCTCTGT
Organism: Phyllostachys edulis; assembly: GCA_036346405.1. Taxonomy (NCBI): domain Eukaryota; kingdom Viridiplantae; phylum Streptophyta; class Magnoliopsida; order Poales; family Poaceae; genus Phyllostachys; species Phyllostachys edulis. Next base: position 42,685,030 of record CM070552.1, on the reverse strand, counting down.
TAATTTTTCGATTTTCCATTTCCGACAAACTTCCGAAAACCTGTTCTCCCTCATCCGAACTCTGATCGGAATTCTTTTTACTAAAAATCATCTAAAAATGAGCTACCTCTTCCCATACTAGTTTTGTTAATTTTGGATTTTATTTGAATTTATTTGTGCCTCGTTCGTTTTCTATCTCGTTTAGATAACGATTTCCATGGAGCAGGAGCGAGATTTGAAGACTAGAGTGTGGTAAGTGGTAACTGAGAAAGACTAAGGAAATTTCTAACCTTTGATCATATTGTACCTATGTTTGCAAAAGTATATTGTTTCATATCAACATGCATGCTACTTTTATACCAACTGTTTCCTAGGAGTAGTAATATACCTATTTGTCGTTATGCCACCCTGATTATCTTGAATGTCATGTATCCGTTGTCAACCTAGGATTGGAATATTATTAGTTGGATATAATTGTACTACCAACATGGGTTGAGATGGTTGTGCTTAGCTATGCTTAGTTATACGATGGGCTCATATTCACGTGATCAATTATGCTGACTTGACTTAATTAGATATGGAATCATGGCAGTAGCCACTGTTGTGAAAGTACGTTGTTGTGCCATGGCAGGGGATGTCATTGGTATTGGTTAAACAAAATGGTTTCATGATCAGGTGAGTGATCGTGTAGTAAAGGGGGTGTGGTTAGCACATTTGGGACGAGGTTGTCTCGCCTGAGTAAACACTGATGGCTTAACTTTGTGCACCATTGAATCGGGTCATATCGTACAACGATATCCAGTATGGGATAGACTTGGCTGATTAATTTGCAATGTCTTGACGCTGGTACTACTACGTGGTGATGTGGGTTCCAGGATGTATTAGTAGACTCACACGGCGCAAGAGGGGACCCTAACTGTGGTGGATGTAATCCTTCAGTGGTGAAACCTTAGTGGGCAGGACTGGGTTGAGACGAAGCATTATAAAGGCCTTGTTATGATTGCTCAATCGCATACCTCTATATGGCAAGTCATGGCAAACATGATGAGTTGATTGTATGTTGTGGGTAAATTTGTACAAGTTCTGCAGAGTGTTAAAACTGTTCGAACAGTCGTGTCCCTGGTTATGGACAATGCCTAAAAATTTCACATGAGGCATAGAGTTTTAATAAAGATTTTGGATGGTGGATTGGTTGGGAAGTGAATGGGTAGTTCATTGATTGTTTCAAAGCAATTGTTTACTTATTTATTATATATTTTCAAATATGTTTTTCAATCTATTTACTATTCACAAGGATCTAATAATCCTCAATTAATTAACTTATTTATCTGTAGTATTATAGATAATAATGTCTCTTATACAACTATCAAAGATACCCCTCAATATTAATAATAAGGGAGATCATACAAGCCGAGTGGTCGTAAGTTCTTTTACGACCACCCTATATGGTCGAAGCAGAGTTTTGGTAACCGATTTTGTTTTTTACCGGGGAGGGGTATCGATAGATCCGGTTTGACTGATTTTCAATTTTTTCGGCTGATTTCGATCGAAATTTTCAAGTGGAAATTTGAATTTTAAAAAAATCGACTGAAAATCGGCTAAAATTTGTTGAAAAAATCGGCCAGATTTCGGCCGACAATCAGTGAGACAAAATGCAAAGCAGAAATCAAATATAACAGATTACATAAATCATTGTAAAATAACTAATGATCAGAAACAACAAATGATCCAGCTTTTCATTTTAGTGTGCAAAATGGTCAAGCAGTGAATTAGCACTAATGCAAATCAAACTGAGGCAAAATAAAGGGTGTGATGCCATGAGATGCAGCATTTTAGTGTTAGGGAAACATCCAAGGAAGCACGGAACCATCCTTGCTCAGCCTATCAGCCACTTGTAAGATCGAGGAGGCTAACTAGAGTTTTATGCGAAATAGTAAATCAATTCAGTTTTGCCCAATTAAAACCTAAATCAACTAGTCTTGATTAAGTGCACCAGCGAAATATGACTATGGATAATGATAGCGATCATACAAAGACATGTAAGCAATTTAATACAAGGAATGTAAATTGCACAAAGTAAAACACAAGAGAACAAACTACAATGATACAATGATGTTTTACCGTACTGTTCGAAGACTTGCCGGCCTCCCTAATCCACGTTGAGGTAAGCCCAACCAAATTGGACCGGCTCCACAATTGAGCCAACACCTCCGAGGTAAGTCCAACCACTTGGGCCGGCTCCAACACGAACCAACACCTTGATCCACTCGGGGTTGCTCTTCCTCCACTCCAGAGATGGCGAGCGCCAAACCACTCACAACTGCTTGGGTCTTCTCACAACCTTCTTTGAGAAGATCATCGGCGCAACTCCTCCAAGCCGTCTAGGTGTCGGCAAACACCAATATTAACAAGTCAGAGACGCTCACTTGAATAAATCAAGTGTCTAAGCTCAATGGATACACAATCCACTACATAATGCAACACATGTACTTAGGGTTTGCTCTCTAAGCTCACTAAGTGCAACACATGCACATAAGAGATGAGAGGGGTTGCTATTTGCTCAAGGAAATGAATATGATACCAGCAAAAACCACTCCCACAAGTGGCCACAAGGGGTATTTATACCCACACAAGGAAAACTAGCCATCGGAGAGAATCTGCTGAAAAAACAAAGAACCCCGGTCTGACCGCTGGTCAGATCGCCTTTGGTCCAACGGCTATAAAACTAGCCGTTGGACGCACTACCAGGTTGACTATCCTCACAAGGACTGGTCAGACTGGACCCAGCAGGTCAAACCGCCAGAGGGGCGGTCAAGTCGCTCACCAGAGAAAAACAGAATCAGAGAAAACACCTTCTTTAGAAAAAGCGTACCGCCAAGTAAAGATCGGTATTACCGATTTGCGGTAGTACCACAAGAGAAAAGCGGTCATACCGTTTTTTGGGAAAAAGAGATTCTCCCAAAAACACCTTCTCTGTAAAAAAAACCATACCTCACGAAAACAAGCAATCATACCGCTGACTAAGGGCTGGTCAGACCAGCCAACACATGGCGGTCAGACCGACACCCCACCAGTCAGACCGACTAACATTGGCAGTCAGACCGCCCACTACCAACAAGGCTGAAAACAGATTTCACACCTCGCTTCAACTCAATTTGCAAAACGCATTTGCTAATTGATGCGCAATACAATCAAGAGACGAAGGCAAGTTTCTCAACAAGCTGGAAAACATATTTGCCAACTTTTAAAATCAATGCCACAAGGAATAAGGTACATAGACTTACACAATTTGCAAAACACATTCGCAAACTAAAGTCACGTGCTACAAGGATTATGCATGAGCCGCGACCATTTGCAAAACACATTCGCAAGTATCGGCAACATGCTAACGAGAGCTAGAACAACCACAACGAGCTATCAACACATAACTAACTCAAACTACTAGTCAAGACCCCTCTTAATAGTACGGCAAACCTATACTAGCAATCCGGTCTTCCATCCAAACACCAAGACTGGTAAAAGACTAGGGACATCTCCTTAGCCCTAGCCAGCCATACCTTTGCCTTGCACATTTACTTGATGCTTGATAACACACATCTTCTCTTCAATTTCGGGTCATTGTCTTGATATGCATCAACATATGATGCATCCTTCATTTGACCTTCATCAACATATGATGGATTTTTTCTTGATGTGATAATTAACTCATGATCATCTCCTCTTCGGGATCTTGATGTGCATCAACATATGATGCATTCTCTACTCCAAGCTCTTGACTTGAATATCATTAACACATGTTGATTTCCTTTTTGAGTTCTTGATATGCATCAACACATGATGCATTCTCTTATTTGAACTTCGACTTGATGATACTCAACTCATGATGTCATCCAAAGTCTTCATTATTGTGGAACATAACCTATTTACCTAACTCATAATAGTGGGTCAACATACTCCAATCTTTCCCTCTTTGGTAATTTATGACAACCATCACAATTTCGAACAATTGAATATAAAGTCATATGAGTATATATGAACTTGACGAGAATTAAAATATCTATGTATTATTTTAATACATAATAAAAGACCATACGTCTTCGTGGTCGTAACCCCTAAGGCTAACGACCTCACTGGTCGTAAGGATTCGAGAGGTTACATAATGGGTACCCTGGTCAGACAAAAGTCCTGTACTTAATCTCCGACCAGGTAGCTACTCATAGGATTTATGAACTGGTATCTGGATCTAATCCCAAGTATATTCTTTACCGTGTGATGAATGGAGCACGTGCTGTATATTCCATACCACACGACGTTATAATCCTAAGACACTGACAAGCAACCACCATACAGTTGGGTGTCTCACAGGCGCTCAACTGTAGAGCGGTTGATACTTTATCAACCATCGTCTCGCTCTGACCAGCCGCAACGCTTCACAACGGATGTCATCTCCAGGAGCAACTGCCATCTCTTCGGAAGTTATATAAGGATGGAGTGAGGACAAAGAAAGATATATCACATCTAGCATCAGATTAGGGCATCAGCGCAGTGCAATCAGCCTCAGATTCATGCTCTAAGTCTGATTCAATAGTATAGCAAGCATCATATTCAGTGTAACTAGGATTAGTCCACCGCCTGATCGTAGGCACCCCCTGTAATATCCAGTTCATATCAATAAAGAGCAGTTCCATTCTCTCCTAAGAAATCTGTGTCATTTTCCTCTATTTTATTTCGTAAGATCAGCGACTCGATCGTCGACAGAACTACACAAGTTTTATATACTCAATGGATATGTTTCAAAGTAGAGATCTTTAATATATGTGGATAAAGAAATATGGATCAATACTAATGAAACCACAAAATATAGAGTGAACTCCCTCTAAATGTGTGCATACACGAATGTGTAAAAGAGACATATGCATATATTCAAGTTAACCTTTTAGTGGAGTTCAACTTATATTTTGGATCCGAGGAATTCAACAAAATATAAGAATATGATGTCGAATGTATACCTCCATGATTTTCACCTTTTTATCCAACTAAGACTAAACAATAGGTATAACAATAGAAATGTTAGTCTCACAAATAGATTTATCATTAATAACCAAAATACTCCATTAATTTATAATGGCGGGTCTAGATTCTTCACCACTCCAAATCAAACTAACAAAGCCAATATCTTGACGCTCAGAAGTTGGAAGTGCCCCCAAATCAAAAGAACATAAATAAACAATCAAACGATTGACATGGAAATAGAATGCGATGCATACCTTCATCAAGGTGTCTCCAATATGCAGCCGATGAAAACTCGGGTTCAGGTACCCCACCACTTGAAGCACCGAGGCCCGGCTGATCTTGATCCTCATGCGATGATCATCACTTTTGTAGGAACATGACGACGACCGGAGGATGACCCGCTGCAGCAGCGGAGCGGCCACCACGGCGAGCTCGTCTGCCATGGACTACTAGAACATGTTGTAGCATGGTGGCTACCATGGCAAGCTCGCTGCCGCTAGCTAATCTCCCAGCGGGAAGCCGAAGAAGCAGAGAAGGGGATCGACTGATCGAGATGCTGGAGCTGGATCCGACACCATTGAGAAAGGGAAATGGGGAATATGGGAATGGGGAATGGGGGGAAAAGTGGCTGTGACCAGGGGTGCGACCGTGCGAGACTAGGGCAAAGAAATGAGGCCAAATGGGTTCAATTGGACCGGGCCTAATTCAAAACGGGCCAAACTTTTTGAGGCCGGTTTGTATTTTTACCGGGCTGGGCCGGTAAGTCCAGTTTGACCGATAAAAAAAGTCTAGTCTTAAGTTCTTCTACGACCACCTTTTGATCGTGAGTTCTTCCACGACCATCTATTGATCATAAGTTATATTACGATCATCTCATGGTCATAAGTCTTACTATGACCAGGTTAGCTACGACCACCCTATGATCGATAAAGCGTACAAACATGTGGGTCCAATCAACTAGGGACATTTTGTGCGCTGTGTTTAATACACCCAGTAGTTAATATGTGCCGTTATTCCCTAAAATAACTGCACGTATTAAACCTTTGTCCTTGACATAACCGCAAGACGACGTGGGGGGGTTATATCTCTGACAATAACTACACTCACTTTGCATCAAACGAGAAAGCACCTCTTGATGTAAATAACTGTCACTCCTTCATGCACTATATAAGGAGTAAAGTAAGTGGACAGGAGATCACGTGATCAAGCAATGAAACAGACGGGAGTCATTAGTCTTAGCCTTCGGTGACTTATCTCTTGTAAACACAATCAACATAGCAATATAGGAGCAGCGTTGTTATTCTCTCAAGAGAAGGCCTGAGCCTGTATAAAATTCCCATATCCTTTTTTTATGTGGTTTCGCTCTAGGAGAGCCCCCCCAGTATTTATTCATAAGATCGATAATAAACCATCGACAACTGTATTTACTGTCAACACCTGCTTTCTACAAAAGAACCATGTGTCTATTTCTTTGTTTAATCCTTGCATGAATATATAATTGTATATTATTCCCTACGACTTGTTAAGTACTTTATATACTCACGGCTATATACGTTATTGATCAGTTGCTAAGGAAGAACCAAGGCACTCAGAGTTCTACAAGGAGGAATACTATAAAGACTGCGAATTAGGATACGCTCCTCACTTGATTGCCTGTTAGCATATCAGATAGGCACCACAAGTTTTTTTCCTACTGCATGAGTTTCACTCATTTCTTAAGCCCTGTGTGGCAAACGATGTAAGCCTTGACCACAAGGTAGTTACTACTATTTAATATTAACTTGCTACTTTCTTAGTTATTTAATTGAATTGTTGATATTTCATCTATGTTACTATTATGAGCACTAACGTAATCCTAAATCAGTGCAGAATATACAGATGGTTTCGGATTTAGTAATCCGGTCCCGACAACTAATGGACCAACTAAGTAATATGTTCACTAAAAAACCAGTTCAATTAGTAGCGTTGCCGCTTCCTGCTTGCCGTTCGATCTCCAAAATCAAATTAAAGAACCGTGATTTACTAATTAAACAGGCATACATAATGAACAGAAGCCCCACACCTACATGCTCCATACCCTGTTAATTAACAATTGACCCACCCCAGTAATCCAAATCCGAGCTCCCCCAGTGCCAGATTGGACTGCTCGGGAAGTCACTCATGTCCACCACATCCGCGACGGTCAGGAGACACTCAAGCATATCGTCATGCTCATGCATCGTCACCGCGTCCTGTGCGGCGGTCTCGGCAGCAGCACTGCTCTGCTCTCCACCTCCAAGTCCGGCGGCCGCCACGTCCTTGGTCTCCAGCTCACCACCATCTGTCCCCTGCAGGCAGCTGTAGTACAGCTTCATGAGCTCGTCAATGGAGTTGCGGTCCACCTCCGCGACGCCGTCGATGTCCGGCAGCGCCGCCAGCTCCCCGCTACCTCCGCTGTCGACACTGCCACCCGAGTTGTTGTCGCCGACCTCGCGCTTGCGCTTGTCGACGTGCGAGCCGCCACGCTCCGCTTCCCGCGGACCATCGCCGGCGGCCTCCTTGTCGTCCTGGAGGAGGTCGCCGTCCTCCTCCTCGAGCGGCGTGATCTGCAGCGAGCGCTGCACCTGGCGGTCGAGCGCCTCCTCCTGGGTGATGACCCTGGACCAGGTGTCGGCGTCCCTGGCACTCATCTTGTGCTGCAGCCGCTTGGACTGCCACACGAGCTTGCGCATCTGGTCGAAGCGCGGGCTCAGGTGCTTGATCACCGCGCTCAGCAGGGAGATCTTCCAGGCCTTCTTCAGGTCGTGGGGCTTCCGGTACGGGGGCGGGCCTTTATGGGCCTGAGCCTCGCCCTGCAGGCCCCACCAGGGTTCTCGGCCCGTGGGCCACCACGGCGGCGGCAGGCCCCGGTCCAGTGGGTAGCTCCGCTGCGGGGGCTCGCAGTGCTGGATCAGCGCCGAGAGCAGCGATCCCAGCGTGCTGTCCTGGATGTCGAGGAGCCCGTAGAGGAACGACGACACCGGGATCTCGAGGGCCATCCCAGGGCCGGACAGGGCCACCACACCGGCCCGGTCGAACCCGACGTCCTCCTTCCACCAACCGCGGAGGCTGTCCGAGGAGCCGGACACGGTCACACCGGCCTCGTCCACTATGCCGTACACGAACCCCCGCGCGCGGCACGCCTCCATCATCTTGAGCATGTGCCGGAGGACGCCGTCCTGCGCTCGGAGCATCGCCTTGCGGCGGTACCGGGCCTCGGGCACTTCCTCCTGGGCCTGGTCCTGGTCCGAGCTGGACCGCTGCGCAACTTCCCGGTCGTGGCCCGAGCGGCCCTCGAGCTTCATGAGGAGCAGCTGGTCCTTCCACATGCGCTTCTTGAGGTCGGCGATCTCGATGGACTCAGAGCCCGACTCGGAGTCGCTGAAGAACTCCTCTCGGTCCGGCTCGGAAGAATGGTGGTCGGCAAGGTCGGCCGTGGGCTTGCATATCTCCATGGCTGGCAGTGGCTGCTGGTCGGGAGCAGGAGGCTTCTGATGGTTGAGGCTTTCCATGGGAATGTGGCCACTACTGTACTGTTGGAAGCTGCACTCGTGGAAAGTTGGCACAGGACGGTAGCTAGAATGGTCGCGTTTAACTTATACGGGCCGCGGAGAAGGACGTAGAAGAAGGCTAGGTGTGGCATGATGCCAGCGCCTTGTAGCCGACTAGGGATGCGAGCCGCGCGTGGCCCACCGGTGTGGTGCCTGCAGGTGTCCTCTGGACCTCTGCTTTGCTCGGCATGCCAGCTCCCGTTGGCACATGGTTGGGTAATGGGTCATGACTGGCTAACGAAGCTAACTTGTTCTCTTGCGGGGGGAGGAATCACACGGAAAATAATTATTTTTTTATTTGGTCCCCTTACGCCATCTTAAGTGCAAAAATGCCCCATCCTACGAGCGGCTGTCACCGCGGAGGGCGGACGAGCGTGGGAGCTAGGTGACCGATACGGAAGGTGGCGGGCCCAGCTGTTTTCCGTGCCATTGGAGCGCAGGAGGTGGCCATCACTTTCCTGTGGTGCTCGAGCGCAACGCTCCGCTCGCCACGTGTTTGCCCATCGCCTAGCCCCTTGACGCATTGGCGCGCTGCCACATACCTGCTCGGTCCTCCCACGCGCTGTGCCCGGCCTCCACTGTGCTGGCGCGTGGCCGCTTGCTCTGCCCCCCTAGCACCCTGGTGGGCATAAAAATGTAGCTCCCGTCGCCCGTCCGGCCGCACGAAGTCATTTGCATTTTTTTGAGCCTCGAACGAGAGAATGAGAGACCGAGAGGGAGGAGGAGAAGGTAGTTTTCAGTTGCATTTTAGGAGGTTTTCAATATGAATTTGGAGGTTTCGCAATTGCATAAGTCGTAGGTCAGCTTGCGAGCGTTAAGAAAAGGTATTTTCATCCACATGCGACTATATTTTTAGCTAGTTGATTAGCATGTAATTAGCTTAGTGGTCCCGTAATTATTACGTAAGTATACATGCAAGTAGCGTTGTTAATTTGTTATTACCGTAATGGTTAGTTGACGTAAATGTTTGGTTTATGTGGACGTCATTGTTAGTTAATTAGCATGTAGGGATTAACATAGTAATCCTTCATGCAGTAGAAATCTCCATTTTCAAACCATGTAAATAGACGAATTATTTGAACCGTGGACGGTGTGCATTATTTCGCTCGTACGCAGATTATTCGTCATATACATTACGAAATTAAAATACTTAGTGCGTTAGGGAAAAAAATACAACGCAATGTGTAGAGTGTTAATTTTTACATGTCTCCTATTAAAATACTTAGTGCGTTAGGGACACATTATTAGCTGGCAGTACGCAAACTATTCGGCATGTACATTAGGAAATGCAAAACCAGACCAGGAAGAAGATTTCGTAGAATATTCCTCTGTTTTGCAATTTCCCGCATTTTATTTCCAATTGATCTTCCGATCGCTCGTTCTCCATCGTCCGAACTTTGAATCCAGTGATTCAAGTTTCTAAATTCATCTAAAATCCTAATCTTCCTTCTAGTATATATTTTATATTGTTGTGATTTTATTTGTATTTATGTATTTATTTGTGTTTCTCGTTTTGCGCGTAGAACCCAACGCCGTCGAAAATCTTCTCGACCAATAAGAAGAGACCCCAGCCACAGAAGGCAAGTCTTGCCTGAACATATCGATTGAAGACTTGTTCGTGTTCTTTGGTGATGGTCTCGTACGCGATGGGCCGTACAGGGCGGGCCTGTCAAAATGTGACCGGACCGAGGTCCGGGCATCGGGTCTGAAGGACATTAGCCTGTGCGAGCTGAGGAGGTGCGTGCGTTCTGTGTTCGATCGGGACACTGGAAGGAAGAAGCTACGTATCGAGGTATTATATGCCTCAGTGGCGGGTGGCGTAGGGGAGACCTTTTGGCAACTTATGAAGGTGAGCAGTGATGCTTTGTGGGCCAACTACATGGAGGTTGTGTGCAACCCTACCGCTGCGATATATGTGTAACACCCCAGTCCGACAGGGGTCTGGAATGCTACTAAACTAACATGCTAACACAACTAAAGCGGAAGATAAAATTCTAAATTTTGGCGTAACCTCCTCAGATAGTTAGCTATAACGAGGTTCCAATGCATATAAATAACAAGTCAATAAAGGAGTCACTAAGTAACATGAACATCACAGGAATATAATCAAGATTCAAGCATTTAAATCAAAAAGTTGATCGAAGATCATCCGCAGTACTCAACAAATCATAATAGGGAAGAAGTTATCAACCACAGCCAAATTTATTTATTACAGTTCATTAATTATCGAATGAATGGTAGAATCAATCGCTATTATTGAATTTGGAGTATGGTGAAGTGGACGAGTGTGAGTGTCTACTCCCTCCCAATAGGACCATCGTCAGCAATCACCTAAAATAAACAAACAATGCAAGGGTGAGTCCGAGACTCGGCAAATACAAGAAATAAATTGTACATACAACAACCATGTTCATGATAACATCATTGAAGACTGTGAAATAAATACGGAACGAATATTTGAATGAATGGAATATATGACTTGGATGAAATGAAGAGACTACACACATGCATATACCGGTATTGCTGGTGACACACCCGTCGGTGTTCACCTAAGCCCGCATTTAACAAAATGCGAGGATCCAAGTCCCGTATGAAGAACGTTTCATACGGGTGTCCCAAACTGCCCACATTGGAATGGTGGGTCTTACGTACCCATACTGGAATTGATAGATCTTTTTAATCCACTCCCGTGGATGAAACATGAATAATGGATGCATGGAATGTAATATGAATATTGAAAAGACATGCTCTATAATCATGAGGTAACACATATGGAGGGAACATGAACATTAAATAATAACATAGATCTTAGAAGCACAATACCAACATCGGGCATTCAACATTTTCTAATTATAAGAAACATCCAAGTACTTGTCCATGTTGGAATGGCGAGACTTCACTACCCATTTCAGTGGTGAACACGAAAGAAAGAACGAATGTATATGTTGAACGTAAACACATTATCGAAGAATCAGGGTATAACAACAATGAAGGGAAACAAGGAGTACCGAAATTACCCATTTCGTATTCATCAATCAAGTGAAACAAACCACAAACAAGACAGATCAATTGTACTTGCCTCAACCGTGAGACGGAAGACAACGATGAAAAACTCTAGCCTTAGGGTTCGCCACCACCTCAGTGTTAGCCACAGCCAAAACACCACCACCACCCTTCCCCTCATGCATAAGCAAATAGCAACCCACGTACCACACCATCAAACATGCGCAACAACCAAGCATCAATCAGCACAAGTAAAAGGAGTCAACTCAAACACAAAGATGATCCACCTTAAGCACCCACCTTATGCAGATCCTCCATGACATAATTGCCACTAGGCTTAAGGACTGCAAGACAAGGAACTTGGTCGCTGCCATTCTAAAAATCATCAAGTGTCAATTGCAAACCTATAGACCGGGCAATAGCAATCAGAAGTAGGACAGCATTAGTAGACCCACCAAGTGTCACTCACTTGATTTCACAAAGGAATGAGGGTCTCCCACACTAAGGACAGCAACGAAGCATGCCCTGCCTTAATCATGATGGGATTACTATGACTAGCAACACCATGGCCAGTGTGATCACTAAACTAGACATCATATATATATAGGAAGTGTAAATGGCTGAGGTAGCATCACTACAAAGCATCAAGATCTACCAAAGCATCCAACAATTCAACATCCTTCAACGAGGATTACGATCCTCGAGCTAAGACATCTCCATTCACCGCAGCAAAGAACAACCATCATAATACAGGCGGCCACCAACACATCCCCACATCATCTCTTATGGAATCAACCCGAAGATTGAGCTTCCTTAACTGATGATGGCTTCCAATTGCATTCAGGAAAACCTCAACGCCATTCAATGCTAGGTCAATCCGAGGAGCATTTGCAGTAAAGAACTCTTTCTAGGTTTCAACAACCAAAGATACAACAAGAAATTGAATATAACCATAACCAAAAAGCACAAGATGTTGTATGTATAATCACCAGACAAAGCATCCTTCAGGCACTCCCTTGTGGGCATTTCATCAAACACCAACAAGGCAATGGCTGCTGCAGCGAGATGTGGTCGGCGGGGAGGAAGGTGCAACCGGAGTTGGGGAGGCCGGCGACGGTGGCGGAGGCGCGGGGCCGGGTGGAGCAAGGTGGCCGGGTCGGGACCGAGCGGGAGTCGGCGCCGAGCCATGGGCGACGGAGGCGGCAGACCCGCCAGAGTCAGACGGCAGCGAGCGAGAGCAAGCTGACCCAGACCGGCGGGAGGAGGCGACGCGCTCCACGGGAGGAAGGGGAAAGCTAGAGCCGGCCAGCGCGAGGCCGTGCCGGCACGGGCGGCGACACTAGGGAAGCGGTGTAGCGGCGGCGGGAGAAGACGGCGCGAGATGCTGGCGTGGCGCGGGTGTGCCGATGGCGGCGACACCGAGGCGGTGTAGCGGCGTCGGGAGAAGGCGCCTTGGAGGGGCGTGGCGCGGGTCGTGCCGCAGCGGCGTCATCGGCAACCAGAGTCAGCGCGTGGGGAAGAACCATTAGGCGGCTGTAGAGGAGAAAATGGGGGAGCCAATGGATTTGGCTAGGGTTTCATCCTTGTTTATGGGCAACAACGGCCCAATCCAGCCCAGTACTTCATCTCATCACCAAATATTTTCTTTTTAATCACATTCTATTTCTTGTTTAACTATTTACTCCAACGGGGTATTACAATATGCCAGGTCGATGGTGTATGTCCAGTTTGTGGAGAGGATGGAATCATTCGACATGGGTGGTTCTGGTGGAGCTGCTGGAGATGAAGCGTCTGGGTTGGTCTTCGGCGCTGATGTGGACGCTGGTGTTGGCAGAGTTGTGGGGTGAGGCAATGGGTGATGGAGAATTGAGGAGGCGTGTGGAGACTTTCGAGCCGAATGAAGGTGTGGAGAGGTGGTGGGCAGCCCGTATTGACTGCCACGAATACCTTGACGAGCAGGTGGATGTGGTGGAAAGCGAGGAGGAGGCTGTGGATACAGCTAGTTCTGGAGAGGAACATGATGGAGAAGCTTCTACGGGAGGTGTATTAGGTGGTATTATGACCATCGACGTTGTGTATGTCTTGTCTAGATTGGACGACATCGTAGTGACATCCCTGGTTCTGCCACATGCAGAGGAGGTGGAGTGGGGGTTCAATGAAGACACTCTACTCTTAGGGCAGCGCTTTCCTAACAAGTGTGATGCCTAGCAGACCATTGCCAGATATGCTGTCAACATTAGCCAGACGTATCGGGTGCACAGGTCCAACCCTGACACGTACATCGTCAAACGTGTGGATAGATCTTGCCCTGGCATGGTTCGTGCGCAGCAGTTCAGGGGCGCCGCCATGGACTTCCGCATAACGGTGCTCAAGGATCACACATGCGAGCTTGGAGAGCCACTTTATAGGCACCGCAACCTGACCTCGTCATATGTTGTGGAACTGATAAGCCACCTCGTCATAGGTGATGTATCTGTTTCGTGTTTCGCCGAAGCTTTTTTTGGCAGATATTGTCAATATGGTGGGCTTCCCAGTTGGCTACAACAAGGTGTGGTAGGCCAAACGGAAGGTCATAGAGCGTATGTTTGGCACATACGAAGAGGCCTACGACTTTGTCCCAAGAATACTCCATCAAATTGCAGAATCAAATCCCGAGACATACATTAGCAAGCTGGAGCGGGCGCGTCATAGGTGTTAAGGATATATTAAAGATATTCCTATCTCCAATATATCTCTAACTCCCCCCCTCAAATGCAAGGCATGTGCAATAGCATTGCATTTGGAAATAGTTTACACTAAAATAGGGAAAATCCGAAGTCCGAGTCTTGATAATATATTAAAGATATTCCTATCTCTAATATATCCTTAACAATAGAAAGGGGCCGAATTGTTTTGTCCTTGACAGAGTATTCTGAGCCTTCCCCCAGGCGAGTGAAGGGTTCAAGTATTGTCGTCCCGTGCTGTCTATGGATGACACCTTCCTCACTAGCAAGTTGACGAGGATTAAAACCTCTATGTATTATTTTAATACATAATAAAAGACCATACGTCTTCATGGTCGTAACCCCTAAGACTAACGACCTCCCGGTCGTTAGTATTCTAAAGGTTACTTATGGGTACCTGGCCTGATGAGGCTTTGTGCCTAATCCCCGACCAGATAACCGCTCGTAAAATTACCGAACTAGTATTTCTTATCGTATGATGAATGGAACACATGTTATACGATCCATTCCACGCGATGGTACAACCCTGAGACTGACTATTAACCACCCTACGGTTAAGCTCTTCACAGTAATCGCAAGGAAGTTAGCACGTTGTTAATCGCTTCCACTGCTCCGACCAACGTAACGCTTTCACCAGGACGCCTTCTCCAGAGTAATCGCCACCTCTTCGAAGTTATTTAAAGGTGAAGCGCACAGGACACAACGGACACAACAAGACCAAGACCAACAAAGACAAGAACAACGACAGTTCAACAAGAATACGCAGAAGCCTAAGCGGTGGAATTAGAAGCTAGATAATCAGACTTAGACTCATATTCTAAGTCTGATTACCCGATTAGACATTCCCTCATTCAGTGTAATTCAGGGTAGTACTTAGCCACATCTTGTAAAACCCAGTTCATATCAATAAAGAGCGACCCCCATTCTATTCCAGGATATTCCACGTCATTTTCCTCATTCATTTTCGTAAGATCGGCGACTTGATCGTCAACACAAGTACAAGGGCACCATCCTCACCGTGGTTATAGCCGACGCCAACGACCAGTTACTCCCTGTGGCCTTCGCGATTGTTGAGAGCGAGAACATGGATAATTGGTTGTGGTTCTTTGCAAACGTGAAGCAAGCGGTGGTTCAAGACCGCCCAGGTGTGTGCGTCATCTCGAACTGCAATGCTGGGTTGCTGTCCGCGTTGACAACGATGCAAAACAGGACACATCCCCCCTCCTAGTGGAACGGCCTGACGAACCGATAGTGCATGAGGCATCTCGCGGTGAACTTCCACACAAGGTTCTGAAGTAAGTACCTGATAAAGACCTTCAAGAAGCTATGCATGCAGAACCAAAGGCAGAAGTTTAAGGCCGTGTGGAGACAGCTCGACGAGGAGACTAGCAAGCATATCAAGAATTGTGAGGACGTCGAAGTAGGTGTAGCGGTAGGAGGCTCCGCCAGAGTTGGGGTGTTCACGCAGTGGGTAAACTCACACGCACCCGACTTAAAGAAATGGTCTCTGCTGCACGACACCAGTGGTGCACGGTACAGAATCATGATGACCAACATGTCTGAGGTGTACAACGGTGTCCTCAAGGGTGTCCAATCCCTCCTGATCACTACAATCATCGAGGAGAGCTGGAACCGCACCGTGGGGTACTTCGTCAACAGTGCCATGATGGCGAAGAAGCATATGGACTAAGGCAAGCAATTCTCAGAGGTGACGCATTCCTACATGGACAAGAAGATCCAAAAGGCTCATTCGCACACTGCTAGGACCATGGATGGCATCAGGAGGAAGTTCGAGATCCATCTGAGGCAAAAGTATGTGATGGGTCAAGCTAGAGGTGATCGCAAATAAGTCTGCTCGATCGATGATGAAGCGTCCTACACCTGCAATAAGCCACAACTTCTTCACAATCCATGCTCCCATGTGTACGCAGTGTGCGCAGCGTTGCGCCAAGCCTCGACGCATTACGTCTCGGAGTACTATGACATGCACCACCTGTACGGCACATGGAGGGCCGAGTTCAATTCATACGGGCTGGACATGCACTATAGAGACCTCTGGCTAGGGCACATGAAGTGGGTGCCGAACGACGCACTCAAGTAGGCTAGCTGTGGAAGACGACAGTCCTACCACATCTGTAACGGCATGGATGATAGCCAGCATGGGCAACAGACTAGGCGCCCGAGATGCAGACTTTGCAAGACGTTTGGCCACCCCTTCAGTAGCTGCCCAAACAGGCCTGGGTCAAGCAATGCACTGTAGCGAAGAAGTTTCAACGCCCATGTCGTGATGTTGTATGTTTGTTGTACTGCGTTCATATGCACTCCCATTAGATGTTATCGTGTTTTACTTTATGAATGTGTCATTGTAATGCACTGTACAATGGTTCGTAGGATTCAAAATCGAAGTTCTTTATCGCATGGTGTTACTCGTGCCTTTCTTAAGTCTCCTGTCATATGTTTCGCTTTCGTTTTGCTTGTTTGTACCTCCTATTTTCATTGCACACTAACTTATTGTTATACGTACCTCAAGAAATGGCGTAGGCTCAAGATGACTCCGCGTACGAGCTGCTCGACACACGGTGGGATGGGGGACATCGATGCCATGCGTGGTCATCCGGGGTCGGCCCTTCGAGCTTCATTCTCAGGAGTTCCAGAGAGCACTAGCCTCTGCACCAGCGGTACGTCCCACTACTATGGGACACCAGGCTCCTGCTCATTGCCCGCCTGTTGGACCTACCACACACGTTTTAGTTTGATGCAGCACTGATGTCCGCGCTCGTGGACCGTTGGAGACCGGAGACACACACCTTCCACTTCCAGTGGGGGGAGATGACCATTACTCTGCAGGACGTCACTATGCTTATGGGTCTACCACTGCTAGGTCCTACAGTAGTGGCACTTCCCAGGCGACCAGACTAGAAGGTACAGATGGCTGACAGGTTCGGTGACCCGATCCTAGAGAACATATCAGGTGTGCCACATTCCTGGCTACGACAGTACATGGTCTGCCCCATGCACGCTACGGAGGAGGTTGTATGGACACACTTCCTTGCATACCTGTTGTTCCTGTTTGGGTGGGTCTTGTTTCCTACGACTCAGGGAGATTCGGTGCACCCTAGCTACATCCATCTTGCTGAGGCGTTGGCAGACGCCTGGGCCAATGAGGTGCCACAATACAGTTGGGGCTCCACAGTGCTTTGTGCCACATACCGAGGCTTGTGTGATGTCTGACAGCGCGCTATGGCCAAGGAGCCAGTGCTCGCGGTATGCTACATCCTCTTGCAGCTGTGGTCATGGGAGCATTTCTTAGTTGGCCAGCTGTACTTCCGCATGACCATGCACCCTTTCCAGCTCATCCCTGAGTTTTACAGTCAGGGTGATGACACCGACCCCGTTGAGGTGCCTACAATGGGCACTCGCTGGACACGTGCTCGGCTAGGGTGGGCCAGGGAGAGGCCGAGGCGTGCGTACCCTGAGTTCCACAACCTTTTCGAGACTCTGCAAGAAGATGAGGTCATCTGCTTCCGATGGTCTCAACGGTTCGTTACGGACACGACCCCCTATGGCTTGTCCTCTCAGTGCGGTCAGGACCACGCATATTAGATGACGACCTGCCATCTCATGTTCTCTCATATGGTGGAGCCGTACTCACCGCGGTGGGTCATGAGACAGTTCGGGCTTTACCAGGTGCCATCGCCACTGGGATGACCTCTTTCAGCAAGGGCCCACAGGTATATTGTTATTTGGTTTCATCGGTTAACCTATTAGCTGCATCTCTTTTTTCGATTGTCTAACGTCCAAACTGACTTGCAGGAAAATGAGGCAGGGGCGGAGGAGCGACGACTCGTGGGAAACACAGCTACCGTGGACGACACTGTGGGCCGACAACGCGGCGATCGACGTCATGCAGGAGGCACGACCGTACGACATCGAGACACGCACTACGTACTTGACGTGGTACGTTCCGCGCACCAGGAATAGCCTTACTGGTCCGGCTCCACAGCATCCTACGGAGGTCGCGCACAACGCCCCTGTATGAGCAGGTCCAGACCTTCGCCGGGCGGCACGCCGGGCGGTACGCCAAGACGAAACGGTAAAACTTTGTCCGTAGTTTGTTTGCACGGGAACACGTCTCTAACTTATTCTCGGCGTATCTCCAACGAGGCTGCTGACAATCTACAGCGTGGGAGGAGTAATACCACCTCTTAGTTCCTAGGTACGTTGCACACCATCTACGACGACGCGAAGGCAGCAATGAGGACCCTCAGTTGTCTACGTATGATTATATGTTACTGTTGGACCGAAGAGATGACTAGAAGGGGTTGAATATGCGTCACACAAAAACAACCTCTTCAAAATCTTTTGTCTCAAGACGTTCAATGTTCCTTCACTCCAATAGCTATGTTGAGCAATGAAGATCAAAGATAATCATCTAAATAAGATCCAGGCAACAAAAGGATCAAAACTCGCCGAAATCATCACTGACCGGTCAGATAAGTGAATAGTGTCGGTTAGACCGATGAATAGTACAGTCAGATCGAAAACAGTAGCGGTCGGACCCAGTGGCGTAGCTGGCCACGGGCCTCGCCTCGGGCTGGTCCAGCTGATTTCGGGCCCAACTCTTTTTTTACTGATTTTTCAACCTTTTGAACCAGGGCCTTGAGCCATTGCCCCAGCCGCCCTAGGCCCTGCTCCGCCTCTGGTCAGACCGATGAACAGTAAAATCAAGATAGAAACTGAATTTCAGCATGATTTCAAAATCGCAAATTGATCCAACTTTTGATCCACAACTCCAAACGTTATGAAACTTGAAACATACCTTCTCTAGGATATCAGGAACCTATTCCAATTAAAGATCATGAAGATCAGCGGCAAAGTTCTGACATTTTTCATTTTAGTGAAGGTTGCTCCAAAACTGGGCCAAATACAAAAACAATGATTGAGAGAATTTTGTGGGAGGAATCTATCCAAGATGGCTAAGGATAGTCTTACATATATCCTAGCACTCTCAATCACAGGAAGAATCAAGCGAAAAGCCCTCAAGAGCAAAACCCCTAAATTCACCCTTTCTTTCACCAAAACTGAGCAAAATCAAATTTTGACCCAAAAGCTTGCTCGTGGATGGGTGATGATCAAAATGACCTTAGATCATATCCCACACGTCTCAACAAGCAAGATCACAGCAAGATTCCAACACCAAAAATTACAAAGGCGTCAAAGAGAGAGCAAGAATAAGATAGAACTCATAATGGGGCAAATCTTGCATCGATTGATTTTAGAGATTGTATGTTTACAGCCACTCCCCCATGGAGGACAAAAGCTCAACACTTGAGCACTCAATCAATCCATCTCTCATGAACCGTACCCTCTCCACTTTCCTCTCCTATCCCTAAATCACAAATTAAGGTTTCTAGGCTACAAAGGTTGGGGTGCACAACCAGCACCCTCCTATTTTATTGTGGAGGCTAGCTCTAGAGAGACATCCCAAACGAGCACACGTTAAGCCCACACAAAAACGGCTTTCACTCACGCACGCTTCTCAAAGCGCCATCTTCATCTTCTCTTAACCTAAATCGCCTCTCATTGAGTCGTCTTGCGCCACGGTTTCTCCAAGGCCAAGAATGTGGTTTCGCACACCACCACTTACCACTTTTTTGGTTTAGGGCAATTTCCCAAAATGCCCTCTACCGACCTTTGGTGATTCCTTCGCCTCGAACAATCTCCCATGCTCTGTCATCAACCATGTGGCTTCAATGACTTCCCGCCAAGCCTCTCACGCGTCCAGATCCCACCGAACCATCCTCGCTTGCAACTATGACCAAGTCATTTGGCGCACCACATGTCTCATCATGACTGCACCCGGCTTTCTTGTCCGTTCAGGACCTCAGCTCCTTCCTGAGCCTAGTCCCAGTCCACCTTACCACTGCCCATCATATTCATCACCAGTAGCTCCCACTCTGGTTTCTTACCTTCTCGGCTTGTAACCACCCCACTAGCCTCAATCATCTTCCAGCACCACCTCGATCGTTCAGAACCTCGGTTCTCCTAACCTAGTCCCGATCTAGTCCGCCTCACCATGACCTTGCTCCGATGTCCTACAACCATCACAAACAAGCAAATTGTTACGTAGCATCGCATGATACACACAATCATCAATTCACATAATTGATGAGGCATGAGCACATACCTTCACAAAGGCATTTGCTCAAACTTCGTCTTCTATGGTTCTTGTCCACCTTACGCCTTGCTTAAGTCCAACTATCTCACCAGGCATCCACGACAGTTCTGGACCTTTGTTCTCCTAACCAAGTCCCGGTCCTCCTTGCCGTTGACCATAGTTGACTCTAAGCCACCTGCACAACAATAGACCAAGCAACAATTTTCGAGCATAAGTTCTTCACAACTTGACCCATTAATGTCTTCCAATCGGGGATGTCTTCTAATCGGGTTTTCTCCTTGGGCACTTGAAGACATTTCTTGAGTTGTGACACATGGAACACGTCGTGTATGCTGGACAATCCCACAGGTAGCTCTAGCTGATAAGCTACCTTTCCTACCTTGGCGACGATATGAAATGGTCCTATGTATCTTAGCGCAAGCTTCCCTTTGACCTTGAATCTTTTAGTTCCTCTGAGGGGAGAAACCTTTAGATAAATGAAGTCTCCTATTTCAAAATCTAGCTCTCTGCGATGGTTGTCGGTGTAGCTCTTTTGTCTTGATTGCACTGCCTGTAGCCGATCTTGAATGAGATGAACCTTGTCTTCGACTTCCTTCAGGATGTCTAGTCCAAAGAGGTATCCTTCCCCTACTTCTGACCATAGTAATGGTGTTCGACACTTCCTTCCATAGAGGGCTTCAAAGGGTGACATCTTCAGACTAGACTGATAGCTCTTATTGTACAAGAATTCGGTATACGACAGACATTTCTCCCAACCAGCAGCGAACTCTATAGCACAAGCCCGAAGCATGTCTTCGAGAATTTGGTTCACTTTTGATGTCTGACAATCTGTCTGTGGGTGGTATGCCATGCTAATAAATGCCAAATATGTATAAGGCTGTCCTAGAAATGGGAGGTAAATTGTGATCCCCTATCTGAGACGATTCGCTTGGGCACTCCATGCAAGCTTACTATCCGGGACATATACAACTCTGCCAATTTGTTGCCTTTGTAGGTGGTTTTCACCAGAACAGAATGGGCTACCTTTGTCAACCGATCTACTATGACCCAGATAGAATCATACCCTGATCTGGTCTTCGGTAATCCAGTGATAAAGTCCATTCCAATCTCTTCCCATTTCTATTCTGGTACTTGAAGTAGTTGTAAAAGGCTTATAGGCTTCTGGTGTTCTGCTTTAATCCGCTGACACACATCGCAGCATGCTACGTATACTGCAATGTCCCTTTTCATGTGGGGCCACAAGTAGCGTTGCCTCAAATCCTAGTACATCTTTGTACCACTTGGATCAATAGAGTAGGCCAATTCGTGGGCTTCTTTGAGGATCAAGTCTTTTAGATTCTTTTGGCGGGGTACGAAAATGTGCTTTCCATACCATAAGATGCTCTGATCATCTTTAATCATTTTGGAGGCCTTCTCTTGCTCCATGAGCTGTTGGATTCTTGGCGTACTAGTGTTGCCTACTTGTGCAGCCTTGATCCTTTCCTCTAGAGTCGGGTGTACCTCCAAGGCGGAGAGGCTTCCATGTGGAAATATTCCCAGGTTGAGCTTATCAAATTCCTCAAAGAGAGAAGGTTGCTGTTCTTGAGTCACATTATGGTTGTAGTAAGATTTTCTGCTTAATGCATCGGCCACCACATTGGCCTTACCCGGGTGATAGTGAAGGTCTAAGTCATAGTCTTTTATCAACTCTAACCACCTTCGCTGCCTTAGGTTATGGTCTGACTGAGTGAAGATGCACTTAAGGCCTTTGTGATCAGTGTATATGTTACAATGATTTCCGATGAGGTAGTGGTGCCATATTTTCAGTGCATGCACTACCGATGCCAACTCCAAGTCGTGGGTAGGATAATTTTCTTCATGTGGTCGAAGCTGCCTGGATGCATATGCTACCACCTTGTTTTCTTGCATCAGCACACAACCTAACCCTTGACGAGAGGCACCGCAATACACCTCGAAATCCTTACGGATATCTAGAAGTACTAGAACTAGGGACGAGGTTAACTTGATTTTTAGTCCTTGAAAACTCTTTTCACACCCTTCTGTCCACTCAAACTTCTTTTCTTTCTTCAGTAGTTGAGTGAGAGGTTGGGCGATTTTGGAGAATCCTTCAATGAATCTGTGGTAGTATCCTACCGATCCGAGGAAACTTAGAACTTCGGTCACCGTGGTAGGTGGTTGCCAATCTAGGACGGCTTCCACCTTTACCAGGTCCACAGCTACTCTGCTAGCAGATATCACATGACCCAAGAAGCTAACATCAGACAGCCAGAACTCACACTTGCTGTACTTGGCGTACAGCTGATGCCCCCTGAGTTTTTTAGCACCAATCTCAGATGTTGTGCGTGTTCTTCAGCGTCTTCGGAATAGACAAGGATATCATCAATGAATACTACCATAATCCTATCCAAGTACTCTATAAATACCTTATTCATCGGGTTCATAAAGTAAGCCAGGGCATTGGTCAATCCAAACGACATAACTGTAAACTCAAAGAGGCCGTATCTAGTGGAGAAGGCTATTTTGGGGATAGCTTCAGGTTTGATTTTCAACTGGTGATACCCTGAACGCAAATCTATCTTAGAAAACTTCGTTGCCCCTTTGAGCTAATCGAACAAATCGTCAATTTTGGGCAATGGATATTTATTTTTGATGGTTACTTCATTTAGGGATCGATAGTCCACACACATCCATATACTACCGTCCTTCTTTTTCACGAACAATACCGGAGATCCCCACGGTAACGAACTAGGTCTAATGAACCCCTTCTCTTGTAACTCTCGGATTTGCTTTTTGAGCTCCACAAGTTAATTAACTGGCATCCTATAAGGTCTTTTGGATATGGGTGTTGTCCTAGGCATTAGTTTTATGATGAACTCTACATCGCGATCTGGTGGTCCCCCTGGTAGTTCTTCTAGAAAGACGTCAGGGTACTCTTGGACTACTGGCATTCCCTCTAGAGGGACGCCCAGGGCATAACAAATGATCCTCTTCCATCTGAAGGGTCTGCCCATATGGACTTCCACTACTAATCCAGGACTTTTGGTGAGGACAACCTTTCTGTTGGCACAGTCAATTATCTCTTGATACTTGGCCAACCAATTCATCCCTAGGATAATGTCTAGTGTCTGGGCTTGTAATACCCCAAGGCTTATTGATGTGGCACACAATAATCCCCCAGGTGAGCTAAGCTTTAAGGGTTTCTTGAGAACAAAACTTGCCAACTGCCATTGATCTACAAACTCACTGGAGATAAAAGAATGAGATGCTCCAGAATAAAAAAGAACACATGCTGACGAGAAGTTAACTGAGAACGTACCCATCTGTACTTCTGGTGCCTCCCGCGCTCCTCCACAGTGATATGATTCACCCGGCCTCACCCCTGGAACAATGTTGTCCTAGGTGCTGATGAAGTCAGGGGTCTTCCTCTTACTGCCGTCCCGGGAGTGGACAGTGGTCGTGCTTGGTTGTTGATGTTGAAGCGAACAGGAGTCATTGGCTGCTGGGGGCAGTTGTGGGCATAGTGCCCGGTCCTACCACAGTTGAAGCACACTAGGCTAGTAGGCGGAGTGCTAGCCTGCTGAGGTTGACTTGGTCGGATAGGAGTGGTGTACGAGGCACCACTAGGCCGGTTTGCTAGAGCCGAGGCCCAGGGCAGAGCGGCCAGCGGAGCGCCACTGCTGGAAGTCCAACATAGAACGACCGATGACTAGATGTCGGCTTCCTTGAGGTATCCATCTTCGTTTACAGCTGGCTTCAAAGGTCTTGCGTTCATTTTCAAGAACAAAGAGATAGATATACAGGGAGTTCAAAGGGGGAAGAGGGGAATGGCTCGGCAGCTTGGGGCGGTGCTGGTCGCCGGCGATTGGGTGGATGGCGGCGGCCGGGAGTGACAAAAATGGGTTGCCATGGAGACAAGAAATCTAGGGGTGGTCTCGGGGCGACTGGAGAGTCACTGTGGCAGCCGCACAGTGGTGAGCGGTGGTCGGCCAGTGAAAAGAAACGGCGCGGCGCCGCACGGGTGAGGTTGGGACCGAGTTAGGGGGAGCATGGGCACTAGTGGAGCAAAGGTAACTCACCGGTGCAATTGGAGGGTGACGCGGTGGTCGGAGGCAGGCTGGCGGCGTGAGCCGACGGCAGTGCATGGAGGTTCAACAGTGGTGGCTACCTGCGAAGAGGGAGAACTCGAGTGAGTGGTGGTACTAGGTAAAGGGAGTCTGGGAGATACTCTTGAAGAGGGAAATCGAGTAGGGAATGGCTGGAGGAGACGCGGCGGTGGTGGAGGCGGATTCGGCCGGAACTGGAGAAGATGGCATGTGCGCAGCGTTCCGGTGGACCAATGCCGGAATTGGTTGAGGGCTTTGGCTCCTGGAGGGGTGTGACGTGCCATGACACGGACATGGGTGGTCGAAACTTGTCAGAGCGGCGGGAGAGCTTGGAGGCGGCGGGCGGCCAAGCCGAAATGGCATTCGGAGCTTGGAGCTCTGGTTGATTTGAGGGTGAGAAACGGAGGGGGAGGTAGGGGACTGACGATAGGGAGGTGATGCGCTCAATTCTAGGCTTAAATGGGGGCGCGAAAGGAGGAGTTCCTTGTGAGAAACCGAGCTCCCTCTCTTCTCAGTCATGGCATCTTCACGTGCTTTCTCGGCGTGGATGGAGAGCGGAGCAACGGCGTTGGTTGCTGGCAGCTGCGGACTGGGTGTCTTTGGCGGTGGCTCAACAGCACGGACGGAGGTAGACGAAGGAGGCCCAAGTGAGGCGCAAGGTGTGACATCCTCACAAAGATGCGATCGCGTGGGGAAGAAGAAGCTCAAGGGTGGGCCCTGCAGTCAAGGGAAGAGGGGAGGAGGTGGCTCAGTGAGTTGGTTCGGTCAAACCCGGCGGCAAAAAGGGGTCCGGTCGGAGGAACAGTAGGGGAAAAGAAAAGGCAAAAAGGATTTCCCATATTTTGAAAAATCGGCTGAGAGATTTAAGGATTTAAAAGACACAATTTTTAGCTCCTAAAATCATGAAAATTTTAGGTGAGCCTTAGGACAAAGAGAATATCCTTGTGTAAATTTTCCAGGGTTTTTCATGTAATATATATTTCTCCAAAATTAAATGTAGTTTCCTGCTTTTGTGGTTTGACTTTTAATTTAATACTTTGACTGAGTGTTTTAAAATAGCAATTAATTTCTACAAAATGTGAAATTTTTAGGGTCAGTCTCTAATATGTTCCAAAACCTAGGAAAAATATTTCTAGGCACTGTTCACTTGAGTTGTTTGTATTTTAAATTCAAATTCAAATTTGAACATGCAAATTGAGAAGAAATCAAATGACCTCCAAAAATTCCAAATAAGCAAACTAGAGCATTTAGAACTCAACTAAAGTATTCCCAGCTATTGGTCCTACTATACTTTCAAAATAAAAGATAGTTTGTATTTCTGAGATAAAGAAAATATATTTGCAAATTGAATTTTTGATAGTTCTTTTGAAAGTGCCTCAAGCATTCAAGGAGCGTATGAGGTTTTACTATTTTTAAGTTGAAAACCAGAATACATTCCCTCACTTTAACCTTTTTAGTTTTGCCTCAAATTCAAATTGGACTTTTGAATTGGATAAGAAAGTATTGGGTTAATAGGTTTCAAATCTAGTCTTCAACATCAAAGAATTTTCTACATAGGGTTTTATACCCCTACTCTGAACTAAGTTTTCAATTTCTTGACAAACTGTTATTTTTGTTTTAGGAATTTCATTTCTAGGTTTTTGAAACCAGGTTGTAACCTATTTGCTTTGCAACAAAAAGTTTTAAAAAGGTCCAAAATTTCACAAATGTACAGAAGATGCTTAGCTAATCCAACTTAGGGATTTTGGGCAGTCACAACTTGGTCAGATTGGAGTGGCGTATGAGGCACCACTGGGCCGATTCTTTCGAGCCGAGGCCAGTGGCGAGCGGCCAATGAGCGCCATCGCCGGAAGGTCCAACATAGAATGACCGATGACTAGATGTCGGCTTCCTTGAGGTATCCATCTTTGTTTACAACTGGCTTCAAAGGTCTTTCGTTCATTTTCAAGAAGCAATGTCTTGTTAACTGGATGCTGGAAATTTTGGAAATCTTGAACAATTAACTGCACTCATAGTCCATCGTGCAACCCTTCCATGAAACGATCAATCTTCTCCCCCTCATCAGCTATGTCATTTTGCACATAGCGAGCTAGTTGGTTAAACCAAGTCAGGTACTCAGCCACTGAGGAGTTGCCTTGTTTCAAAGAATTTCTCTTCATGTGCGTGACACTAGAGGGGATGTAGTTGCTTCTAAATGCCTCTTTAAACTCAGTCCATTCTATTTTTGGTGCATTCACCTCTACTGCAGCCTATACTTCAGCTTCCTCATCTTCAAATACTTCTTCTTCTTCCTCATCTTCATTTTCTTCGACAACTGTCAATTCAGGTTCCCCGCCTCCTTTGGTGGCCAAGTAATTGTCCCACCAGTCGGCGGCTAGTCCCGCAAGCTGGTGTGTTGCAAATATCACCTTGTCTTTCTCACGACAACGAGCTAATATCAACTTCTTCTCAATGGTGCGAAGCCAGTCTTCGGCTTCGAGTGGCTCATCCACGCTAGAGAAAATCGGGGGCTTCGTGCGCATGAATTCCCCAAGCTTTGACCCTTGACTGGCTGCTCCAGTGCGTTGACTGGCTGCTATTGCTACCATTAGCTGTGTTTGCTGGGCCATCACTTGTGCCAGCGTGGGATGCTCAGGTGGTGGAGGTGGTACTGGGCCATGTCCACGACCCCTTCCCCCAACGGCTCTTCTTGGAGGCATCTATTACGCAAACATTATTTAGAACAAGGCAGCGCACTAACAAGCTGATACTTAAAGCTAAGGAGACTAACAAAACCCCATAAAGACACAATCATGACAAAAAAAACCATGATCAAAGCCAACTGGTGGAAACCATAAAGATTACAACTAGTACTCTGTACAACAAAAGGATAATTGCTATCTAATATCCAAAGTACTACTCTAGCTAGCCCTACTATACCTACTAGCTATCCCTACTCTACTGCCTCTCTTAGACGACTCAGTAGTCTTGCTGAGGTAACCTCCGCTGCCTCTGCGAGCAGGCGGAGTGCGCGAGCGAGAACGGCTAGGGTCAGAGTCTACCACAACAATAGACACCGGGGCGTGCACATGCTTACGCGCGGTTGTCATCAGGCGTAGGGTGTTGGTGTTGCCTCCAGTCAGTGTAGTGGTCTGTCCTCCAGCTGTGATGGTGCCTACCACGCTAGGGTGACAAAGGTCACCCTGGCGAGCCCAGAGACGGCTGCTGCCCTCTCACACTCAGCTATCGCTAGAGCCGTCTCCCGCTCATCCAGCTGAGCGTGAAGTGCCTCAGCATCCGCCTCGCTGGTGGTGAGGGCCTGTCAAAGCTCGGCGATCTTGAACAATCTAGACCCGTCATTATGAGTTAATGGAGTATTTTGGTGATTAATGACAAATCTATATATAAGACTAATACTTCTATTGATATACCTATTGTGTAGTTTGATTTGGATGAAAATGTGAAAATCATGGAGGTATGCATTCGACATCATATTCTTATATCTTATTGCATTCCTCGGATCCAAAATATAGGTTGAACTCCACTAAAAGTTTAACTTGAATATATGCATATGTTTTTATTACATATTCATGTATGCACACATTTAGGGGGAGTTCACTCTATATTTTGTGGTTTCATTAGTATTGATTAAGGGTGGAAAAAAGCCCGAAACTCGCGAGCCAGCTCGGCTCGTTAAGAACTTGGCTTGAACTCGATCCCTTAACGAGCCAAGCCAGCAATTTAGCTCGTTTTCTTAACGAGCCGAGTTCGAGCTAGCTCGCGATTTGCTCGTTTAACTCGTTAAGAAAACCGGGCCCAGCCCACTATGCACAGTGCCGAGTTAACGAGCCTAACGAGCCTTAACGAGCCGAGTTAACGAGTTTAGCTTCAATTGTTAGTAATGAGCCTAACGAGCCGAGTTAACGAGTTTGAACGAGCCGAGCCGAGTTTGTTATTATGCTCATTAGCTTAACGAGCCGAGCTCATTTCCTTAACGAGCCTTAACGAGTCGAGCCGAGCCGAGCCAGCTCGTTATCCACCCCTAGTATTGATCCATATTATTTTTATCCACATATTGGGGATCTCTACTTTGAAACATATCCTTTGAGTATATAAAACTTGTATAGTTCATATATACTCATATTGCTTTATATTCAATTATTTGTAATTGTGTTATGGGACTAATGTGTGTGCTAAGATGTTTTAGAAGCTTAGTCCCAGAGTTTGATTGATGACATGAAAAGGAAATGTAAAGATGATAAAAAATTGGCATGGCTCAAGACAAAGGAGTCATGCATTGCATTTTGAATAGCTTCTGGAAGAACTTCAGTGGAAATCGATATGACCACATTCGATGATAGGTACTACCGGTGTGCGGTAGTATTGGGTTTTACATGGCGGTATGTTTATTCCAGTGTGGCGCCCTGTGTCATTACCCCAAGGGTAATCACACTTAGGCATACGGATTACTATTCGTTTGCTCAGTAGAACACTACTCCAACGAATAGTAAGCCTTTACCAGTCCTCACGCAGAACAATAAGATAGAAACGTACATTTTATTCCAGTAATAGCCACGCAAGGCTATTATTCTTAGTACATATATTAAACAGCTACAAAAGGAACGACTCCGCTTTTCTTGTCAACACTGAAGCCTCGGCCTTCTATTCGTCCCATGAGTCAAATATGGCGTCCATCTCGCTTTGGTCCTCGTAGCCGGTGCCTCCTCCTCCGGCCAGAACAAGCTTGGTACACAGATGTCCGTCATCCCACTCGGGAAAGTTCATACCGACTAGGATCTACAAAGGAGAATACTAATAAGGTTGAGTACGAATGTACTCAAAGAAGCATTAATAGCAAAGAATGCATTTGGATGACTATTTCTAGTTGTTATCACATTTTCTAAGTCATCTCAATTTCGAAAATAATTTAAAAACATTTAGGTGGCAAATTTTAATACTGAAAACACTACATGTCACTCGGAGAGAAGAAAGACCTCCGGTGGTTCCCATAGACTCCAATCCAGGAGACTGGCATGAATTCATGATTTTGCATAGCACTGCGCAAGCTTTGTAGTTTGTACCACTTTACCCATAGTTATTCTGAACTCTAAATGAGCTGAATCCCCTGCATTTCCTTTGATGCGGGTTCGAGTTTAGAATACAGAACGTTTCCCAGGCTACGTGATTAAGTCTCCACCCATTACTTTCCGTCGGTGCTGATTTAATCACGCTGCTCACCTCTTCATACACCGAGTTCCAGAAATGTTGGTTGAGGCGGCCATCGTCCGTGCTCAACACTCCACCTTGGGTCGGCTCTCTTCCGTTCCCAACACTCCAACGTGACCCGTTATGGAGAACTTAATTACGTAACAAGGTAGTATTTTCTGCCCGCCTAAACGGGAAAATGGTTGGTACTGAGTTTACGGCTTCAGACCGAGCAAGAGTTTTGTTTGTCCTTATATTATAACCATATGTAAAAAGGGGCCCACCTTTTACCTCATCATCATCATCATCGTCGCGTTCCCCTGCCAGGGCCCCCTTTTACCAACCATAATCATTCTCATTTCTTTCTTTCTTTCTCATTCTCATTTCTTTTATAATCATCTTAATCATTTTCATCTCAATCATTTATTTAAGTTTTGAGAAAACAATTTTGATGCAATAAACATATAGTGCAATATACGGTTTACATTTAAATTAACTATGTTTATGGTCAAGAGGATAGCTTGCCTGTGGAGTTGTAGGAAAGATTGGTGTCGATGAATCTCTGATCAACGTCTCCTGCCGGTGCTGGTTCGCCCTCTGTAGCAACACAGTGGCATGAATAGTAATATACATAAATACATAATGGATTTTTGAGTGATATAATAAATATCTAGGTTACTGACTCCTAATCGTTAGCACAAATTTAAAATAAATAAAACTTTTCGAGTCCTTTGCTAAGTTAGCACTCCCCACCAAGCCGTTCTATGGCCTACTCGCGCAATACTCGAAAAACCCAAGGTTCGCGCTATAACGGACAAAAGAAGCAAAGAAAGGAAATACTATTCGTACTTGCAATTAAAACATATAACCCATTTAATCGAACAGAAGCGTCTAAATGATTTTATTTAAGTCTGCCCGTATTTTAATTAATTCTTTACACTCGCTAGTTGCTTTTAATTAAATTAATGTAATTAGAACAGTTCATTTTGTTCGACTAACGACAGCTATGCACAGGTTTGCTACGCATGCAGAATGACTTACTACTAATAGAACTAATGGCAACTCAAATTATTTTAGTAGTTATCCCATAGATTTGTCGCAAGTTGGTTAATTCGGCAATATCCAAGTTAAATTATTTAACCGCGAGTGCAAACAGCTAACGAAAAAAAAACAATCAAGAATCGCTACCGAAGAAGCCATTAATCGCAGCAATTAACTATAATCTACCCATTTTTCCTAATATTGCTCTAAACCTAAAGCCCCAAATTTAATCTCTAATCCTACCCTAATCCCACTCTAATCTCTCTCTCTCTCTCTAACCCACTCGGCCAAACACAACACGCACACACGCACAGCACACACAAATCCAACCCACACTGCCTTATCTCCTTCTACCTCCCCCAAACTCACTCATTCTCATCTCCTCTCCCAAATCTCTCTCTCTTCTCAACTCAAGCCACCATGGGGAGTCCACAGCCTTGCCGGCTGCTGCCGGGGTTCTCCATGGACGCCTTGGCCGACTCAGTCCTTGCCGCCCCCCGATCCGCAAGCCTTCGCCGACTTGCGCCAAGGCTGGCCAGCCGCTGCCTCGGCACTGCCTCTGCTTTCAGCTCCCATTGTTCCCGGTCCTCACCTCCGAGCGCTTAACGCCGCCCGGTTTGGCGGCGCCGCTACCCTTCAGCCGCTCTCGGTTCCCTCCCTAGCGGCCTGTTCGGCCGGTCCATGGCGCCACCACCGCGCCCGATTTGCCGCCGACGCGCGTCCTCCCGTTCGAGATGCGCCGGCGGCCAAGGCCGTCGGCTCTTCCATCGCTCCTCTCCCGGCTCCCTCTCTCCGGGTTGGCTCGGCTCGGTGCGGCACCGCCCACCATCTTCTGTGACCTCACTCCAAGCTTGGGTGCCTGAGTGGCTCGGCCAGTTCGGCTGCGGCGCCGGTCCTCGCCTCCCCTGCTGCTTGCTTCGGCTCGGGCCGTTGCCCTTGGGCTGCTCCCTCCTCGCGCGGCGGTTGCCAGCGCCGCCCTCCTTTCAGTTGTTCCCTCTACTCGGTTTTCATCGAGGCTAGTCCTCACCCTAACCTCTTCCTCTACTCCTCCCCCTTTGCTCTGCGATGCAATCGAGATGATCGAGAACTATTGATGATGGATGGATCTTGATGATCCGATGCTATGAGAATAAGGAATGTATATGTGGATGAGTAGCAAACGGAGGTATAATCAAGTACCTCTGTTGGGTTACGGGATGGGGAAGGAGGATGGTAGCGTCGGCATTGGGCTGGTGCTCTCCTCTTGTCCTCCTTGTCGGCTTGGCGTCTGGTGGTCGCCTTCTTTGCAAGCCTCTCCTCCTCCTTCTCCTGGACCTCTTGCCTCCTTGCTTCTTCTTGGCTTCTTTGGAATGGTGATGGAATGTTTATTCTTTGGGTGATGAATGGTGAGGCTTGGGGATGAACCTATTTGGTCATGGTCGGGTCTTTGGGGAAAGAATGTGCTGCCCGGGGGAATGAACTTGCTTGGTTGGCTTTGAGCTGGGGGCTGAACCTAGAGATGGGGGAAGGTTTTTGTAACAGCCCAAAATTTTAAATTTAGTTAAAGTTTAAAACTTATTTGAATTGGTGAATTTTCTGAATTTTAAAAGCTTCCCTTTAAATTAATTTAAGCCAAAACAAATTTAAAATTCAAAATCTATTACCAACTTTAAGTTGGGGATAATTTTATTAAGTCTAAAATGTCTCTAAGGATTTATGAGAATTTTTGTAGAATTTTTGGACTCTTTTTGCTATTTTCTAAGTCTAAAAGGAATTAACCAGATTATTTAAAATAGAAAACTAAAAAAAACCCTAAACAATGGTTGGGCCGAAATCGCAAGACGTGCAGCCCAGCCCGGCTTCCTTCTTGGCCCCAAAACCCCACTCCTCAACTCGGACCGTTGGATTTAAATCCAACGACCCTTGCCCACCGCGCCTCCCTATCTCTCTCTCTCTCCACCGCCCAATCCCAATCGGACGGCATCTAAGCCACCACGCCACCCCATTTCCCCCACCGTCGGATCAAGATCCGACGGCCCCGCGTCATCTTCTCCCCGCGTTCTTCTCCGCGCAGCCACCGCCTCCAACCGCCATGGCCGCGCGGGCGTGAAGCTCCGCAACAGCTCCTCAACCACCCCCGCCTTCTCCGCGTCGGTGCGCAAGACTCGCGTCCACCTCCGCCACGATCCCCACCTCTTTCCCCCTCTTCTCGCGCACGCGGGCGCCTAAGCCCTTAACCGCCGCCGCGACCCCCACGAACCCCTCGCGCCTCGGAGCCCTCTACCCCTATAAAGCCACCCGGGTGCGCCTCCACCGCAACTCAACACCACCACCCATTGCTCCCTCCTCCTCCATAGCGCCGAATTTCGAGGTTCTCACCGGTGGCGAGCCGTTCTTCTCCGATTCCGCGCCGTCGTCCCGCTTCGACCCGCCGACCACATCTTGGCACCACCGCGTCGTTCTGGCCGGAGCACCCATCCACGTCGCCGGAGACCCTCGAACGACTACTTCGACGACGACCGAAGCTTCTCGCCGCCAAACCTTGCCGTCGACGACATTCCGGCCACGCCCGCTCGCATCTAAGGTAGCCACTAGGTTCCCCATCTCCTCCTGGTTCCAATCGCACCTCGCCGGCCTCAGTAGTGCAAAGACGGCCGGCGGTGACCCTCGGTCCGACGCAGCCGCCCTCGCTCAGCGTGGCGTGGCCACGTGTCGCCCATGTGGCGCCACCTCACGCCCATGTGGCAGCCACGTCGGGCGGGCGTGCCACATCACGCCACCTCCCGTCGCCAAGGCACGTGGACTAAGTCCACGTGGGACGTGTCTCTGACATAAGGGGCCCGCACGTCAGAATTGTTTTTAATTTCTTTTAAATCCCGGAATTCCTTCGCTGATGTCAGCATTGCGCAATAATTAGATTTCCTTTAGAAAAATAATTCGGGAAATTGTTTAAAAAAGCGATTTAGGATTTAAATTGAAAAATTCATAACTTATTCATCCTAGTTCCAAATTAGATGATTCAAATTGCTAAATTCTTAGAAAATTATTATCTAACTAAATAAAATGTAATTTTTCAATTTGGAGTTCATGTTAGTTCTGTTTTAGAATTTAGAAATTTATTTAAATTCCAAATTTAGATTTAAATTTGTAAAATTCATATCATCTGAATTCCAACTCCAAATTTTGTGAATTAAATTTCTAAAATTTTATAAAAAGATTATCTAGCTTAATAAATTAAGATTAGTTTATTTAGAATTAGTTTAAATTGTCATTTTGAAGTTGAAACTATTTAAATTGCAAATTTAAGATTTAAACTTGTAGAATTCATATCTTTTATGTCCTAATTCCAAATTGAGTGTTTCAAATTTATAAAGTCTTATAAAATTATAATCTAGTCAAATAAAATATAATTATTTTATTTGGAGTTAGTTTAAACTGTCGTCTTGATTTTATTTGAACTTCAATTGATTTGTCGTATTTTCACGTTTAGATTACTGACGATTAAAATTTGATTCTTCCAAGAATTAGAATTTCAAGACTTCAGCGAAGGCAAGTTATACTTTGATCATCTTGCACCTACTATTTTAAAGTTATTTAAATTCAGTTTTCAAATTATTAAGTGCATGCATACTTTTATTCAAGTATTTTAAATTCATGTTTAAATGATTAGATATTCCAACTGCCCTTGTATGGCCAATATTGAATATTGAAATGTCATCCCTTGTCCCCATAGATAAATTGTTTGGAAATGCTTAGCAAATACTTACACCCTGATTTTGATTTTGGGGAGGATTTAGCCAAATCTTTACAAACTTGTTTTAACTTGAGCCTATGGTATTGTATTACCATAGATTTGTTGTAAAGGTGGTTTTACTAAATAAAATAAAGATGGTTTGGACTTGGGTGTAACGGATGAAAGGTGGGTGCGAGTTTATGCACGGTTTAATCTGGTTAGGATTAAAGCCTGTGGTTTAATTTTGAAAGACGCCCAAGTCAATTAAGGACCGCCTTTGAGCGTTCCTTTGCTATGCCAAAACGTACCACCACATGTCCCGTATGGGAAGGACTGGCTTAATAATTTGGGATACCTCATAGATATTCGTGCCATATTGTATGAGTGGGTGTTGGTTAGACAAGAGTCCCACATGGCGCAAGAGGGGCTCCTGAGGATGGTTAGTCCAATGGAAGCGAAACCTTAGCGGGCATGAGTCTTGTGAGGTAGATCATTATAACGACCTTGTGATATTTGCTCACACACGCCTTAGGAAGCGTGGATTGGCCGACACAAAGGGTATAATATCTCGTGTGGGTAAAAGCATGCAAACTCTGCGAGTAGAAAACTATTGAATAGCGCGTCATGATCATGGACATGCTAGCAAAGCCACTTTGAGTTAGACTTGTTTTTGGTTTTAAAATGGTTTCAACAGATGTTTTCGGGATGGTTAGTCTGTGGGAAAAATTAGGCGGTTAGCCATTGTGATTGGAGGATATCCATCACCTTTCTTGGAGGTTATCCACATTATTCAATTGTCATTTAAAATATGATTTTAATTAATGTATGAAAATGGCCTTGCAATCTATTATGATTATTTAAATTAAACTAACGCTTTCATAAAATAACCTCGCCAATGTCCTTTGTTTACATTATGCATGCATTACAATTCCATATTGGGTGTAACTTGCGAGCACTAGTAGTTGTGCTCATGCTTGCTTTATGCAACAAAATTTCAGGAGAAGACTTCTATCGGGGCGGTGAGGACACCGACGCCTAGGTTACGCCCAGGCGATTACTGTGGCGGATCGTTCGCCTACTACTATCTTTTTTATTTCATTGTGTTATTTACTTCTTTATTTGGCTTAATGCCCAATTGTATCGAACTCGATTTACTATTAATGAAATGCGAGATTTGGTCATGTTATCATTTTTGTAATCGTGTACACCGGAAATCTGGGATCGGTGTATGAACACGGAGGATTCGGGATCTTTCGTTCCGGGTCCGACAAAAGTGGTATCGAGCCATGTCGCCTCAGTACGTGTGGCCCTGAATTGTCCTAAGGACTTATTTTCAAAAGCAAAAACTATTTTGAGTCTATCCAGAGTCATTCTCAACCTTTCTCTTTAAAATGTTTACTAACTTATCTCTTTCTCAAAATTTTAGATGGCTGAAATACCGGATGCTACTTCCCACGGAGTCTTTATTTGAAAGCGGGCGAGATACTTTGGGAAATGATGCAAAGACAGGTTACTGGGAAGAGGCCAACTTTCCAAGGATTCAAGTACTAGGTGGGAGAACAACAACTGTGGAGAGTAGAGGTGCTCATCTACTCCAACCTCGCACCGGACACCGTCTTCCACGTCTTTGACGCTCCGATCCGGCGCGACACCTTTGATGATGGCATGCAAGATGCGGCAAGGGAGGCAGTTCGCCACCTTCGCTACACCTACAATCATCGCCTTCATGGCACCGGGTTTCATTATTACCCGATGCACATTCCAACCCGGCTTGACAGTACTTTCAACTCCGCCAGAGACGAAGATTCTCCCGAGCTGACGCACCAGGTAGATCTGGCTAAGGCTTTGGACTACGCCTATGGGAACACCTTGAATGATTTGCTCACCGCCGAGCAGCACTACAAGAAGCGAAGAGAAGTCAAGACCGTGATCATGAGCTAGCTAGCTACAAGGCGGGAGGCTAGCTCGATGAGCCGGATTATACCCCAAGACCCCATTATAGTTATCTTCCTGTTAGCTCGATCTTTAGTTGCTAATTATGAGCTACTATCTTATTTGTGGTAGCCATAATCTTTGAATAAAATGACTTAATAAAGGAATTTTTGGAAAAATCTGCTCTTTGTCTTGTGTGCTCTTTGTGTTCTTGGGTCATTAGAATTTACCCTATAGAACTTCCTATCTGCTCTATCTCTCCTAAATCTTTGGAGTTCTAGCAGATGGTAACCACCCGTCTGCGGCGATGGCGATGTCCGAGGTCGGGCAACGAAGACGCAGACACGGAGGATCCTGCAAAGAACCACCACCGCCACCACCAAGGACCAGATTAGGCGTCGATGATGGAAAACCGTAATCATCGATTAACCTCCTAGCCGATCCCTCAACAACGTGCAAAATGTGCGAACAACGGCTCGGATCGCACCACCACCTCCACCGCGCAGAGATTGACCATGGCAGATTTCATGCGCATCGCCCACCGACATTCTCCAAAGCTGACAGAGCCGATGGATGCCGATGATCGGATTCGTGCTATCGGAAGAAGCCGGATATCACTCGATGTCTTGATCGTGAGAGAGTCTGCTTGCCTCTCACCACTCACCGGTCCCGCATCGAATGGTGGGATAACTACAACATCTCCCATCTTGACGCTGCAGACTATCTCTTGGGCGGAGTTTGTGCGGGCTTTCCGCCATGCACATATCCCCGAGGATAATGACCTCAAGAAGAAAGAGTTCCACGCTCAAACAAGGCAACCGCCGACAAGGGTGAATACTGCACAAGTTCAACCAAATTTGCTCGCTATGCCCCAAAGCAGACGTGGCTAGTGATGAAGAAAGGCAGAAAGGTTCATGGATGGTTTGAGCGATGAGATCTCGATCCAAATGGTCTCCAATGACTACACCGACTTCCGGCGGTTAGTGAATAAAGCTTTTAGCCAGAGGCCAAACATCTGCAGATGGAGAACATAGCGGAGGATGGCGCTCGAAGTTCAACTCGGAGGGCAACCCAAGCCTCGTTTTGCTCAAATTCGGCCACCTCAGAGTGGAAGGTTCCATCTTCTACACCCGAGCTCGAAGACGCAAGACAGCGCTCCAACTCTTCCGGCTTCGCAACAATGCATCTGCGGGATGGTTTAATGAAGAACCCAACTTCATCGGCGGCGGGAGTGACATGCTTCCATTGCAACGAGATCGACACTATGCCAACAAGTGCCCGAAGCGGCGATCTGCAACACCAATCGAGCCAAGATCGAGTACCAACCACCGCGGCACCCCAAAGCCGGCGGGCGATTCACGAAGGGCGTGTGAACCACGTCCACAAAGAGAGGAAGCTCGAGCGGACCGGATGTCGCCCTGGTGCGTTTCGTTAATATGATACCGCCGATTCTGCTTGATTCCGAGCTTCGATTCTTTTGTATCCAATAAGTTTGTGGGCAAAAATGGGTTACCTATTTCTCCATTA
The DNA here is from genome assembly GCA_036346405.1 of Phyllostachys edulis. Classification (NCBI taxonomy): domain Eukaryota; kingdom Viridiplantae; phylum Streptophyta; class Magnoliopsida; order Poales; family Poaceae; genus Phyllostachys; species Phyllostachys edulis. The sequence goes on along the minus strand of CM070552.1, from coordinate 42,647,066 downwards.
AGTAATCCTATGATAATCCATTCCCGGGCTCGTAAATGAGAACCAGCTTCTATGCCCGAATCTTACCTGGAGATATCCTGAGTTTCCTTCATGGCGACTTGATAGTCTTGCACTCTCAAGGTCCGGATGTAATACTTGGAATGGATGGCTAGCCAAGAATCAGGGCGGATAGATTGTGCCAATAGGTCTATTACTCTCACCAATGAGGAAGGAGTCACAGTTGAGTTCAAGCCCAATACATGCATGGGAGGAAGTTCCATTCGACCCGGCTTGAAGGAGTTAAAGCTTGAAGATATACCCGTGGTGCAAGAATTCCGGATGTCTTTCACGATGATTTACGGCATGCCACGGACGGGGACATATTGTTCTTAATTGACTTAGTCGAGGGACCGCTCCGATCTCGGCGACCCTCTGAGAATGCCGGCTAATGAATTGGCGAGATGAAGAAACAAATTGAAGAGTTGCGGAGCAAAGGATATATTCGCCAAGTTCATCACCTGGGGGGGGCAAGATCTTGTTTGTCAAGAAGAAAGACAACAATATGAGGATGTGTGTGGATTATAGGTCACTCAATGAAGTGACAATCAAGAACAAGTACCGCTACCTAGGATTGATGATCCGCTCGATCAACCGAAAGGAACAAGTGTATTCTCGAAGATTGATTTGAGATCCGCTATCATCAATCAAGATCGCACGTAAGATATTCGAAGACACCTTCACCACTAGATATGGATTGTACGAGTTCACGGTAATGTCTTTCGGTTTGACGAAACGCCTTACTTCATGAATATGATGAACAAAGTGTTCATGGAATTCTTGGATAAGTTTGTGGTTGTTTTCATCGATGACATCCTCGTCTATTCAAGAATGAAGAAGAACATGAGGACCACCTCAGATTGATTTTGGGAAAACTCGGGGAGAACCAACTTTATGCCAAATTCAAAGAAGTGCGAATTTTGGCTAAGTCAAATGGCATTCCTTGGACATATTGTGTCCGCAGGAGGAGTTGCCGTAGATCCACCAAAGTCGAGCGGTAATGGATTGGAAACAACCCAAGTCATCACAGAGGTGAGAAGTTTCCTTGGATTGGTGGGTATTACCGCAGATTCATTGAAGGTTTCTCCAAATTAGCAAGACCAATGACTCAACTTCAAGAAGGAGAAGAAATTTGAATGGACAGATGCTTGCGAGGAGAGTTTCCAAGAGTCAAGACGAGACTAGTTTCAAAGACACTGTATTGGTCCTACCAGATATTCATAAAGATTTTGTGATTTTCTGCGGCGCCTCTCGTCAAGGACTCGGTTGCGTATTGATGCAGAGGGCAAGGTCAGATCTTACGATCTCGTCACCGAGGCCACATGAAGGAATTATCAACTCATGACCTTGAGTTAGCGGCGATTGTGCATGCATTAAAGATCTGGCGGCATTACCTCATCCGGAATCACCGTGAAGTTTTCACGGATCATAAGAGTCTGAAGTACATATTCACTCGGTCGACCTTAATCTCCGAAGCGGAGAAGATGGCTAGAATTGATAAAGGATTATGACCTTGAGATCCATTACCATCCGGGCAAGGCAAATGTAGTTGCGGATGCCCCGAGCAGAAGGCGATTGCAATACCATCGTGGTTCAGAGAATCGGCAGAGTTGTATGAAGAATTGAAGCATCTGAACTTGGAGATTGTTGAGCAAGGATGTGTGAATGCTTTGGAAGTTCAACCAACACTTCAGAGTCAGATCAAAGAAAAGCAATTAGTAGATGAAGACATTAAGGAGATCAAGAAGAATATGAGAAGAGGCAAAGCTTCAGGATTCACCGAAGATGAGGAAGGAACAGTGTGGTTCAGGAACCGCATCTGCGTACCGAATCAGCAGGATTTAAAGCAGTCGATTCTGAAGGAAGCCCATGAGTCGTCTTATTCCATTCACCCTGGCAGTACCAAGATGTACCAGGATCTTAAGGAAAGATATTGGTGGGTCAGCATGAAGCGGGAAATTGCTGAGTTCGTAGCCCGTTGTGATGTTTGTCAGCGAGTCAAGGCAGAACATCAAAGACCCGCTGGATTGTTACAACCGTTACCGATCCCCGAGTGGAAGTGGGAAGAAGTTGGTATGGATTTCATCACCGGACTTCCTAGAACTCAGTCAGGGTGTGATTCTATCTGGGTGATAATTGATCGGTTAACGAAAGTAGCTCATTTCCTTCGAAATCAAGACCACCTACCCGAGCGATGGTGGCGAAATTGTATATGGCCAAGATAGTGCATGCGCATGGAGTACCCAAGAAGATCGTGTCCCACGAGGATCGCGATTCACGTCAAGATTTTGGCGATGCGCATGAAGCCTTGGGAACCAGACTCAATTTCAAGATCGCATATCATCCACAGACGGATGGCGGACGAAACAAGTCAACCAGATTCTTGAAGACATGCTTGAGCTGCGCCTTGGATTACGGAAAAAGTTGGGACAAGAATTTGCCCTATGCACGAATTTTCAGATAACAATAGCTACCAAGCCGCCTTCAAATGTCCCGTTTGAGGCTTTGTATGGCGAAATCACGAAACTCCGCTTCTATGGGATGAAGTAGGAGAGCATCGATTCTTTGGGCGAGTTGATCAAAGAAGTGAAAGTAAGGTTAAGGCAATAAGAGAGCATCCGAAAGTAGCTCAAACCCGATGTAAGAGTTATCTTGATAATCGTCGGCGAGAGTTGACCTTTGCAGAAGGAGATTTTGTCTACCTCCGAGTTACTCCACTCCGAGGAGTAAGAAGGTTCCGAACCAAAGGAAAACTCGCACCCAGATTTGTGGGACCTTACAAGATTTTGGCAAGAAGAGGTGAAGTTGCATATCAGCTTGAGCTACCAGCATCTTTGTCCGCTGTACACAATGTCTTCCATGTTTCACAGCTAAAGAAATGCCTTCGAGTGCCTCAAGATCGACTCTTCCGAAAGCATTGATCTTCAAGAGGACCTCACCTATGTGGAGCAACCGATCAAGATTCTGGACGTCGCAGAGCGTGTCACACGGAACAAGATCATCCGTTCATACAAAGTTCAGTGGAGCCACCACCCTGAAAGTGAAGCCACTTGGGAGCGAGAAGAAGATATTAAAACAGGATATCCCCACCTTCTTGCCGATCAATCCTGAATCTCGGGGTCGAGATTCCCTTAAGGGGGGGAGGTTTGTAACAGCCCAAAATTTTAAATTTAGTTAAAGTTTAAAACTTATTTGAATTGGTGAATTTTACGAATTTTAAAAGCTTCCTTTAAATTAATTTAAGCCAAAACAAATTCAAAATTCAAAATCTATTACCAACTTTAAGTTGGGGATAATTTTATTAAGTCTAAAATGTCTCTAAGGATTTATGAGAATTTTTGTAGAATTTTTGGACTCTTTTGCTATTTTCTAAGTCTAAAAGGAATTAACCAGATTATTTAAAATAGAAAACTAAAAGAAAACCCTAAACAATGGTTGGGCCGAAACTGCACTGTGCAGCCCAGCCCGGCTTCCTTTGCCGGCCCCAAAACCCCACCGCTCCTCAACTCGGACCGTTGGATTTAAATCCAACGACCGCAGCCCACCAAGCCTCCCTATCTCTCTCTCTCTCCGCCTAATCCCAATCGGACGGCATCTAAGCCACCACGCCACCCCATTCCCCCACCGTCGGATCAAGATCCGACGGCCCCGCGTCATCTTCTCCCCGCGTTCTTCTCCGCGCAGCCACCGCCTCCAACCGCCATGGCCGCGCGGGCGTGAAGCTCCGCAACGGCTCCTCAACCACCCCCGCCTTCTCCGCGTCGGTGCGCAAGACTCGCGTCCACCTCCGCCACGATCCCCACCTCTTTCCCCCTCTTCTCGCGCACGCGGGCGCCTAAGCCCTTAACCGCCGCCGCGACCCCCACGAACCCTCGCGCCTCGGGCCCTCTACCCTATAAAGCCACCCGGGTGCGCCTCCACCGCAACTCAACACCACCACCCATTGCTCCCCTCCTCCTCCATAGCGCCGGAATTTCGAGGTTCCTCACCGGCGGCCGAGCTTCGTTCTTCTCCGATTCCGGCGCCGTCGTCCCCGCTTCGACCCCGCCGACCACATCTTCGGCACCACCGCGTCGTTGCGAAGCCGGAGCACCCATCCACGTCGCCGGAGACCCTCGGGAACGACTACTTCGACGACGCATCAAAGCTTCGCCGCCAAACCTCGCCGTCGGCGACATTCGGCGCGCCCTTCGCACCTAAGGTAGCCACTAGGTTCCCCATCTCCTCCTGGTTCCAATCGCGCACTCACGGCCTCAGAGTAGTGCGACGGCCACGGTGACCCTCGGTCCGACAGCGGCGCCGCCATCGCCAGCGTGGCGTGTACGTGTGCGCATGTGGCGCCACCTCACGCCCATGTGGCAGCCACGTCGGGCGGGCGTGCCACATCACGCCACCTCCCGTGCGCCAAGGCACGTGGACTAAGTCCACGTGGTAGTGTCTCTCGACATAAGGGGCCGCATGCGTCGGTGTTTTTAATTTCTTTTAAATCCGAATTCCTTCGCTGATGTCAGCATTGCGCAATAATTAGATTTCCTTTAGAAAAATAATTCGGGAAATTGTTTAAAAAAGCAGATTTAGGATTTAAATTGAAAAATTCATAACTTATTCATCCTAGTTCCAAATTAGATGATTCAAATTGCTAAATTCTTAGAAAATTATTATCTAACTAAATAAAATGTAATTTTTCAATTTGGAGTTATGTTAGTTCTATTTAGAATTTAGAAATTTATTTAAATTCCAAATTTAGATTTAAATTTGTAAAATTCATATCATCTAATTCCAACTCCAAATTTTGTGAATTAAATTTCTAAAATTTTATAAAAGATTATCTAGCTTAATAAATTAAGATTAGTTTATTTAGAATTAGTTTAAATTGTCATTTTGAAGTTGAAACTATTTAAATTGCAAATTTAAGATTTAAATTTGTAGAATTCATATCTTTTATGTCCTAATTCCAAATTGAGTGTTTCAAATTTATAAAGTCTTATAAAATTATAATCTAGTCAAATAAAATATAATTATTTTATTTGGAGTTAGTTTAAACTGTCGTCTTGATTTTATTTGAACTTCAATTGATTTGTCGTATTTTCACGTTTAGATTACTTACGATTAGAAATTTGATTCTTCCAAGAATTAGAATTTCAAGACTTCAGCGAAGGCAAGTTATACTTTGATCATCTTGCACCTACTATTTTAAAGTTATTTAAATTCAGTTTTCAAATTATTAAGTGCATGCATACTTTTATTCAAGTATTTTAAATTCTGTTTAAATGATTAGATATTCCAAGCGCCTTGTATGGCCAATATTGAATATTGAAATGTCATCCCTTGTCCCCATAGATAAATTGTTTGGAAATGCTTAGCAAATACTTACACCACGATTTTGATTTTGGGGAGGATTTAGCCAAATCTTTACAAACTTGTTTTAACTTGAGCCTATGGTATTGTATTACCATAGATTTGTTGTAAAGGTGGTTTTACTAAATAAAATAAAGATGGTTTGGACTTGGGTGTAACGGATGAAAGGTGGGTGCGAGTTTATGCACGGTTTAATCTGGTTAGGATTAAAGCCGGTGGTTTAATTTTGAAAGACGCCCAAGTCAATTAAGGACCGCCTTTGGCGTTCCTTTGCTATGCCAAAACGTACCACCACATGTCTGTATGGGAAGGACTGGCTTAATAATTTGGGATACCTCATAGATATTAGTGCCATATTGTATGAGTGGGTGTTGGTTAGACAGTAGTCCCACATGGCGCAAGAGGGGCTCCTGAGGATGGTTAGTCAATGGAAGCGAAACCTTAGCGGGCATGAGTCTTGTGAGGTAGATCATTATAACGACCTTGTGATATTTGCTCACACTGCGCCTTAGGAAGCGTGGATTGGCCGACACAAAGGGTATAATATCTCGTGTGGGTAAAGGTATGCATGACTCTGCGAGTAGAAAACTATTGAATAGCGCGTCATGATCATGGACATGCTAGCAAAGCCACTTGAGTTAGACTTGTTTTTGGTTTTAAAATGGTTTCAACAGATGTTTTCGGGATGGTTAGTCTGTGGGAAAAATTAGGCGGTTAGCCATTGTGATTGGAGGATATCCATCACCTTTCTTGGAGGTTATCCACATTATTCAATTGTCATTTAAAATATGATTTTAATTAATGTATGAAAATGGCCTTGCAATCTATTATGATTATTTAAATTAAAGCTGCGCTTTTAAAATAACCACGCCAATGTCCTTTGTTTACATTATGCATGCATTACAATTCCATATTGGGTGTAACTTGCGAGCACTAGTAGTTGTGCTCATGCTTGCTTTATGCAACAAAATTTCAGAGAAGACTTCTATCGGGGCGGTGAGGACACCGCGCCTAGGTTCGCCCAGCGATTACTGTGGCGGATCGTTCGACCTACTACTATCTTTTTATTTCATTGTGTTATTTACTTCTTTATTTGGCTTAATGCCCAATTGTATCGAACTCGATTTACTATTAATGAAATGCGAGATTTGGTCATGTTATCATTTTTGTAGCGTGTACACCGGAAATCTGGGATGGTGTATGAACACGAGAGGATTCGGGATCTTTCGTTCCCGGGTCCGACAGTTTTGGCTTTGCTCCTCCTCTTTGGCTGTGAAATGAGAATGGGCAATGTGAGGCATTGTGGCTGCATGCTTCCTTTTATGCTCTAGGTTGGGTATTTTCCTTAACTTGCACATGACCAAAATGCCCTTGCTCTCATCCTCATGGCAAGATTTCGTTGGGGCTTTTTGTCTGCGTGGTTGGGAAATCACTATGCGTGTGATTTTCTGTGGCTGAGTACTTCAATATACGTGGGCGTCGGATTAAGGTAAACGCCGGATGATGAAAACTACGAGAGCAAAGAGGTGCCGGTTAACTCTAGCTAGCCTGGGTACCTTGACGATCAAGGGGCTGGCTAGCGTGAGTTGATCAGGGAACCCTAGTGTGCTTCGGAGAATTCTGACGGCCACTTCCAACCTTCTACTCTCTATTTTCCATTATCCATATGGCTTTAACTTACTAACCGTGTTCTAAATTTTGTAACGAGCGACGGGAATGGATCGAGCGATGGCTCTATGGACTAGTGCTCAAGGTACAAGGTGGCAAGGATAACTGATGCTACAAGGATGCAAGAAGCAAATTTATGATTTGATTAATTGTTGTTATAAGCATTGCAATTGGTTGTATAATTAATTTTGAAACAAGCAATGAGTTTGTAATATATTACTTCTGTTTTGTACTTGGATTGATGCAATGTTTTCTGGGTTGTCACTAGGGTGTATTCTTTGATTGCATTGAAATGTGTAAATATTTCTGAGTTCATTTTAGTGATCCACTTATGCCTGCAATGGATTTATTTTTGTAATTGACTCTTGGTTGATAATGTTATTAGAGAAATTATTTTTTTTAACCCTCTTGTTGCCAGATGCAACGATTAAGCGCTTGATATTAACTCTGAAATTACTATTTGCTCTGGATTTAAAGAATTTTAATTATCGCTAATTACCGATTACTGTTATTTAGGTTAGGTTAATTATGCGGGTTCTCACATCCAGAGAGCTTGTTTTTGGAGTTTTCATCTCCCTTGAAAACGGTATGACCGCATTCCTTGAGCAGTACTACCGGAGTGCGGTAGTACCGGGTTTTATATGGTGGTATGTTATTTCCAGAGAGGGTGTTTTTCTTGATTCTTTAACCTCTGGAAATCAGTAGTACCAATTGAGCCGAGCGGTACTACCATCGTGAGGTAGTACCAGACCTTGTGAGTATGGTAGTACCGTACCTGACAGTAATTAATGATAATTACATTGTGGGACTAACATTTTGCATGAGTTGGATGAATAGGTTATGTTCTATGGTGATGGAGACTTTGGATGGCATCATGAGTTGATCATCATCAAGTCAAGGTTCAAGAAGAGGATGAATCATGTGCTGATGCATGTCAAGATCTCGAAGAGAAGATGATCATGAGTTGATAGTCAAGTCAAGAGAAGACAAATCATGTGTTGATGGAGGGCACGTGAAGGATGCATCATGGGTTGATACATATCAAGACAATGACTTGGACTTTACATGAAGATGTGCGTCATCAAACTTCAAGAGGATGCTCAAGGCAAAGGTATAACTAGCTAGGGCTAAGGATATGTTTCTAGTCTTTTATCGGTCTTGATATTTGGTTGGAAGACCAGATTGCTAGTATAGGATTGTCATACTATTAAGAGGGGTCTTATCTAGTAGCTCAAGTCTCATCATGTGTTTATAGCGCAATCTCACTTGCTCTAGCTCTCTGTGGCATGATGCTATTATTTGTGAATGTGTTTTGCAAATAGCTGAGGCTCATGCATTTAATCCTTGTAGCATGTGACTCTACTTTGCAAATGTGTTTTGTAAATGGTTGAAGTCCATATACCTACTCCTTGTGGCATGATCTAAGTTTGCAAATGTGTTTTGTAAATTGTTGGGATTCATACATTTTCCCTGGGTATGGTCTAAGATTGATTGTTGCTAATTCCTTGGACTTAGATCATGGTAGTGACTCTTTGGAAGTTCTTGTGTTTTATGCATTGATCTAATGTGTTTGAGATCATGCAAATAGATGGGTTGTGTAGCCCTCTGAATAAGCTTTCCATAGAGTCCAAGATCACTCAATTCCGACAACAGAGTCAAAAGTTATGACCTTTTGCCCCGAGTATCGTCTGTGCTGAAAATGGCATGCGATAGTACCGCACCGAGATGCAGTATGACCTCCCAAAGGTAGTACCGGATTTGTACTGCGGTACTACCGCACTAAACACTTTAACGGCTAGTTTTTGAGCATTTAATGCACCCTTTCTGACCGTTAAACAGTAAAAACTATAGTACCGGGTTTGTACTACCGCAAATCCTGATTTTTGGGGATTTCTGCTCCCAACGGCTAGTTCTTGTGTGTGGGCTATAAATATCCACCTTGGCCGGTTGGGGGCACTCTTTGGTATTCCATTTCACTCTCTTGAGCTAGTGTGAGCTTCCCCTCTCAATAGTGCATGTGTTGCACCTTGTGAGCAAGGATAGAGATCTCTAGTTACATGTGTTGCATCTAGAGTTGAATTTTATGTCCACTTGAGCTTGTGCATTCGTTGCACGTGGTGAGAGTCAAGCAAGGGGCTTGGCTTATTACTCTTGGTGTTTGCCGACACCTAGACGGCGTGGAGGCGTCGTGGTCTGGTGATCTTCTCAAGAAGCTTGTGAGAAGGCCCGGCGTGTTGTGAAGGTTGGAGCTTACCTACCTGGAGTGGAAAAGAGCTACCACTAGTGGAATTGAGGTGTTTGGCTTAATTCGTGGAGTCGGTCCAATTCATTTGGGCTTACCTCAACGTGGATTAGGGGAGACTGGCAAGTCTCCGAACACCATGGTAAAACATCCTTGTGTCATTGTGGATTGCTCTCTTGTGATTTACTTTATGCTATTTACATTCCTAGAATTAAATTGCTTACATGTCTATGTATGCTTGCTGTCATTATCAATAGTCTTATATTGTTGGTGCACTTAGTCAAGACTAGTTGATTTATGTTTTAATTGAGCAAAACCGAATTGATTTACAATTCCGCATAAAACTCGGTTTTAAAAAAACCGCCTATTCACCTCCTCTTATCGGCCTCATCGATCTTACAGATCTCCCCGAGCACCTCCACGTACTCACTGTCATGTACCTGTGTCAGCTGCACCTGATAATGGGTCAGGTATGGGTCCTCCACGGTCGCGGTGCTGCGGATGTTGTAGTGAGGCCCTCCTTCCCATAGGGAGGGGTAGAAACTAAAGGGGGTGGAGACCACCAGGTCGCTGTGGATATCGCACAGCTGTACGATAGCCTGGCGAGTGATGTCCTAAACTGCAGAAGTGGAGGTGCTCCACAGTGCTCGGTGCGGAACGTGCGGGGCTCAAACTCGCCCTCGCGCGTGTAGAGGAGGACCTCTACCATCCAAGCCTCCTGGTCACCCTCGCCCGTCTTGCACCCCCTGTAGATGGGACACTAGTGGTACCGCTGGTGCTATAGTAGCTGGTGGAGCACCTCAGTATAAACCCCACACGGGCATGGGTCCTCCCCATGGGTGTGGTAGTCCCAACGCTCGGGCTCCGTCGGTCCTGGCATCAACAATTTTGAAAAACAAGAGTGTAAGTTACTAGCAGGACCACGAGAAAGAAGTAAGAAGACAAGTATGACAAGTAAACAAGAGAACAAAATACATATACATTTTGAAAAGATGCTTAACTATCCTCTTTAGTGTAGCCCTGAGTTTTTATCAACCATGCTAGCTAAGACTTTTACCCTACAGTCGTATGGCTCTGATACCAAGTCTGTCGAACCCCAAATCTGTAACCTGGGATCCTTTGTGTAAACCCATGCCATTCCCTGGATTAGTAGATAGCACACACAGATACATCTTTGGATCATTCACATACATGGCACATAGATACATCTTTCGATCATTCACATACATGGCATACATTGTATAATAGTGCATTATATTACATAAACAGGTCATACGGCCAATAGTTTTACAAAATGGCCAAGTAGGCCAATACGATATACATAGTGTTTTTAATACAGATAGAAGGGATAAGAGTGGAAGCAAAAGAAGTAGTGGTGGATCCATTCACTCTGCCTACAGGCAGGCGACTGGGGGTCCCGGCCTAATCTTCTCCATCTTCTCCATCATCTGGTCCAGACTAGGTGGTAGGCATATGGGTCTTGATCGAACGGTTCTAAAAGATAGTATTAAGCGAGCCTAAGCACACAACCGTACTTGCGAGCCAACACACAATGCAATTATTATATATGTAAGGCAAATCAAGGGAGGTTCACGGTTCTTTTATTTGCACAAAGCTAAGTTTGAATTATATTAAGTAGTAGCAAATCCTGAGACTTAGCATTTTACTAACACAAGTTTTGATAAACAGAGTTTTGTTGTAAAGTACTAGTGGAGGATCCAACCTCCTATACCATTGAGTGGCTCCATCCACCCAATGCTCGGGTCACATCCCATACTTTTCACTGGTCCTCGACCAGGCCATCTCAAATCTCTATGTTCCAACTCCATCTTTTCATACCACCCACAAATCATTCTTTTATAAAAATAAAAGCTACTTCAAGCAAGTTCTCGGCACCGCTCATGACTGTGAGAACGGTTATCTAGATAGTTTTATTACTCTGCAGAGTTCGTACACTTTACCCATAAGAGACAATCAGCTTATAATATCCGTCTGACACACTTCCATAGGTGTCCGACTAGGATGATTGTCACAAGGCCTTTACAGTGTCCCACCTCAACGCAACCCCACACCGCTAGGTATCATCTCCTTGGGCCTCGCCCACGAGAGATCTCCCATTTGCGTCGTGCAATTCCTGTGGCTTCATTCCCCTCTATCCACACCGCATTCCCACCAATGGCGAAGCCATGCTGAGATGAACAAATTAGTTAGCCAGATCGTACCCATTATAGACTTGTGGTTGTACTGTTTTTATACAAGAGGTCATCACAAGATCCTGATCCTTAATTGATTCGAGTGGTACATCCACATACCTACTCTGTCGTGCACTCGACACCAGCCACTCTTTCCTGCCACCCAAGTCCAAATCTGTTTTTGGGTTTTCACTTTGGTTCAAAAATACCTTTCTAGCCAACATACCAGCTAGGCTCCAGCCTCGATTACCCAAATTTATTTTCAAGTTGTTGAATGATGTCGAGCAATTCATTGCCCACATGGCCCTGTTACTACACAAAGCTAAGCATGTCCTTTAAGTATGTAACTAGTGGCTAATAGGCAACCCATTGATCTAGGGTGACAAGGATAACGTCCATGTTCAAGGGTTGAAAATTTATACACAATTATCATTAAGGTATTAACTATGAACTTAGACCAACATATTTAGATAAATCCTAGCAATGCAATTTCATAATTTAAAATAATATAACTACATTTCAAAAGTAGGGTGCAAAATGATCAAAGTATTGACTCGCCTTATTCTAGGTATTGCTGATCTTGTTCTTGATCGACTTAAGGGTCTTTGGAGGCTTCGAATTCTATATACGCAAAAATAACCAACGTTTGAATAAGCACATAAGAATTCAAATTCCATTAAAAAATTCAAATGAACTCCAAAATGGGTGTTTTGGTTTGGTTGGGTAGGATTTGAATTTAGACAAATTTAGAAACAAAAATCACTCGATACGGAGTTGAAACGTGTGAGAACGAACTCTCGGAAGTTTAAACCTAATTTAAATCCTAGAAAAAGAAAAGAGAGAGAGAAACTCTCTCACTGACATGTGGGACCCCTGCCCTTTTTTTCTTTTGATTTATTTTCTAATCGGAAATGCTCAAGTGAATGACAAGTGGGCCCCATGCATTTTCTTTTCCTTTTCGTTTTATTTTCCTAAAGAATTTTATTTACTAATGAGTGGGACCCACTGTTAGTGACTCGGTCTAGGAAATAGCGCGTGGACCAAAGTCTGCGCGCTCGGTCCACCGGTTCACGGACTAGAGTCCACTGTGCACTTAATGAGTTTGGGCCCGCGTGTCATAGACTTAAAGCGAAAACCAGATTTTAACTCCCCTTGTTTTCTGTTCACGAGCCCGCACGTCAGCCATACACAACATCATTTAAACCCGCTATTACTCAGCAATGAACGGTAAGACATAGATTTGGTAGGTAATGACTATGCTATAGTTGTGGTTTGCTTCAGACAAAGCAGAGGCACGCTAGGGCTCTCTCGATTCACACTCGTTGCCAGCGAGTCGGTCTACGGCGGCGCCGGTGGATGCCCAAAACGGGTTCCTGAGGCCCATACGGCCCTACCGATACCAGCGGTGAGGCTCCGGTGGTCCCAAGTGGCGGCGCGACTAGGTTTAGTGATGGCGACGCCCGGAGCTTTGGTGACTTTGCTACTCTAGCAATGCTTTCGACCAACCAAAGCGCGTATGAGTATCTATAGGTGGTAAGAAGGTTACCGGAGTGGAGTGGAGTTAGGGAGGTAGCCGGAGATGGGCAAGCAGCAACGACCAGCGGTGACGAGGGGAGCTCCACGCGATGACGATTACCTGAGAGAAAGGAGAAGCAGTCGACTGATAGATATGAATTTGACTGAGGCTCACCAGAGAGATATGAATTCAACTGAGGCTTACCAGAGACGACACGGCGGTGAAGATGGCTCTTTTAGCTGGAAATGGGGAAGAAGAGGATGGCGGCGACTCCTACGAACAAAAAGTGGAATTAGTTTTGGGGAAACACTCCTTGGGGCTTGGAACACGGGGTGACGGGGTTATTGCAACATCCCAATTTTCTGAGCTTTAAAAATCTTTTGATTAGTTAGCAGCTGGAAATTCACCCTTGAGATCTATTTGAATTTTAATTAAAGCTTAATATGGACTTTTAATATCAAAACCATTAAATATGATTAAAGTCAACATCAGCTATTGTCAAAACTATTTTATTTGGATTCTATGTGCTTGGATATATTTTCTAGAATTTTTTCGAGTTCATTTGCTATTTCCTATTTGCCATTTGGATTTATAGTATTTTCTAAAATAGAAAAGCTATTAAAATCTCAGAAATAGCTCCAGGCCGAATCTCTAGCACCGGCCCGCTCCTATTCACTCAGCCCAGCCTGTTTTCAAGCCTACCTCCCTTTCCCGGCCCAGTCCTCCACACGTGCGGCCCGCCAACACCGCCAGGTGGGCCCCGTACCACCGTCTTCAACCTTCAGCCTTTCTCCTTCCTCGCGCACCCAACCGCGCCCACCATTGCTGAAGCTCAAGGTCGTGTATGACAACGAGACTCTTTTCAACTAAATGTTATCTGGAAAATACGTAGAATCTAACCTCTATTCCTTCCGCAGCTTTTTCGGTTGGAATCTTAGCCCAACTCGGACTCTATCTCTAGGAACAAACAAATCCGAGAATATCCCGATTTGGGGTTTCCTTATCCTGGCCGGATCTCACTGTATAACTAGCACCCCGAGGTTCTCTATCGCCTCCGCATCCTAAAACCCTCACCCACATCCCCTCTGAAACCTTGGCGCCGCCGTAATCGAAGTTCTAGGGCTTGTTAGCCGAAGTTGTATTTTGTGAATTCTGCCACTGCCGTGGATGCATCTTCGACGCTGACTACACCAGTAGCTTCACCGTTGCAGCCGCTACCTTAGGCACCCATCCGTTGCCTCAGATCATCGCCGGAGTACTTCGTCGACAAAAGTCGTACCTTCGTTCTCCGCTCCGACGACAAATTCGGTGATCACCTTTGACCTTCTGTGTCAATACCAGTACTGGTATGTGCACAATAGCCTTCCCTTCCCATCGTGCACATCCGCCACCAGCGCCGTGCCGCCGCTCGCCGTTGTCAGACAACCCGAAAACCTCTACGCCGTTGAAGTGACATGGCGTCCGGGTCACCATCCACCTCACCATCCACATCAGCCTCAGTACACATGTGGCGCTTGCGTGGCAGTCCAGTCATAGCCTCGTTGGTGCACACGTGTCCAGCTCACCCAGCCCAGATCCAAAACCTTCGTAAACCCAGTCTACGATACACTGTGTCTATGACACGTGGGGCCCACATGTCAGGATTTCTTTTTATTTATTTTTTAGCCAAAAAGTCTTTGCTACCATCAACTCATGTCATAATTCGGTTTTTCAATAGAAAAATAACTCGGGTTAATCCCAGAAATTCCAATTTTGCCTTTTTTTTTTCTTTAGATTAGATCTTCCAAAAGCCATATCTTCTTCATTCGAACTCCGATTGAGCCCATTCAAATTTATAAATTCATCTAAATTTGAGCTCTATTTATCTGAGATTTTTATTTAATTTTTGGAGTTGTTTCTCTCTATTATTTATTTGTTTTGTTTATTTACTTCGTTTGCAAGTAGACGTTGATTCTTCAGGAAATTTTGAAGAAGAAAGAGTGCATCAAGACCAAGACCAATACCAGGATCTATTCCAAGGCAAGTTGTACCATTGATCATGTTGAACCCAGTTTTCAAATTTATTTTGATTCAAATTAATGCATTTACTTTAAGTATTTATTTAAATGCTTTTGGGTTTAGTTATTAATCCAAATTGATTATATCCACCTTGTCAAATGTTATGTCATAATCTTTTGTCACCCTAGATTGGTTATTATTTAGTTGGTATTATCGTAGCACCAACGTCGGTTGATTAGATACGAGTAGATTGCTTAGCTATGCCACGAGTCATCATTTCATGTGAGTTGCAAATATGAAGTTGACTAAGTGAATATGGAACTTTGTGATAAAACTGTATGCGATGTATGCTATTACTCGTTGATGGCATGTGTTGCACTTAACCAACAGGGTGGGAAAGGATTTAGATTGAGGCAAGTGGTGGAAACTTTGTGATATGGTGGAGCTCAGTGCATGGGATTTGAATGGTGGTTACTTAGTTAGAAATTGGAAGTCTTGCTTTGGTCAATTAAGGACTTAACTTTGTACGCCATTGAATGGAGCCACAATTGTACGACCACATGTCTGGTATGGGACGGGGCTAACTTAGTAAGTTATGGATTCTCGACTTTGACTACTCAGGTTGTAGGTTAGGCTCTGTGTCAGGGTGGTGGTGCGTTTCAGTCTTCGTGGTGACTCACATCGCGGGACGGTTCGCCGCTTCCCTGTCCAACAGTGTGTGATAGACTAATTTCCTCTGTGGGCGTTAGTACTGTTAGTAAAACACATTAGGAGTGTCAATGCTTATGATGAAGTTTCTGAAAGGTTTTATTATGATTGGTGCTTGCAACACTGGTTATATCGTATGGGTAAAATGTACAACCTCTGCAGAGTGTTAAACAAAACTATTCTCATAGCCACGTCCGCGGTCATGAACATGCTCGGGGATTTCACACGAGGGTTAGATTTTCATAAAATATTTGGGAAGGGAGCTGTGTGATCTAAGTCATATGGTTGTGTGAATAATTTGTTTAGCTTTTGTGTTCTTTGTGAAAAAAAATTGATAAATTAATATTGTCTATTTGTTTTGAATTATGTTTTCATCTATTATTCATATTCAATTGCAAATGTTGCATTTCTGCAAAAGAACCATAGAAGCCTTTTCCTGTGGAATAAGCCATCATGTATACATTGTATTCTGTGGTATGACTTGCGAGTACGGTTGTGTACTCATGCTTGCTATAATCCATCAACAGAAGTGGAGGAGTCTTCGCCCACTTTTGAGGAGGAGTTCTACGAAGGTGCTGATTGCTAGGTCTTGATCCCAGTCGGTTGCCTATGGCAAATCAATGGGTTTTCGCTAAAGTTTATTTTGTTTCGCTACTGCTTATTTCGCTATTGCCAGCCCTGCAAGACTTAATAAATGTAAACTCGACCTTAAGGTCACAATAGTTATTTTTTATTTAAATTACTCGTTTATTCTGTCGACGTCTAGAACTCTCGTCACAGAATGGACAAAACAAGAATATAAAGAAAAAAATAGAGATTACTATCTATTCGCCAAAGGACTCAAAATGATGAATGTGTATTGCAAAGAGTATGCTCTGATTACAGGGAAAGTGGCAATGAATACACGTGGATTAGGGCTTGGATGTGAATCTATGTTACAGGGGTACATATGTCGGACTATTTATAGTTCTTCAAGCATTGGCAGTTTGTCACAGTGGTGCCTCTTCGCCCAAGGGTGGCGTGGCGTCTCTTCGAGCCAATAGTCACGTCTCTTCATGATGACCGTTATCGCCGATATCTCCATGTGTAGCTGTTATTAACCACACGTAGGTAACCGCTTTCTAGGACCTCCTCTACGGGGCAGAGGTCCTGGAGGAACCCATAGAGGAGGTCCAACTAGGCCTCCGGAAGAGGTTTTGGAAATGGTCAAAGAAAAGACTTTTTAGGCCACCTTCTGACTGCTTAATTGATCTTGGGCCCAAAAAACTAACTTAGGCCCAGTAAAAATCTAGTTTATCTATAAATAAGTAAATAAAGATATACACGGATAATTGATTAGTGAACAATCCTCGTCATATTCTATTATTTCATCTTGTGTGAATCAATATTCACCTATGTTGACACTGTGTGCACTAGCGTGATCTTAGACTAGTGCGTTATACACAGAGGGTCTAGAATTGCATTTTTGGGTCCCGACAGAGGTGGTATTAGAGCCAAGTTGACTGTAGGTCTTGACCTTAGTTAGATCGGCCGCCTTTAGAGTGTCCAAACTATTTTCTAAAGAAAAATTAACTTGCAAGATTAATTAAGCTGCTTAACTTCTCTTATGTCTCTCTTGACTCAACTATTACTGAATTTTTTTCTCTCCCCGCCGTTTTAAATTGTTATTACCCTCTTGTCTGTCTTAGCAGATGCCACGTTTCTAGAACTATGGTGAGCACAAGGGAGGACTTGCAGCATAACTATGGAAGCTTTTGCAAGTGATCGGAGGATTCGACCAACCTATGTACAAGGGCACTGACTGGGTGGTGAACGGCCGAAGCCGTGGAGTGCTTTGTCGTTTAACCATCTATGCTCGGAAGGACACTAAAGCTAGCCATCCTCTGAATATATATGTTAGGAAGATGGTCTTTTCAAAAGGAATCCAGGAGTCCTTGCACCGTGCTATCTTGAGGATCTGCAACATCTATGCTCACGAGGTTCAGGATATCGTCTTTCGCTATCACCCCCGTGCCTCTGCACTGGACCTTCCTGCACGATACCCGTTTACAGATGGAGAGTGCAACGCCACCGTGGTGCATCTTGCCCAGTTTGCAGCTGCTCAGAAGGAATCCTTGGAGTTGGCCACCACAGAGTTGGAGTGCATCTACGAGACTCTGCAGATAGCAGAAGAGAGGATCGCCACACTAGAAGAAGCTCTCTACAGTCAGCATGAGCACGAAGAAGATCATGAAGAGGAAAACCCTAAAGAAGAATATCCAGAGGAAGATCAGGAAGAAGCCGAGGAGCTAGCAGAGCCCGAATCACCGGAGGAGCCAATTATGCTTGCACCAGGAACGCCTGTTCCTACTGCACTAGGACCATTTTACAAGGATGCCAGCACAATTTCAGGTCTACAGTAGGCAGGGGCACCATCGTGGCTATGGAGGTTATCTCATCGAGTAGTTCGCTCAGGTTTAGGTTAAGTCAGTTGAGGCTCAGTGTGTTTGAGCCGCGTCAGTTTAAGATTAGGAGTGTCACCCTTTAGGCGGTAGTTTGTGTGTTAGGATCGTTTTTTTTCTTGTGTGCGAGTATGAGCTGCAAAGGCCGTTAGGCATTTGTTGCAGCCATACTAAGACCCCAATTAATATAAGTGTTTCAGTTGATTTATTGGAGCTGTGTTGGTTGGGTTTAATCTACCCCTTTGATTAGTTCTTAACTTATCTTGTGCTTGCTACCTTATCTAACCCATGGAGCATTCGCCAGATGGTTCAGACTCGTCATGCTGCTGCCAGTGGATCTGGAACCCCTGGGTTAGAAGAGAATGACCAGACACCAGCAGGAGCAGTCCCGCCGCAAGCACCTCTAATTAACTTGTAGAATTTTAGAGCATTCATGGAAGCTCAAACGCATATGATGTATACAATGATGAACCAGATACAAAATATGAACAATAAAAAGAACAACAACAACAACGCAGCGCTAGTCAACCATAGTCATCATGGACCATCCAAGCTTGCAGAGTTCATGAGAACTTGCCCACCCACCTTTTCCGGCATTGTCTCACCAGTTGAAGCCGATGACTGGCTTCGTGTCATCGAAAGGAAGTTGCTGATCACCCAATGCAGCAATGATGAGAAGGTTCTATACGCCACTCATCAGATGGAGGGCATTGCTACTGAGTGGGGGGGAAACCTTTGTGCCGCACTTGAGATGCCACAAAACATTACCTGGGAAGAGTTTTCAACTGCTTTTCGCTAGTATCACATGCTAGAAGGAATTATTGATCTGAAGAAGGATGAATTTCGTGCCCTCAAGCAAGGAGGCATGTTAGTAACCGACTACGTCAATTAATTCTCTCAACTTGCCCGCTATGCTACGAAGATGTCGCCACTGATAAGGCTCATCAGAGTCATTTTCTAAAAGGACTGAATATTGGATTACAAGTCAGCTTGATCGCCCATACCTTTCCAGATTTCTAAGAGCTAGTCAACAAAGCTTTGATCCTTGAGGACAAGCGCAAGGAATTGGAGGACAACCGTAAGCACAGAATGGCTCAACAAGGGAGTCATCAAGCTCAGTAGAAGCCGAGAACAGTTCCTCAATAGTTCACATGTTTTTCGTCACAGAACTCTTTCAGAATGCCTACACCAACCTCAGCACCTCGTCTAGCTGCTCAGAACTTCTGCAACCCTGTGACAGTCAACCCCAATCCCAGAGGCAATCAGCAGAATGGAGCTAGAGTTTGTCATACCTCCCGTCAGCCAGGACACTTCGCCAACCATTGACCTCAGAAGGGAACAATAACTCTAGTACGCTTCAACCTTGAAGCTACACCAGCCAAGACGCCAACACCAAGCAGCAACCAAGGAGCCTCTCAAACTACCGGTCAATCCGGAGGAGCACCGCAGTCGGTGGTCAGACGCCGTGTTAATCACGTCACTCTGGAAGGAGCCCAGGAAGCACCTGACGTTGTACTGCGTAAGTTTCTATTTAACTTAGTACCTGCATCAGTTTTGTTTGATTCTGAAGCTTCGCATTCGTTTGTTTCTTGAGTTTTTACAACCAAGAACAATTTGAAAGTTATGCATCTTAAGCATACTCTGTTAGTCCAATCACCTGGAGCATAGTTAAGCTCTAGAGTGGGATGTTTAGGAGCTAAGTTACTCATAGCTGGAGTTGAGTTTCTAGCCAACCTCATTGTCTTAGACACCCAGGCCTTAGATGTCATTCTTGGCATGGATTGGTTAACAAAGCACAAATTTGTGCTAGATTATGGCCGAAGATCTGTAACAATCGAGAATACCAATAGAAAGAAGGTGGAGTTTCTAGCCACCTCAGTGCGTGATGGACATCTGTTAATCAATAGCCTGAAGACCGTTGCTTTGGAAGATGTACCTATTGTTAGAGAATATCCAGATGTGTTTCCAGAGGAATTACCAGAGATACCACTGGACCGTGACATTGAGTTTGTCATTGATCTAGTGCCAGGAACAGCACCAATCCCTAAGAGACCCTATCAAATGTCAGTCGATGAGTTAGTAGAAATGAAGAAGCAGATATAAGAACTTCTTGAGAAAGGTTATGTGAGACCTAGTTTGTCGCCGTAGGGAGCACCAGTTTTGTTTGTCAAGAAGAAGGATGGAAGCATGAGAATGTGCATTGGTTATCGTGCTCTTAATGAAGCCACCATCAAGAACAAGTACCCACTGCCCCGAATCGATGATTTATTCGATCAGATGAAAGGGGCCGGAGTATTCTCGAAGATCGATATGCGATCAGGTTATCATCAGTTGAAGATTTGTCCGAAGACCCCTTTCTCTACACGGTACGAACATTATGAGTTCTTAGTCAAGTCCTTTGGTCTGACTAATGCCCTTACCTATTTCATGAACATGATGAACAAGGTATTCATGGAATATTTGGACAAGTTTGTAGTTGTGTTCATTGATGATATTTTGGTTTACTCTAAGACACAAGAAGAACATGTTAAGCACATGAGGTTAATCCTAGAGAAACTGAGAGACATCAATTGTACGCGAAATTCAGATAGTGTGATTTCTGGAAAAAAAGAAGTTGATTTCCTTGGTCATGTGATGACAGCTGAGGTAGTAGCAATTGACCCCGGTAAAGTTAAAGCAGTATTACATTGGGAACAGTCCAAGACAGTTACTCAGATTCGCGGTTTCTTGGGAAAGGCGGGATATTATCGCTGCTTCATCGAAGGATTCTCAACGCAATTGCTAAAAAAGGAGAAAAAGTTCGCTTGGACCCCAGCTTGTGAAGAAAGTTTTCAAGAATTGAAGAAGCATTTGACTTCAGCCCCAGTGTTAACTCTGCTAGATATCTGGAAGGATTTTGATATCTACCATGATGCTTCGCGTCAAGGACTAGAATGCGTCTTGATGCAAGAAGGAAGGGTTGTCGCTTATGCGTCAAGGCAATTAAGACCCCATGAGGAGAATTATCCTACCCATAATCTGGATCTAGCTGTTGTAGTGCATGCTTTTAAGATTTGGCGTTATTACCTTATTGGTAACCGCTTATCGTTTGAAGTACATTTTCACTCAGTCTGATCTGAACATGAGATATAAAAGATGGTTAGAAAAGCCAATGTCATGGTAGATGCTTTAAGTCGTAAGAGCTACTACAATGCTTTGGAAGTAAAAGAGAGTTGTCCAGAACTTCACGAGGAGTTTCAGAAGCTGAAGCTAGAGGTGGTAAATTCAAGGACTTCACCAAGGATAATCATGATATACTTTAGATTAATGGACGTATCTGCGTACCAGACATCGATGGTTTAAAATAGCTAATCTTGAAAGAAGCTCATGACTCAAAACACTCTATTCACCCTAGAAGTACTAAAATGTACCAGGATATTAAGAATAAATTTTGGTGGCCAAATCTGAAGCGAGAAGTCGCATAGTTCGTTGCCTTGTGCAACATATGTCAGAAAGACAAGGAAGAGCATCAGAGACCAACAGGTTTGTTGCAACCACTAAAGATTCCAGAGTGAAAATGGGAAGAGATCGGAATGGATTTCATTATCGGTTTGCCTAGGACTGAATCGGGTTACGATTCGATTTGGGTAACAGTCGATCGTTTGACTAAAGTTGCCCATTTCTTGCCCGTCAAAACCACCTACTCAAGAGATCGCCTTGCAGAGTTGTATATGTCAAGAATTGTCAGTTTGCTTGGTGTGCCCAAAAAGATAGTGTCAGATCGAGGATCTCAGTTCACCTCTCATTTTTGGCATAGTCTGCATGAAGCCTTGGGAACTCATCTAAATTTCAATACTGCGTATCACCCTTAGATGGATAGACAAACTAAAAGAGTAAATCAAATATTGAAAGATATGTTGAGAGCTTGTGCTCTAGCTAATGCTACCAGTTGGGATAAAAGTTTGCCGTATGCAGAATTCTCGTACAACAACAGTTATCAAACCAGTTTGCAAATGTCACCATTTGAAGCTCTATATGGTCGTGCATGTAGAACCCCTCTAAATTGGTTAGAAACAGCCGAGCGTAAGGTATTCGAACCAGACATCATTCAAGAAGCAAAAGAACAAGTGTCTATGATCAAAGAAAGATTAAAGATACCTCAGTCGAAGCAGAAGAGTTATGCTGACAACCGTCGTCGTGATCTCAGTTTTGAACCAGAGGATTTTATTTATCTTTGAGTCACTTCGTTGAGAGGTATCAAAACGTTTCATGCCAAATGGAAGCTTGCCCTTAGATATGTTGGTCTGTTTAGGATTGTGAGTCGTCGAGGAGAAGTTGCTTATTAGCCTAAACTGTCGCAATTGTTAGCAGGGGTACATGATGTGTTCCATGTCTCTTAGTTGAAGAAGTGTAACATCCCAAAATTTTGGTCTGTTTTGAAGTTTTAAAAAGAAAATTAACTATTTGAATTTTTCTGCTAAAGTTAAAACATAATTAAAATTTTTAGAGTTCAAAAACAATTTCATATGAATAATCTCAACATCAACTATTATCAAAATTATTTTATTTGGATTCTATGTGCTTGGATATATTTTCTAGATTTTTATAGAAATTGTTCGAGTGCATTTGCTACTTTCTATTTGCCATTTGGATTTTCTGCTATTTTCTAAAAAAGAAAAATTAATTAATATCTCAAATATGTCTTTGGGCCGAAACCCTAAACCGTCGGCCCATCTTTCTCGCTTCCGGCCCGTTCCCATTTCTTTGCCCTCTCAGGCTCGTTTCCTTTTCTTGAGCTATTTTCTTTTCTTTCCTTGGCACGAGCAGAACGCTTGGAGACCAGGTTGACTGACCCGGTGTTGTGTGGGTGGGCAACCTGTCCCGGCCCCGGGGCTCACACGTTGGGCGGGCGTTGAATTCTTTATGCCGCTCATGCCGCCTTCGCCGTCTTCGCTCCGCCCTTCCGTGCATGCCGCTTGAAGACGCCGCCTGCACGCGCGTCAAACCCTAAACTGTCGGCCCATCTTTCTCGCTTTCGGCCCGTTCCCATTTCTTTGCCCTCTCAGGCTCGTTTCCTTTTCTTGAGCTGTTTTCTTTTCTTTCCTTGGCCCAAATCGCAGTCGAGCCCGCAGCCGTGTGAGAGCAGCAGCCCGCGAGTCCCACCGGACAGCGCCATAGCGTCGTCTTCCCTAGGGATTCCAACTCCGTGTCTACATCAAACTCTTCAGCGCCGCCGTGCCCTTGCAATCTCCTCCCTCCGGCACTATATAAGGCCGCTCCTCCTTGTCAATTTGTGTGCATCATCCACCTCCACCAAAACACTAATTTCTCCACCCCAATTTCGTCTCAACCGCGTCGCAATCGCCGAAAGACCAAAGACCACCGAAGCATCTTCATTGCTGGAATTCCTCACCGTTGGACCTCCTCAGCCTGCGCCATCGCTTGCTTTGGATTCGCACCGAAGCGTTCTTCACGGTGCTCTCTCCATCTCCTCCGAAGAATCACCGAACAGTCGACTTTGTTGTCTTCGCAAATCCGGCCGCGCGTTCTGATCTAACCTCTAGTGAGCCCTGCGTCTTTCTATGTGCATCATTGTGTGCGCCATGTTCTACTCATCTAATCCCCACCTTCCTTTTGTCCTTTTCGTCGCCGAGCCGTTGCCGTCGTCCTCCTCCATCTTCTCTGGTCAACTCACTACCACCGCCGTTCTAGTCCTCCTTCGATTGTGTCTTTGGTTCTGGTGTGATTCCCTCGTCCGTGCCATCTCGGTGCTCGCCCTACTTCTCTTCGGGCATCACTCCATTGCCAGAAACAACCACAACCGAAGCATCCTCGCCGGCCATGGCTGCTTCTCTCGGTTGTGCTCTCCTTGCTGATGTGGTAGCCGGGTCAACATCCATCTCATGCGCCACCTCAGATTCTGGCCCATGTGGCATCCAAATCACTCCTTGGTCAGCGCCATGTGGCACACCTAGATCCAAAACCGAGCTAAACACTCATAAACCCGGTCCACATAGACCATCTCATTGACAGTGGGCCCCACTTGTCAAATTCCAATTATTTTATTTGTTTCGGTAGAAAATTTAGTGATGATGTCAGCTGACATCATTAATTGATTTTTCAGTTGAAAAGCAATTCCAGTAAATCCTGAAATTGTGATTTTCATTATTTCATGTGATTTCAATCTTCCAAAGCCCATATCTTTTGAATCCGAACTCCGATTGAGTCCATTCAAATTTCTAAATTTATCTAAATTTAAGATCTATTTATTTGAGATTTTTATTTAATTTTTAGAGTTTTTTTTCTCTGTTATTTATTCATTTGGTTTATTTGCTTGTTTGCGAGTAGACGTTGATACTTCGGGAAGCTTTGAGCAAGGAGGAGTACATCAAGATCAAGATCAATCTCAGAATTTATTCCAAGGCAAGCCGTAGTCCTTTGATTATATTAAACCTATGATTTCAAAAGTATATTGTTTTATACAACTGCATGCTATCTTTATACAAATTGTTTTGGGATTAGTTATTACCTGTTGTCATTATGCCTCCTTTGATTATTTGAATGCCATGAATCCTTGTAACCTTAGCATGGATAAGTTTAGTTGGACATATTTGTATCACCAATATGGGTAGCGTACAGATGCTTAGTTCAGCTTAGTTACGATGGGTTCATGATCACATGTGTCATAATGATTAATCTTGACTTAAGGATATATGGAATTATGGTAGTGAGTCACTCTTGTTAAAATTTGTGTACCATGACAGGGTGTGTCATTGGTTTTGGTTAAACAAAATGGTTTTCGCTCGGGCGAGCAGGTTGGGGGATTGAGGGTGTGGGTTTAGCACGGTTTGGGTTGTGGAAAGATTGCCTGAGTAACTTGGCAATGACTTAATCTTGTGTGCCATTGAACTGGGCCTTAACCGTACAACCACATGTCTGGTATGGGACGGACCTGGCTAATTAATTAGTGATGTTTTGATTTGGTTCTGTTTGGGTTGTGTTTGGCGCAAGAGGGGGCCAGGAGGGCGAAACCTTAGCGAGCAGAACTGGGTCCAAACAGGACTTTGTAAAGGCCTTATCACGTGCTCTAGACTACTTACCTAAGGTAGTGAGCAGTGGTATCGATGGATGCCAAACAAACTAGAGAAGTCATGTCATGTGGGTCAAGCTGTACAACCTCTGCTGAGTGTAAAACTATTCGAATAGCCGTGTCCGCGGTTATGGACGTGCTTGGGTATTTCACACGAGACGTAGAGTTTCTTATAAAACGTGTCGGAGTGTGGATGGGAAGTTCACTTTATGAATATAATGTTTGTTTGGTGAACGGGTAATTCACTTGGTGGTTTGTGTCGATTGGTGAATTGGGGATTCGCTTATCATTGGTTTGGTTGGGAAGTGAATGGAAGTTCACTAGTTGTTTCAAAGAAATTGTTTAATTATTTACTATTGTTTTCAACTATGCATTTCAATCTATTTATTGTATTTATCGTAAATGCTGCTTTCTGCAAAAGAACCATACAGTTAAACTTTGTCAAGCTGTGCATGAATACTATTTGCATACATTTCCCTATGGCTTGTTGAGTGCTTTATGTGCTCACGGCTTTACGCCTTTATTGATCAGTTGAAGAATATCAAGCTGCTCAAGAGTTCTTTCAGAAGGACTATAAAGGTTTTGCGGATTAGGATGTGTTCTCCACTCGATTGCCTGCGGGCATGTTGATTGGCCATTACAAGAGTTTCGTTCCGCCGTAAGAGTTTATTTGTTTCTTTAGCCCTGCGTGGCAAGTTAAGTAAACGTTGACCATAAGGTCCAGTAATTATTATTATTTATTACTTTGAGATCTTTTTTGTTAAATCGAATAAATGGATGGTATTTTATTACTATTTCCTGTGTGAGCTAGCTACTGATCTGGGACTAGTTTAGAATACACAGAGGGTTCCTGAGATGCATTTTCGGGTCCTGACAAGAAGTGTCTCTGTGTACCGACAGAACAAACTCCTTTGGATTCAATCGAGTTGAAAGAAGATCCCACTTATAAAGAGCAATCAGTCAAGATTTTGGATGTCGCAGAGCATTGTACCAGAAGCAAGACCGTTCATTTTTGCAAGGTTCAGCGGAGCAACTACTCTAAAGGAGAAGCAACGTGGGAGCGTGAAGAAGAGCTGAAAGCCGAGTTCCCTAGCCTTTTCTCTAGCTAGCCTGAATCTTAGGGTCGAGAGTCCTTTAAGGGGGGAGGTTTGTAACATCCCAATTTTTTGAGCTTTAAAATTTTTTGATTAGTTAGTAGCTGGAAAATTCACCCTTGAGATCTATTTGAATTTTAATTAAAGCTTAATATGGACTTTTAATATCAAAACCATTTAATATGATTAAAGTCAACATCAACTATTGTTAAAAACTATTTTATTTGGATTCTATGTGCTTTGATATATTTTCTAGATTTTTCTAGAATTTTTCTAAGTTAATTTGCTATTTTCTATTTGCCATTTGGATTTATAGTATTTTCTAAAATAGAAAAGCTGTTAAAATCATAGAAATAGCTCCGGGCCGAATCTCTAGCACCGGCCCACTCCTATTCACTCAGCCCAGCCCATTTTCTAGCCCACCTCCCTTTCCTGGCCCAGTCCTCTGCGCGTGCCCCGCCAACACTGCCAGGTGGACCCCACACCACCGTCTTCAACCTTCAGCCATTCTCCTTCCTCGCGCACCCAGCCGCGCCCGCCATTGCTGAAGCTCAAAGTCGTGTACGACAATAGGACTCTTTTCAACTAAACATTATCTAGAAAACGTGTAGAATCTCACCTCTATCCCTTCCACAGCTTTTTCGGTTGGAATCTTAGCCCGACTCGGACTCTATCTCTAAGAACAAACAAATCCGAGAATATCCCAATTTGAGGTTTCCTTATCCTAGCCCGATCTCGCTGTATAAATAGCACCCCGAGGTTCTCCATCGCCTTCACATCCGAAACCCTCACCCACATCCCATCTGAAACCGTGGCGCCGCCGTAATCGAAGTTCTAGGGTTTTTCGGCTGAAGTCGTATTTTGCGAATTCCGCCGTCACCGTGGACGCATCGTCGACGCTGACTACACCGGTAGCTTCACTGTCGCAGCCGCTACCTTAGGCGCCCATCCGTTGCCTTAGATTGTCACCGAAAAATGCAGATCAAATAACTCCCACAAAGTATGCAATCAAGGAAATAACGAATAACACGCAAAAAAGTTTTAAAAATCCCATATTTTTGCATTTAGGAACTTTTGGGGTGTTACAGTGATGTTTCAAGAAATGCTTTTCAAACCAAGAATTGAAAATTAAGATCACAAGAATGTGCATATGAGATGCCCCCATTGACAATAACTCATCCTTTTATTATTTTTGTCAGTTTTTCTCCACCTTTGACAATGGAGTCATCAAGAAAACATGTCTTCCTCTCATCCAAGGATAACATATCAAGATGCACAAAAGAAGCATAAGAAGAAGCATGCATAAAGATGTAATGGAGTGGCTTCATTTTTGGATTTTTAATTTTTTTAGAGCAAGAGGCTTTGGATATTACCCAATCATGAACAAGCTAGCATTTCTAAAATGCACAAGGCATATCAAGCGTGAATAAGCTATCAAGGTCACATCAAGACATATATAGCCAAGCTAAGTAAGATAGCACAAGATGAAGCAATAAGTGTGATTACAAGTTATGGAAAGCTTCACAATTAGCTAGTTCATCTAAAGAGGTCCTAGAATAATGTAAGATCGAGGAGACCGACTAGAGAGAGGTGAATAGTCTTTTCTAAAAATCTCTATGGCTAAAACCGATTTCTAATGCGGAAGAGAAAGTCAATTCGGTTTTGCACAATTAAAACCTAAAGATTCTAGTTTCCCTTAAGTGCACCAACACCCTAAGTCTAAGTCAAGCTTTGCAATCCTAGTTTGACATGCAATCAAATTAATTGTAGAAATGTAAATTGCACAAAATAAATAACAAGAGAGCAAACCACAATGGCACAAGAATGTTTTACCATGGTGTTCGGAGACTTGTCAATCTCCCCTAATCCACGTTGAGGTAAGCCCAAACGAATTGGACCGGCTTCACGAATTAAGCCAACACCTCCGAGGTAAGCCCAAATGAATTGGCCCGGCTCACAACTTGAACCAACACCTCGATCCACTCGAAGTTTCTCTTCCTCCACTCCGGAAATGGTGAGCACTGAACCACTCATAAACGGTACCGAGCTTCTTCACAACCTTCTTGCAGAGATCACCGTACAATCTTCCTCCAAGCCGTCTAGGTGCCAGCAAGTACCAAGAGTAACAAATCACAGCCCTTGCTTAAAGATTATTAAATGCCAAAAAGATCAAGAAATGATGCAAATGCACTTCAATGCTCTCAACTACCTCAAAATATGATATATGAGCAAATGAGTAGTATAGAGTGCACCAATGGCTCTAATGTATTCAATGAGGTTATGAGCTATGAGCTTGGTGCAGGTAAGGGGGTATTTATAGCCCCCAACCACAACTTCGACAGTTTGGGGCAAGATCCCCCAAAAAATTAGTAGGTGCGGTAGTAGTTTGGGGAAAGATCTCCAAAAAAATTAGTACATGCGGTACTACCGCACCTAGGGTTCAACGGTAATATGTTGTTCATTTAATGCTTATGAACTAGCCGTTATGGTCTAGTGTGGTACTACCGCACTCACATGGTCCGATACTACCCCTCGATGGTAGTACCACTCGTCTCTATCGGTACTACCGATTTCTAGAGGAGGAAAAACTCTAAAAATATGCTATCTGGAAATAACGTACCGCCAACTAGAAATCAGACCTATCGCACTGTGGTAGTACTGCACTTCATGTGCGGTTATACCGCAAGGTGGTAGTACCGTAGTTATACTTGCGGTCATACCGGTTTTACTGACAACTCTTTTTCAGATGCAGTTCAAGATGCATGCATGTCTTAGTTGATCAAGATGGCACAAAATAAACCCTCAAGTTACTAGCCATGATCCCTCTTTATAGTACGGCAATCTATACTAGCAATCCGGTCTTTCTACCAAACACCGAGGCCGGTAAAAGACAAGGAATCCATCCTTAGCATATGCTAGTCGTACCTTTGCCGTGAGCATTCATCTTGGAGTGATCACTTGATGACGACCATCTTCTCTCCAAGTTCGGGTTCTTGACTTGATAATCATCAACAAATAATGATTTACTTTACTCCAAGTTTTTTACTTGAATATTGTCAACACATGATGATTTCCTTTACTCCAAGTTTTTGACTTGAATATCATCAATACATGATGATCTTCTTTACTTCAAGATCTTGTCTTTGAATATAATCAACACATGATGATTTTATTTACTTCGGGATCTTGTCTTGAATATCATCAACACATGATGATCTTCTTCATCCTGAATCTTGACTTGATTGCAATCAACTCATGATGCCACCCAAAGTCTTCATCATCATGGGACTCAACATGTTTCACCAACTTATGTAAAATGTTAGTCCACATGATGATTGTCATTAATTACCAAAATACTCTATTAACTTATAATGACGGGTCTAGATTCTTCAGATGATCCAAGCCATGTCAAAATGTCAATGTGAGATTAAGAAGCTATAATTGATCATGCTAGAGGCTATAAGTTCCAAAGTGAATCATTTTGCTCAAAATACCTCAAGCACCTACACATCTACAACATTTAATCATTTTGCAATTTGATAGCATGTTGATGTTGTGTAAAAGGTCTATCTTAGTAGACTAAATCCTAGACTAGGAGCTATCCACAAACACCCTCTAAGCTTCAACTAAGGCGACAAATATTGAGGTACATGTCAAGGATGACAAGCAGTCCCTGTGAGATCGTCTAGATCATCAAATGTTTTACTTGATTTTTCATTTTACATGAGATTAAGAGCAATTTTAAGATTCACAAAAGAACTAGACGCTCAACTAAAGTTCAATCATAGATTCAAGAGCTAACAAAGTAATTTTGACATGGCAAGTGTCATAAAAGGATCACTAAAGGTGCAACTAACCAAAAGATCCACAAATTGCATTTTTTTAGTTCAAGTTATCTTAGGATTAAAGCTCATCTAGCAAAGACTAAGCAACACATGAAAAGACATGACAATTCTAGCTAGTCAATGAACAAGACATGACAATGAGCATGAATAAAAATGCTCCAACACAATAGGGTAATAAGCAAAGCTTCATCAATTCAAAAGACAGAAACGGTAAAGCTTATATTACAATGCAGCATTTTTTATACTTTTCATAAGAATGCAGCATGATACAATAAGATACAGTGAAAAATATCAAAAGCCAAAGAAGACACTTGTTGATACCACTAGGTGAAAGTTGGAGAATCCACTTGAAGAGAAGATCAACAAGAGTCAAAAGAATCAAGAAGATCAAAAGAAAATCAAAGAGATTAAAGAAGATACTACTTGAAGAAGGTATCAGAAAAGATCCAGTCCCCCTCAAACCAATCCATAAGGGTAAACTACCCCTAACTCACTCCTCGAGGTGGCAAACCTAGTAGGATCTAAGGTTTGGTGAGGATGATTGCCAATTATGCCTTGGACTCCACAAACTCTAGCACAAAGGCCTCCTACTCCATATGATCTCTAAGGGAAAAGACTTGACTAGCTAGGGAGCAAAACACCATCACTAAAAAAGCCTACAGGCGGCTCAAAACTTGCTAAGGATTAGTGACTGGAAGACAAGGTCGACCTAGGCTAAGAGAAGAATGCATCCAAGCAAACCACGGGATAAGAAGAGTATCTAGAAAGGACATGTGCTACAAGAGAACCAAAAGCACAATAAAAGCTCACAAATGCATGGACAACTATGAAGCATATGAGCAAAAGAGCTTAAAGCATGACAAGAGATGTATCATGAATGCAAAGCATGCTAAGATAAAAACTCATGTACCCATAACAGAGTATAAAAGCATGTAAGCCTAAAACATGTCACAAGCTGAATCAAGGCTAAAACATGCTAACTAAGAAATGGTAAAGTTCAAGGTATCCATGATCCACAATAAGGCATGAGAGCAGATAAGCACATAGCATGTCATACATTAAACATCAAATCAAGAGTAAAGCATGCTAGCAAGGCTACGACAAAGCTCATGTATCCATGATTAATAATAAGGCACAATACCATGTAAGCATAAAACATGCCATATAACAAATCATGGATAATGTATGCTAACATGGATATCAAGTAAGCATGTGGATACATAAAGCAAAAATCAACAAGAGCAAGATAATAAATGTACAAAATAGCACAAGCTCATGATGACAAAACCAAGCATATACACACATCGAAATAATGAATAACAATATAGCACATCGATACATAAGCAAAGTACTAGCAAAGGCATAATAAAAGATATCACAAGAGTAACATATGCCGATATGATACAAGTAAGAAACAAAGACAAGCACAATACACCAAGAATGAATAATCATGAAGGTAAAGGCATGAAGGTGTAAGGTAGCTCACAAAATAGGTGAAGACATCAATCATGAAAGCACATGCCTCTTGGAGGCCATCATGGGGATGGAGAACCATCAAGTATCCCAATCACGTGATGAAGCAAAAGATCGGAACCTTTCAAGTCCATGTTCTCCAATCCGCGTCCAAGGTACCTACACACGAGAAAAGCAAGATGT
Source organism: Phyllostachys edulis (assembly GCA_036346405.1). NCBI lineage: Eukaryota > Viridiplantae > Streptophyta > Magnoliopsida > Poales > Poaceae > Phyllostachys > Phyllostachys edulis. The sequence continues at coordinate 42,615,243 of CM070552.1, read as the reverse complement.
CCAGGTCTTGGATCCCGAAGGGTTAGAGAGCATATACTTCGGAACCCAAACCTTGGACACACAGCCACTAGAAGCAATTAAACCATTATGTGAGTTAGCATGATGCAAATGATGGTTCATGCAAGTAGATTCAACACCATGCTTGGAGGCATGCCGCGAGTGGACAACTCAATGAGGAAAATGAGGTCTATCTCTATAAAAGGGGCGATGACCTTGCTTGAAAGCACCATGATGAGAACCAACAAAAACACTAAAGGAACTCACATATCCTCGTTGTGGGTGTGTACCTCGATGAATAAAACGAGGTCCGCCTCTTGGAAAACAGCAGAAATCCTACCTTACGGTAGCCCGTGGGCCAAAACCACAGAAACTGAGTCTACGATGTTGTCCAACACCACTAGAAAAGGTGTCAAAGAAGCCATCAACAGAGCGAGTCCTCATGCTAGGCTCTTTAGTGTGCATGTCATGAGAAAGACTATGCCCACTAGGAGACTTAGAAGCATGAGCTCGACGCACGTGTTTTGCATGTCGAAAATAGAAATCGGCAAGATGCCCATCATTCTCACAAAATAAGAAATGGTGTAAAGGTCTACTAGGATACACGATCCGAGAGGACGAAGCACCATTGTTGCTCAAAGAAGAAGTCCCTTAGGATAAGCTAGAAGAATCAACATCATAACTCACTCTCGTGTCGACACTAGGCTCACACATGCCATGAGATGGGTAATGTGTGTCCCTAAAAACTCGACGATACATTCGACGCTAGTGTTTGACACGACGAAAGCAAAACTCAACAACGTGTCAATCTTTCTTACAAAAGATGCAATGATACTTCTCTTTTGAAGATGTAGTACCATTTGAGGAAAAAGCACCCTTGTCTTTAGAAATCCCTTAGACAACACAAGAAGAGTCATAAAGAGTCGCACTTGCTAAGGGAGAGCTACTTAAAGCAATAGCACAAATGCCAACATCAAATGATTCACGTTTAGCACGAGAATACTCCAACTCTGAATGCAAAGAAGCAAGAGAAATCTTGAAAACGTCAATCTCGGAGCGGAGGCAAATACAAGAGTCGCATGATTTGGCACTCATATCATCGCGCAATTTCTTCAGAGACTCAACCGCGCTTTTCAAGGCAATGCAAGATGTGCAAGAAATTAATGATACTTCGTATTAAGCATGCAATTCAAAGCATCAATTTTATTTTCTAAACTAGCACAATTCTTGCAAGAGACTAAACTATCCTTAAGAAAATTTTCATACTCTAAGCATATGCTACAATGGCTAGCTTCAATTTCAATAATTTCAGCCCTAGCATTCTGTAATTGCTCAAGGTGAATGGAATTAGTCAATTTTAACTTCTCAAATTCAGCAAGCACACCTACACAAGAATCACAATCATTTCTAGTCATGGATCTAAAATTGTCTATTTCTAACTTAGCATTATCAAGCTCATGATGTAAGGCAACACAAGAATCACATGGCATAGAAGCACTTGATTTCAATAATTCATTTTCAGATTTTAGGCATCCAAGAGAATTTTTCAAGTTATCATGTCTATAAGAAAGAAATCAAAAGCATACATGGAGGTTTTCAATTTGGCGAGCTCATGAGACTAATCACCCTTATCTCTTTTTAGCAATTTCATTTTCTTCCTAAGAGCATGCAGTTTAAGATTATATGACAATAAGCCATCAATAAGTTTTTCTTTGTTCACCTTGCTTAGCTTGAGTAGAGGATCATACTCGCATGACTCATCATGATCATCCTCAAAAATCTCTCCATCATGATCATCCTCGAAAAGCTCTCCATCATGCTCATTCTTGATCGCTACTCCATATATGCCAATGGGCTCCTTCTCCTTGGGCTTCATGGAGAATTCATGTTTGAAACTGGATCACATATAGGTAAAGTGGCCACGAGCGCCACACATACCACAAAATTGATCTCTAGCAAATCGTCTCCGAAAAGATTCACACCTCACATGGTCATCGGCCAAAGAGTAACAAAAAGATGAACTAGAAGACTCACAATACCTTCTACTAGTCGCCATGCTCGAAGATCCATATAGGTAAAGTGGCCACGAGCGCCACACATACCAAAAATTTGAGAGGATTTCGTGGGAGGAATCTATCCAAGATGGCTAAAGATGGTTTCCCATACGTCCTAGTACCCTCAATCACAGGAAGAATCAAGCCAAAAGCCCTCAAGAGCAAAACCCCTAAAATCACCTATTATTTCACCAAAACCGAGCAAAATCAAACTTTAATCCAAAAGCTTGCTCGTAGGTGAATGATGATCAAGATGACCTTAGATCATATCCCACACATCCCAACAAGCAAGATCATAGCAAGATCTCAAATAAAAACCTAAGAAACACCAAAAATTCCCAAGGAATCAAAGAGAACAAGAATAAGATAGAACTCATCTTAGGAAAAATCTTACATGGATTGATTAGAGAGATTATATGTTTACATCCACACCCCCACGAAGGACAAAATCTCAATAGTTGAGCACTCAATCAATCCATCTCTCATGAACCCTAGCCTCTCTACTTTCCTCTCCTATCCCTAAATCACAAATTAGCGTTTCTAGGCTACAAGGGTTGGGGTGCACAACCAGCATCCCCCTCTTTTATAGTGGAGGCTAGCTCTAAAGAGACATCCCAAATGGGCACCCGTTAAGCCCACACACAAACGGGTTTCACTCACGCACTCTTCTCAAAGCGTCATCTTCATCTTCTCTTGACCTAAACCGCCTCTCCTTGCGCCATCTTGCGCCCCGATTTCTCCAAGGCCAAGAAGGTGGTTTCGCACACCACCACTTACCACTTTTTCGGTACAGGAAATTTCCCAAAATACCCCTCTACCGACATTTGACGATTCCTTCGCCGCGAAACATCTCCCACGCTCCGTCATCATCTATGTGGCCCCAATGACTTCCCGTCAAGCCTCTCACGCGTTCAGATCCCACTGAACCATCCTCACTTGCAACTGTGACCAAGTCACCTGGTGCACCACATGTTTCACCATAACTGCACATGGCTTTCTTGACTGTTCAGGACCTCAGCTCCTCCCTGAACCTAGTCCAAGCCACAACTCCTACCTGAGCCTAGTCCCAGTCCACCTTGCTGCTGCCCGTCATGTTCATCACCGGTATATCCCTGGTTCCTTGTCTTCTTGGCTTGTAACCACCCCGCTAGCCCCAGTCATCTTCCAGCACCATCTCGATCGTTCTGAACCTCAATTCTCCCAACCTAGTCCTAATCTAGTCCGCATCACCATGACCTTGCTCCGATGTCCTACAACCATCACAAACAAGAAAACCATTACGTAGCATCGCACGACACACACAATCATCAATTCACATAATCCATGAGGCATGAGCACATAACTTCACAAAGGCCTTTACTCAAACTTCGTTTTCTATGGTTCTTGTCCATCTTGCACCTTGCTTGAGTCCAACCATCTCACCAGACATCCACGATTGTTCTGGACCTTTGTTCTGCTAACCAAGTCCCGATCCTCCTTGTCGTTGACCATAGTTAACTCGAAGCTATCTGGCAACCATTTTCGGGCGCAAGTTCTTAACAACTTGACCCGTGTTAGCCAAAACATGCATCATGAAACATCTATGCAATGAAACTTATGAATGTGACCTAACCCACAAAGTTCACCGTTGTCCCAACGCGTGAACACTGCCTGGCCGGCCGATCGCGACCCATGGCGGTCGACCACTAGCTACCGGTCGACCGCCCCCCGGCTTGTCGACCACCGACGACCGATCACAAACAAATGGCGGTCGGACCGCCTAACACTTAGCCAAATTTCCAAATTTTAAATTTGCACCCTATCTAGAAAAACTTGACAGCACGGGTCAGTCCGTAGGGCTGATCAGATTGCTCATCAGGCCGATCTGACCACTAGCATTTCAGCCTACCCACGGCCGGTTAGACCGCCACATAGGCCGGTCAGACCGCCACCTAGGCCGGTCAGACCGCCTATGCCTAACAAGAAGCAGGACATTGCCGAGAATGAGGGTTTCTCCAAACACCTCAACGCTATTGTCAATTGTTCAACACACTAAGATTAGAATCATATCCACATGATCTCCATAGGCACTATCCCTAAGATATGAACACGTGGCAAATATAAATCTTTATGCATCTCAATGCACAAAGATTTATGCTTCCCACGTATTCACGTCATAGGCTGGTGTCATATATATAGTCATGCGTAGCACTAGTGCCGTAGAATTATTTTTTGGGAAACACATGTGGGTAGAATGCGGATCCTTTGCATCACTGCGGAGGAACACTGTGTGAACAGTGATTGGTGAGTGGTGAACAGAGCTCTGTAGTACACTGTAGCAAAAATACTACAGCAAAAGTGCAATATGTACTATAGCGAAAATCGGTATAGGACAAATACTGTAACAATTGATCTAGACCTTCGATTTCCGATCGAACGGTGGAGATCGCTCCTAATGCTATAGTACTATAGATCCTCTGAATACTTCAGTGCAAAGAATCCCAATCCATGCTGGTAGGCTTTCATCCTCGTAGTATGGACTCGATCTATCGGCAAAATATTATATGACGTTGCGTATATAGCATAGTTGGCTGACCCTTTTACAGAAAGTATCTTACTACCTAATTCGTGCTCAATTCGAACTCCAAAGTCTGATCTCAGTTGGATAAACTTTTGTCCCTGGAGTGTCCAAATCTATTTGCGCGCGCAACTGCTTAGCGCGACTCAATAGATGTACGTCGGTCTCCGTGTTTCTCCGGTCAAGAAAACAGTGCTCTAAATCTCATCACAGGGAAGAAGATATACTTGATCCGTTCAGTACTGGTCAACACTCAACACTACTTTAAGCTCCATGCATGCTCGTCTACGTGGATTTTGAGGGCGCAGCGTGCATGCGTGCAGTGGGGCATGGGCGACAAGTGGACTTGAGTTTACGTGGATGAACGCAACCATGCCATGCTGTACGTATTTGCTGACGCAGGGATGCTGCTTATAGGGAGCAAGGCAACTAGTAACGATGTTGGGATTGACTTGTTACAGTCAGTATTGAATTTTGCGACAAATATCCATCAGCTTTAGACCCATATTAGACCCTTTCAATTTCATGACATATGAAAAAATAAATCAACAATTTCTTTGCATGTCCACTTATCATGATTTGAAATAAGTCCAAGCAAAAGTGTAGTAAAGATAGGGATGTCTGAAAGCAAGAGTGTAGTAAAGATAGGGATGTCTGCTAGGATTTATTTCCACAGAACACGGTATCACACTGACGAGTCTCACAACTGCAGCCGAAATGGTTTTGTCTGCTGAAAAAGACTTGCCTGTGAGGAAAAGTCAAGGATGTGCTCTGGCTCGGTAAACTTCTGAGTCGGTGCCGGTACCGCTAGTGGTGAAGTCAGAATAAAAATAACAGGTAAACTTAAAAGGATAAAAATCAGTAGCGAATCTTGAACGAAAATGACCGGAGGTCTCTGAGGCAAGATGGACTACGTTCGACTGGGTTGTGGTTTGGAGTGTCCCGTCATGTTAAGATAGGGGTGTCCACATTATATATACATGATTATATCCAAAGAAAAAAAATTTGGACCCAGTGTCCTGTGCACTCTGAGGTGCTACAGTAGATCTACCCCTGATAAAAATGGAAGGTGAACTCAAAGGACTAAGCTTGTACACTTGTACAAGCCAAAATTTATACATGAATAGAAGAAAAGCAAAAGGAGAGAGAAATACAATGAAAGTATATCACACTTGGGGAGTACTATTTGAATTGCTTGTGGAATAGTTAAGCACAACTCATTTCTCCATTATCACAAATCTACGAACAAATTATAAAGTTCATCACTACACAAAATACAACTAGATAGTCTAGATTACTTATTACTGTGATATTGTCTATACAATATAACACCAAGAGTAAATGGTAAAGAATCCAGACAATTAATTAGACAAAATATTAAATGCCAAAATTTCTAAACTTCTAGATGTTGTTGCTGTAGATCCCCTCCTAGGCTAGCGACGAGGATCTAATAATCCTCAATTAATTAAGTTATTTATCTGTAGTATGATAAATAATAATGTCTCTTATACAACCTTCAAAGGTACTCCTCTATATTAAGAATGCGGGAAATCATACACACCTAGTGGTCATAAGCTATTCTATGACCACTCTATATAATCGTAAGTCCTACTACGATTACCTCATGGTCGTAAGTTCTCCTACCACCACCTATTGATTGTAAGTCTTACTATGATCACCTTATGGTTGTAAGTTTTTACTACGACCACCCTATGGTCAATAAAGCCTACAAACATGTGGGTCCAATCGACTAGGGATATTTATGCGTTGTGTTTAATACACGCAGTAGTTAATAAATGCCACTATTACTCATATAACTGCATGTATTAACTCTCTGTCTCTGACATAACCACAAGGCGACGTGGAGGGTATATCTCTGACAATAACCGCCCTTAAATGTGCATATTGCATCAAACAACAAGGTGCCTCTTGACGTGAACAATTGTCACCCATTCATGCGCTATACAAGGAGAAGAGGATCAAGACATTCAAAAAAGAGACACAACGAGACAAAAGTTATCAAGCCTTAGTTTTAGTGACTTCCTCCCTGTTGTAAACACAATCAATACAGCAACACAGGAGTAGGGTTATTACTCTCTCAGAAGAAGGTCTGAACATGTATAAAATCCCAGTATCCTTTTTTGTGTGGTTTCGCTCTAGGAGAACCCCTAGCATTTATTAATAAGATCGATACTAAACCATCGATAGCTGACCTCCTAGGCTCCTCGCCCTCGACCTCCTGGGTCCTGGCCGCATGGCACAGCAGCTCAAGGCACGCAACCCGCAACAGCTCAACCGGCAGCCCCTCCTCTCCTAGCCTCCTTCGTCCAGTCCTCCCTCTCCGCCTTCGAGCCCTATCGCCCTAGCCTCCCTAGCTAGTCGTGTAGGCCGCTTCTCGCCTGCCTCGAGCTCCCCTATGTGGCTATGGTCACCAAGACATGCCTCCTCGCCTTCCGCTGGTTTCCTGCAGACTGCTGGCCACGCCGCTAGGTACCTAGGGTTTCTCTTCTAGGGCTCAGCCGCTCCTCGGAACTTAGGTGTGCTCCCTCCTCGATCCTTCTCTTTCTCGATCGATTGGATCTTGTGGGGTCGGTTGGATGTGAGGCTTAGTTGCAAGTTAGGCCTTGTGGCTCATATTTGTGGTCTGACTACCAAGAAAATGCCCATCTTCTCTTCCTCTCTTAGTGGTTGTTTGGATCGTGAGGATTAGAAATAAGCTTTCATAAAACAAGTTTTAGTAGAATTTTTACAAAAATAGATTTTAAGTTGTTATTATGTTAAAGTAAGCCTATAGATTACTCTGTTTGGATCAGAAAAACTAAAATGAGTTTTCGTCAATACAGTGTTTGGTTGAGATATTTGATAAAATGAAGTTTTTAACCTGCGTCAGTTCTATTTTAACATGATAACTTCCGACCATTGGATCAACTCCCCTGTCATCTATCAACCATTAGATCTACCAACTTTCCAATACATCATCCCCTCTCTGTCCACTCTACCGTCAGTCTGTCACTAACCCAACACATGAGTACAGCACCTCCCCATATCTCTTTACTTTCCTCATTGCCTCATCCTCTGTTCTCTCTCGCCACGCATCACCACATAAGCACATAGCACATCGATCTCCTACTCTCTTTCTCTCTAATCAACATGCATCACCACACCCAACGTCGGTAGTGTCCGCGAGCGAGGTGCAACGACAACGGCTTGGGCGAGCTAGGGCCCTGACATGCTAGAGCGAGCCTCGATTCCTCCCTTCCTCTCTCCATGCCGAGCGCAATCTGTTGAGCCGGTCGTGTGGCGATCGAGAGAGGTCGATCTTGATAGCATTGACAGGTGGGGGTGGGGGTTATCGACGCTAGGGAGGGTAGCCTCGAGCCTAACGAAGCCCCAGTGGATTCTCCCCTGTTACCGCTATAGGCCATAAGGATCTGTTTCGGCTAAAACTTCTGAATTTTTTTCTAAATGGAACTATTTGAAATCGTATTAGCAAAAATGGGCTCCTGCATTAGCAAAAATGGGCTCCTCATGGCCGCAAAGCCAAATATAGCTCTCAATTTTGTCCCAACCTCGCACGGACGCGTACCATGCCACCACGTAGGCCTCGTCTATAGCTCCCTAGGATGGACAGTGTTGTCCGCCCCTCCCTTGCGCGGCTTGCGCAACAGCCGCCATGTCGCCCCTCCTTCGTCTCTCCCTAGTGCGACAGCCACCACGTCGCCTCTCCTCCGTCCCTCCCTAGTGCGGCAGCCCCTCCTCCGTCCCTCCCTAGTGTGGACAGGTCTCCAAAGCACCCGTGGCAGCCTTCGCGCCTCCGCTTTCGAGCTGCCCACGCCCAGACATGCCACATGGGCAGCACCACTCCTCCCTGGCTCGGACGCACCGATTTCAGTTTCTTTCGGCACCGAAAGCAACCTCTCTCCCGTCATTTTCTCCCTGTCTCATCCATCACGTCATTGCCTTGTCCGCATGTAATGCTAATCATGCTAACTCGTTTGTGCATAACGCCTTTGCACGCCTATAAAACCAGCGCTCGCTCTCGCTCTCACTCTTGGATTCGTTCTCGTTCTCACGCCTGTTGTTGAAAACAAAGAGAATTGAACTAAAACTTTATTTGAAATACACTGTGGAGGTAGTAGTGTTTAGAGTAGTGGTTAGGACCGTATAAGTACCGCGAGGTCGACATCACGGCAAACCGTGAGGTCGACATCATGGCAAGGTAAAATTATTTCGTATGCTTTAGTTGTAATAATTTCAGTTGTAGTTAATTAGCGATAATTTATTAGTCATAGTTATAAGTTAGTGGTAATTAAGACGTAATTTATAAGTGGTAATTAAACAATTGTAATTAAATATTCGTAGTTAATTAGGTGTAATTAATATTTCGTAATTAAATTTCGCGTAGTTGAGTAGTGCTGATTACATTAGTGCAAAATAACTACACGAATTTATGTGACCATAATTATTTTGTTGGTATGTAAGGACTTGTAGTTAGTTAGTTGTAACTAATTAATCGTAATTAATTCACTGGGCAATTATCTGTGTCATGGGCAATTAGTGGAAAATTAAACACTCGTAATAAGTTAGTAATTTTTTTTGTTCAGTCCTATTTTATTAGTGGGAATTGAAGAAATAATCACATGTAAATAGTCGTGTAAAGTTAATTAATTAGTGTTAATTACATGCACTACTTGTTATATTGCGTACTATAAATCGGGTTGGTGTTGCTTTTGGTAATTTCAAACATGCAAGACTACGGGCCGGATCCGATGGGTTGGACCTGCCGAGATGCCAATACACGAGCTTCGGAGCTGCATCCGAAAGGAGTTCGACACAGAGGCAACAACAAAGAAGCTTGCCATCGAGGCGATCACTTACACAAGTAGGGGAGGGCAGGGCATGTGGGAGCTCGTGAAGGTGAATGGAAGCGTAGCATGGGGGCAGTACATGCAGATTGCTTCCCAGTCTGAGGCGGCGATATACGGGAAGTCGATGGTGTATGTGAAATTTGTACGTAGGCCACCGAGAGACCATGATGATGCCGGTGCCTTCGGAAGCGGGGAACCATAGGTGGAGTTTAAAGATGGTAGCACGGAATGTGCTACTTTGGAGGAAGTCCACGAGAGAAGAGTTGGACATAACTTTGTGCAAAATGATGGGGTGGGACTCTGATGGTTGGCCCGCATTGACTGTCATGAGTATCTACCTGGCCAGCCTCTGGGGTTGGAGTCCGATGAGGACGTCGACCTAGGATCGGATGGTAGCGAGGAGGACAGACCCCAGGGTGCTGGTTCTACCAGCGAAATTGTGTCTTAAGAGGTGTCGTACGTGGCATTCAGACTTGATGATATCGCAGTGCGATCGCTCGAACTGCAGCAAGAAGAAGGGTCCCAGTGGTGGTTTGATGCTGACACCCTCTTAGTTGGGCAGCACTTCCCTAGAAAGTCAGTCGTGCAGCAACCTATAGCACGGTACGCCTTGTCCATCAGCCGTATATACCAGGTGCACCTGTCTAACCCAGGACATTACGCAGTGAAGTGCGTAGTGGTCAGCTGCCTTGGCAAGGTCAGCGCTCACTGAGTAAAGTTCTTCGGCTCGATCTTCTCAGTCAAGGCAGTGACCGACCATAATTGCGAGCTTAGCAAGCCACTGCGAAAGCATCGGAACGTGACTTCTACATATGTTGCGAGCCTCATTAGCCACATAATTAGAAGGACGTGTCCGTCTCCCCCAAGGTGCTGTAATCGAAAGTCGTCAATCTAGTTGGTTACCCAGTCAGCTACAATAAGGTCCGACAAGCCAAGCATAATGTCATTAGGTTCATGTATGGGATATACTAAGAGGCGTACAACCTTGTGCCAAGAATGCTTCACCAGATTGCCGAATCAAACCCTGACACGTACATAAACAAGCTTAGAAGTGAAGATACTGATGGAGGGCCCAACTGCTTCGTACTGTACTTGGTGTTCTGGGCTTTCGCTCAGGCCATTGAGGGCTTCAAGTTCTATCATCCTGTGCTCATGATAAATGGCACTTTCCTCAGGGGGGTACAAGGGCACCATTCTCACGGTAGTGGTGGCCGACGCGAATGGCCAGCTTCTCCAAGTGGCATTTGCCAGTGTGGAGAGCGAGAACACATCCAGTTGGTTGTGGTCCCTAGCGAATGTGAAGCGGGCGGTGGTGGAAGAACGGCGCAACGTATGCCTTATCACAGACCGCAATGCTGGGTTGTTGTCGGCCCTCAACACCATGAAGCATGGGATAGAACCCCCTCACCAATGGAACGATGTGCAAACCCGGTGGTACATGAGGCATCAAGCATCGAACTTGTTCACACAGTTCTACAATCAGAAAGTTATGAAGACGTTCAAGACGTTGTGCCTGCAGAACCAGAAGTAGAAGTTTGAGTCTATCTGGATAGACCTCGAACACCAGACTGCGAGGCATACAAGGAAGTCCACTCCGAAGGTACAGGAGAGATAGTTGGCCGCGAGTGGGCAAACTAGGAGCGCCATAAGTTTCTCACAGTGGATTAGTATCCACACTCCTGAGTTGGAGAAATTGTCCCTTTTCTATGACACAGATGGTGCGAGGTACGAGATTATGACAACCAACATGTCCGAGGTGTAAAACAACGTCCTCAAAGGTGTGCGGTGACTCCCTATCACCATGATCATCGAGGAGACATGGACTCACACTATTGGTTACTTCGTCAATAGAGCCCCCGCAGCGAAGCGAAAGATGGAAGAAGGCAAGAAGTGCTCTGAGAACATTTAGAGGTACATGGACCAGAAGATGTAGAAGGCTCGAATGCACGATATCCAGGTGATCGATGTCCTTAGGAGGAAGTACGAGATCAGACTACGGCAGAAATATTTCAACAATCATGCCATGGGGGAAAGGAAACAAGCATGCACCCTGGGTGATGTGACGACATGCACCTGCAACAAACCAAAACTCCTGCACAAGCCATGCTTGTTTGTGTACAAGGCATGTGCGCAAATGAGGCAGATGTCTATGTCGTACTTCTCCGAGTACTACGATATGCAACACATTTTTGGTACATGGAGTGCAGAGTTTCACTCGTATTGCTTGGACATGAACTACAAGGATCTTTGGCCGAACAGGGTACCATGGGGCCCGAACAAGGCCTCGAGGACAACAAGGAAGGAACGACGGCGGACGCGGCACTTCCAGAATGATATGGATGTCAACCAACGTACCTATCTTAACTGCACGATCAAGTGCAAGATATGCAAGACCCTTGGATATTCAATGAAGCATTACGCCAACAGACTGAGCTCGTATGTTTTGTTCTCTATAGTGAAACATTTGGTGGGACTAGAATATGTTGGACTCGTCGGCCAACTTCTACGCGAAGATATTGCAGAAACGCAAGTGGCTTGCGAGAGGGCTAAATGATACCCAAATTTTTCAACGAAGGATGCCCCGGTACCATAAGAGTTTCCACACCCACAGTGTGTGTGTGCGAATAGCCGACGAAGATCATTCAGTCAATACACCCGGCCACCTCCGCCCGGGTGTACTGCACGTGTGGGCACCACCTCTTAAACGTATCTTGCACACACATCGATTTTGCACTCCTGACGTTGAATTCCCTAAATTTTTAACTTCATCCACGTGTAATGGCAGCCCGAGATGCGCAGCAACTTTTTCCAATGGATCAACAACCTGGAGATGTACAATATGGCATTGATCGCGTAGAAGTACATGCTAAACTACATGATGCAAGCCAAGACCTTCATGCGATGGAAGCCCTACGTATCGGACTCTATTGAGAAGGCACCGGAGGAGCCCAGGATGTGCCCGACGGATAAGGGAAAGGCTCTACTGAGACCGGTGGCCATCATAGCTTCTCCCGTCACCTGAGAGCACTCCATATCGAAGAGGTGAGTTACGTACAATTTGCGTCCTGATTTTGTATTTGGCCTTTCTTTCTTCTAACATCATTTAATTGTCCAGCCTGTATCATCGAACATGGACGACTTCGACACACGCCACTGATGTGGGCAGTCCCGAGATAAGGAGAAGAGGAAGGCTCATGCGACCGAGACTGACCGCCGTCGTAGCGTTTCTAGTCGCCTGAGCGCACTGCATATCGAAGACGTGAGTTATGTATAATTTGCATTCTGGTTACGTTTTTTACTGTACGGTCTACATACATCATGGAATCACAGGACATAGACGACTTCGACACTCGCCACCACTATGAGCAGTCTCGAGATAAGGGGCAGGGGCTATGGCGCCGCAAAGACTAGTTTGCATCCTCCTTTATCCCGATTCCAATAAAACTGCGCGTGTACCATGTAATGCATGTAGCCGAACCGCGCGGGGCTTGTAAACCGCAAATCACAGTGTGCATTATGAAATGTCGTCAATTTTATCTATCAAAAGTTACATTGAACTCCATTTCAAATGCTGACACTCCTTGTTCTCTGTTTTCATGTGGATATAACGCAATAGTACACACATAACATACTAAATATGCATACAAATATAGCGCAACAAAATTGCATATCATCTGTGTAGTGCAGTCACACACGGGATACAATATGGCTCACTCGTCTGATCCACTCTCAGCTCACTGAGTCCGCGTCTGCGTGTGCGTCCTGGTTTTGCATCGAGCATGTCCCGTGGGATACATCAGCTGGTCCAAAGAGCACGTATCGGTTCGTTGAGTGGGCGGAGGTGTACTAGTAAGCTGCTCTGGCTCAGCTGAGTCTGTCCAATGTCGATGTCTGCCAGCTGAGACATGCCGAACCGATGACCACCTGCAATCATGTCATGAATGAAGGACTCCATAAATCCACTCCTGGATGGTCCAACCCCAAGGTACGTTGTCTACAAGTCTGGTCATGTGGAGGAGCTCTGGTCTTGAACGTGCGAAGTGCCAGCGACCCCGTAGGAGCTCTGGCCCGCATACGGTACTCCATAATGGCCAGCGTATGACAGTGGTGGCTACCCTGGGTGCCACAGCCCAGACCCTGGTGCTGTGTAATGCTCCCTGGTAGTAACTAGGATGGACGTGTCCTCATCGGTTGAAGGATGTCCGTCACCCCCATGCTCAACTGAAGGCGGCAAGATTGATTGATGTGAGGGCACATAAAAATCTAGGACGTGAACTAAACATCTCGTACCTCCTGGATGTGCAGTGCGGATGATCGAGGGGGAGTGCCAGTCTAACGGATTGCGGATGGCAGAAGAGATGCATCCCGACGAACGTGCGCCTGCAGGACGACATGATGTTGGTACAATATAAGGAGTAATAAAAAACAGGACATAAATTTGTATATAACTTACCTCCCCACCGATCTGTAGCGCGAATGACCGACTGGGAGCACTAGGACGCCCGCCGGTCCGACTAGGCCGTGATGACCTAGCAAGTGAGCACAGTCTGCCCACTCGGTGCGTGGCGTGTAGGACATCGTCTCTCAAACGACCGCAGCCCATGTTCTTGAGTACATTCTCCGAGTCTGCGAAGATGTACTTCAAAGTGCTCAGCAGCCTCAGTACGGTGTGCTCCGGGCTGCGAATGGCGGTCTCTGATGCGCTTGCGATCCATGGTAGCCGCTCAAACTAAAATGATAGAGAACACATGTTCAGTAACGAACAATACAAGTATCATCAATGAAACGAGCAATGTTTGTCAGTTCTTACGGTGTCGTCACACTGCGAGGCACTGTGATGATCGAACAAGTGACAGAGCCTCCCCTAGTGCGTCACCTACTCTGGACACTTTGGTGGAGAACGGGTCAATCTGGAGCACGACCGTGGTACATACCACTCCATGTACTAGCGGTACGTTCGTATGTCGTACTGTCTCTGCTCCTGTACGACCACAACATGCGCCGTCTCTGCCCAAGCTGTAATCCACTCATGCTGGACTGCTTGCTAGTCCTCAGCGTGTCGGCCTGCCCTGGTTCGCCTGCATTCGAGAAGGATTCCTGTTAGAACATGGGACATGGGTATGAAATACAAACAATACTTGGATGGAGTTGGACTCACAAGTGGACAACTCGCTGCAGCATCCTGCTGTCGGGAGGGGTCACAACATGGTACAAATCAAACTGACGCATTACGCACTGTGGCGCGTAAGGCTCCATCATGTGGGTGAACACCAGGTGGTAGGTCGTCGCCCACAATCCGGCATCCTGCGTGCATTGCACGGACATTCCGTGTGGTGCTACCATGTGCATGAACTTTGGGGTCCACGGAGCCCATATGATGTCGTTGTCGTGCAACGACTCGAACTCATTGTGGAACTATGAGTAGCACCTCGCTAGTCAGTCCTTGGCCCAGCGTAACTGGGGGGCAGTCCACCGGTAGCCCATAGTGAGCCTGTCAATCGGGTCGTGCAACTCGGGATACGGGTGCACTACTCACCCGAAGGAGGGCTGGCCAACAGGAAAGTGCTCCCAACTCCACAGCTGTAAGAGCACGTAGCACACGGAAAGGTTCGGTTTCACACCCATGTAACATCGCGAAGCGTCACACAACCCCCTATGTGTGGTGTAGAGGACGGCTGACCCCCAACTGTACTGAGGCATGGCCCTAGCCTTCGCGTCGGCTAAAGACTCGGCGATGCGGACAAACCTGGGGTACACCCAATCACCATGTGTGATGGGAAATAGGGCCCAACCGAAGAGATGGAGAAGGTACGCGACGAGGTGTGTCCTAATAACCTCGTCAAGTGCATCTGCCGAGCATTGACTGAAGCTCCTCAGCCAAATCCGAGTGACACCACGGGCGCTGTTCGGGATAGGTATGCCAAACCGATGTCCCAACTAGGCCTTCAAGTCCACTAGCGGGGAGCCAGGAACAAGTGGCTCACCCCTGATCGGGAGTCCGGTCATGAACGAGACATCTTAGAGAGTGACCGTCATCTCTCTCCACCGAAAGTGGAATGTGTGAGTCTCAGGTCTCCACCTGTCGACAAGGGCCGACATCACATTGTCGTCTAGGGTGAAGTATCGTCCGACCGAGAGCAACATCGCAAAGGGCATCAAGCTCGTGCCCCGAAGGATTGGGACGTAGCGATCATTGAGCTCCCAATGATGCTTCTCAGACCGAAGCGCTAGGGGTGGAGGGCCATCCACGTCTCCAATGATCCACAACTGGCACCGGTGATGCTCATCGTAGAAGGGTTCCTGTAGCTCCGGTAGAGACATGACTTGCAAGAGACTAAAGACACAGATTAGTAGTGAATAAATTAATAACGACGATGAATTACTATAGATTAAAAAATAGGACTAAACACAGATAACAACAAAAAAATGCACTAATTAACTACAACCAAATTAATTACGTCTAATTAAGCATGACTAATTGAGTAGGATTAAATTAATACAAGTATTTAAAAACCTCTTAATTAAATCAGACTAATTAATTACCGCAAATGAATTAGAAAAAGATAGTTACGACTTAATAATGAAATAAATACCACTAAATTAATTTTGAGTAATTATTTACCACAGATTAATTACAGATAGATAATTAGCACTACATAGAGCCACTAAATTAATTACGACTGACTAACTATGATTAAATTAATTATGGCTAATTTAGTACCACTAATTAACTACAAGCGATTAATTGCAACTAATCGATTACGACTAATTAACTAACTGATACTAACTAATTAGGACTAATTAAATCATAACTAATTAACTAGGCCACAAATAAATACGTAGGATTAATATAACGACTAATTCATTATGACCTAATTTATCGCAACTAACTAAATAACACAAATTTAATAAGGCCTAAATGATAGGACTAAATTAATTACACCTAAATAAATACAACTAATTAATTACGACTAATTAACTAACTCCACGTTTAATAAAGACAATACATAAAAATTACATGTTAACACGACTGCTAATGACGGCTCTAAACAACACTTGATCCACTGTGAAAAGGAAGCCGAAACCGCGAGAGAGCGCGAGCGAAAATGAGTGCGAGCAAAGAGTCTCGCTCGCGACTCCGCATTTATAGCGAGGATCAGAGAGCGAACCGTCGGGAAGGACTTACGCGCGGGGACAGCGTACTGCATGCATGCGTTTGACAAGACACGACGGGGCCTGGCTTTCGGTGCGTCTGCCAGAGCTTTCGGAGCGTCCGCACCAGGGAGTGACGGAGGAGGGGCGATGTGATGGCTGTCGCACTAGGGAGGGATGGAGGAGGGGCGACGTGCCGCGCGAGGGAGGGACGGACGGACAACACTATCCGTCTTAGAGAGCTGCGGACGAGGCCTGCGTGGCGGGGCGGTACATTTCTGTATAAGGCTGAGACGAAATTGAGCGCTATATTTGGCTTTACGACCGAGAGGAGCCCATTTTTGCTTCCAAATAGGGCCATTTATGAAAAAAAAAATCAAAACTTTCTTGACCATGTGGTGTCGAACCTGCGGCTCAACTAGGCGAAAAAGGCTGGCATCTTTCTGACAAGTTTTCGGATGTGAAGGCCCAATCGAGTGCAATCCTGGGGAGTCGGGTAGAAACAGAACCAATCTTCATTTGCTTCAGATTTCGGAATGGAACGCAAATCCCAGACCACATCATTAGAATCACATGCTCTCTACACCGGAGCACCTGACCGAACCCTGATGGGTAAGCTGTTAAGGCCTAGAAACCTTTTGTTGCTTTCTTCTACAGATTCTGCCGACACAGAGTAGACAGTAATACACACCACGGTGGAAAAATCAACTCCAAGTGATAAATACGATGAACTGATGCCGACATAATACCCACCCGCCCCTAGTTCGATCGACTCTCGTCAGATCGTTCCAGAACGCAACGAACGCTGGCTTTATTTCCCCGTATAACAACGTCCTCCTCGTACAATAATCGGAGGCCGGCAAAATTAATCACACTAGCGGATCAGTGATCACGCATAATACTACTACATAATCACACGGGTAACAAAGGCTTTTCACGCCACAGTTCACACCACGCCACGGGCGTAAACCTCACAGAGCGGTGACCCTGGCGGCCTCGTCGCCCGCGGCGGTGGCCGGCGCGGAGCCGGGCTGCTTCTTGGGGCAGGAGTCGCGAACGGCGTAGAGGCGGTAGGGCGAGGCGTCGGTGGCGAGCCACTGCTCGACGGTGAAGAGCTGCTGCGCGCAGCCCAAGTGGGGGCCCGTGGCGGTGACCTCGAGGTAGTTGCAGTACCAGCCGTGGTGCGGGCCCGTGCCGTCGGAGGTGAGGTTCATCCAGCACGGCGCCCGCTTCATGCAGGGCCCGCGGCCGCTGAAGATGTCGAGGTTGCCGCGCTCGTAGTAGTCGTGCCCGCTCCCCATCAGCCCGCCCCACCGCTCCAGGTCGCCGATCCGGATGCCCGTGCCGTCCGAGCCCAGCAGCGTCACGCCGATCACCGAGTCCGTCCCGCCCTTCCAGATCGACCCCGTCCGCACGTACACCGTGTACACGCACTTGTTCTCCGGGTCCGACGCCAAGGTTAAGCTGCCGCCGCCGCCGCCGCCGCCCGCGACCTCCGTGACCGCGCCCACCGACGCGTACGCCTGATTAAGGTACACACGCACGGACACACCACCACCACATGATATGTCATGTAGCTGTGCAAACACGGGGATTTTGCGTATCAGAGAGCGTCTAGCACTGACGACAAGCTTACCGCGACAGCGAAGGAGACAAGGAGAAGGCAGGGGAGCTTCATGGCCGCAGAGGCTTCGCTGCTTCGATCGCCGTTGGGGAAGCGAGTGATTGGGGATGAGACAAGACGATAGAATGCTGTGGTGTGGCACTACAAGGGGGGATTGGGGAGGGTTCACTGGACAGTGACACTCGGGGGGAGAAACTGGAGGAGCTGGTTCTAATTTGATGGCAGGAGAATCCAAGGTGGCATATTCCTCTGGCTTATTGTTGTACGGGAAAGTGTGTACAGGCCTGACGAGATCCGAGATTCCGAGCAATGCGGGAAACACTAGCGCAGTCACGTGAAGCACGTATGGATCGAGCCAACATTTAGCTCCGCGCACGCTGTGCGGTTTCGCAAGTCACGGTGCTTCCTGTATGCGTGCAAGAGCGACAGAGACACAGAGTTAAGCTGAAATTGTTTGGCCAAGCAAGGGATCGAGAAATCTCGACGTTATTTTGGCCGTTTCATCGAGGCAGTAATGTTTCATCTAGCAAAACGTCTGTACGCGCGCGGTCGATGCTGTTTTTAATGGCCGATGTGTGTGTGTGTGGATAACGTGGCGAGTAGCTAGTACGTGTCTGGAGTAGCTGGCGAGGGCAGTGACGTTAGGCAGGTGTCAACCGAGGAATTTTTTTCTTTTTCTGGCTAACAGAGCATTAGGCAGCTAAGAGCTTAACTAAGACACCCAACTACGCAAGTGCCCATGATCCAAAGCCATTGGGTCACTCCGTCAGAATCTTAAAGCATATGGCGAACTGGCTAGGCAACAAAAGCTTACAGTCATCTCTTTGGTCCCCCAGTATGAATTTCCGAGAGTGATGATCAAACGCTGTGGAAAAGAAAGGCTCCTCCAGGAAAACCACGACTACAATCCTAATTCTCATAATCTGAAAAATCTGGAAGGAACGTAATGCTAGAATCTTCAACAACAAAGCCACCAATCCGATCGAGCTCCTAGCGAAGATCAAGGAGAAGGGAAAAACCTGGTTCCTAGCGGGCCGGGGGGGGGGGCAAATGCCTGGAGTCTTTCAATTTTCTGTAATTAAGGCCTTGTAATACTGTAACGGTTTTTTGCAGCTCGCGTTCCGCCTTTCTTTATTAATATAACAGGCAAACCTCCTGCCGATTGTTATTTAAAAAAAAAGCCATTGGGTCATGTGATTCATCGGTTGATACGTCTCAATACATACCATTCCCATGTGTATAGCATGCATGGATGCTGCTAGTGGAAAGCCATTTCATCCACGATTGGTGATACGCGGGCAACGCACGAGAGAAACGCCACCGGCCCAGCCGAGCAAAACAACCGGAAACCGAGAGCAAGCGGTCGCCAAAAGAAGCACACACGTGACGCTACAATTCAACGACTTAACGTACGGAGCGAGCGCGAGGCCTCCGATTTCTTCCGGTATAATACTAGGGAAGATTCTTTTAAGTTTGACGATTGGTGAGCACAAAAGGTTCAGACGAACTATAGAACCACGAGAGACATTAAAAAAATACAGTACTTGGTATTAAACGAAGAAGTCCTCAATATGAAGATATAGAATAGTCATGCTCAAATTCATAAACACAAGCAGCTTGCATATTTGAATGGTCATCGTTCGTTGCTGCCTTTTTTTGTGTGGAGAAAGCATCATTTATTAATTTATTCATGCTGATTGCTACAATGTAGATCATCGCTCGCCACATGTATGCTTGTATGTTGCAAGCAAAAGCAATCAAGGGCCTCTTCAGAGAGGTTTGTTTAACAGGGTTTGACTTCACTTCTCTTACAGATCAGTAGGACATAACTCGACAAAATGGAGAGAGAGAAACTGGGCTATCACCTTTGTTCTTTCTTTCTTCCTTCCTTCTTTTTTTGCGGGTCGAGGAAAGCTAGGTTAACGCATAAGCCTTAGTCTGATTGAGCCAAAATTTCTGATGTAGATGAACCGAGATTTTAATTTAAATTTTCAGTCCATCTATATAGATCCCGACTGGAATTTGTCTTTCTAACCAAGCCCAAAGAGTATGTACAATATTAAAAAAAAACCAAGGCTATAAGAAGTTCTTGGCCTCTCCACACTCGAGGCAAACGTGAGAAGGGGTGAGGCTAACAAAAAAAATCTTGAGCTGGAACAAGTGGAGGGCTCGGGTCCAACCCAATTAAAAAAAATCCATATCTTATCTTCAATTTGATTCACTTTTTATAGATCGGTACAGATTTGCATCTAATATTAAATATTTTGATTTAAGATTCATAAACTGTTCTGAAAATAGGTGCACGGTGCACCTAAGCAAACCTTATAAAAAAATCAAGGGTCCAACCTGTCAGCTCAAACACACCACGATTGCACTAGATGCTTCTGTGTGTGTCGCCGTCAAGGGCGAGAGTAGGCGAGAGGAAGCGGAAGAGCCGTCATAGGAGCTCGTTGGCCTTCGCTACGAGCCTTTGAGCTCGTCGTCTCTAGGCTCTGGCGTGGTTTGAAACATCTGAAAATTTCAAATGAAATTCAAAAATCAAAATTTGTTCAATTTGAATCCAAATTCGGCAAATTTTGCCAAAACCCAAACCCTAACCCCCAAATCCCAATCCTGTTTTCCTCCCGGTCGCGCCTTTTCCCTGGGCGCTTCTCCTCCTTCTCACGGAAGCCCCGCCGCCGCCAGCGCTGCACCGCCCCTGTCCCATCCCCGGCCACCGCCTCTCTCACGCGACCGCCCAAGCGCACGTAGCCGCACACGTCGCGCGGCGCCACCCTCGAAGTCGCCCAGGCTCCACCTCACCTGCCACCTCGCCGCGGTCGCCCTTGCCGCCGCCCTACTGCTCCCACCGCCTCCTTTGCCCTATAAAAGCCACCCGGGGCAAGCCTTCCTCCTCATCCCCACCACCGCCTCCCCACCCACCCTTCCCTCCAGCGCCGGCCAGAGCCGCCGCCGCCGCCACCCCAGACCCCACCCGCAACCCCAAAAAGCCGCCGCCAAAACCCTAGGTAAGAAGCTTACCTGGTGGATCCTCCCGCGCCAGCTCCCTTGCGCCGCCTCCTCCGTCGCTTGCCGTCGTCGACGCCGGCACGCCGCCGCAACCGCGCCACCTCGCCGCACCCGCGTCGCCCTGGCTGCCGCAGCTCAGCGCCGTGAGGCGCTTTGGCCTCAAGGCCAACGCCCTGCCCTCCCTTTTCGGCCTTTTGGCCTGACCCAGTTGGGCCGGTTGGACCCGGCCGGAATTAGGCCTTGGGCCGCATTAGTAAGGGCTGGCCCAATTTTCTTTTAAAAACTGGCCCGGTACTGTTTTGAGCACAGTAAATCCTTTTACTGTTTACCCGATTAAAAATAGGAGTTATAATTCCAACAAATACACTGTTCATTAGCCAAAAATATTAAACCCTAACCACTATCCATTCAGCTAAACACATAAATTTCGATATCTTTTCGCTGATCAATTGTCGTGTATGAATAGTAAAATAATACTATTCATTATCCGGCAATTTTCGCCCGAAACCCTAAAATGACATTTTATGTCATTTCTGACCGTTTCGAGCCCGTGAGTCCATTTCTCAGCTCCTTTCAGCTATAGCAAGCTCCAAATAAATATTCCCACCTTCCTATAGATTTCTTTAATCCTCTACAATATTTTTGTTGTAGTTGATCCGAATCTCAAACTCCGTTCAATCCAAATAAATACCAGATAAATCCCACCAACCCGCTCCACCCTTCCTTTAAGTCTCTTTTTGGTTTTATTTACTTGCATTTTGTTCCCAGCTCTTTCCTTGTTGAGCTAGTGTTTACTTGTTTTCTTTTTATTGCATTGCTTCTCGTTAGGTTACGATCTAGACGACTGAGCCGCCAAGACGCGGGACAAGACCAACATCCACGGGACTTTGTGCAAGAAGGCAAGTCGCATTCCTTGAACATTTCAACCCACGTGTCATATATTTATATTGATACTTTCATTATCTTATTTGAGCCAATTACTTTAAGTAATCAAATAATACTTTGGAATGACATGATAATTAGATAAATCCTATAACCCCACAAACAAACCTACCCAAAGACTTGTAGGCCATATTCACCTTGACAAATTCACATAAAATGTTAGCTATATAGTAGCTTTGTCTCTCAAAATTGTGATCATCAATCAAAGCAAGATTAGCGCTAGCCAATGGTTTGGAGTGGAGAGTTGAGGGTTGTGTCCATTAAGTTGGACAACCCAATATACTTGGTAAAATGAGTCATCGGTGAGATCAAGAGGCGGCAACCGCAGTTGGGCCATCGCCTCACCGGTGACAAGTAAGGACAAGAACCTTGTGCCAAGTAGCGCACACAATGAACCGCTCAACCACATGCGTGGTCATTACTCCCTAGCTTAGTACCTTTGCTCGTCCAATTGAATATCTCTTCAGATCAAAGGTGAGACAGGTGGACCCTCACGACACTCACCGGTTCTTGCAGCAGATGGGCCCGTCAAGACGGGTGCAGAGTCCACTATTGGCCGGTGGTCTCCCGAGGGTCAGATGGATTTGAACCTCTACCGTAGAGGCTAAAAGGATAAGCGGTGAAAAGGCTTTGTTATCCCGACTCAATTGTGCGCAATCATGATGCCAATTAAAAAAATCCATATCTTATCTTCAATTTGATTCACTTTTTATAGATCGGTACAGATTTGCATCTAATATTAAATATTTTGATTTAAGATTCATAAACTGTTCTGAAAATAGGTGCACGGTGCACCTAAGCAAACCTTATAAAAAATCAAGGGTCCAACCTGTCAGCTCAAACACACCACGATTGCACTAGATGCTTCTGTGTGTGTCGCCGTCAAGGGCGAGTAGGCGAGAGGAAGCGGAAGAGCCGTCATAGGAGCTCGTTGGCCTTCGCTACGAGCCTTTGAGCTCGTCGTCTCTAGGCTCTGGCGTGGTTGCCCCTCCATGGCGCTAGGGTTTTGGGGGAAAGCGTTGTTTTTTATATATTTACTAGTGAGACCCATCTTTTTAGGAATAGGAGGAAATGAAAACTTTGCCCCGCTTAGGTTGTAGTGATGTGTCTTTTCTAGCCCCTCTTGACATTGTTCGTGTCCTAGGGGTGCTGCCGAAAAGGAGAGAAAATGAAGCATATGAATTAGGGGCAAATGAGTTCTGTCGATTAAGCTGGCAAATTTATTCATGCAAAATCTTACTACCACTTAAAACATTTTTTGGCGGATACTCTATTCGGTTCAAAAAACAAGTTATTTTGAACATCGATACAGTCTCTAAAATACAACTTTGACCACTAATTATTATTGTAATATATTTATAAAACTAATAACATTATAATATTATGAAAGTACTTTTGAAATGAATCTACACATATTATTTTCATGTATCTAATTTAAATATTTAAAAAGATAGCAATAGCAAAAGTTTGATTGCGCATATTCTAAAATATCTTGTTTTCGTGAACCGAAGGAAGTAGTACAAGACGAGTTACGAGTGTTTCTGCCCCAACGCTCAAACCTCAAATAAACTTTCGACAAAAGCGCACGACCACCTCAAGAAAACGACAGAATCAACACGCGACACATTAGCGATGAATTAGCCACCTCCCGCTAGGCTAGCTCGCGCTCCTCCTCCTCGCCCTTCTTTGCTCTTGCTGTAGGCTTCCGCTCGGTGAAGAGTCAGTATAATAATGGCGTCCTGGCGAGCCATCGCCGACGCCGAACCCACTGCGTGGCGCACCCGGCGTGCGGACCCGTGGCGGTCACCTCCACAAACTTGCAGTACCACCCGTGGTGCGGCCCCGAGCCGTCGGACGTCGGGTTTGTTACTATCCTTTTGGATAAACAAGAATGAACATAGGTTCTCTCCAAGGTCAATTGCTATATTGCTAATACCACTCAGTTTACAGGTACTTGGGGATACAAATAGAAGGATTAGAATCAAGACAGAGAAGAACAATCAAGACCAGAAGGAAGAAGCCAGGGACTGGGAAACAGAGAAAGTGATTTGGGGGAAGGGAAGTAGCTAGAGGAAGAAGAGAACCGAGACTAATCTCAAATGTTCTTCGATGCTGTCCTCGGTCACTCTCCCTGCCCTTTGTAGTCTCAACTCGTTTTCCCTTCTTGCCTCCTAGCCCCACGGCCCACGAACGAAACCCCAACCAAGTCGGGCCGGTCTGTGACATTCCTCCTTCCTTGAAACCATCGGAATTGAGCTCGCCGCCACTAGGGTCCCATGGCATTTGCACTTCCTTGATGGCAACTAATATCTGGCCAATCAACCCCATAAAATTTTGAAAGTAGCGGCACCAACCATGTTTAGCTCCTGAAGACTCCACTTGTAGCATCTCTTCCGAAGAATTCCCTATTGTCTCTTGCTCATGTAGAAGTGCAGTCCTGAGTACCCTGACTAGTGTACAAAGCGATCCCAAATGCACAAGAGCCACGAGTGTCCAGACGTCATCATGGGTAGCACATTCCTGTTGCATTAACTCTATTTGTCCATCATGTATGCTGGAACCTCCAACAGACCTGTCTACCAGCATAGACAATTCTTTGCTACCATCTTCCACGTAAATTCCAAGATTAACAGGATAATAGTTTCCAGCAATAGGCTGGTGCACTTCGATCTTCCACTCTGAGCGATAATCCTGTATCCTTTTGATGAAATCACGTCCACTGGAATCGGTATAAAATGTTTTGTTTGTTGCCATGTTTGTAACAATTTCAGTGGCTACTTCTTTTCCATTTCCATCGTCTACTGGTATTGGTCCAACTATGAATTCAATTTCCACAGTCCTTTCCCTTATAAACTCTGGTGATCTGATATATCCATGAAGTAATTTACTGATGCACTTCATCCAATATGGGCCCACGCAGAATTGTGAGAGGAACCTAACCATCAGTCTTGATAAGAACTATGCCATTAGGACGAAATATGTATGCTCTAGAAGCCTGAGGATCACTTCCATTTCTATCATGTCCTATGTAATACTTGTACTTCTGCTCAAAATTTGCTTCGACCAGAGTCTTACTATCAGAGTATAGAGATAATGATCCAACTGCATCATATTGAAGTTTCAAATGCCCTTGCCCAACTTGCAGATTACTATTTTTACTTCCTTGACATGAGTATAGAGTGGACATCAGAGAGAGCTGATTTCTTCCCTCTTGAGAAAAAATAAGTATTGAAACCAAGGGGTGGTACAGAAACAGGAAAAGCAAGCCAAAACTTGGGCTTTGCAGGAGGCGATGTGCCTAAGTAAGCTTTGACATGGTTGTCTTGTATGTACAAGGAGGCATTAGTTATAGGCAGAAGTTGCGATTCAATTTCTCTTCCCTCGGAATCATGAACAACAATTGAGTCATTGATAACTGGTATGTGTAGGACATCCTCTCGTTTCCACCCAAGAGAGTTGTACACAAGAACAACCAAGCTTTTGCCTTGACAAAAGTCAATCTCAGAAGTATCTTTCAGCTGTTTCCAAGTCGGCCATGTGTTGGTCGTAGCTTAGCACTGTCTTCCATGATCTCCACTCGTATAGGTGACGTCCCTGGGGACTTTGACTCCTCTCCTATTTGATATCAACTGAACGATGGCCATGGATCCCAAGGAATTGGCAATTCAGTGGTGCCTGAAGTGAACTATCCTTGACCAAATTTGCTCACAACAGCTTCTTCATCTTTAGTGTATTGTATCGTCTTGGAGTAAGGCCAACCGCCTTCAGTGTTTCTCAACTTGCAGTAGCATAACTCAGAGAGTAGTGCCCTCAATTGCACCCAAACAATAAGAATCCTCCTTGAGTGAATGCACAGTCCACAAGCCCTAGCACCAGAATAATGCCCATACTTTTCCTTAGCAATGAATTGTGCCACAAAATAAATCTGCTCCTTGAATTTCACTCCTAGTGACTCAATCTTTCCATTGAGCATTTTGGTATCCTGACATACATACCTTTTCACCATCAAGAACACCACCTCAGCAAACACTCCTAAGAGGAATTGAATTGGTGGTGGCCACGGTTGCTTGAGCTGCTCACCCTCTCGACCATACCCAAAAGATGGCCACGACATTGACCATGCTTCAGCTCCACCACATATGCTTTGGGCTTCGGAAGGGAAAGGCCACGGACTCCATCCAACATATTTTATCGGAGGTGGCCGCAGTACCACTGTACTCCTAACAGGCATTCCATCGAACAGCTTGCGCGTGCCATGGAGACAGAGGAGACACCCGCGATTGAGCTCATTGCCACAGTCGACGGAGTTGGCAGTGACACTACTCACTGTGGAGGTGGGGTCGCTCGAGAAAGCACCGACTGAAACCGTGCCCAGCTAATCGACCACGACTAGACGGGTGTTGATGACGGTGGCGTCTGCAACCAGAATAGGGGTAGCCGCATCGTGGTCCTTGCCAGTGACAGAAGTAGACGTCGGTGCGGTCAACCGTGGAGGCTGGTCATCATCTGAGGAGCCGTGCATCTTCATGGGCACTACTTCGAGAACATCGAGAGGCTGCGCCTTCCCTTGCGAGAGAGGAACGGCAGCGGCCATGCCAATGGCGAGCGGGCCTGCATCCACGCCCTCTCAACCAGCAATGGTGTCGGTCGAGCCTTCAGGGGTAGTGGCATCGGAGGAAGCCAGAGAAGACAGTGGCCGCCTATTGTACAACGTCTCCTTCACCTCAATCGCCGTCTTCAAGCACCTTCTCTTCTGCTCGTCAAACATGGCATCCCATTCACAGCCTGGTGTAAACGGTGAGAGCGGCTCAGACTTGGGTTCGTTGGTGCTAGCGGGATGTGTGTCAGGTGGCGAGGAACATGGAGCCTGGACGACGACCTCTAGGGCACACACGGAGGCCACCACGTCGTGCCGCACCATCTTAATGGAAACTGATTCTGTTGTCGGCTACACCAGCTGAACGTCGAGGAAGCAACAGCGGTCATAGATGCACTGACCATGCAAAGCATCTTGAGCTCACTCTGCTTCCTGCCATGATTGGAGTTGTACCATGGCCTCCACCTGGTTGACTCTCTCGAACACGGACATCTTCTTCACGCCATACGCCTCAAGGACCTGGTGTAGCACCTTCTTTGTCACCAGATAGAGCACATGGCTCACGGTGATGCGAAGAACGCCGCCCGTGGCTGCCTTCTTGTGGCTCAGCATTTCATCGAACAGGTGGTGGGTGACCCCTCCACCAACACCGCCACTGCTTGAATCCACCTGCCGGTCCCAACTACCACCACCAATCCTTGTCCACACCATATCAGCACTAGAACTCCCACGAATCGATGGCTCTAATACCAATTGTTACATTCCTTTTGGATAAACAAGAATGAACACAGGTTCTCTCCAAGGTCAATTGATATATTGCCAATACCACTCAGTTTACAGGTACTTGGGGATACAAATAGAAGGATTAGAATCAAGACAGAGAAGAACAATCAAGACCAGAAGGAAGAAGCCGGGGACTGGGAAATAGAGAAAGTGATTTGGGGGGGAAGGGAAGTAGCTAGAGGAAGAAGAGAGCTGAGACTAATCTCAAATGTTCTTTGATGCTGTCCTCGGTCGCTCTCCCTGCCCTTTGTAGTCCCAACTCGTTTCCCCTTCTTGCCTCCTAGGCCTACGGCCCACAAACGAAACCCCAACCAAGTCGGGCCAGTCTATGACAAGGTTCATCCGGCACAACAGGGATGGCAGGCATGGTCCACACCCGCTGAACACGTCCACGTTGCCACGCTCGTAGTAGTTGTGGCCCGCGCCCATGAGCCCGCCCCACCGCTCCAGGTCCCTGATGGCGAAGCTGCAACCGTCCACCGCCGCGAGCGACACACCGATCACCACGTCCGTCCCGGCCTTCCAAATCGATTCGGTCTCCACATACAGCGTGTACACGCACTCGTTCCCCCGAGCCACTGAGTCCCGGAGCAGAGGTGCCACCATCACGTCGGGCGATCTTGATTCGGCAGCCTGTGCACGGAGCATGCATGGTCAGCTCGGTGTACGAGATGTGTGATCCATGAGGCTCAGAAAAGAAATGTAAATTTGTCATACGTACCAGGCGCGGCGGCAGGGGGTGCCCCTGGTGCACAGGCACCCCCAAATAATTCGACATGCACATAGTACCTAGTACGTACCCCATGCAAATTAAGCTGCATGCTCTCTTACTTGAGTACGCCTTGACTCCCAAACCCATGCCCCTAATTAACAACCAAGGCCACAGAGATACGTACGGTCAACTTATAGTAAAACCTCTCGTAAGCTAGCTAGTCTCCGTCGTTGAGGTTTACGATGATGACATCTTACGGAGAGCGGTACGCTCCAAGAAGTTAGCAGCTAGCGTCCAAACATCCAATGCCTTGCTCGGTCGCCTAGCCTACGGGCGCGACGCACGTACATCAATCGCAAGTTGCAACGGCGTGTAACCAGAGCCAGTCGCCAGGCAGTCAGGCACCGCACACGGCTCCTATGCTCTAGGTTTAGGCTCTCCCACCTCCTTACTTCTCCTCCTCCTCCGTCAATCCGCCACTACCAAGGACGACGAGAGCATCGAGTCATCGAGAGGCCATTGCTCGGCTTCCCGCCTCGCAGGGCGGTTCCCACCAACACCAAGGTAGGGCACAAACGAGCCACTCCTCGATTTTGTTTTTGCGTAGCTGGTCACGTGGTTGCCTGCCCCTTAGCCCTTAATTGCCGCAGCCAAGGCTTGGATCAGAAGTATAGTGCTCGATTATGTGGTCTGCCGGTAAACATGGGGGATCCGGGATTGGATTGGGCAGTTTTCATTAGTTATTTATGACTCTTTTATTCATGTAAGATTTTATTTGAACTATTTGTATTGCACTATTAACTAATTTCGAATTCTTTTGTGTAATTATGTCGGATTTGTGAAATTACTTATGTATCGTACAAGATTTTTTTTATCCTTGAAGTGTGTACTACAATTGCTAAATTTCTGGCTCCGCACCACTGATACGTACCAAGATCACTAAGGAAACGAGGATGGCAAAGCAGAGGATCTTGTCAGCCATCTTGATCGAAGACTTCAAAAACCAAATTATAACTGCCTCGCACTTCGGACTTTTGTATGTATGATGCGACGATGTGAGCTGAAGAGGCTAACGAGGATGATATATAGAGGGAGTCAGAACAGTGGCTTGTTAAATTAAGTTTTCTCGTAGAGAGGACGATGCAGGTGGAGTATATGCTTGTCTAAAATATGCATTTTGCAACATTTTTTATGATTAATTGATGAGTTGAATCCGGGAGATGAGGGCCGAAGGATTCTAGAACGGATCAGAAGTAAGTCAAACAACGGGCGCCCATGCTGCCATGCTTAATAGTGGTAATAATTAAGCGCTTTGTGCTACCTGTGTGTCTCCCTGAGCAACTGGTGCACAAGTGCGCCAGAGGGAAAAACAGAGGGGGGAGGGTTATTATGAGAATCATATGTTACGAACACACGTTAATAATTGGATAGCGCCAACTTGTTTGATGTTTATACCGCCTTTACAAAATGTAATGGTTTCTTGTGCGGATGGATCTGAGCCAACTATTTATCCTACGTCAAAGTCTGAAATACAAGACACTGACACAGCCCATCTATTGAAATGAGAAGACCATCCCTGTATGGACCTAAAGAGCTAGGCCAGCTTGTTAAATATAAAATATTTGGCATTTAAAATTCAATTGCAATACTTTGGATTAGCCGATATAAACAGTTACGAGTATAAAACTGAGTTATGCAAGTTGTCTTAGTAGAAAGTCTACTGCATATATATATGTGTGTGTGAGCAAAATTAAACCCAAGCAACGTTATAATTCAACCTGGCCAAGAACCACAGCGCACAACACCTAGACGGAGCTAATCGTGGTGTTGAGGCGGCGGCGGTGTCTTGACAAGGTCCTTGAACCTGGCCAAGAAAGCAGAAAAGATCGAAAAGAAAACAGGACTACAGAGAAGCTACGGTAGAAAAAAAATAGTAGATGCAAATTGTATTGATCGATTGGTGATGATTTCAATCGGCCATGACCCTTTTCTATTTAAAGAGCAGCAGGCAGGTCTTAACCGTAAAAGATTAGGACTCCTAAAACCGAATAAGATTTACAGATATAATTCGGTTATACCATCTGATCTCCAAACCTCCTGTAACTGATAAATCTTTCCTATTCGATCACGTAAGTTCCCATACATTTTCTCCTGGAGGGAGGTATTGGATGCTCTTGCCGGAAGTCCTCGTGGGAGGTCCTGAGGAGGTCCTCGCGGAAGGTTCTGAGGAGGTCCTTGTGGGAGATCCAAGTGGGAGGTCCTGAGGAGGTCCTCGTGGGAGGTCTTAAGGAGGCTGTGCGGGTACCCCGGAGGAAGTCCTGGACGATCCTGATGAAGCCACATGAGTCTTCCTGAGGAGGTCCTGAGCGGTCCTGATGAAGCCATGGGAGTGCTCCTGGGGAGGTCTTGGGCAGCCCTGATGAAGCCGCGTAGCGCTCCTGAGGAGATCCTAGGCGACTCTGATGAAGCCACGTGAGCGCCCTTGAGGAAGTCCTGGACAGCTCTGATGACACCACGTGAGCGCTCCTGAGGAGGTCCTGGACGGCTCTAATGAAGTCACGTGAGCGCTCCTGAGGAGGTCATGACCGCGCTTTTCCTTGTCCTTATAACCTGCCACTTTGTAAAGACCACCTTTTAGACCAAAAACTCCTGCTTTGCAAAGACCACCCTCCAGGACCTCTCAGGAGGTCTTTGTAGATGTTGCTCAGGACCATCTTTTTGAGCTAGGACCTCCTGTTTTGCAAAAACCACCCTAGGACCTCTCAGGAGGTCTTTGAAACCATTTCTGCCTTCCAATTCAAACCGAATATTAGTTGAATCA
Source organism: Phyllostachys edulis (assembly GCA_036346405.1). Taxonomy (NCBI): domain Eukaryota; kingdom Viridiplantae; phylum Streptophyta; class Magnoliopsida; order Poales; family Poaceae; genus Phyllostachys; species Phyllostachys edulis. The sequence goes on along the minus strand of CM070552.1, from coordinate 42,584,127 downwards.
GCGGTAGCTTTAAGTTCTTATCGTTAGACCATCAGCACTGCAATAACCATTATAGATGCCAAATCTTACTATCAACAATATACTAAAGCCTAATGATATCGCACCATCTTGAAATGTCCATGTCCAAACAAAGCTAGGCAGGCTCTAAACACGGATAACTTCGTGGAGACTGCTAAAAGGGTTTTGATAAGTTTCACCCGGATGTTTTGTTTGCAAAAATCATCCAAATTTGCGGCCGTTAGATGCGCATCACGATTTGCTCCGCGTCCTAAAGTATTAACGGGCTCGCGTGGGAGCAAACCTTGTTTTTATCCGACCCGGTATCGGCATCCGACCCATTAAGGCAATACCAACCGTTCTGTGTCCATTCGAGCGTGCGCGCGCCGAGTGAGCGAGAGAGGAGAAGCTGCTTTCAGAAGGTAATCGAGGCAGGCTCTAGCCAGCGGCGGCCCGCCCCGACGGAGTTGCGCGCTACGGTAGGAGTATCTCATCCTCGTTAATTGTTTTGTCAAACTGATTTGTTGCGATTTTGGGTTATCTTGGTGATTTGCTGTGATTTGAGAGGGTAAGCTAGTGAGAGGTGGCTAAGGGTGCAAGTGGTGCGGGCAACTCCGCTAAGCCGCGAGCCCGCCTCACAAAACATGCCCACAAGAAATCAGTCCGCTGACCCACTATCCGAAAGCAAATAATTGCGGTCCAGCCCGCATTGGCCGCATTGCCTTTGGCCCCACATTCACAAACTCTTCCTTGGCTCCTCACCTCCGAGATTCACTACTTGCTATTAGCTGTATCTCTGGAAATAGCTCATGATCAGCTTGTACCCTTCCTCTGCCGCCCACACCCGCGACGGCCTGAACAATCCCTTCTTGGAGAAAAGCCAACCATCGAACCGGTGGCGGCGGCCTCGACGACGAGCAATGCCGACAGAACCGTACAAGTACGACCACACCGGCTTCCCGTGTCATCGCCGCCCTCTTGGACAAGGTCAAAAACAGGGGATAATCTCTGTGCTTCCTTCTTCGCTGCACAACCGGCGATGTTTTCGTGAATGGCGAGGACACCACCGTGTGATTGCCAGCGATGGACATGAAACTCCGGCATGTCGAAGTCGGTAGGAACCTTGATGTACACTTGTCCCTGGCGGTGGGAAGCGTCCCGCCGCTTGAATAATCACGCTCTTGAGGTAGCACTCCATGTACTGCTCCTTGTGTTGGAACGCCACGCACGCGCAGCTTTCCTTGCACCTCTTGGCGCACGCGTATGTGACTGATACTTGTGGGCTAGCTAGCGGCAGCCGCATAAGCCTACAAAAACACAAAGCGATTGTGCGGGTGAGGGTGTGGGCTGTCGCGGCCTATACGGAGTGGGTTGCGGACTGTCCGTAGTCCGCCCCACTTGCTCCCCTAGAGGTGGCCAGGTGAGCTCCTGGTGTCAATCGGTTGGTGTTGCCACCAGTGGGGTGCTGGTTTGCATTTAGATATATATTTTTCTATTGTTTTTTGTTTGGTTTTCTTAGGAGTCTGAGGTGCTTTGATAATACTTTTAGGTTTCTAGGGTATGTTTGGAGAGGGGATCTTTGTTCAGTTCAAATTGATTAGCCCATTTTAGATTGAAAGTTTTCTGTTTTTGCGATAGTATGAGGTAAGCAGTGGACTAGTGTTTGATCTGGTTTATTAGGGATGCTTTTGGTTCATGTTCTGTTCATTCTCGCCATGGCCTTGTGCGATGTTTTTAGGAGAGATGTATTTGGTGATCTATCTCCAAGTTTTTTTCAATCACAGTGATCTGGGATGGTTAATGTTGATATTTGTGATCCATATATGATTCGAATTTCTAATATGGTCGAATTCAATTTTTCTATATTAGCGGATTAGCTTCTTACTTGGACTCCAAGTCCTTTTATCCCTTTATATACCTCTTGTAAGCCGCACGGAGAGAGTTGACACTTCATTGTAATCCCCTGCGTTTTGTAAACACTCCTCATATAATGATTATCGCTGGTTGATGCCTGTGCTTTTATCCCGTAAGGGTTTTCCACGTAAAATTCGTCTCTCCTTTGTCTCTATATTTCTAACAAGTGGTATCAGAGTACAGGAGATTAGGGTTTTAAGAGATTCAGAGAAAAAATAACAGATTGAATCCGGCCGCCATCACGCACAGCGGCGCATCTTCGTCTCGCAAGCTGATCGATCCGAAGCAAGGCCGAAGCGAAATCAACGCGCTGCGTTCTCCCGTCCTCGGTCAAAGCGCGCGTCATCTTCTCGCTTCTCCTCAGCGCTTCATCCACAACATCTCAGTAGCAGCCAGCGCGTGGCATCGCCTCGATCCAAGCAAGCAATTGAAGGCAGAGCAGTCCAACTAAAAGACAATAGCAACTCCCAAGCACAGGTTCCAAGAACAATCTTTCTTTATTAATCCACACAGCAAGCTCCTGTCCATCTTTACTTCATGTGGAGAATGTAACACCCTGGTTTTCAGAGTCTTTTTGAATTTTCAAAATAAAAAGAACCATTTGGTTTTGATGAGAATTCAAAGCTTAACCTAAGATTTTAAAGAGAGAGCTTTAAAGGACTAAATCAAACTTCAACTAAATCAGTTCGGTTTCTGTTCGAGTTTGTTGGAGTTCTTCCTTTTCTTTGATCGCTCAGTGCTCTCCTTCGGCCCCGTTCCCTCTTCCTTCTTTGGACCACCTCCCTTCGTCTGGATCTAAGGGTCCAGACCTCCCTTGTGGATCGGACCTCCATCCTTGTCCAGACCACCCTTCAAGTTGACCTCCCCTTGGGACGTGTCCACCCCCGAGGCGTTCTAGCTCGGGTTTGTGTTTCAAATGTTCTTGATTTTGAAATTCTTATTTTGGGTTGAATTCCCCCTTCAATTGGACCTCGTGTCCATTTGAACCTCCTTTGAACTTCCCTCGTGTCCGCTCGGCTTTTGCTCCTCCGCGCCTCTTTCTCTCTATCGCTCCTCTCCTTTGGTTCCATCTTGACCGTTGAGACCTCCCTTGTGTTGGTCTTGACCGTCGAGACCTCATTTGCTTCCATCTTGACTATTGAGATCTCCCCTGTGTTGGTCTTGACCGTCGAGATCTCCCTTTGCTTCCATCTTGACCGTTGAGACCTCCCCCGTGTTGGTCTTGACAGTCGAGATCTCATTTGGTTCCATCTTGACTGATAGGACCACCCTCGGGTTCATCCTGATCGTCGAAACCTCCCTTTGTTCTCATCTTGGCCGTCAGGACCACCCTCGGGGTCATCCTGACCGTCCAGACCTCATTTGCTTCCATCTTGTCCGTCGAGACCTCCCTCGGGTTCATCCTGGCCATCAAGATTTCCTTTTAACTCGTCTAAACCGTTCAAGACCTCCTTTGAGTCTATCTTGGCCGTTGAGACCTCCTTTGATCTCATCTTAACCATCAAGACCTTCCCTTGTTCTATCTCCTCCGTTGGATCCTCCTTTTTGTTGCGTCTCCCTTTTCCTTTGCGTGGTCCAATCCAGTGCTACACCTTTCCCCTCTCGCGGGATCAGACGGCTCTACTTCGTCGCGCCTTTTTCCTTCTCCTTTGGACCTTCTCGTCCTCTGGACCTCCGTGTGGTCCTTTTTGCAAAGACCACCCTTCGTGGTCTTTTTGTAAAGGCCACCCGCTGAGGGTATTTTCACTAAGACCACCCTTTTGGATCACGATCTCCCCTTGAGGCCGCGACCTCCCATCTTTTGTTGTTTTGCCACGTCCTCCCCTTGAGGCCGCAACCTCCCCTCGTTGTCGTTTAGCTGCGACCTCCCCTTGAAGGCACGACCTCTTCTCTCTTGTCCTTTAGCCGCGACCTCCCCCTTTTGTTGTTTTGTCGCGACCATCTCTTGGCCTGCGACCTCCTCTCTTCTATTGCGACCTCCCGTGGTCAAAACCTCCTCTTTTGTCGTGACCTTCTCGTTGGTCACGACCTCCCCTTGGTTTGACCACCTATCCCTAGTGTTGACCAGTCCCACCGGACAGCCTTGCTCACCTCCTTTTTCCCCTAAATCGCGGCGCTGCTCTCGCTAAAGTCCCCGGTGATGCCCTCGCTGGAGTCTTCGCGTATTAAATGTGTTGTACCACATTAAATGCTGCCTCACCGTTTTGCTTCCTCCCTGCTTATCCCGCCGCATCTTCGATCAGCTGCCTGCGCACGCCTGAGTGTGCTCTGCCCTATTACTTACCTACCTTGTACTCTCTCGTGCTCCTCCGAAGTTTCTCGGCGGCTCTCCTAGTCTCTTTCTCTGGCTATATAAGCTCGAGCAGCCCTTCATCTTTACCTTTGTCCTCATTTCTAGTTCTCTTGCCCTTCCGACCAGCTCTTGGACCTCCTCCCAAGCTGTTGGTTCTTCTCGAGCAGCCCCTTGGACCTCCTCCAAACCGTTGAAGCTTCTCTGTTGGTTTTATTTTGGTGTTTATTTGGAATTCTTTTGGATCTTACCTGAGCTTTATTTGAGTTACTCTGTTCTCTCCCGTGTAGATTACGAAGGCACCGAAGAGCCCGAGTTCTTTGAGGAAGAAGAAGACACTCAAGCCTTTGAGCAAGGCAAGTCATACCCTTGATCATGTTGAGCTCAGTAATTCAAATTATTTAAGTTCCATTTCAAATGATTATTGCATGCTTACTTCAATTTAAGTAATTCAATCCCTGTTTTTAAACTTTATAGTTATCCATGTTCCCTTTGTACAACCAGATCTGACATTGCATCATTCACCCTTGATGCCATAAATGAAAATCTAGCTGATAAAATAGTATGAGCTAGAAGTGTTGCAAAAATTTAATGCTTAGCCATGCTTAGACCAAAACTCTTGTTTTGGGAAATCTTTTTGCCAAAAGACCAATGCTGTTAAATACTTTAAGCCATGACATTGGATTGTCATGGAGAATTGCAAATGTTTTCAAAGGAAATGGAAAAGGAAAAATTGGTTTGGACTTGGACGAATTGGTTGCTTGGATGGTGCATGTTTATGCACGGGCTCAAGCTGGGTAGGCTTGAGGCCCAGGGTTTTGTGGTAGTCGCCCAGGTCAGTTAAGGACCGGTCTTGAGTGTATTTTGCCATGCCTCATCAGTGCAACCACATGTTACGTATGGGCGTAACACAGGTGATTAATTTGCAAAGTTCCATCGTGGCCATTCCAGTTGGTGCAGTGGGTAGTCATGTTATGACCTATGTTAGTCCCACCCGGCGCAAGAGGGTGCCCTGAACTTGCGTATGGATAGTCCAAAGGGGGCGAAACCTTAGCGAGGAGGGGCTGCGGTGGAATGATGCATTGTAAAGGCCTTGTCACGTACTCTAGACCTCTCACCAATGGAAAGGTGAGGTGGTATTGACGAATGCCAAACAAACTAGAGAATTCGTGTCATGTGGGTAAAGTTGTATACCTCTGCAAAGTGAAAATCTATTCGAATAGCTGAGTCCGCGGTCAAGGACATGCTGGCAAAGCTGCTCCTAGTTAGATGTTGGTTTTGTTTTCAAAAGGTTTTGTAAAACTAGTTTTGGATCTCTATCCAAATAGGTTTTATGGCGGGGAGCCTTGTGACAGAAGGGTATCATTCACCACTTGATGATGAATGTTATCCAACTGTAAAATTGAGTTTTAGAAAATGAATTTTAATTATATGTGTAACTGCCTTGGAACTTAGTATGTGTATTTAAATGAAACTTGGCTTTATGCAAATCAACCCTATATGCCTTCCTTTGAAATATCCATGTATGTATATCATTCTGTTACTCCACGGGTGTAACTTGCGAGAATGGTTGTTGTGCTCATTCTTGCTTGATTTGATAATTGAGCAGGAGAGGACTTCTTTGATGAAGATGAGGACCAGATCAATTAGGCAGGGCCCTTTAGCCGTTTGCCTGTGGTGAAACGGGTGGACTTGTCATTTTACTTCCGTTGTATATTTTGCTTTCGTCGGCTTGTAAGCTATCTTTTTAATCAACCCTTTTGTTGTATATAAAAATTGTGTTGATGAATGTTACCACTTTTGTTTGCTGTGTGAGCTAGCCGTTGATCCTTGGGACTAAATCGGAACACAGAGGACTTGGGGCTTTTCCAAGTCTCACGACCTCCTCGGGTTTGGTCTCCCGACCACCCTCGAGTTAGTTCTTGGCACTTGGGGACGTCCTGGGTCCTAAGACCTCCTCGGGTCTGTTCTCCGGACCTCCAGGTGGTCCTGCTGGACCTCTTGGGAGATCCTGGAGAACTGTTCGAGAGATCCTGCTGGACCTCTTGGGAGGTCCTGGTGGACTTCCCGAGTGGTCTTGGAGGACCTCTCGGGTGGCCCCAGGTCGGGTCATTACAAAGTGGTATCAAAGCATCTTGACTGTAGGTCGTAGCCTAGTAGAATGGTCGTTAGTAGAAAGTTCAAAATGTTGCTTTATAAAACAAGAGAAATAAATTTGTTCTCCTCTTATCTGGGGTCGTCTCTCTATTCTTATCTCCTTCTCTGTATCCTTTCTTACCTTATTCTCTCTTACCTATTGCTCTCCTCACCATTTTATAAAGTCAAATGGACCTTCTTTCCTTGGAGTATCTATAGGTGGTGTTCAAGACCTTCTGCCTTGGAGTGGTCTAGGCTTGTAGTTGCGCAAGGACCTCCCTGCTCATGGTCATGAGTGGTAGTCTTTTTACAAAGACCACCCCCTGGGTCTCTATGTAATGACCACCTCTTCTGGCCACGACCTCTTTGCTTGCAGCCAGAGGGCGGTGAGCCTCAAGTAGAACGTGTTTGAGCTTTGAGTTGGTTGTTCGTTTGGTTCGGTTTGGTTGTTTTGACCTCTCCTCCTTGGCTTTCTTTCTCTCTCTCTTTCCTAATATCCGAAGACCTGGCAGATGGTGGCAACTCGTGGCAGCGGCAGCACCAGCAATCAGGGCAGAGTAGTTAGAAGTGATCTAGAGACTCCTCTTCCACAGCCACCACCTCCTCTAACTGGAGCGCCAGATTAGAATTAGGTGATGGTGAATCAAGCTCATCTGATCAACTTGCTAGCCCAGTCTATTAACAACACTTAGAATCTTCAAGAAGCCGCACAACCACCAGTTTACGCTCAACTTCCTCCAAGGGCCAACATCTCTGAGTTCATGAGGATGAGACCACCCACTTTCTCTAGCAGCACTGAGCCATTGGAAATTGATGATTGGCTCAGAGCAGTGAGTAGGAAGCTGGATATGATTCAGTGTACGAATCATGAGAGAGTCTTATTTGCCTCTCATCAGCTGAATGGGCCAGCCTCTGAGTGGTGGGACAACTTTACTCAGTCCCACCCTGATGCTCAAACTATCACCTGAGATGAGTTTGCTCAAGATTACTTAGATTTTCAGCAGCTTGTGAGCAAAGCAATTCGCCAGGAGGGCAAGCATCTTGAGATGGAGAATCGCAAGAAGAGGAAAGCAACTCAGCAGTTCAGTTCAGAAGGATTTTCTAGGCCCAGGACCTCCCAACCTCAGCAAAAGAGACCTACGACCTCCTCCCCTTCCAAACCTCTAGTGCAGACTAGACGTCTTGGCACCTCTAGTCCTCGAGGGACCTCTCCAGGAGGTCATTTTCAGAAGAAGCCATCCTCAACCACTGCAGCAGGAGTCACTTACTTTTATTGCAATAAAATTGGGTACTATGCCAATAAGTGCCCAAAGAAGCTGCAAACAGCGACCACTACTACAACCCGGCCAAGTCCAGGAGTTTCGGTATCTGGCAGCAATTCAAATGTGAAGCCTTCGGTCTAGTATATCAAGGGACATATGAATTATGTCACAGCCGAAGAAGCTCAGACTGCATCGGACGTAGTCCTTGGTACGTTTCTTGTTAATTCCGTACCAGCATTAGTTCTTTTTTATTCTAGAGCTTCTCATTCGTTTGTTTCGACTAAGTTTGTGGATAGTAATGGGTTATCTATATCCCCTTTAGCTAGCCCTATGCTGATCCACTCTCCGGGCTCAGAGATGAGGACTAGTTCCTTATGCCCAAATCTTTCCTTGAAAATCTTGGGAGTACCCTTCTCTGCAGACCTAGTAGTCTTGCACTCCCAAGGTTTAGATGTAATTCTTAGAATGCACTGGCTAGCCCAGAACCAAGGTCAGATAGACTGTGCCAATAGGTCTATCATGCTCACCAATGAGTAAGGGATTCAAGTTGAGTTCAGTCCCGAGACCTCTGTTGGAGGAGGTCCTAGCCTGACTTGTTTGAAAGAAGTAAAGCTTGGGGACCTCCCAGTGGTAAGGGAGTACCTAGATGTGTTCCCTGATGAGTTACCTGGGATGCCTCTGGATAGAGATTTGGAATTTGTCATCAACTTAGTTCCAGGAATAGCACCAATTTCCAAGAGGCCTTACCGCTTTTTCTCCTCGCCGCCGGTCTTCCAGTGCCACCGCATCCTCAGACCCGTGAGCACCGTGTTCGCCTCGCCAAGATCTAGCCGCTGGTGCCCTCGCCGTTGGCCATCTCCTAGCCAATCGCCGGCGACCCTCGACTCCGTCTTGTGCCGCAAGACGTATGCGTGGCGATCTTGGTGGCGCCACACCAAGATCAGCGTGGTGCCACGTTAGCCCTCTGCTGACGTATCAGCCCCGTCAAGCCTAGTCAGCAGCCCGCGTGGCATTAAACCGATTTTCCTTTTGAAAAATAATTCGGAAATCAGGAAAATCTCCAATTCTATCTTTTCATGTGTTTTTCCCACTTCCTTTGGCCATAATTTCTTCATTCGAACTCCGATTCGAGTGATTCAAATTTCTAAATTCATCTAAAGTCATTACCTTCCTATTAGTATTTATTTAGTATTTATTTGGATTTTATTTGGAGTTGTTTTATTTATTTAGCTTTGTTCGCACGTATAGATTCCAGCGTTTCGGAAGACTTCGTGGACCCAACAACCGACGCACCTCAACTCTTCAACGAAGGCAAGTCGTAGACCTTTGATCATATTGAACCCATTTTGTAAAAGTATATTGTTTGATATAAACATGCATTGCTAGTTTTATAATAAATGGTTTTGGGAATTAGTTAATTACCTAATTGCCATTATGCCAGTGAAGCTCAACTCCCTGTCAGTGAAGCTCAAGCTCCTTCTCTAGACAGCAAGGTTACATGCATGCTACTTTTGTAAGTTTTTTAGAGGCTTTTGTTAGTTTTGTGCTGTGGACAAGTCGTGCGAAGGTTATTTCGACCGTACAATTTTGTTGGCACATGTTTTATTTTTGTCAAGCTCATTTGCCGTTGGTCCATTTTAACTGGTTATTGGACGCATTTAAGAAACCAACCTGTGCTCACGGCCCGTTTGTGTTACACTGAATAAAAAACGAACACATTGTTGAGAAACCGTTGCACTACAACAGGACCAATCTATCCTAACACACACTTTGCAACATATATAGCATGTGTTGCAGGAAAACTGTATTGCAACACATATTCTCATGTTGCTACGACCTAAGTGTAGAAAGCTCCAAACATACTCAACCCCTAGTATGTTACCACACTTTATAGTGTAAGTTACAACACTTAATAGACGTGTTGCTAGGTCAATAAACAAATTTTAGACGATGGGCTAAGATACTTTGTTGTTGTAATTCTACTAATATACTTATTTATTTTTATAAGAAAGGAATATGCACGCCAACAAAATATGGTTGTCTATTATCTCACCATGGCAGTTACATGCAATGTAGAGTGACTATATAATTTATTACATTGGAAGATGTGTTGATTTTTATAATATTACATTCAAACTAGTTCAAGATCAATGGCATCTGACAAACAATAGTTCAATATTGAAGAAACATATTTGATTGGTTTATGCACCGCTCCATTTTTTTATCTTATGTTTTTCAATTTATTTATTATTAATAATAAACCATCGTTTTTTAAAATTGTGAAATGAAAAAAATTATCTTGTGTTTTTCAATTTATTTATTTATTATTATTAATAATAAACCATAATTTTTTATAACTGCCAAAGGAAATTAATGAAAAAAATATTGCTTTTGCGGGGGCAATGATCGAACACAGGACCTAGCATTCGCAACCGAGCGCACAACCAACCGAGCATCGATGCTTTCATTTTATATTGAGGACATCATTTTATATATTACATGAAGGGAGCACCCTTGCGCTTTATGCCTTCCAAGCGAAATTCCTCAGCCCTTGCGTCTTGCATCTTATGCCTAGTCATCCCCCCCGCCTCCCTCTCTGTGGATCCGCCGCCGCTGGTGCCTCCCCCTCCGCCGATTCCTCCCTCCAGCACTCCCTGTCGCTACCCTCCTCTCCAGCACTCCCCGCCGCCGCCACCCTCCCAACCCCCTTGATCCCTTGGCTGCCTTCCCCTACTCAAACCCTAACCGCTGCCACCCTACGCCATGCGCCCCCTGGGCGGCGCTTCCCTTCCATGGTCCCTACCCCTACGCCTCTGCTCCACCTTTTCCTGGTAAAACTCTCGCTGCCACCCCCTCACACGACCATGCTACAGCCGTCCCTTCTGCCTCCCTCCTGCATTGTCACTCTCCTGGTAAAACTTTAGAAATGCATCAAGTCATGTTATTTTGATGGCCACATATTCTTAGCGTAAAGTTGTAATGTATTGCGAGAATGCAAGTTTAATTCAGACTTCTACTACTGTTTTTCTCTTAGAGTATTTATAATCATTAGAGATTAATCTAATTGATATGCTCTCCATCGAGTTTTGAGGCTATGACTTGGAAGGACCTATTCCTAATGTCGTGAGGATACCCTAGCTTGGCTACTTGTATGTGTAGAATTCTATACTGCAACTTCACCTTCTAGGAACAACGAATGACCTTTTTGTTTTTACTTATTAGCAAAAAGTTTCATACACATGACATGTAGGGGAATTCGACAGCTATTGCTTGCTCTGATCTTTGTCTTATTGGTGTTTTAGGGATCTTAGTTGGAATCAGTTGAAGGGTCCCATACCATCTGACCAACTAGTGAGCAACATAGCTATGATGTATGAAAAGAGAGCCCTCGCAGACAACTCATGTCATTCTGTTTATTTTACTAACCATTTACAAAAAGCAGCATTTTTATCATCTAATTGCACAAACTGTTATTTTCAGTTTATGCTCACTTGTGCAAGTTGTGCAGAGATCTTTCCCACAATCATCTTAACAGTTCCATTCCTAGAACATTCTCTGGCCTTCCTAACCTCCAAAGATTGTAAGTATGATTTTATCTTCTTTATGCTATTATGTGTTTAATGTTTGCAACTGTTATGTTTCTTAGATCGTAGAAGCCATGGGATAGGGGATATATCTCTAGAGAGAAAGGAGAACTTTAGAGGGGAAAGGCTTTTACTTCATCATTGGTCAATAGTAACAATGACAATATGCCTCCTCATATATATATATATATATATATATATATATATATATATATATATATATATATATATATATATATATATATATATATATATATATATATATATATAACATCAATACAAGTAACAACCAAGCCTTCGTAATCTTGCTTGGGGTCTTCTCATGTGAACAGTAACGATGTGCTAGAGTACCTTCTGCACCATGACAATAGCGAGCATTATTTTTCAACGAGTAAGTTTCTTTTTCTTAAACAATATACATGATAGTAATGCTATGAAATTATCAGTTGAATCAGTCTGAGCTGAATTTGTCTTTGTTCAGGTCATTGGACAATAACAACTTGGATGGTTCTGTTCCATCTGATGTCTGGCAAAATAATCCACACTTCATAATCCACACTTCTTTTCACTTTTTTGAGAACAAGTCGATTGATAATCTAATTCTTTTTCTTTAGGACTGACAGTCTAATTCTCAGTACTGCCATGATTTTACCCTGTTCTCTACTTAGTTCTGTTAAGAGTTAATTTTGCTTATTGCAAGAGACTATGTCTAAGGAGCATGCTATGCGCTTTCCTTTGGTCGGAAGTGCTATGCTTTTGTCACTATTTCTTCTATTTAAATTTCTCTCAAAAGACTTGGTCAATGTTGTTTTAATAGCCTACTTCTTTGTTCTCGGCATTGTTGCCCTTTCATTAGTCTAAATCTTGCCAACCAAGCCTTTGGACTTCTCCACTCCATCTGTATTCTCATTCTATTTGTCTACAAAACTTCTGCCTTTGTGGTCTAATTGATGTACCTATAAACAAGGAATATCATAAAGGGAAACATCTGTAGAGTCAGATACGCCTTACGCCTTCTCGCTTGGTGCCCCGATTCAGTTTTAACAAGCTTTCTAGGACTCTAATTCCCGACATCCATATAGGTCCATCTGTATTCTCACAAGAATACCGGCAATCATGAGCTAGTTAATCAGGAACTGTTGAGTAGTAACAAGTAGCAAATAAACACTGTAACTAGCCCCTGTCATAGTGTCATGTACTTGCTAGTTGCTAGTTAGTAGTTACTACTACTTGCTTAACTAGTTAACCACCCTCTGTTATAGTGTGATGTATTTAAATTTGCTTGTTAAACTACTAATCTAGTTGCATTTTGGTCTTTTGGATATGTAGTGTGATTGATTGATCTTTATTTGTGTGACATATATGGTTTCTGTTTTCGCACAATATCTGAATAAGTATTCGTGACCAAGACAATTCGTATATTTGGTAGAAGTTTAGTGTATCTGAGGAGAAAGGAATAAAAAATGCAGCATTTATGTTTATGCATGTATTTGCCAAGTTACAATATGCAGGCCAATACCTCACTAAATTTGATTTATTTGCGAACTCGAGATCTCCAGTTCTTACTAAACTAGTTTTGTTTGGTTTGAAAATTTGAGACTTGAAGTATGGCACTGAGTTTCGACAAACTATTCTAGTTAATTTAAAGAAGCCATGCACCCCTACCATATAATTATTTCATAACGTAGACACTGCTTTCATCAAATATCGGTCTCTGCTCCAAATTCGGCTCCCCGAATGAATAACATAAATGAAAGATGGACTAGATAGTTGGCTACTTTAGTTTGTCCTTGATGCCTTTTGTTCTTTCTTTCTTTTTACGGCTTGAAGTTAATGGATGCTTATCTTCTTTGTGCAAAATGGATCATAAAGCAGTTATTCTACTTTTTTTTCCCATAGCAATGATAATGTGAATTTTTTATTCATCTTTTTAACTAGGTGCTAGAGTAATTTTTGTTTATTAATAACAATCTAATTTGTTTTGTTAAATGTTAATTGAGCAAGGACGCCCCTCTTGATGCAGCGGACCCTTTAGGCGAAGCCTAGCTAGCAGCCTGGCACTGCTCCTTGTTCTGGATTTGATCCATCAAGAGGCTTGCTAGCTTTAGTTCTTCGAAAGCTGGAGGCCATGAATCCATGATGTATCAAGGGTGCCATCGCTATGACGCTCGAAGGTGCCGGATGCGATGCTTCTAAAGCACACGCACTCGATAGGCAAAGCGTATTGAAGTCGCTCATGGGAGTATCTTGTTGGTTACTATGGGTCAAGTCAGACCACACCACCTTCATATGCATGGGCACCAGCTGCATCCACCTATGGATCAGTACAGGTGCCACCATCATAAGCATCTGGGTCAGTCCCGTCTGCAACAACAATGTACTCTTATAGCTCAACTCATGCACTACCATCATATGGACAAACACAGGTACCATCTTCATATGGACAACTAGCTCTCTTGCTGTGTAGTTTTATTTTTTCCTTGAATTTGGATAGTCATTTCAATTTTAATTTACTATTTGCATATACTGAAAAAAAATTATAGTGAGAGAAAGAGCTAGTCGCAGCCATGTGGAAATACCATTACAACTGCAGCCTGACCGTATCCAATAGAGGTAATACAATCTTTTATCAACACTTGAACACTAAATAGTATATAATATACTATGGTTTGGACATTGGAGCTCTTGAAAGCCTGATTACCATAGTGCTTTCTATTGTACTTAGACTCAAGGCGGGAAGGATGCAATGTATATACTGATCTTGTCACAGAATTTTCTAGTTTCATTGTGGGAACTGATAACTGGTGACAGAATTTTCCAGTTTCAGTTTGCAGTCTGCATTTTGTCAAAACTATATGGCTCATTTAGTTTATAGTTTGCTGTCAGTTTCAGTTTCACTTTTTTTTTTAAATTTTTTGGAGTAATCAAGTAAGTGCGCGTCTTTAACACAGTCATTAGAAAACTTTCGAGCTACTACTTTGTTCACCATAGGAAAGAACCGTGAAATCACTAGGAGTGGAACCTTTACTGATCAGTGTTAATTTTCATAGATGATAGTGGGCATAGCTTTGCTAAACCATGTGATTCAATTTTAGTGAGTTATACATATCTTACATTATATTTACATCCTTGCAAATTAGGGTTGAAAAGATCAATAGTTGAATTACTATATTGGATGTTTATCTCTTTCATCAACAGATCAAGAAGCAAGGAACTTCATGAAGAAAAGAAAGTAGTAGTTATATTTTATATTTTAGGACTCAAATTTTACTCTTGTTCAAAGCTCTTGTGTTGACAACAAATCAGTTGTTTTTGTAATGTGGAATGATGTTAACAATACCTATATTTATTTCCTTAATGCAATGCAATCTACCTTTTGAACATTGATCATATTGAGTTGTGTTATATATTCTGCAATATGATATGCTTAATTAGCAAATAAAAATTCTTTGTAGCAATTATAATTTCTACGTACGTAGCACACAAATGAATCGTATTTTTCCTGTATACTAATTTGTGTTGCAATATAACAATTATATGTTGCTAACAGGTGTTAGCTATGCTTCGAAAACATGTGTTCTTACAAATAAAAAATTGTGTTGCAACTTTGCAACACCTTTTCTTTTGTATAACAACACCTAATTTATGTTACGGTAGACTTACCTTATAGCAACACGACCAACAACATCACTTATTACATGTGTTGCTATCCATCATAGCAACACATGTTTGTAGATATAGTAGCATATACGCGTGTTGCTATAACCTAGTCCTGTTGTAGTGTTGCTGGCAAGTCCAGTCTGAACGATCACCTCGTAGACAAGCGTAGAATCATTTAGAACAATGCAAGAACACAAGTAGAGAATAGTAGATTGAACACAAAGATATGGGGGGCTTCTTGCTTCTCTTTATTCCTTCATCAAGCGATCAGCCTTTTACAATAATTAGTACCCCCTATTTATAGGCTATAACTCCTGATAGGGTTTTGGATGGGGTGGCCATACATGGGCCGGCTGCTGGGCCAAGCCTATGGTTTTCCAACACCCCTCCCTTGGGCACTCATCCTCACATGTTTATGTCTCGTCAAAACTCCACAAAAACCAAGTGGAATTTTTTTTGAGAAAGAGTACATGATACACGTTCTGCTGCGTTGCACGAATCATTAAAAACCTTAACCGAGAAACTTCAGAAAAACTCGTCAAGGGAAAAAGAGTACAATCCACCCAATTTCATTTAATCTCCAAGATTTATTCTTTGGGTATTCTATCTTCGTGATCAAGTTTCAATAATGAGTTCGTGAAGATTCTCCTCCTGAATTCTGCACTTCTCTAAGTCTCATCATTCCAATTCCACGTATGTATCTTTCAAAGCTAGATGCTGGAAGTGACTTAGTGAATAAATCGGTAAGGTTTTCACATGACTTAGTACGCAGTACTTTAATTTCGTCCATCTTTTGCAATTCAAGAGCATAGAAGAACTTGGGGTTGGTATGCTTTGTGAGATAACTCTTCACATAACCCATCTGCACTTATGCAGCACAAGCTGCATTATCTTCATAGATAATAGTGGGGGGTTTGCGTTGTATTCAATCCACATGACTACTAGATGTGGTGAATCATCCGCCGAAGCCAAGCACATTCTCGTGAGGCCTCGCACAGTACTATTATTTTTGAGTGGTTCATCTAAGTCGATGCAAGACATTTCTTAGACGATTTCTATGAAATTATAGTTCCACCACATAGGAGTTCATAGCCTATTTGCGACTGGGCTGTATGCGGGTCCGATAGGTACCTGGCATCTACATAGCCATTCATAGATAGATCATGGTTCTTTCTGTAGAATAGACCAAGGTCTTTGCTTCCTTAGAGGTATCGGAAGATGTCCTTTATTCCCTGTCAAGGCCTTTGGTAGGTTCTGCATTATACCTTGCTAATAGGTTCACTGCAAATGCAATGTCCGATCTAGTACAGTTTGCTAAGTACATGAGTGCTTCTATTGCACTTAAGTATGGGAATTTCGGTCCCAGAACTCCCGCCCCCTCTTCTCTAGGTTTGTACTGGTCCTTGTCTTGCTGCAAGGATCTCCCAACCATTAGCACTTTCGAAGGGTATAACTTTTCAAAGCCAAACCTTTTCTAACACCTTCTGAGTGTAGGTTGACTGATGCACTAATATCCTTTCAGGGGTATGCTCAAGCTGCAAGCCTAGGCAATATTTGGTTTTATCTAAATCTTTCATTTCGAATAGGGATGGCAATCGGGCGGCAATGCAGGTAGTGCTCGCCATACCCATGCCCGCGACCCCAATTTTCCCCACGGCATGCCTTGAGGACGACGGCGAAGAACCTCGCCCATGCCCGTCGCCTCATGGTACCGTCGCCATGGGCATGCCCGCTACTCCGCTCATGAGCAGACACTACGCCCATGGGTACCCATCGCCCACGGATACCCATCGCCACTGGCATACTCATCACAAATGTTAGAATATATTATGTAATGAACAAATAATTATTGAATCATGTTCTTCAATCATTCAATGGATACTATTTGACAATGTTTAACTAACATCCCACATTGAACAAACCATGTAGAAAAGACATGCATCTAAAAGTCTACACATAATATGCAAAGGATGCTTCCAAATGAGAGATTCAAATTTTAGATTGACAATGGACTCATTAACAACAAGATTACAAATTAAATTTGTGAAGCTAGCAATAAGTCACTTAGCTTGCAACTATATATGTATCTGCGTTGTTCATTTCATATGCATTGGTCGATGCGTAAAAGGTTCACCAATGGTACCAGCTTGCATTGCTCCTTCCATAGATGCGGAAGGCAAACCAAAGTTCTCTCGGTTCCACTGCCAAGGTTCACCGACACGAGGCTTGAAATTGAAATGTTGCCCATCCCATGGGAAGAAGTAGGACCTCCCAATTTATATTGTCACCAATAATACCGACCGACTCCCACTTCCAGATTGTGCAAAAGAACTCATGCTTGTAGGGTTGCTCGGGTAGTTCAGATTTCCATTACCCCAAACATTCCTTGACATTGAACTCAATATTGATCCGTACATCATTAAGATCAATATATCCGCTAGGACTACCTAACTGTTTGAACTACCATTGTAGTACTAACCTATTTGTCGCCCATTGGAGTTATTGATGAAACCAGAGTTTGCACCAAAATTCGCACCCATCCCAAATTGATGAGTCATGCCCATTCCATAACTTTGGGCCAAATGAAGAGAACCCATTTTGGGCACTGTAAGGAGACCCTATGTCTTCTGCCATTATTCTTGCTTGCGATGCTCGTCGTCCCCAGGAACGGCTTTCTTGGCTTCCACAGAATCGGACATGGACAATTCGGCTCAAACAAAGGAGCAAAGACATTACAATGTAATTCCTACGTAAATGCACATTACTACATTAGCGGAGGAAAGAGCAAGGTGGGCGTCACATAATTACCATGCGCCGTCGATCATGTGCTTGTCCATGGTGACCGCTTCGGCGACGCTCGAGTCGGCGAAGACGACGAACCCGAACCCACGGCGCGGCCGTGTTGCGGTCCTCATGATGAAGGCCTCGGTGACCTCCCGAACCGGCGGTATTTTCGAGGCGCCTCGTCTGCCTCCCACGAGATGCCGCCGACGAAGAGCTTCCTGAGTCCGCCTCCATCGCGTCCTCCTCCCTCCTCCCCTGCAATCCACAACGACGCCTAATTCATACCAACCACCATGCCAAATGCGGACAAAACCCGACTTATCCATTAACGCCACCACAACCCCGATCTTCCCGAGGAGGACGCGGGCGGCCGGAGGAGGGGAGGCGACCGAGAGGAGGACACGGTGGCGGCCAGGTGGAGCGGCGGCGGGAGGAGGGCGGCACGGGAGGCGCGGAGGAGGGCGGCAATGGGAGGGGCCGGATTTGGGAGCTAGTGGATTGAAATAGCGGGTGCGGGAGGAGAGGCGACAATGGGACAATGGGAGGGTGGCGGCTGAATGGGTATAAGGCATTGTGAGCTAGGGTTTCTTTGGGCCCACCTGTCGGTGTGGGTTGACGGGGAAATGGGTGGGGCGGGTACGGGTGGAGCTTACCCATGCCCGCGCCCGTTTACCCGATGGGCAGAGAATTGCCCCCATTTCCATACCCATGGGCAAAGAAAGGCTCCCATACCCGGCTCCATTAGGGTATTTACCCGCAGGCACACGGGTAATCGGGCACAATTGCCATCCCTAATTTCGAACTCCAACTCCAGGTAAGAGTTTGCTTTCTTAATACCTTCTAGGGTTCCGATGATATTCAGATCATGTACATACACTGAGATTATACAAAATCCATCCTGGGATCGTCGTATAAATACATAGGGACAATTCTCATTGTTCGTATAGCCTTTCTTGCATAGAAAGTCGCTTCAAGCGATTATACCACATCCTGCCTGATTGCTTAAGTCTGTACAGTGACTTTCTGAGTTTCACATTGTACAAGTTTCTATTTGATCTATCTTAGTTTGAGATAGGAATACATTCAGATATCTTCGTATAAATGCCCGAATCCAAATTTCCATAAAGGTATGCAGTTACCACATCTATCAATTTCATTTCTAAATTCAAGTTTACTGTCATTGAGATTAAATATCTAAAGGGTAGTTCCGCCCATGACCGGGGAATAGGTTTTTTTTTCATAATCAACTCCTGAACGTTGAGTGAAACCTTGTGCAATGAGCCTTGCTTACAACTTCATTATTTTCATTTCTCTTTTGAACAAATACCCACTTATGCCCTACGGGGTGCACATGGGTAGGCGTGCGGCTTACAGGCCTAAACATCTCTATTTTATTCAGAGATAACAATTTAGTTTCTATTGCCTTATTCCAATCTTCCCAATCTGATCTTTTCTTACATTCAGCAAGCGATGCAGGCTCTAGATCAAGATCGATGATTGTGGCAATTTTCTTTGCAAAGTAAACGTCGACATTGGTTGTTGTCTTATTCATAGATTCTCTAGTGGTCACAAAGTTTATAGCTATTTCTTCATGGAGTGATTCTTTTAATGTTTCTAATACTTTTACTTGCCCAACGCTACTTCCAATTACGAGGACAAGTCCCTTTAGTTTTCCAGCTTCGATGTGTGCGCACACATCCATGCTGGAATCTCCCTCCGTGTGAATGTTCAAATCCGGTATGCCTTTTCCTGAAGGTTCCATACTGGTGCCAGGTCTCATCTGGCTCCCCTTCTGGTTCTAGGGAACTTCGGTGATCGACTGTGTCAAGTCCTTCTTATCCTTTTTCACCAAGCATCCCCGGTTACTTGGGATTCGAGGGGCCGGAGTTCTCGTCCTTTTCTGAGGCCTTAGGACAGGATTAGGGATACCTTCATCGATATTTTCAACCCTCTCCGGTGCATTGCTTGCAGGCACATGCGACTTGGTCACACTCTTCAAATCACTAAAGTGGTCAGGTAGTTGATTCGCCAATGCTTGCAAATCAATTATCTTCTGGACTTCAACTATCTTCTGGACTTCAATTGTCTTCTAGACTGCTCTATTTTGCTTCACTAGTGCGCGGGTCATGTGCATGGATTCTCGTGGCTCGCCACGTTATTTATCGATATTTTTCATCAAGGGGTTGATTTACTCCCCCTAATGATGGGAAACTATTCTCATCTAATATACTATCAGCGAATCGAGCAATATGCAAATCTCTCGTCATAGAGTCTAAATACCTGATTATGGATGTTGTCTCATAACCAACGTATATCCTAGACCATTGGAGAAGGCCCATTGCAGTTCGCTGCGGTGGTGGTATAGGTATATAAACCTTGTAACCAAATCTGCGAAGATGAGAAATTTTTTATGCTGACCCTTGCGCTAGTTGCATACAATTTTTTATGCTGACCCTTGCGCTAGTTGCATAGGTGAATGGATGTTATATGCCAGTGGTCTAAAATTGATGAGAGTTGTTGCGTGCAGGACTGCGTGTCCCCAACATGTAGTTGGTAAATTACAATTCTTCAAAGGTCTACTAGTCCATTCTGGGTGTGGATATGCAGTACTGAATGCTCATTGTTAATTCCCATTGTCATACAATAATCATCAAATGCACTCGAAGTAAATTCTTCGGCATTGTCCATTTAGATGGACTTCACATGATGACCAGAGAAATTATTTCTAATTTTAATTATCTATGAGATTAGTTTTACAAAAGCGTGATTTCTCGTAGACAATAAACATATGTGCGGCTATTCCGATGAAGCATCAATGAGCACCATAAAATACCTAAAGGGCCCTTACAGGGGCTGTATAGGACCGCAAAAGCCTTCCTGGATACGTTCTAGGAATGCGGAGATTTCATCCTTCACTTTCAGAGCAGAAGGTCTAGTAATTAATTTTCCGGTGGCACAAGCGGGGCACACAAAATCTTCCTGCTTCGAGAAATTCTTTACATCGATATTATATCCCTGTGAATTATTAATTATATTTCTCATCATCCTAAGACCAGGGTGGCATAATCTATCATGCTAGAGATAGAAAAGTTCAGAGTTTCTAAATACGGTTTTCAGGGCAGTATAGGCTGCAGATGCCTTAATATTACTGTAGTATAACCCAGTTTCATATGAAAGAAGTCGTTCTCATACATTTTTTTCACTTTCTTTACGCTTTGTAATGAGCAGGTATTCCTTATCATACTCTTCTTCAATCTCTACGTGGAAACCGTTAGCGCGAATATCCTTGAGAGTTCTAGTCGATTCTAGGTGCAACAAAGCTTCCTCAATGACCAAAGTTGTGCCCATTGAGAGTATAATTGTGGCCCTTCCTGAGCCTATTATACAAGTATCGCTACCTGCGATTGTCGTAAGACTACTAGCATTCTTACTGATCGACTGAAAGAATTCCGTCTCTCTCAAGGTGGTATTTGTTGTGCCGCTATCTGCTAAGCACACTTCCTTCATAGGGCGTCACACGCGTTCTAATACTTCAAATATCATAACATAACTTACTATTACAAATACAAGAAAATTAAGTCTTGCAGGACTCATCATAAGAATTTAATGCTTTGCACTCCTAGAGCTTGCAACCATTATTTAAAGAGTAAAATAATTCAAAGTTCTATCACAATCCCTAACTGCAAGTGATGATAAAAAGATCGAAGTGCAATGTGTGCACTAGATTGAATCAGCGAAGTATGTAGGAACTTATGTCTGAATCTGCTTCATAGCGATCTTCTCCTCTTGGGCAACTACGGCTGCGTCTACTATGATGTCCAAAGGAGGGGTGATGGGGGCTGCTATTGGGCTGCCCACATTCATGAGTTCAACTAATGGCTATGGATCCTCTGTGCCTGCAATGGCGAGGTGTGCCTCATGCTATCCTTTGCCCTTCTTCTTAGACTGGAAAGCATCAATAACATATGACCCACGACCTTACCCTTCTTACCCCTCTCCTTCGTGAGATGCTTCATCACCTTGTAGCTGCTAGCATTGGCTTCATGGCCAACATTACTACTAGGCGGCTGTGAGATGTAGTTCTTCCTTAGAACATCATCTTAAGCTTCCGCAACTTACATGATGTCAATCAATTCGGCATACTTCTTGTAGCCATCTTGACGATAGTTGCGTGCGGATTGCACCGTATTCGGGTGAAAGGTAGAAAGAGTTTTCTCAATCTTCTGCTCATCCGTTGTTACCTTACCACAGAATTGAAGACTGGTACAAATTCTAGCCATGCTGGGTCAGTTCTTCGAACTCCTGGTTTGTGATGCCAGTCATCTACATTTTTATGCAAAGAGTTCATAAGATTACTGCTAGTAATTTGGGTAAAATAGTTGCAAAATTCTTATAATGCTCTTTGAACTCCCGGTTTGTGATCCCATATTTTTATATGCATTTTTCATGATTTACTGCTATTTTCAGTAATTAAAAGCAATATAAACAATCACAGATAATCAAAACACCAAATATAATATATAAATTACATAGAAATAATAATAACAAAGTTAAAAATGCTTGAAGTGCTCAAAAGAATTCAAAATTTGAATTCCTGATGTCCTATTCTGCTGGAATATGAATTTTCGGTGAATTCTGCAATTTTTAGGGGCTAAAACACTGATTTTCGGTTCTGAGAAAATTCTCTGCGCAATTTTTCAATTTCTGAGGGGTTATTCTGCAAGAATTTCTTTCCTGGAATATTTCATTGTAATTTTCAGAACTTCGAGGGTTTATTTGCAAATTTCCCTTTTTCTTTTTGATTGTTTCTTTTCTTCTCCCGAGTCCCCCTTTTTTTCCGGACGTGGGTTGGGCTGGCCCACATTGCTTATGGCCTTTTCGGCCAGACAAAAAGGGGCGCATGCACGATAGGGTTCCCCGCCTCGCTTCATTGAGGCGGCGGCGGCCGGCACTTCATGCGCGAGCGCGCGGGCGCGGAGGGCATCTTGATGGCGAACGCGAGCGTCGGACAGCGGTGCTACGGCGGCGTGGGAGGCTCGAGCGGCGGGTCAATGGCGCTACAGGCGACGGCCGAGCGGCGCGACTTGACTTTCGACAACGACGCACACGCGGGTGGTGGAGGGCGGTAGAGGCCGGCGGCGGTGGCGGTGTGTGGCGGCGTGTATCTATGCGGCCGATGGCTCGCCTGTCTTTGCGGATGTGGTGGCGGCACATGGTCGGTTGGTCTGGCGGCAAGGCCGTGTTTCAACGTCTTGGCGGCGGTGCACCCGTCTTGGTCGATGGCGGCACCAATCGCGGGAGTTCGGCTCGGCGTGGCGGCGTTATGGCCAAGCGGCGCGCCCATTGCGCGGGAGTTTGGCTCGGTGCGGCGGTGGTGTTTTGGAGAGGCGGCGCTGGTGCCTCGTGCGGGAGGCGAGCACGCATGGCCGGCGGCGGCGTGTCTTGTGTGGGAGGCGAGCACGTATGTATTTAGGAACAAAGTTTGAAAGCTAGAATGATATATATTTAGTAACAGTGGGAGTGACAATAAGAACATAGAAAGAGGAGCAATAACAATGACCGTCAATGGCAGCATGGACAAGATAACGGTGTAGTCTTAGTAAACAGGTAAGTATCTTGCAACCTTATACCAGTACAGATGAGAATGGATAGAGCGAAAATGATTTCTGATTCTTGGTCGAGAAAACAACAGGCAAAAACTTGGGCATTTCAGGCAGTATTGCCTTTTCGCAATAAAGCCCACTCGATGACTCGAACGAGGCGCACGCAGGAAAAAAAAGCCCTGAAAAACAGAGAGAAAATAGGGGCAGGCTCGGCCTCCCGATTCGCCAAGCACAGGGCCAAATCTCCACCGCGCCGTCGGGGAGCACCGAGATCCTCCGGCCATGGACGCGCTCCTGTCCAAGCTCCGGAACCTGGACGCGTACCCCAAGGTGAACGAGGACTTCTACAGCCGCACCCTCTCCGGCGGCGTCATCACCGTTGCCTCCTCCGCCGTCATGCTCCTCCTCTTCGTCTCCGAGCTCCGTACGCATCTCTCTCGCTCGGATCCAGCTCCGTTACTCTCAGCGGCCTCCGTAGGTTTTGACCGTGTGGATGGATACTAGATGCGGGTTTGCCTGATTCGGTGCGCCAGTGAGGCGTCGGCCATTGTTGCTCTAGGATTTTGCGTTCTATGATGGGAATTTGCCCTGGCTGTGTTAAGATCTCGTGGTTTATTTAGAGGATTTGCAGAGTGGATGGGTCTCACCGCGAATGTTTGGTTGACGATGCTGGAATTGAGCAACTGTTTCGACTATACCTTTTATTGTACTGCGTTTTGCAGTGTTATTTCACTTGACCTGTTTGTTTCGCCTAAATGGCACTGTTTGGAAGCGCTTTAGCAAAAATGGCCGCCTCGTGTGCGCAAATGCAAAATTAGTGCGCAATTCCGCGCCAGGGAAGCACGGCCACGAGTGCCGTGGCACCACGTCTGCCTTGTCCGCGCCACGGGTGAGCGGAAATACCTCGTCCGCACTACCCTGGTGCGGACAGACTGTAGTGACCTCGTCCGCACTGATCGCACCTGGGAGGTGCGGACAAGAACTATTCATGGCTCGTCCGCACCGGGAGGTGCGGACGAGCACTGTAGCCGCCACGTCCGAACATTCCTGCTGTGAACTAGCCAAAGTTACAGCAGTACTTCTATTTAGTTTAGTATATGCATCAATAAAGTGCAGTAATTAGCGAATGCCTCTAGCCTCGTCATATGTCATATTATATGCAGGCATCGCAAAATGTCAGCCGTCAACATAACAGGCAAATGAAAATAGTAACAACCATATTACCTCATCACCATTGTCGTTCATGTAGAGACTGAACCACAATAAAGACTTTGTCCTTTTGATGAACTCAGCAACATGAAGAGAACCTTCCGAGGTAATGTTGTTGTTGCCAACATCCAAGACCGTGATCTTCCCTGTAATTCATCCATGCAAATTCAGAATTAGGAACAAAGCAATCCACTAAGTATAAGCTAGCTGATTTTATGTTTAGCAAGAAAAAACACCTTTGTGAGCAGATAATGTTGACGTCAACGCAGGTGCCCCCTCATTTCCAATCCCATTACCATGCAAGTGAAGTTCCTAACAAATGTTTAAGGTTAATCAAATTGGTAATTTAACTCTAGTCCGCAGCAGGGACGTTCGGATGCAGTGGCTACAGTGCTTGTCCGCACCAGGGAGGTACGGACGAGGTCGCTACAGTTCTGTCCGCACCAGGGTGGTGTGGACGAGGCGTTTCCGCTCGCCCATGGCGCGGACGAGGTAGACGTGGCGCCATGGCACGCGTCCGTGCTTCCCTGGCGCGGAATTGCGCGCTACTTTTGTATTTGCGCATGCGAGGAGGCCATTTTTGCTAAAACGCTTCCAAACAGTGCCATTTAGGCAAAAAAACAAATCGTTTGTTTTTAGTGGTACATTACATTGATGGTGTATTCTTCGTTCAGTTATGTTACATTTCATTAGTAATTAGACAGATTGAGATATTTTACTGTTACTTTTGTGTTGGTATGTCTTGGTTGAATCAGGTGTGGAAACATTGTGCCATTTGGTTGTTAATATGTTTATGTGACACCTAAGGACTCTATAGTGACTAGAAAGAGCAATTTTGCATACTTAATGGTCAGTTCCAAGACATAGAAATTTGAGATTAGGAGTCAGCTTTTCTTCTGTCTTGGTTTACTTCGATGCGAAAAGTAGTAGTCAGTTTTATCAGAATCAGATTATCTTAATATTGATTATGTATGACAAAAACCAGTTAATTGAAGAATATATCTGTTATGTATCGCAGATTCCTTTGAAGATGAACGGAGTAGGTAACGGCGAGAAGCCAAAGCTAGAAGAAGATTGCTAGAAGAAGAAGATTACTTGTATATTGCTTAATCCCCTAGTTACAATACTATAGCCCTTTTATACAAGCAAAGGCAGAGTTCTAATTCCATACCAAAACCGAATTGGATTCTAACTGTAACACTAAACTTCCATATGTAAACAATATCTATGCCTTATTTGATTTCCTACCGTAATGAGTCCCAATGAAACTATCCATAACACTTCCCCTTCCTTTTGAAATAGCTCGTCATGAAATGATAATTTGAAATTCCTTGTGAAAATCATCACACTTCATCCAAGTTTCTACAGCTCGTGCATTAAATCCATCTTCCATTGAACTAACAATTCCCACACACCACGATTTAGCTTTGGCGCCAAGAACGCTTGCGTGTTGAAGTTGAACTTGTCCATGATGAAGGGAGGCAAAGCGAAACATGGTCAGCAGTATTCCACGAAAAGGTTTCAAAATAGAAACGTGAAACACATTATGAATGTCGTTCTGCGCAGGCATCTCCAAACGACAGGCAACAGGACCAACTTTTGAGATCACCTTGTAAGGACCGAAAAAACGAGGGCATAGTTTAACATTGAGACCTGAAACCAGTGAGGGAATTTGGCGCTGATGTAACCGTAAACATACCCAATCTCCTTCTTGAAATTGTAACTCTCTACGTTTAGAATCAGCCAAGCTCTTCATATGCTGTTGAGACTGAAGTAAACGTAAACGAATTTCTTGGATGAATTCATCGCGTTTGCTTAACAATTGCCGAACATTTGTATGCGCTTCAATGTCACCAGAACAAGGTATCAAGGCAGGAGGTTGACGCCCATAAACAACTTCGAAGGGAGTAGCTTTAAGCGATGAATGATATGATGTATTATAGCAGAATTCAGCCCATGCGAGCCACTGAGGCCATGTTCTCACGCGATCCCCACACAAACAACGGATATACATCTCAATCGTCCGGTTAACCACCTCAGTTTGGCCATCTGACTGTGGGTGATAAGCAGTACTCATTTGCAGTTTGACATTAGCTAAGCGGAAGAGATCTTTCCAAAAATGACTAGTAAAGATTTTGTCACGATCACTGACAATAGACTCCGGAAACCCATGTAAACGGACAATCTGATCAAAAAATACTTGGGCCACAGATTGAGCTGTATACGGATGACTCAACGGGATAAAATGAGCATATTTTGAAAACTGATCAACGACCGTTAAAATAACTGATTTGTGAGCCACTTTAGGTAATCCATCGATGAAATCCATACTAATGTCGGCCCAAACACGATGCGGTATGGGAAGCGGTTGGAGTAACCTCACGGATGTAAGTGTTTCGGACTTATACCGTTGACAAGTCACACATTGACGAGAAATGTCGAAGTAGACGGTAGCTCGAATATAAAAAGTAGCATGCACCCGATGCCAAGTCTTTGCGAGACCTTCATGACCTATGGAATGCGCCACCGAGAAAATACTCTGAAGGCCAGGAAAGTCTTCAGGAATAAATATGCGTGATGGCAATGTAGCGCACCATCCGAGAATTCCCATTTCGCCGATAATGTACCAGCCATCCATTCGGTATGCTTGGCCGTCTAGGAGGTATGGGACTTCAGTTGACAACGTAAGTCGTCATAATAAGCGAAATCGGCCGATGATATTGCATGTACACTGAGGTCCTCATGGCGACGTGAGAGTGCATCGGCCACAATGTTGTCTTTGCCCGGTTTGAATTCTACCGTAAAGTCATAGCCAAGTAACTTGGTAATCCATCTGTGTTGCGGCACCGTTGTTAACCTCTGATCCAACAAGTGTTTCAAACTATAATGATCCGTCCGGATGCGAAATTTACTGCCCCAAACGTACGGCCGCCAATGTCTCACTGCATAAACAAGCCCGATTAATTCCCGTTCATACGCTGGTAGGTGAGCTTGATGAGGCACAATCGGCTTGCTAAAGAATGCAATAGGTCGTCCTCCTTGGTGTAATACTGCACCGAAGCCAGTCCCGGACGCATCACAGTCAATGACAAAATCTTTGGCAAAATCCGGAAGTTGCAGAACAAGAGCGGCGGCAATTATCTGTTTCAATGAGTCAAAGGCAACCGTGGCATCCTGCGTCCAGCGAAATCCGTCCTTGCAAAGAAGCTTGGTTAAGGGAGCTGCAATATGTCCAAAATCTTGGATGAATTTGCGGTAGTATCCGGCAAGTCCTAAAAACCCACGCAGACTTCTGATATTTCGCGGCAAGGGCCACTCAAGCACGGCGGACACAAACCCCGTTGTCGCCGATCAGCCATCTCTGTGGTCGTGAGTCGGCGGAATACCCCCGTGCGAGTCTCAGGGTGTGTTGGAGCCGGAATCGGTGATGAAGAGGTACCCGTTGTCGCAGAAGGGCGTGAGGTCGGAGGAACCACCGTCCGAAAGCCTTGCTTCTGACTGGTGTTCTGTCGGCTGATTATTGTCGGATGCCCCGCAGTAGTTTGCAATCGGTCGTATGCACGCGCCAAATTCATTGCGTGTTGCAGGGACGTAGGCCCGGCCAATTCCACATGTGTGCGGACAGGTTCGGCGAGCCCAGCCGTGAAAAGCTCCATATGATGAACTCGTGATAAGCCGACAGTGTGGCACAACAAATCGGTAAATTCCTGCTGGTATTGTGCCAGGGTGCTGGCTTGTTGCAAGTGTTTGATTGCTCCCAATGTGTTGGTGCGGATGGCCGGCCCAAAACGCATGAAGCAGAAGTGTTTGAACACCGGCCAGGAAATCATGCCCTCGTCGCGCTCCAATTGATAGAACCAGGCGTGAGCAACCGAAGACAGATGAAACGCAGCCATCCATACCTTATCATCATCGGGTGTTTGATAAGCTCTGAAATAGTGCTCGCATTTGGTAAGCCAGGCGAGCGGATCCTCAGACCCGTCGTACGTTGGGAGTTCCAGGCGAGGTAGTCGAGGGCGATCGAACTGGACGCGAGGTGGTTCCGGCTGCTGGCGATACCCCTGTTGCTCCTCAAGTCGGTCCCCATGAAAGCGCCACGGCCGTTGTTCGCTCATCTGCGAGGCGATCGAATCTGGTGGCGGCGGCAATGGTTGTCGGCATCGAGCAATGAGCCGTCTGCGATTGATGTGGGGGCAGTAAAGAATCTCGCGCCACGGTTCTTCGCGGGAGCCGCCGTGGAGGGCATCGTCTGGGCGGTCATGGTTGGACTGCGCAGGGAATCGAACAATTTCCGCATCTCGTTGGTGAGAGTTTCAACCACGATCGGCGGCGACTTTGTCGATCATGGAGCTTCGCTCGGTGGAAACTCGAGGTTGGTGATCGCCTGAAGGAGGTCCGATTGAGCCTGCTCCAAGCCGTCCAGTCGAGCTTCGGAAGTCGAATCGGTTTTGGGTGGCATGGTGGGCGGGATCGGTGAGTCTGATACCAAATTGTTATGTATCGCAGATTCCTTTGAAGATGAACGTAGCAGGTAACGGCGAGAAGCCAGAGCTAGAAGAAGATTGCTAGAAGAAGAAGATTACTTGTATATTGCTTAATCCCCTAGTTACAATACTATAGCCCTTTTATACAAGCAAAGGCAGAGTTCTAATTCCATACCAAAACCGAATTGGATTCTAACTGTAACACTAAACTTCCATATGTAAACAATATCTATGCCTTATTTGATTTCCGGCGCCTGTAATGAGTCCCAATGAAACTATCCATAACAATATCATTAAGTTCACCTACATGTTTTATTAAAGGAGGAAAACTAGGAGCCTTTTTGATGCTATTGTTTTAAATATCATGCTTTATAAGTGGGTATAAATATTCGAATGGCTAAGTTTCTTACGTTATTGCCTAGCTGGATGAAATGTCCAGGCATCAGTAGGTTAGCTAAATAGTTAATGTTTACCTATGTACTACTCAATATTCTTTTTCCATTCATGATTCATCCTATATTCAACAGTTATTTTTTCACCATGCAGGATTGTATCTTCATGCAGTTAAAGAGACGACACTAAGGGTTGATACCTCAAGGGGAGAAAAACTTCGCATAAATGTAATAGCTAGCTTTTGTTCTAAAATCTTTGATGGACTCTCATTTTATTTTAGAGTTATTTCTTTTTGTCCCTTTACCAAATATTGACAAACTTTCCGTTTTTCATTTCTTTTAGTAATTAGTTTTATTTGCAATTCGCTTCTTCATTTTCTTGTTTATTTTCTGTTCATTATCTCATATTTCCCACATTGGACCTTCTCCTTTCAGAATTAGTCTCTTATATGGTAGTAACTGTGAACTTCTGACCTATACTACTTTCTGTTCTAACACTTGTTGACATCTACCTTTATCCTGATTCTTAAAATGCAGTTTGATGTCACCTTTCCAGCTCTTCAGTGCTCTATAATTAGTCTTGATGCGATGGACATCAGTGGGCAAGAGCACCTTGATGTGGTATGTATTGGTGACTTCGTGTATTGTTGTTGCTATCAGTGTTGCTTGACATATATCTTTCTCAAGATCTTGTACATGTGCAATTGTCCCTACGATTTATGATTGATTACTGATGGTTGTAGACTTGTAGTAACTGACTTGCTCCACTATAACGCTCTTATGTAGAAGCATGATATATTCAAGCAGCGAATTGATGCACATGGCAATGTTATTGCAACTAGGCAAGATGCAGTTG
The DNA here is from genome assembly GCA_036346405.1 of Phyllostachys edulis. Taxonomy (NCBI): domain Eukaryota; kingdom Viridiplantae; phylum Streptophyta; class Magnoliopsida; order Poales; family Poaceae; genus Phyllostachys; species Phyllostachys edulis. The sequence goes on along the minus strand of CM070552.1, from coordinate 42,553,956 downwards.
GTGAGATGAAGGTTAGCACCTTATTTGTTCTGTTAAAAGTCTCACTTGTAACCTGTGTTAAGAATGGACTTCTTGTAACACCTTTATTTCAAAGTAACATTATTTGAAACGATCATAATCTTAGCTATTAAGAACTTTTTTTTTCTGTCATGGAAATGTCCAGATTCTTGGCATGAAGCTATAGAGGATTTGTTCTGCACATATTATCTAAATTACCTAGATGTGTGACACGACATATATTGGGTTCACAAGTAATTGAATTGCCTTCTAGGTGGTGTGTGTTGTTCAAATTCTAATACATTTTGACAAAGATGCATGTTTCCTTTTGCTTTTTAACAGGTGGAAAAGCCATTACAACGGCATGGTGGCAGGCTTGAACACAATGAGACTTATTGTGGTTCTTGTTATGGTGCAGAAGAAGTATGTTCCTTCTTTCTCTTTCTAGATGATATTTCATCCCTGACCCGTATGCAATAGCATTACTGCCTTCCATGTTGTATGGACTTATTTTAGACTCCCAGCTTACTTGAATAACGGATTTTATTAATCTATTGTTCATTTTGTCTTTGTCACCATGATCTCAGCGAGGTTATCTTTCAGAAAACGCTAGATGAGCTTCTTAGTTGTTGCTAAGTTTTATTGAAAGAAGATTTTGGAATCTACAAATGTCAGCTGACTTTTTGATCTGAACAACGCCATCACTGGTTTCAGTCGTACTGGTTTACAGAGCAAAAGGAACACCACACGCCTTAGCTACATTATGGGTTATCACATATATTTGCGTGGGCCATGTCATTTTTAGTTTTTTTAAGCATACTGTTTTCATTAACACTGTTCTTCACTTTGTTACTGTACAGTGTACAGTAGAATTCGATGTCTGCTTTCCAACCTGTTGTCCATTACACCAATACATCGATGTTACTTGGGGGATATCATTTTAAGATTTTAACTTGTTAATGCCTTTTTCTCACCAGTGTTGTATTTTGTGCTCAAAGAATTTTCAGGTTTTTCTTCTGTTATTTGTTTATTTTATTCGGATGAATCAGATTGTTATATAACGCCAAGTGTATTGCATCTTCTATTTTGCTACGTATTTTAACTGAACGTCTTCCTTAATTGAATGTAGTCTGATGAACAATGTTGTAACTCGTGTGAAGATGTTCGTGAAGCATACAGGAAAAAAGGTTGGGGTGTATCAAATCCAGATTTGATTGACCAGGTACAACCATCTTTTCTTAATTATAACTATACCTGCGATGTAACATAAGTTGCACTTTGTGTAACTCGTGTATCCTTCACCTTAACAATTTATTTTGTCTGCTGTGCACTGTTATGTAGTGCAAAAGGGAGGGCTTCCTTCAAAGTATAAAAGATGAAGAAGGTGAAGGATGCAATATTTATGGCTTCCTGGAAGTTAACAAGGTTGCTGGAAATTTCCACTTTGCTCCAGGGAAAAGCTTCCAGCAGTCAAATGTGCATGTTCATGACTTGCTTCCGTTCCAAAAGGACAGCTTCAATGTAATCATACTTGAGAAAATCTGCAAATGATTTTATATCTGCGAATACCTGCAGGAAAAATTATCATTTTCTTGCCAATCGCCTGCGTTCTTGCTTTAAATATTCACACTTACTATTTTGTTCTTTAAAATGGCAGGTCAGCCATAAAATAAATAAACTAAGTTTTGGAGAACACTTTCCTGGTGTGGTTAATCCCCTCGATGGGTAGCTTCCTTTTCTTATAATGTTGTTGATTTCTTCATATCCTTGTTTTCTGTGTTTGTTAGAAAAATGAGAAAATTTCCCCTAAGAAAAATGGAGTGATAATTTAACATTTCTTTACTCGTAACATGCGTAGGGTGCAATGGGTGCAGCATTCATCGTATGGTATGTATCAATACTTCATTAAGGTATGTCCTATCAATCCTTTGAAACAGCCCAAGCAAAACAAGTATTTAAAGCTAGCTGACTTTGCTAATTTCATTGTTCCTGATTTTGTTAGATCCTTACCACAAGACTGAAGTTGGAATATGTGATCATAATGTCATTCTTTTTTTTTTGTTCTCCAGGTGGTTCCCACTGTCTACACTGACATAAATGCGCACATTATTCTCTCGAACCAGGTATCCCCCAGTGTGCACAAGCATACTCGTGTGTGCCGATGCAAATGTTGTGTGGATGTATGTATCCAATTTTCAAGCATTTCTTAAGATGATGTTATTCCTTGCCTCAGTTTTCAGTGACGGAACATTTTAGAAGTAGTGAGAGTGGTCGGATACAAGCTCTTCCTGGCGTGTTTTTCTTTTACGACCTTTCACCAATTAAGGTACCATCTTGAAGTATTTGCATTTGATACTGCTATCAAAGATGATCATGTAAGGTTGACACGCTTTTCTTGTTTTTCACCATTTGTCTTTTGTGCATGACATTTGCTTACTGTCCTATTATTTGTTTAGATAAGAATGGGAAATCAACTTTTTATGTTTTTATCTTTAGTCATGCATTTTGCATTGATACTTTTGCAATACATTAGTGTGAACATGGCATCCATCCCTTTTGCAGGTCACATTTACAGAGCAACATGTGTCATTCTTACACTTCTTAACTAATGTTTGTGCTATTGTTGGAGGTAATATTTCCCTTGCGGTCATTTTTCCTTATGCTAACTATCTATTTCTGTTAAATCACACCTTTTCAGTTTGTATATTTGTTGAACTGCTTGTTCTTTAGCTGAACATATGCTTTTTTCCTTTGCTTTGAACATATATGAACCATCTAAATCTGTGTCTTTTAGCAAAATGTCACTGCTGATAGAACTGAAGTTGGTAAACAACAGCTCAAGTTAGACATACATCTGTCTGTTGAGTCTTGAATTTCTGGTTTTCGTCCAATTTAGACTGTTTCCTGAATCATAAGCAACATATACTACATTTTTTTTGGCAATGTCTTGTAGTCATACAAAATTGGGAACTTGGAGAATTTAGCGAAGTCTTCATCATCCTTTCAGTAGTTCAACCAATATCCTAAGGTGCATGTCTTCTTGATGTGCAGGTGTGTTCACTGTTTCTGGAATCATTGATTCATTCGTGTACCATGGTCAGAGAGCAATCAAGAAGAAGATGGAAATAGGAAAATTCAACTGAGTCCTCAATTTAGTCTCATTGCTGCCAGCTATTCCATTTCCAGGACTTCCTTTCGAAAACTGTAGCTGCAGTAGAAAGCGACCCTGCTCCAAGTTCCAAAAATACGAGTGAACCAACTGATTGGTATTGTTTTCATCGTTATGTCTAATGTCTCTGGAACTCCTGGTGCACTTACATAGTTTATAGATAATTGTTGATCAAATAACTCTTGGTGCGCTTCCTGTTTGCTCTGAGCAGAAGCTATCAGCAAACGAAATGGCTCACCCGGTGTACTATGATGTTATGTTGCAGTCAGGCACATGGGGCATTTCAGAGGTGCCCAATTTTTGTACACTCTAGTTTACCAGGGAAACATTTTATTGTTGTAAGCTGCAAGTGTTTTGTATCGTTGTAGATTCGTGTAAGAGGGCTCTAGCCTCTTTGTAGGATGTATTTCTTTTGTCTGTAATTCTGTTGGTTATAACAGGTTCTTTTTCCTTGACACTTTATAGCTCTTACAGGTCTGGTTAAAAAATGTAAATACCATTTGAAAGAAAGTATGTTTCTAATTTCACCAAGTGAAAAAAATGTTTCTTCTTTCCCCTAGGTTTCCTGTCAGACTGAGTTGAGATGTAACCTGTAGAAGACCCAATGAACTTTGTATTAGATACTAGGACCTTATGAAATCATTAAAGGCAGCTATATAGTGCAAATGGGCAATTGAGCAGTACCACGCGGGAAGCACCTCTTGGTGGGATAGGGTTGTTGGTGAAGCTTATCTATTCCATTCTGGTACCGGTTAGAATGGTCGGAACATGTTATATTAGCACCCAAAACGGTATACAGTAGTCTTAATTTTGTACCGTCCTCTATCGGTCATTCTCGTCTATTCTGGTATTATGCATAATTGATATGACCACTCATTTGAATCAATTTGAAAGGTCTAATCCAATACTACTTCATTGATAAGTGAAATTATATTAGACTAGTATGCTAGACTATGGTAACACTACTACAGAAAAGGCCTTTACAGACGGTTTAAAAACGCCATCTCAGACGGTTTCGTGAGCCGTCTGAGTTTATGGGTTAGTAATGCATGAGGTTATCACAGACGGTTTTCGAACCGTATGTAATACATAATATCACAGACGGTTTGTAGATGAAACCGTCTGTGATACTCGACTACCACAGACGGTCTGTAGATGAAACCGTCTATGATAGTGAAACCGCGTGATACTCGACTACTACAGTATCGAGTATCGCAGACGGTTTCATCTACTGCACGCGTCGTGGTAGTCGAGTATCACGCACGGTTTTATCTACAGATCGTCTGTGATATTCTTTTGCATTGCTAAATCTATTTCTGCTTATTGGCTAGCCTTAGGAAATGCTAGTCATGCCCTCTGAAACAAGCACATCCAATTCGCATTCATTTCAGAAGCACATCAAAATTGCATTCATTTCAGAAACAAGCACATTCAATTCACAAATCAATTAAATAAAATTAACCATTAATGTACATTAATTTACACACATGTACCATTAAGTTCAATCTGCACTGTGGAAACTCCCATATGAATTTATGACCTCTCTGTTCAGGAATGACGCAAGGTGTGATCGAACTTTTATGAGCTCGCTCTGTTCCAACGCAGTTTCAGCGATGGTTGCAACCTGTCGATAGCAAGATTAAATTCGTGCTTATATAAATTGGTAAGTATATATGAAATAATTGTTGCAAGATTAACAAACCTGAGGATCATTGGTGACCGCGGAACCGTTGAGTAGTTCCATGTTGTGGCAAACATAGTATCCACAGACGTTATGCCTGACAATTTCTTTGGTAGCCTTTACAAAAATAGAATTGGTTAGTTCGAGAGGCATTACTACGAAGTGTTATATAGGATTAATGTGTACTAGCTAGCGAGTCACGGAAAGTTAGATCGTCTTTAAAGAACCTTCCCTGCAATACCCTCCTGTAGCATTTAACACGTCGAACACCCTACATGACTCCAAGAAGTTAGCCTTAGCCATTGCAAAGGAAGGAAAGACTACAATAGAGTTTGTATGGAGGAAATGTGTTTACCTGTTGATTAAATTCCGGATAAGCGTGAAGTTGTGATTGGACCTCTTTAGGAATCTAGTTATATTACCCATTTCCGTTTTGGTATAATTACAATTAGAATCCAGTGGAAGCTACATAGGTATGTCAGCATGGTCATTAAATCTAAGTTCGTGTTGCTTATAAAGTACAAATCAACAAGTATAGCCAGTAGTGCAACACTTACTTCTGGATGTAGGGCAAAAGTATGTATTCCGTGTTGCGGCGAGCTCGGAAAAACTCTATAACGTAATCCTCAACGAATCTTGCAATCGGCTTGATGCTTTGCTCGGAGACCACGTGTGGGTCGAGGAAACCTATTGGTGATTTCCTTCTTTCAGCTTCATACATCATGTATCTATATACAAAAGCAAGGAGTTATATATAACATTTATCGGTATTACACGAACATTGACCGTGATTGTACACACTTACAGTGTCCAGCATCGTATGAGTGAGACGTCGAGCTCGTCGAGGTTGAAGAGACAGAACAAGTCATCGAAGGTCACTGTGAAGACACAGTCTTGAAGCTCGTGGTTAAAATGATCCTTCTTGAACTTGACGATGACACCCGAGCGTCGCTGATCAGCAGGCTTGTTGGACTGTTCCATGTACCATGTATGCAATGCCGTGCAAGCCGGTCCTAGGGTAGGGCTGTCTAGCCTCTCGACCAATGGCTCGCCTAACACGAATTTCCGAGCCAACGGCAAGAAAGGGATATCAGGACAGGAATCGACCGTCTTCAATTTGCCCTTGCTGCCTCGCTTTGTATAGGTCATCTTCACAAGAGTCGACTGAGCACGAGGTGTAGATGCAGGACATTCCTGTGAAGTTGACACCGGAGCAGGTAGCTCCAGGCAGATGTTCACCTCGGGCCACTGGATGAATGTTCCAACGGCTTGCTCTAGAGTCATGACCTCGTCGTTTGGGGAATATCTGCAATGGCGGCTCAAATTGGCACAAACACCGTCCACATTCGCTTTTGAAACCGAGTAATTGTTGCACTGCACCAAAGCCCGGCAAAGACCGGATGGATACACTGCCCCAAGCAACATCTAGGGCAACAGAGGCATATCTCTCTTGGAGCTTGCACTTCATAGCCACCTACATAACGATACAAAATTAGCTACTCCAACAGGCCTATCAATGGATCGAGCATTCCAGAGATAATAATTATTACCTGGATGTCATCGAGGGGAAATCTGCCGTCACCTATTGGGGTAGGGTTAGGGTTGAGCACGCAGCTACTCGGAAGTTTGGGGGTGGCTAGCACATGAGGGGGAATTTGGGGCTTGCAACCGATTTGGGAGTTGCAATTCCTAATCCTTTCCTCAAAGGTCTCCATCTGCTGTTCTTTGGCAGCTCGATCTCACCTCGATGGATTCGATGATCTCATCTCGATGGATTCGATGAGCTCATCTCGAGGGATTGACGAATCTCCTCTCGTAGCTTTGCATCGCGCTCGGCTTTGGCTTTCTTCCTACTCCGGTACGATCCGGAGTCCGTTTGGAACCATTTTTCCCATATAACATAAACACCAGCGCCTCTCGTGCGACGGGATGCTCACTGCTTCCTAGGGCATGAGAGTATATCTTTCTCCTGTCTACACCGAATGAGCCTTGGGAAAATTGTGCACTCAGCGTTACCTGCAATAGCCCGACATGTCATTTCACTTCCTATGAAGTTATGGAGTAATTACAAACTAGGTAGTTCGATATCTTACCAAGCTACCGACACTTCACAGTGCGGGGTTTGAAAAGTACACTTCCCGTAGGCCCAATCGTAACCTCCCAAATAACCACTTCGTGAGGCGCGCATCGCTGATCTCGGGAAATGGCGGGAGACATTGAATAGCTTGCTCGCTGTTCTGATCCCTCCATATCGGGCTTTACCCGCATACCAGTGCCAAGTCTGTGGGGGTGCTTGTTTTTTGCCTAGAGGGCCGTGTGCGCCGCACTTTCACTCCTAAATTCATCTGTCGTCTTCTTCGCCACAAACTCGGCCCAGGACTCTTCCAAGAATGGATACTTGTGGAAGGGCCTCAGATCCTTCTCCACGTAGTTCTTGACAAGCGTGCTCTTGAAGTTCTTCCACGCTTTGCACGCATGTAGCAACGTGTGTCGTTGCACGGAGTCCAGGTGTTCTGCCAGGATCTCGAACGATTTGAGAATATCCGTCGACCGGCGGCTTTCGATTGTTCGAGCACCACCTTCCACGAATCGTAGGTGACGCTGACCTGTTCCCGTGCAACTATTCCGGCCATTCTCCGGAATGCGGATGCTGCTCGGCGAGGATTGATAGGGGTCCCAGACTGATCGACCTCCGTGATGGTAAATCGGCCCCCGGGCCTTTTCGATATTCCTCTTCTTCTACCGTGGTTGGATATTGTTCCAGAGGATGGTGCATCATCAGACACATGAGGCGGCGATGACGAAGAATGAGCGGAAGACATCTTCACAAGAAATAGAACATCATATGAACAAATGAAATCAGCATAAAGTTAAGATTTAACATTGGTTACCTTTGGGCGTCGAGGAGAAGGACGAGGGAGCAAGATGGGAGCAGTGGGCTGCTGTCGTCGAAGAGGCGCGCGGCTTGGGTGAGGGGAGGCGGCGGGCTCGGGGTAGGAGGCCTTGGTCAGAGGAGGAGGCGAGGCGGGCTCGGGGGGAGGCGCGCCGGACTGGAGGAGGAGGCGGCGTCGACGGGATTGTAGGAGGAGTCGCACCAAGCTCGAGGAGGCGGCGTCGAGGACGGCGGCGACGGGCTCGGGGGAGAAGGGAGCGAGGAGTTGAGAAACTTAATCATTTGAGTGGCGGGTGCGCAATACCCTAGAGTCCGAATGTAAATAGGGATGGACATCACAGACGGTTCTAAATTAGAAGCATGCGTGATATGTATATCCTGAGCGGTTCTAAAGTAGAACCGTGCGTGATATGTGATATCACGAGCGGTTCCAATTAACAACCGTCAGTGATATATTGTATCACTGACGGTTTTACCAGGAACCGCTCAGGATATATAATCCTGAGCGGTTTGTAGCTCAAACCGTCGTGATATTATTCTGTATTGGTTAATCTAGATACATTTATGGGCTAGCCTCGGAAATGCTAGCCATGCCCTCTCAAACAAGCGAGAAAAGACAACAAGTACATGTATATACATCCAATTCACAATCATTTGAGAAACAATCACATCCATTTCACAGTACAAATCAATTAATTAACTCAAATGAACTAAAATTAACCATTCATCAGAACGTACATATATATACACACATTGTTCAATTAATCTTTAAAAATTAGCCCTTCATGATGATCGACGCGTATGTAGCTAGTTTCATCACGTTCTTCTTCCTCGACCCTTATGCCGTTTCCGAAAGGAGGCAACTCGTCAAATTGATTGTATTCTTCCTCGTCTACTACATTCTCAACTCCGACAATCCTCCTTTTTCCATAAAGAACTACATGGCGCTTCTTATTTGCCGGGTCGGTAACATAGAAGACTTGAACAACTTAGTTAGCCAGTACGAATGGTTCGTCTTTGTATCCGACACGTTCGAGGTCCACGGTAGTGACGCCGTACTTGTCGACCTTCACCTGTGGGAGATGGACCCAACGTCACCGAAATAGGGGGATCTTGAAAAGCACGTAGTCGAGCTCTCATATCTCCTCTATTTGCCCATAGTAAGAGCTCCTCAGCCCATCGGTACTGAATGCATCTATGCGGACACCGCTGTTCTGGTTAGTGCTTTTTATATCCTGAGCCTGCGTATAGAATGTGTATCCATTTATGTCGTATCCTCGCCATATCACAACTGTAAATGTTGGCTCTTTTGCCAACCATGTTAGCATATCACTTGACGAGCTCCTAGCGAGTCGCTCCTTTAACCATTGGTTGAACCGTCAGTTGTGTTGTCTCGTGATCCAAACATCCGGCCGCATGCGGATTACATTGCCAAGCACGTCCTTGTCTTTGGTCGATATCTGAGGACACTTCACCATGTGTTGCAAGATCGTGAAATGGGTTTGAGCATACGCATCCATATCTGGAGTGATTGCTTTCCTTCCGATGGTCCCGATACCTCGAGCCTCCCTCATGGCGAGATCGAGGCACACCCATCGGTTCGACTGAGCCATGTAATCGACGAGAACTCAATGACCTCTTCGGTTGCATAACCTTCGACGATCTTGCCCTCGGCGAGATCGATTCCGTAGATAGGACTTGAGAATTCCCATGAACCTCTCGAGCGGGTACATGCTATGTAGGAACACGGCCCGCACATCTTTATCTCCCTCACAATATAAACAATGAGATGGACCATGATATCAAAAAAGCGACGGAGGAAATACATCTCAAGATCACATAGAGTCGTCACCACCTCGTCTGCAGAGCATCTAGTCCTTCGGGATCGATGACCTTCTGAGCAATTGTGTTAAAGAAATAACACAGTCTCATGATTGTCTCTCGGATCTTGATCGACAAAATACTTCTAATTGCAACAAGGAGCATTTGTGTCATCAACACATGACAATCATGAGACTTCATGCCAATTAACTTCAAATCTTCCATCGAAACAAGTTTCTTCATGTTGGTGGAGTAACCGGACGGAACTTTCACACCATGCAAGCACCGGCACAGTTCGGTTCTCTCAGCCTTGGACAGAGTGTAACAAGCAGGGGGAAGGTACGTTCATCCTTTATCGGTCTTTGTTGGTGCTAACTCAGGTTTGATGTCCATATCAACCAAGTCAAGCCGTGCGTTGACACCATCCTTTGTTTTGTCACGAATGTTGATTAAGAGACCAATCAGGTGTTCACATACATTCTTCTCTCGTGCATGACGTCGATGCAGTGGCGAACTTCTAGGTGCTCCCAATAAGGTAAGTCCCAAAATATTGATCTCCTCTTCCACATGTTCTTCTTACGGGTCCTCGATTTACATCTCTTTCCGAGCACAACATCTAAATCCTTAACCATATCATAGACCTCTTTTCCGCTTAAATGCCTTGGAGCTGAACTGTCCTCCCTCTCCCGTCAATTGTTTCTTCATCTGCGGTATGGGTGAGCCCTCCAAGGAACCTCGATGATGCATGTACGGTTTTTGCGAGTGATTCAAACCACACACTCTCGGTATCATCTAAGCGGTGAGTACGAGCTTTGGCCCATTTTGTACTACGGCCGACAGTTAGCAAGGCGGGATAATCATTTATGGTGCGAGAACAACAAGGAACGTAAAGTGAAATTCTCTCGTTTGTGCGCATCCCATACCTGTACCCCTTCAATCCACAGTATTTTTAGATCTTCCATCAATGGTGCTAGGTACACATCAATATCATTCCTAGGTTGCTTCGACCCTTGGATAAGTATTGACAACAAAATATACTTCCGCTTCATACACAACCAAGGAGGAAGGTTGTAGATCTGAGCGTCACGGGCCAAGTCTTTGTGTCATTTGCTCATGTTACCGAAAGGATTCATTCCATCATACTCAATCCAAACCTTATATTCCTTGGTTCCGCAAAGTCTGCAAACCTCCTATCGATGTTTCTCCTTTGGGCGGAATCGGCAGGTGTCTTAGCTTTCCGTCATTCTTACGCTCCTCTGAGTGCCAATCTGGCAGATTTGCATTCTTTGGGTTATAAAAACCGCTTCAAACGGGAATTACAGAAGATACCACGCCACCTTAGCGAGAGGTCCTTTCTTCACCTCGATTCCTCGTCATCATCCGATTGATTCTTACGCTTGTATCGGGATCGTTGCACATCGGACATACATGCATGTTTGTATACTCGTTACGGTAGAGGATCTGATCGTTCGGATATGCATGTATTCTTTCTACTTCCATTCCCAATGGACAAAGAATCTTCTTGGCTTTGTAGGTGGTTTTGGGCAACTCGTTTCCCTCCTGAAGCATGTCTGCTAAGAGACCTAATAGCCCCGTGTAACTATTGTCGGACCAACCGTTGCTTGCCTTCAATTTCAGCAGTTTAAGCACAGATGACAACCTTGTGCATTCCGGCTTGCGGCAGGAACAAAGGTTTCTCCGAGTCCTCCATCAAGCCGGAATTGAATATACTCCCTCTCATCACGGTTCCTTCGCATCATGCAAGCATCCGATCTAGATTGTCATCGTGCGGCCTATCGAATCGGAACCACAATCGACATCATCCGTGACATATCGTTGACTTCTGTATAATATGCATATCGTTGACTTCTGTGTAATATGCTCTTCACCGTGGTGGTCCAACATGTATAACCCTTTTGAAACCCCTTGAATCAAGTGTGCTTCGATCTGCGCTTCGGTTGTTAAACATCTTGATTCTCGCGATCAATGCATGGACGAGACATATATTCCGCCCCTTATTGAACATATCCTCCTCGGCGGCTCTTGTAAAAGTAGACACGACATTAATGTACTCTTCACTCACACGGTTCTTAGCGTACATCGGCCGGTCCATCACACGGTTCGTATTGAAAACCACGGAAATAAATAAAAGGGTGTCAATGAAGTCGGGAAGGTCCAAAGCGGTGGTCGTCGATCGGTGAACAGAGGCAACGGCAAGCTCCTCGGCGACAATAGCTGAAATGGACCACACACGCGGGCTCGATGAGGTGAGCGATGGACTCACGGGCTTGGAGATCTCGCCATGTTACGCCTCAGTGAAGATGGAGATCAACAAGACTCTGCTGGGAAGCTATGTACCGTCATGATGAGTTAATTATCACGGACGGTTTTCAATAAAAACCGTCTGTGATATGTAGTAATATCACAGACGGTTCATGTTTAAAACCGTCTGTGAAGCATCACAGGCAGTTATGACAAAAAAACGTCGTGATATGTAGTAATATCACAGACGGTTCATATTTAAAACCGTGCGTGAAGTATCACAGACGGTTACGACAAAACCGTCGTGATATGTAGTAATATCACGCAGGCGGTTTTTAATCGATCGTCTGTGATACTTCACGACGGTTTTAAACATGAATGCGTGATATGACCTCTTCCTGAGCGGTTTTAGCGCGAAGATAACACAAACGGTCGGTAAACAAAAACCGTCTGAGATTGTTTTAACACAGACGGTTTCGATGAACCGTCTGTGATCGGGCGTCCAGTAGTAGCATTTTTGTAGTAGTGTAAAATGTATGAAGTTATGAACTCGTGTTGTATTTTTTAACTACATACAACCTTTGTATTTATAAAATCATTGAACTATGTGTTGTTTTTATTGTATGGTTATGTATTTGAAGTGAGATTTCAAGTGAAATTATTTGTGCATATATATATAGGAAAATGGTATAATACTTTTGGGAGTACGTACTCCTACCTTTTATATACTACTTAAATTGTATTATGATACCTCTTTATCAATTTGAGCATACTTCAATAATGATTATAAGATACTAAGATACTCCAAAGTGAGTTCCATAAAAATTTCATTAAAGTTCATTTCTATAGCAAAATTTGTGTATATACTTCTTTTATATATGAAAAAGGGTATATAGAAAAAAAATAAAGGGCCCCAATTAATTTTTTTCAATCAAGTCGCATTGGGGTATCTCATAATTGGTATTTACGTATACTGAAAGTGATAAAGAAGTATAATATCAAACCAGAATGACATCCGAAATGGAATTGAAAACTATGTGTATAACTCCACGCACCAGGGTTCAAATCCTGATATCCATTTTTAGGCACACGCGAGTGTTCTTTCAATAGGAATTTTGTGATGTTGCAGATTTATTTTCGGCCTCCGTCTTTTTAGACGTGTGCTAAGAGGACGTACTCGCGTGTGTATGATATACATGCGTGGTGATGTGTGTACGTCTTTCTTGTAATCACAATAGAGTAGTACCACACAAATGAATGTAAAATGGATGCAGACGGGTGGAACAGCCCATCCCATTTTTGAGGAGCGTTAATGGCCAAAAACTTTCGAAAAAATCCTTCCCTCAAACTTATTATTGTCTATCTAGCTAAATTATAACCCTTAATACCGATGAGAAAATTCAACTGGAAGAACGTTAGGTGGCATGTTAGAAGACAACAAGATTGTACTACTGTGACAATAGCCTTGTAAGCCCACTGCGAATTTCTGGTGCTTGCTATTTGTTAATTTCAGAGTTTTTCTAGAAATCTTTCCTGGGACAGTAGCCGGGATTAAATAGAGAAGGGGAATGTGCATTATGACAAGAACATACAACAAGGCCTATATCACAGCCATAACTGGGAATGTATATTGGAGGCTTTCATGAAACGTACCTTCCATCAGCAATAAGGATATTGCGTACAGAATTCTCGACACCTCCTGGGTAGACAGTCTTCACGTGGGCTATGGCTGTGATCAGATCGATGGTGTCTAATGGAAAGCGAACCAAACAACATGAGCATGTATAGGGTAACATAGAACAACAATGGCATAGTAGTTTGGAATGGTTTAGCAATTGTATGGACCGAGGAAACGAATATACAAAAATTGGTATACCGGATATGAATCTTTTCTCTCCAATACGGCTTCTTAGGACATCAAATGAAGCCAGCCACTACTATAAAAAGGTTAATACTAGACGTCTCATCACAGACGGTTGCCCAAACCCGTCTGTATTACATGCATTTACAGACGGTTTCGGTTTTACAACGTCTGTGTTACTGGCTGCGCTAAAAACCGTTTATGAAGAGGTAATATCACAGACGGTTCATGTTGAAAACCGTCTGTGAAGTATCACAGACGGTTGTGGAACCGTCTGTGATAAGTATCACTGTCGGTTCTATCATAGAACCGACTGTGATAAGTCTCTTTATTAGTAGGTGCCCGCTAGGGTTTGCGCTAACTCTTCACTCCCCAGCGGCCTTACGCTCCGTTCCTCTCCCCAACCCAAGTGACCCCGTCACCGACGTCGCCATTCTTCCCGTCGCCGACGATAAGAGTGTCTTTTGCAGTGTCACCGTTGTGCCACAACTACGGTGACGCTGCGCGCCTTCCCCTCTTCCTCCTCCCCCCGGCGTTCGTGCGCGACCCCGACTACCTCTCCACCGACGATGTCGAGGTAAGATAGATCTATCACCTATTGGTTTGTGCTATTGGTATTCATGTGAACCGAGCTCCTCCTCCCTCTCGCTGCCAGCTCCCACACCTCCAGATCAAGTTCCCTCCTCCCTGCGCCGTCGGATCAAGCTCCCAATCCTCCTCATTGCTTGCCGCCCAGCTCCTCCTCCCACCCGCGGCTCAACTCCTCATCCCTCTCGCCACGGCTCGTTCGCTACTCGGACCTCCTCGTGCCTCCAACCTCTTGGCTCTCCCACTAACGTGTAAGTCCCTTCTTGTCTTCTTGATGTTGTCCGTTGTTGGTTGATCTTTGATAGTGATGGCCATTGGCGAGCCAGATGCTAAATGTGTAATACATACATAGATGAAGAGTTGCGAGAGAAGTGTAAATGTGTAATACATACATGTAGAGAAGTAGAAATCATAAATATAAATGAATGCAATGATTGTGCACTTGTCTTGATTCTTTGAATGAGTGAATTCGATGTAAGTGTTGTTTGCTATTGAAATATTCAGAAGTGTCAAGTGTTGTCTCTTCTATTGATATGTATGGATTGTTGATATACTCCCTCCGTTTTTAAATACATGACGTTTGACCAAGCATGCAGTCAAACTTATCTAACTTTGACTAATAATATATGAAAAACTATTTAGATTGATCATGAATGAATAATATCATTAGATTTGTCATGAGAAATATTTTCATAATATAATAATTTTGTAATTTTTACTAACAAAATCATATGAAAAGTAATGGTCAAAGTTATATAAGTTTGATCGCACGCTAATCAAACGTCATGCATTAAAAAACGGAGGGAGTATATGTTATAACTTATTGGGTTGTTGATATGTATGAGCTGTTGATATGTTATATTGTTATGAGTTATTACTTATTGAAGTGTCAAGTGTTATGCGCTATTGATAGTGGAAACTTACTTGGTGAACCATGGGTCGTTGATATGTATGATTGATGATTTGCAAAAATAGATGTATAAAATATGTGATATGTATGTTATGACTTATTTGTTGATTTGTCATTTTGTCAAGATGTCATCTGTTGCTTCTCGCCATTCATTTCATATTTATGCTGTAATTGTGTTCATCTTTGGTCAAGTTCTCCTACCTTGCGTCCTAGGCACGTCCTACCATTCCATTCCTAATCTCTTCTCTATAAAGTCTTCAGCGTTGGTGCTTGTGCCTTTAAAACCGACATTATATATATATATATATATATATATATATATATATATATATATATATATATATATATATATATATGTATTGTTCTTAGTCCTCGGCCACTTTAGGAGTCGTCCACACATTATGAGGAGGAAGAGAAGCAACCACGGGCAACTTCATTGAGCCTGCAAGTTTAAAAGCAGTGCAGTGCTTCTTAAACTTGCGAGGCTCAATGAGGTGCCCATGGTCATCCTGCAGTATGAGGAGGAAGAGGCGGCAACCACGGGCAACCTCATTGAGCCCTGCAAGTTTAAAAGCAGCCCGTGCTTGCCGCTTGCAAGGCCTCATGTTATGTCAGACGACCCTCCGAAAGTGGTGAGGATTAGGAACAATAGATAATATATATATATGATGCCGTTTAAAGGCACAAGCGATCCTTGCTTGGTTTATAGAAAAAGTCACCACAAACCGTCTGTGATATATCAGTCATCACAGACGATTTGTGGCTGAAATCGTCTGTGATATATCAGTCATCACAGACGGTTTCAGTTAAAAACCGTCTGTGATAGATCACGTCTGTGATTTTAGCTGAAACCGTCTGTGATAGTATGCATCACAGACGGTTTGAAAACCGTTTGTGATGACCCCATGTCATCATTGACCCATAAACTCAGACGGCTCAAGAAACCGTCTGTGATAACGTTTTTGAACCATCTGTGAAGGCCTTTTTTTTTTGTAGTAGTGAGTATATATGCATAAAGCGGGAAATTGTTTGGGACAGGCGCTATCTCTTTGATCCAGGCGATGTCGGGCAGAGTCGGTGCGGATCTGGTCACAGGCGAGGAGGCGGCGGCAGAGCAGAGGAGCGGCTTAGGGTCCACCGGCCCGAGTAGCGGTGGCGGCGGCGGCAGCTTCGAGTCAGGAGGAGAAGGGAAGCCGACAAATGGCTAGGGAGGGAAGGCGACGGGCAAGCTAGGGCAGAAGAGGACGAGTTGCGAGTCCGGGAGAGATAAACCTAATTGGCTTTGATACCATGTTAGGAATAGCAACTTGTATTTTCAGGAGGCAAAAGGGCCAGTATATATACACAAAGTACATATGGTGAATATGCAAATAATCCCTCATAACAATGGGGAATAACACACTATATATATCTCTCTAACAGATATGTCCTCTTTGCTTTGGCAACCTTGAAATATTCAATGTAGTAGACATGGTTGTTATGGAGAGTATTTTTAAACTGGTTGACATGGTGTTCTGATATTTACCCTTCCATTGTACCACTCTGACAGCGACATTTTGAACATATTATATGTATATTAGACGAGGAGCATGGATGCATGTGTAATGAACATATTACCTCTTCATCGAGCAGAAGTGCAGAACAAATACAAGCATAAGAGACTGTTTTCTGAACCAGCATCGGTATACTCGTTCATTCATGTTATCGCCAATGATGCGACTCCTGTGTGACGTCCTTGAGCAAAGTGTATTCCAACTGTGATAAGAATTGAGCATCAATATAGCGCAGAAATCGTAGCACTATTCTTCGAAGTAATATGTAAATAAAGTACACTGTACTAAATTGAATAGAGCCTAAGAAAACTAAGTACCCATATGAACTGCTTGTAAGGAAACTGGAGAGTAGAAATGGCCAGCACAGTTTCAAAAACCATCTGCCATTGCCGTTGAAGATTCTCACTTTTGATAACTGTTCATTGTTCACAATCTTCATTACTGTGTTATCTGTAGCTTTGTACATGTCATAATAGCACTTTTTTTTTTTGGAAAAAGTCCATTTTACACTCTTGAACTCTTCGAAAAGTCTAGATTTCAACCATAAACCACAAAACCGGACATCTGACACTCTCAACTATCAAAACCATTTAGTTTACGCCCCTCAACCCAAGCTAGGGTGGTTTTGTATGACGTGACGCTGACATGGCATCTACGTTAGCACACATGTCACCATATTTTGCCACCTCATCATCCAAGTCACCTCCTCTCTTTCTTCTTTTCCTTCTTCCCTTTGTTTTTTTCTCCTCCCTGCACGCCTCTGTTTTTCTAGCACGAGTCGCCTTCCCTCCGCCCTTCGCCTGCCCCCTCCACCTCCGCCTCAGCCTTCCGCGGCCACCTTCGACTCCCGCCAGTGCCTTTGCCTCCCTCTCCCTCCTCCCAACCTCCTCCAGCTCGCCTCCCTCGACCACCTTGGCCTACCGCCTACCCCCATCGCCTCTAGCTCCACCCGCCGCCTCGGCCTTCGCAACCTCCTCGGCCTACCCCCACAACCGTAGTAGTCCTCACCACCGTCGCGCCGCCCACCCCTGATCCCCCAAAATCCATCACAATTCACCGTCTCCACCACCACAGGAACCAAATTGACCTCCTAGTCAGCTCCACTATCTCTTTGTGACTTCGTAGAGACTCCTCGCCCAGAACGACTCCGTTGAAGCATCACCGACGCTGGGCCATGCTACTAGCTCCGTCACTGTGCCCAACAACCCACTTCTCTAGGCTTTCCTGAGACCGGTCATCTGTGTCACTAGATCCACATCCTCTTGATGAAGTTGTATGAGCCCTCACCAAGGTCAGACCACTAGCTGAGGTCGCCACCATCGAGCTCCATCGCCAAGCCATAGCCACCGCCGACGTTGGCTTCCCCAGGGTCACCTCCGCTTCAGGCAACCCCAAAAATGGAGTCTCCACACACGGGAACACGCCATGCGTCCGCCAAATCGTGCCAGAGTTCTACACCACTCAGTTTCAGCCACCTCCGTCCGTCTCCAGATCTGAGTCTGACTACCACCGGAGAACTGGGGGGCAGAGGAGGTGCGGGGCAGCCGTGGGCGTCAACGAGGAGGTCGAAGATGGGGATCAGAGGAGGTCACTGGTGACCATGGCCGTGGTGGGGAGAGAACGGGTGGAGAGAGGAGAAGAGGAGAGGAGGATACGATGGAACCTGACAGGTGGGTCCTTGCCATTTTATTATCACATTGTTGATTAGGTTGCCATGTCATTCGAAAACTAGTCCACGTGTCAAAAACCGCTACCACCTGGGATGAAAACCAACGTCGAATGACTTCAGGGGGTAATTTGCGTGGTATTAATAGTTGAGAGTGTTGAATGTCCGGTTTTGTAATTTAGGGTTGCAATCCAGACTTTTTGAAAAGTTCAAGGGTGTAAAATGCACTTTTTCCCCAAAAAAATTCTAGTTACTTGGTCTCCTGCTTTGTATTGCAGAATCTGTTGATAAGGGAACCAATCATAGTTTTTCCCAATAGTTCACCTGACAGCACATCTAAGGTTTGATTTTTTTACATTTTGAATTTGTAATGTAATACTATTGCAATGGACAATACAGTCAGTTTCACTTCAACTATTTTAATCTACCACATGCTTATTTAAATCTAATCTGTCAATCCCACCTAAGTTAGTGAAGCCCCCTCAACCATGTGCTGTCAAAAGAAAACCTAGTGAGGGATAAGTTAGGCACATGATGTGTCAGCTATATGGTATCCTAAATGGTAAAGGGAGGCAGAAAGGGGGTGTGAGGAGGGTGGCCACGTCACCCTCCTTTTCCTGGCCGTCCGATGCTCGCGATTTCTTCTCTGTCATTCGATTCGGTACCTGGTGTGCTCTAGACGCTTCCTCTTCCTCTCGTGTTTCGCCTCTCCGCCTCGTTTCTTGTGCCACCTCCTGCGTGAAGCCTATCCATGTCGTCTCCTTGGTTCTTTCCTCCCTTTTTTTTCTTTCCTTCTTCCTCGCTTGTGTCACCCGTTTGTCGTCGCCCTCTCAGTCGCGCCCGCGCGTTGCCTGTATCGCCTATTCGTCTACTTTTCGGCAGATCTGGTTGGCCCCGGTGCCACCTGTTTGTCGTCGCCCTCTTGGCCGTAGCGGCGCGGTGTCCTTGTGTCTTTCGGTTTGTTTCTTCTTGTTTCGGTTGTTTCATATCTGTGTTTTGTTTGCTTGGTTTTGTCATCTTGGGTCTGTCCTATGTGGATCTCTGCTCTTCCCGTGTTTAGGTCGTCTTGCTCCATGGATCTGCAGTAGATTTTGTTGCCTACAGTTCTTTCTGCACTGATTCGGTCTGTTGGTCATCGCCGCGCTCTTCAAGTGTTCATCCCTTCGTGTGGTTTTCCTCATCTCTTTTTCAGTTGGCTTTGAGGATTGCTCTGCTCATGTTCCTCCTCTTCTTGTTTCCAACCCTTCGTGTGGTTTTCCTCCTCTCTTGCGGAAAATTGTGTTGCCTATGGTTCTTTTTGCACAGATTCGCTCTGCTGCCGTCTGCTGTGCTCTTCTCGTGTTCATCCCTTCGTGTCCTCTTCCCTGGTTCACTCCTATTTTTTTACCTATGCTCACCTTGCCTATGCTTCGTTTTTTGCCTTGATCTTGTGCGTCGCTTCTTGCCATCTCCCCCCTCCCCCCATTCGATCGATCCTGCCCTCTGATTCTTATGGCTCATTGTTTCTGTTGTCTGCATGTTTGTACTCAGTTCTTCCTTCTTCTGATCCGGGTGTGCTCCTACCTTGCTTTTTCTTTCTCTTTTCGTTCTGATCCGGGTTTGCTCTTGCTCTCTTTTATTCTTCCTGTTTTACATTCCTTTTTGTTGTGACCTATTTCGTTGTGCTTGCTGCGTCATCTATGGGTTGTTTTGGTTAAGATGAGCGCTCTTCTTTATAGTTTTTTTTGTGCTTCAGATATGGCCTCCTTTTTTTGACACTCTATCTTACTTGTTGTAACACCCTGATTTTCAGAACCTTTTTGAAAAAATTTCAAAATAAAAAGAACCATTTGGTTTTGATGAGAATCCAAAGCTTAACCTGAGAATTTCAGAATTTGAAGTGTTTAAAATGGCTAAACTAAACTTCAACTAATCCAAAGCTCGGTTCTTTTGGTGTTGCTCTAGCTCTTTAGAGCTATCTTTCCTTTTCTTAATAGGGGTTTTCTTTCCTCTATCCTATATTTGGATATTCTTATATGTCCAGATCGTCCCTCTTGTTTGACCTCTGTGGTTGTTATCTCCGCCTTGTCTTTTCGGGTCTTTCCTCTCCCCTGGAAATCTCTCTCTATTGAGACCTTTTGTCTAGTCTACCTCTTTGGTCCAGACCACCTTTGGGTCGGGATCTCTTTCTTAATCTCTCTTTTGTAGTTTAGACCTCCCTTGAGGTTTAGGCTTCCTTTGTAGCTAGACCTCCTCTGAGGTCTAGATCATCCTTGTGGCTTTAAACCACTTTCCTTTTTATTTGGGTACTCTCTTGGATCGGATCCTCTCGTGTCCAGACCTTCCCTTTGGTTTGGGCCGCTTTGGATCTCTTTGTTGGTTTGAATCTCCTTGGTTCAGACCTCCTTCCTGTGTTCAGACTTTTTCTAAGTCTAGACTTCCCGGATGATTAGACCCTTTTGTATGCCCAAATCTCCTTACCACTTGGACCTCACCTATGGTGCAGATCTCTTCTTTGTCTTGATTTGTTGGATGTCTGTATCCTGTGTGATCATAGACCTCATTCTTTGTTTGGGTATACTCTTATGCTAGACCTCCCCTCAAGTCTTTTGCTTGAGTTTCCCTCATGCTCACTGGAACGCCTAGTAATTCACTTGAACCCACTCGTGTCCAATTAGATCTCCTTTGCATTGATTGAACCACCCTGTGCTTAAATGAAACTCCCGGTGTTCAATCGGATCCCCTTTAGTCTCACCTAGTGTCAGACCTCCTTCCACAGTTCTTTCCTGGACCTAAGCCTCACGTTCATTTGAGTTCCTTCTATGCTCTTGTGAACCTCTCGGTGATCACTTGGACTCCTTCTCACCACGATCCTTGTAACCTTCTCTTTGGAAAAGTCCTCCTAGTGCAATCCGGTATTCACCCCAACTCTCGGTATTACTGTTTTCTAGGACCTCCTTCTCATTTATCAGGACCTTCTTATCCTTTAGACCTCCCGATCTGCGGGACCTCTTAGTCCTTTGGAGATCCTAGCCAACAAGACCTCCTTCTTGTCCGCTTGGACCTCCTCGTGTCCGTCCAAGCCTTCTGCTCGTTCGGACCCCATCTTTGTTAGATCTAACTGGCTCGACCTCATCCTCGTTAGATCTAAGGGTTCGAGACCTCCTAGCATTTGGACCTCTTGCTTGCCCCCTGTGGTCTTGCCGCGGGTTTGACTCTCTAGCTTAGGATCGTTCGATTTGTCTTTGAGCGGTCCGATCTTGAGGGTTCATTCGGATGGTCGAGACGTCGATCGCCTCCCTCCGATTCGATCAAGATCGGATGGCACCGCCTCCTCCAGCGTATCCTTGCTTACGGACCTCCTCTCTTCTTGCCGATCGTGGTGTTAGGATCTCCCCGTGAGGTCCTAGCCATCGAGATCTCCACCTTCGATTTGAGCTTGACCTTGGACCTCCGTGAGTAGGTCGTTGGACTTCCTGTCCAGAGGACCTCCTCCTGGTTGTGTCTGTTGGATCTCCCTGTCCTTTGACCACATCCTAATCGCCCAGACCTCCTCCTAGTAGGTCTAGACCGTTAAGGTGTTCTTTGATCATATCTGAGCCACCCAGACCTCTTTCTAAGATGATCTAAACCGCTCCGACCTCCCTTGATCATCTCCGAGCCGCTCAGATCTCCTTTGCTTATTTTCTTGACCGTCAGGATCAGCCTTTGTGGGTCCTGTCCTCAGGACCATCTCGTGGGTGTCTTTCGGACCTCCTGTCCATGAGACCTCCCCCTTGTGTGTCCTTTGGGACCTCCTCCTTGTTTAGTTGGATCTTCCCATGTCCTTCAGGACCTCTTCGTGTTCTCTAGGACCTCCCCTTTGTCTGGATCCCAACCGTCCAGACCTCCCTTGCAGAGATCTCAGCATCGGGACCTCCCATGTCCCACCTCCTGTTGAGTTTTGGACCTCCTTTAAGTTCCAACTTCCTATGGTGTTGAGACCCTTATAGTGCGGACCTCCCTTTTGTGTTTAAACCTTTGTGGTTTAGACCTCTACTGTCTTTTGCACCTCATGTCCTTAGACCTCCTTGTGGCCTTTAGGACCTTTTGTCCTCAAAGACCTCCCTGTTTGTCTTCAGAACCTCCTTCTTAGGACCTCCTCTGTGAACCTCCTCCTTGGACCGTCCCCTTTGACCAAGCTGTTCACCCTTTTGACTGGTTTCCCTTGGCTCTTAAGTACATTTGATGTGGGATGAGTCACATTAAATGCTGCCATCTACCCTTGTCCTCTTTTCTACTTTTTGTCACATCCCTTGCTTTCTTTATCCTCTTTTGTACAGGGCACAGGTGTGCCTTTGTACCAATACTGCTGAATTTGGACATCCTCTGTTTATGGTGCTTCTATTCCCTCTCCTTTAAATAGAGCACCGGGAACACCCACCGCCTCCTGTTCTTCATTTAGGCCTCTGCTCTCGGCTCTGCTTTGAGGAGCTCTCCAAACCCCTCGGCTCGGACCCCGAGGGCAGGCCCTTCACCAATCAGACCTCCTCCCAAGGATCCTCTCTGGTTTTTCTTTTAGTTTCTTCCTCTGCTCTTTACTTCTTGCCCGATTCGGTTGGAATTCTTTTGGATCTTTATTTGCTTTGCTTCATTCTCGTGTAGATCTTGGCGTTTCGAGAGAGCAAGAGTCGTGGGAGAGAATAGATTCTTAAGCTATCAGGCAAGAGGCAAGTTACACTCTTGATCATATTGCACCCAATATTTCAATCTATTTATGTTCAATTTCAAAGTATAATGCATGCTTATTTCTACCAAGTTATTTCAATACCTGTCTTCAAATCCATAGTTATGCCTATCTCTTTCATATGGCCGACTTTGATGTTGTACCCAACTTATTGTCACCATTAGGCAAAATCTGGTTGATACAATAGTGTGAACCAGGAACAATTGTAAAACCAAATGCTTAGACTTGCTTAGACGAAAAGTACTTGATTTGGGAAAATCTTTACCATCATGACCAACTACTAATTTAAATGTTTTGGCCATGATATTGGGGTGTCATGGACGTATGGAAATATTGCTGGGGAAGCAAAGAAAAGGAAAAAGGAAAATGGATTTGGACTTGGGCGAAATGGTTGGCTTGGTGGTGCAAGGTTTGTGCACCTGACTCTAGCTTTGGAAAAGGTGGAGGTCGAGGGTATGTGATTGTCGCCCAAGTCGATTGAGGACCGGTCTTTGAGCCGCCAATGCTAGGCCTATAATGAGCTATGCCAAAATCGTGCAACCACATGTCTCGGTATGGGGTGTGAGACCTAGCTAAGTAAATTCTGAGAACTTCCACATAATTGATCCAATTGGAGGTGGGAGGTCTTCTATGGCCAAAATGGTCTTTTATGACCTATGTTCCCCTTGGTGCAAGAGGGGCCCAGATCTGCGAGTGAATCCAAAGGAGGCGAAACCTTAGCAAGGAGAGGCTGTGGTGGGACAATGCATTTTAAAGGCTTTGTCATGAACTCTAGACCTCTTACCTTCGGCAGTGAGAGGTGGCACTCGCGTAGGCCAAACAAACTAGAGGAATCATGTCATGTGGGTAAAGTGTACAATCTCTGCAGAGTTAAATCTATTCGAATAGCCGTGTCCACGGTCATGGACGTGCTAGCAGCGGCCACTCAGAGTTAGATATTGGTTTTGGGTTTCCAAAAGTGTTTAATAAACTGTTTTGGGATTGCTATCCCATGGGTTGTGGGCGGGAAGCCTTGTGACAGGAGGGTATCCTTCACCATCTTATGATGAATGTTATCCAACTGAAAAACTGATTTGATAAAATGAATTTTAACTATTGTATTACTGCCTTAGAACCTAATACATGTATTTGAAAGAAACATGGCTTTATGCAAATCAACCATATTAAGCCTTTCTTTGTGATATCCATTATGCATGTCATTTTGTTATCTAACGGGTGTAACTTGCGAGCACGGTTGTTGTGCTCACTCTTGCTTCTTCTTTGTCTTTAGCGAGAATTGGAAGCTTTAGGATAACCTTCTTTGTGGATCTAGTGGTCTGGAGCGACTAGGATTAAGCCCTCCGGCCGATTGCTCGTGGTGTATCGGGTGGCCTATATGTTTATCCTTCTGCTTTGTATTTTAATTCTTTGAATTGTAAGCTCTCTTGTAAACAACTTCCTTGATATTAATAAAAGTGGTGTTGTTGCAATGCTATCACTATTGTTGTTGTGAAGAGCTAGCCATGATCCTTGGGACTAGCTCGGTATGCCAGAGGAACCACGAGTAAGCTCAGTCCTCCCCGACCACCCTCAGGGTTGGGCGTGTGTGTGGTTCTGTGGTGGTCTCAGCCCTCCACGACCTCCTCTGGTGGGTCGTGGGTGGTCTTGGGATGACCACAAACCTCCACACCTTCCCCTGGTCTGGCCGTGGGAGATCTTTTGAGGGTGCTCCCTGGCTCCACGACCTCCTCGGGTCTGTCCTCCTGGACTTCCAGGTGGTCCTGCTGGACCTCCTGGGAGGTCTTGGTGGACTGTCCGAGAGGTCCTTTTTGGACCTCCTGGGAGGTCCTGATGGACTTTCCAGGAGCTCTTGGAGGACCTCTCGGGTGCCCTAGGGTTTGGTCGCTACACTTGTTTTTTCCCCTAACTAGCCTGTGTTCGATCCTATAGAATTAGTGTTCTGCTGTGCAGGGTGCCTATTCATCTTTGCTCGCCGGCAGTTCTCGCATCAATTTTTCTCTGTATATTGCTCTCTATGTCGTGTTTACACCACTTGTTGTTCAGATTGGCTCATCTGATTTGGTTTTTTTGTTTACATAGGGACCTCTATCGTCTTTCTCACTCCTCTAGACGACCTTCGGCAATGTAAGTTCCCCTTTCTCTCTGTTTTGTGTGTTAGCTGTTTATGATCACGCTATGGTTGAATAGATCTATTGATCATAGGTATATGGTTGAGTTTACCTATTACACTAAGATAAAGGAGGTGACTGATATCCCCTCCAGTTTTTCGATATATACCTACAATCTTGGGTCATTCTCTCAACTTTCTAGTTACATCGGAGAGACTGTACCCTTTCTTGGTAGGTTATTGTGAGTGCGAATATTTACATCTGTTGCCTTTGTGATACCCAGATTTCTATTTCCTATGCGCCGAAACCTCTTTTCTGATAAGCCAAGCCTATGTTCGTGTTATAGATGTTGTTGGCGCTATTGTTTTTGTATCAAATGCTGCTTTTGTTGGGAGCTCGAACCAAAATGTTCCCACAATGAAAAGGATTATTGTCCTGAGAGATGCTAGGTATGTTGCTCATGGTTATGTTTGATTACGATTCTATGTTTACATGCTTTCACATCGCATCATTCATGTAATCTGTTCTACGTTTGACTCTGCTCGGCTATATATATCATCTTATTATGTACAGTGACTACGAAGTCAGGCTCACTCTCTGGGGGCAGCGTGCATCTGAGTTCGCTTTGCTGCCCGCCGCCGCGTTCTTCTCATGTTCATCCCTTCGTGTCCTCTTCCTTGGTTCACTCATGTTTTTTTACCTATGCTCATCGTGGCTATGCTCTATTTTTTTTGCCTTGCTCTTGTGCGCCGCTTCTTGCCCCCCCCCCCCACATTCTATTGATTGTGCCCTCTGATTTATATGGCTCATTGTTTGTGTTGTTTGCATGTTTGTACTCGGTTCTTCCTTCTTTTGATCCGGGTGTGCTCCTACCTTGGTTTTTCTTCCTCTTTCTGTTCTGATCCGGGTTTTCTCTTGCTCTCTCTTATTCTTCGTGTTTTGCGGGTCTTTTCGTTGCAACCTGCTTCGTTGTGCTTGCTACGTCATCTATGGGATGTTTTGGTTAAGGTGAGCGATCTTCTTTACAGTTTTTTGGTGCTTCGAATACGGCCTCCTTTTTTTTTACATTCTATCTTACGTGTTCTTTCCCCTAACTAGCCTCTGTGTTTGATTCTATGGAATTGGTGCTTAGCTGTGCAGGGTGCCTTTTCATCTTTGCTCGCCGACGATTCTCGCTTCGGTTTGTCTCTGCATATTGCTCTCTATTCCTTCTTTACACCACTTGTTGATCAACTCAGCTCATCTGATTTTGTTTTTTTGTTTACACAGGGACCTCCATCGTCTTTCTCGCTCCTCTAGACGAGTTTTTTTACCTATGCTCACCGTGGCTATGCTCCGTTTTTTGCCTTGCTCTTGTGCGTCACTTCTTTCCCTCCTCCTCCTCCCCCTGATTTGATCGATCGTGCCCTCTGATTTATATGGCTCATTGTTTGTGTCGTTTGCATGTTTCTTCCTTCTTTTGATCCGGGTGTGCTCCTACCTTGATTTTTCTTCCTCTTTCTGTTCTGATCTGGGTTTGCTCTTGCTCTATCTTACTCTTCCTGTTTTGCCGGTCTTTTCGTTGTGACCTGTTTCATTGTGCTTGCTGCATCATCTATGGGTTGTTTTTGTTAAGGTGAGCACTCTTCTTTACGGTTTTTTTGTGCTTCAGATATGACCTCCTTTTTTTTTTACATTCTATCTTACGTGTTTTTCCCCTAACTAGCCTCTGTGTTCGATCCTATGGAATTGGTGTTCTGCTGTGCAAAGTGCCTATTCATCTTTGCTGACCGATGGTTCTCACTTTGGTTTGTCTCTGTATATTGCTCTCTATGCCGTCTTTACACCACTTGTTGTTCAGCTCGGCTCATCTGATTTGGTTTTTTTGTTTACAGAGGGACCTCCATCATCTTTCTCGCTCCTCTAGACGACCTTCAGCAACGTAAGTTCCCCTTTCTCTCTATTTTGTGTATTAGTTATGTGTATGATCATGCTGTGGTCGAATATATCTGTTGATCATAGGTATATGGTTGAGTTTGTCTATTACACCAAGATAGGAGAGGTGACTGAAATCCCCTCAATTTTCTGATTTGTACCTACAATCTTGTGCCATTCTCTTAACATTCCAGTTACATTAGAGAGACTACATCCTTTCTTGGTAGGTTGTTGTAAGCGTGAATATTTACATCTGCTACCTTTGTGATACCCAAATTTCTATTTCCTATGCGCCAAAACATCTTTTCTGACAAACCGAGCCTATGTTCGTGTTACAAATGTTGTTAGCGCTATTGTTGTTGTATCGAATGCTGCTTCTGTTCGGAGTTTGAACCAACATGTTCCCACAGCTAAAAGGATAATTGTCATGAGAGATGCTAGGTATGTTGCTCATGGTTATGTTTGATTACAATTCTATTTTTACTTGCTTTCATGCCGCATCATTCATGTAATCTGTTCTACGTTTGACTCTGCTCAACTATATATATCATCTTATTGTGTACAATGACTACGAAGTCAGGCTCACTCTGGGGGTAGTGTGCATTTGAGTTCGACGCCGACAGTGTTTATGAGGATGGCCAGCGACAACTTGTTGTGGCTCTTCTTGTTGGGGTTCTTACGAAAAGATATGGCTGTTAGTTCTCTACTCTTGTTGTTGTTACCCTTTTATCCAGGGGCGGATCTACAGTGTCATAACAGGGTGCACAGGACATCGGGTCCAAAAATCAATTTTTATTGGATATAATCATATATATGTAGTGTGGACACCCCTAACACAACATGAGGGGACACCCCAAACCACAACCCAGCCGAACATGGCCCATCTTGCCTCAGGGACCCCTGGTCATTTTTGTTCTGGATCCGCCACTGCTTTTATTTGCATATTGATTGCCATCTTGTCCTTTCATCACATCTCTTCTCTCAATCACGTTGGTGTTATCCACACGTACTTGCTGTTCCATATGTGCAACACACACGTATCGATAACATCGTTATTGTCATTCCTGTTCGTCACAGCTAGCTGCTCCTGTTCTCAGAGGCAAGCAATCACATGCGCTCCTGCCTTCGGCTTGGAAAAGACTTTTCCAAGCAACAACGACTAAAGAACAGGTTAGGAGTCGTACCACCTATCTCTTTGCTATACCCATTCTCATGAAATCGTGTTAAAAACTTGGTACATTATGCTTACAACTAAATAGACAGACATGATTACCTTCTATATTATAAACCTACATATATATATAATGTGCATCCACTTTCGTTCATCAGTTTCGGTATACCTTAGTTGTAGGACCTAGAAGTTGACCATCGTTCTCGCCATGATACCTTGCCTACCACAGAGGATAGCCCTATTGATTCTCCGGGGAAAACACCACACCAAACCTAACTATTCTTGTCATATTACCAACTTTTGTTCTTTATTCTTTTGGTACTTGCGCCTGATTACCGGTTACAACCTGAACACACATTTTACAACTCGCAAGCTATATCGCCTCGCACCGCGCCCAGCTATTCCCCGCTGAAAAAGAACCATGTGGATACAAAAGACGTCAGCTAGATTGCAGGTATATTACATGTTTGTGAATGCTCACTTGTTTTCTCCTATTTTCCATGTCATACAGATTCCCCGTCCTTCTCCGTGTTTCATTATATAGTCTGTTACCTCGTTGATTTCATGTTTTTAATGCAGTTTACACCACCTGCATACTGCTGCCACACAGCAACTCTTCTACCAGCACCACCTCTTCTAACTCTGCTCTATTCTACTTACCAACAGCACCATCTACGTTCTCCTTTTGCTTTTGCTGTAACATCGCATTTCTATGTTGCGGATGCTTTTGTATGTTTTATCTTTGTTTTGTTGTATATGTATACCATGCCCAATCTCATTTTGGCTCCTCTAAACAACAAAATCTGCATCTATCATCCCTTTGCGTCACTTCTGTTCATGTAACATAGTGCTTTCTTTCTTGCCTTTTCTGTGTGTGTTAGCTTGCAACCTGCTTCGTGTTGTAACACCCGTTGTGGCATCAATTATACATTAATACCTGCATTCACCCGTCTTCATACGTGGTTTACCATCTATACAAACACGATTATACTCGTCGATTTCCCTTCCTCGCGTGCCAAGGCGCGTGCAAGCCCCTAGTAGAGAAGAAGGCACAGGAAAACAAAGAAGAAGCACTGATGACAATGTAGCTGGCGAAACAGATAACATTAAGTCACCTATGTGGTTGGTAGTTCTCGGTTTTGCTAGCTGCCATTGATATTTCTCTTGGTTGTGAATCCACTGCTCCATAATATGGCTCTAGCTTAGTATTTTGTTTCTTGCAAGCTCTAATTTGGCATTTGAGCTGAATTTCTTTTTGGTTGCTATTATGTAGCACAAATTGTTTCAGTCTTGTAAGCAAATGGTGGGCGCCAGCGTAGAGGAAAAGAGGGCTGGCACACCGGACGAACCAACCGGGAGGCCAAGAGAAAGGCAACTGAGGCCGTCGGCCGTACGTAGCAGGTGGTGCCACGGTAAAGAAAAAGGCAGGGCACACAACTACACACGTGGGCTCATCGGTTGACAGCACTTGACAGAGAAAGATAACCACCCAGCGGCGGCGCAGTAAAGAAAGCAAGCACACCCGTGCAAGCTGGTCGACGGCGGTGCGGGGAAGAAGGGAAGGCAAACCCAGCAAGAGCGCCGTAGAGAAGAAGACTACGACACAGTGTGATGAACCAGGAGATGGCAGTGTAGAGAGGGAGGGAAGCAACGCGGAAAAACTAGAGTCAGGAAGGACTAACCGGGCGGGCACAGAGTAGGAAGGAATGCGAGCAATGCAAATGAGAAGGAGAAAGCGAGCCGCCGCGGCGCAGGAAGGAGGCGGAATGACACGCTCGAGGGCGAAGCGACTGTTCGAACCGACACGTTTTAGGGCAAAGCTATTGCTCGCAGAGGAAAAGGAGCGATGCAGCCGAGGGTAGTGGTGGCCAGATGGGGCCGCCTGGCACGGCACGGTCCCGTGCCAGCACGGCCCATTCTGGCACGCGAGTTAAACGGGTCGTGTCGTGTCGGCCCACATGCTGACGAGGTAGCCCAGGCACGGCTCATCGACCTTTCATGTTGTGTCGTATTGGCCCAAGCCCGTTTGGCCTGATGGGCCAAGGTCGGCCCACTTAGCTCGTTATGCCCGAATTTTAAAAAAAATCAGAAAAAAATCCAAGAACATCAGAAAAATGTGTAGAATTCAGATATACATATGAAAATTGTAAAAAAGAAGAGATAAGCATATTGAAAATGTAATAAAGAGCTTTATTGATATTCAAATAGCCGCCTCGTTAAAACCTTTGCCAAGTAAAAACTCAACATGAGAAAACCTTGGCAAAAAAAAAAGAATATAACATATAGCTCTACGTACACCCTTGTTCTAAGTGTCGTTATCTAGGTATAGATTTTTGAACACCCTCGACAACTTTGGATTTTCCACAGAGTGTTGTGTTCATGAATTAGCTTGTTCCCAGTCCTTCACAGTTAGAAGTATCTCCACCATCTCACTCATGAGATGTGTTTTTCTCTCCTCCAATATTCTTCCAAAAAGACTGAAAGCAAACTAGGAGGAAACCATCGAGACATGAATAATTAACACATCACATGCAAGTATAGATAGCATAGGATATGTTAACTTATGGCTATGCCACTATTGCAAAATTTCTTAGTCTTCTGAGTTGAAATCCACCGTATCGTTGTCCAAATAGGAGAATAATTCCCCACTCCTTGGGTGAGCGGTTGGTCTTGGTTGAGAAGGTGCCGCTATAGAAGAAGAAGAGCTGAACCTAGAGGAAGAGCCTACACCCCAGATCTTGCCCCACATATTTGTCTTGTTACTTGAGGTGGGTGCTAGTGGAGGTCATTGCAAGTGGACTCCCTGGAACTTATTTTCATACCTTTGGAAAACCTCATGTAATAAAAAATAGTTAGAATAGTCTAGCTCTGTAGCATCACTAAGAAGATTAATAACATTAGCAAATCCATGAATTTTAGCTCTAGGATCTAAAAATAAATCCAAATGCATATAGGAAAGGGATTTCTCTCCAATATTTAAGGTATTTACTTTTCATAGCAATAATAGCCTCTCATAAAACTGTGTCATTTTCATAATTTTTCAATTGACTAGCAATCTGTAAAATACTAT
Source organism: Phyllostachys edulis (assembly GCA_036346405.1). Lineage (NCBI taxonomy): Eukaryota > Viridiplantae > Streptophyta > Magnoliopsida > Poales > Poaceae > Phyllostachys > Phyllostachys edulis. The sequence continues at coordinate 42,522,587 of CM070552.1, read as the reverse complement.
ACACAATAATAGGAGATGTTGGATAATAGACAGCGGACAAAGCAACAGTGGCCTCATAATTTTTTTTCTAAAAACTGAAGTATCTTCTTAGCAACGAACCAATGTTGCCTAGTCAATAGTACACTATTGTCATTCCGTCAGTGCTCTGATAATGTGTTTAAATAAAAATAGAAAAAATGCTCTTATATGGTAAAAGACTCTTAAGCATCAAGTAAGTAGAATTCCATCTTACTGGCATGTCCAAACCAAACTTTCTTGGACGTACACCCATCACCTTGCAGAAGTTCTTGTATGTTGCTATTATTACATTAGAATTATTCAAGTAAGATATCACGTCACGAAAAGCTTTAATATATGAAGTCAACCTTTTCAAACCGCATCTGACTATAAGGTTAATAATATAACAAGCGCATCGCTAATCTAGCAAGAAGGAATTAGCGTATGTACTCAACACTGGAGTAAGAATATCCATGGCCCTTGAGTTTGAAGTGGCATTGTCTAAAGTAATTGAGAATATTTTTCTTGTAAGACCAAAGTCTTCCACGACTTTGATAATACAATCCACAATATTCTCACATGTGTGTGCTACATCAATTAATTTGAAACCTATAATTCTTTTCTCCATTACCCTGTCGTCATTAACATAATAAGCAACTACACTAAGACAATCCTCCTTAGCCCGACTACTCCACATGTCCGAGGTCAGGGCCACCAAAAATGTGCACGTACTAAATAGTTCCTTTAATTTATCATAGTGTTTATTGTAGTATTTTAGTAGATCCTTAGTTGTAGTTTGTTTAGAACGGTAGAAAATCTAGGATTAACTATAGTCCAAATATATGTTTGAAAAGTAGTAGACTCCCCAAAACCTAGCAGTAAATCTCTAGAAGCAATTAAACGATAGAGAGATTGACGGACTACCTTAGGATCATAGTTCCACTCGTCTTTGTCTGCCGGGGTTTTCTTTGCAATGTGTCTACCTCATCACCAATTCTTGCTTAGCCTTACATCTTGTAGCATGTCTAGACCTGTTCAAACGCCGGGCCAGGCCGGGCTTTAGGCCGGGGTTGAAAAGCTCGATCTTGAATGGACAGGCCTGAGCCCGGCCAGAAAAATCCATTTTTCATTTTTAAAAAATATTATTTTAATTCTTTTTTATTAAAAAATATTTAATTCATTTTGAGAATTAAAAATACTTTTTATTATTTTAATTGCATTTCATCATGCTTTCGGGCTGGGATTCAAGTCCTAAGCCCAGCACGGGCCGCCTGTGAACAGTTCTAAGCACATATAAGCAAGTGCCCCATTTCACCTGAAGACTTTGCAGACAATTCATGACAATTTTGCAAACAATATATGATACCTGATTTCCTTGTGTGTCTGGCTTGGTTGCTCACCGTGCTTGGCCGGTCCACCCGCCCATCCCCTTTTCTCCCTCCCCGACCCCATGCGCCACTACGCCCCACCCCTTTGCCTGCCTTGCCCACAAGCCGCACGCGTCCTTGCCGCACATCGCAGTGTAGCCGCCTCCTCCCTCCGCGCTGACCGACGCCCCACCGCCTCCTCCTTCCACACCGTTCCCCACCGCCTCCTCCCTCCACGCCGGCCCCCGCCCCGCCACCTCCCCCCATGGATCCTTGCCTCCTCCCTTCGCATCGGTCGCCACCTCCCCCACACTCCATCTTCTCCCTCCGCGTCGGCCCCTCCCCGCCGCCTCCCCCATGGCTCCTCCCTCCGCATCGACCCCTGCCTCTCTACCTCTCCCTGGCCCCTCCCTCTTCTCTCTCCGCGTCGGCCGGCGCCTCCCTCCACCCTCCCTCCTCCCTCTTGTCCCTCTCCGGTGGCTCCTCCCTCTTCTCTTCTCCCTCCGACTCCGTGCCCCGCCGCTTCTGCGTCGGCCCCACACCCACGCCCGCACCGGCATCCTCCTCCTCCTCGGCGCTAATAGCCTCCTCCTCATCTTGCCGCTGTTGCTCTCTACCTTCCCCCCTCCCCTCTACACGGGCCACATGGGCCGTGCTAGGGTCGTGCAGTTCTTGGCACGTGCCGAGCTGGTCCATCGTCCTTGGGGGGAGCCCAAGCATGGCTTGGGACATCGTGTTGTGCAGGCCCGACCCGTGTACAGTGTAGGTCGTGCCATGCACAAATTGGTGCGATGTCGTGCCTCGGTAGACCATCTGCCACGTCTAGCCGAGGGAGGGCACTGTGAAGCGAGGCTGCAATCTAGGCGCCATGGTGTCGGGACCCCGAGTAGCAACCCCGGGACCCTCTGTGCACCCTGGACCAGTCCTCAGATCAGTAGCTAGTCTGCACAGTTTCAACAACGATGTCATCACAACCATACAACAAACTATAGAAGAAGCAGACAAAATAACAATATTAACAGCAAAAGACCTTATGGTCAAGTTCTTACAAGGTTGCCACACAGGGCTTACAACAAAAGAGCTCGCAGCGGAAAAACAAAAGAACACGTGGAGGCCATTCGACATGCCCACAGGCAATCGAGTGGAGGACGTCTCCTATCACGAGAGGTCTTCGAAGACCTACTCTTCCCAGAGCTCGGAGCTCCTTGGGTGTTCTTCAGCTGCTGATTAACTAGAGGGCACAAAGCCATGAGTACTTTGAATGTACGCAGCAAACCGTAGGGAAATGTATGCATATAGTATTCGTGTCGGGCACAACAAGGACAACTTTATGGTTACTTTGCAAAAAACAATATTGGATGGAAATACAGTAAGTAGATTACAAAGCACAAGTTGAAAGATTAATACATAAGTAATCAAGTTTCTTTGAAAAACAACTCGTGAATACCCTGTTCACGTCCCAGACCACTGGAAACACCCACGACCACATTTTGAGAAAGTCTACCCCTTGCGTGAAATCACCAAGCATTGTCCATAACCGGGGACACAACTATTCGAATAGTTTTACACTCTGCAGAGGTTGTACAGCTTTACCCACAAGATACGAATTCTCTAGTTTGTTTGGCACCCGTCGATACCACTGCTCACTACCTTAGGTAACCAGTCTAGAGCACATGACAAGGCCTTTACAAAGCTCTGTTTTAATTTGGTTCTGCCCGCTAAGGTTTCGCCATTCTGAACCCCCTCTTGTGTCATGTGATTCCATCTAGTAACTCGGAGATCACGTTACCATGATAGAACCAAACCAAAATATTACTAATTAATTGGCCAGGTCCACCCCATAAATGAACTTGTGGTTGCACGGTATGGCCCAGATCAATAGCTTACAAGGTTAAGTCCTTAGGGACTACTCAGATGAGACAACCACATCCCAATGTGCTTCTTGCACCCCCTTTACTACACGATCACTTGCCTGAGTATAAAACATTTTGAGTTCAACCCGGCCAAATGACCACCCTAGTCATGGCACAACAAATTTTATTAGCGGCAACACATGCTAGGGCAACACATGCCACAATTCCATAATCTCTTAGTCAAATTAACATTATTGAAATAGGTGATCGAGAGACATCGCATAACTCAAGTAGGACTAAGCAGTAAACGCACCCCATGTTGGTATCACAATAAAAAAGTCCAACTAAGATTACCCCACCTAGGGTGTCCAAAGGTACATGTCAATCACAAGTATTCAAGGAGATATACTGTCGAGTAGGTGTTTAGCTATTTTTCAAACCATTTTTATACAATTAGCCATGCATGTTGATATAAAATAACATAGTTTTGCAAACTAGGTTCGACATGGTCAAAGGTCTTTGCCTTCGTTGAAGAGCTGAGGTTCTTCGGTAGAGGTCGTCAGGTCCAAGAACTCTTCAGGGAAGCCAGAATCTACACGTGTGAAAAGAGCCAAATAAATACAACGAATCCAAATAAAAACCAAATACTACCAAACTGGAACCAAAAGAAAGGCACAGAATTAAAAACGGACTTTCGGGAGGAGGTCCAACGAGAGGGGTCGAGGGAGGTCCTGAGGAAGAGGTCATGAGGACTGAGGAGGAGGTCCTGAGGAAGAGGTCCTGAGGACTGAGGAGGAGGTCCTGAAAAAGAGGAGGAGGTCCTGAGGACTGAGGAGGAGGTCCTAAGGAAGAGGTCCTGTGGTCCAACGAAGGATACGACTACGCAACGTGGTCGTAAAAGGGATACAACTACGCGACGTGGTTGTGAGAAAGATATAACTACGCAACGTGGTTGTGAGAGCGAAAAGGAGAACAGGGCACGGAGAAACTCACTAGGAGAGGGAGAGAGAGAGAGAGAGAGAGACCGAGAAAGAGAGAGGAGCGAATGGCGCGAGCGCCCAACGGAATTCTTCTAAGCGAGGTGGTCGAAGACAGCAGCAGCTCCAAAGAAACTCTTTGGCGAGGAGGCGGCAATGGCGACTTCGATGGACTCCTTGGCGAAACTTCAAGCACGGAGAAACTGGCGAGAGCAAGAGAGTTGGTGAGGAAAAGGTGATGAAAGAGGGCTATTCAGGCTTTTTATAGCCAGGGGAGGCAGGAAGAGTCGTTGAGAGACTCAGAGGCACACGAGTTCAAGGGTAGGTGAAGGAGGGTGGGGCGCGGTGAGGAGACAAGAGGGGGAATAGGTACTGCAGAAGCGACATCATTTAATGTGACACAACAGCATTTAATGCGTAAGGACCTTTGCGTCAGCAGTGAGGTGACGGAAGGAAGAAGAAAGTGAACAGAGCTGATAGGTGGAGCCAGTCAAAACTCAAAAGGGTGGTCCAACCAAAGGGAAGGTCGAGACCAAGGAGGAAGTCATGACCCAAGGGGCGGTCATGACCAGAGGGGTGGTCGTGACCCAAGGGGTGATCGTGACAAGTCTCTAGGACCACCTGGGAGGTCTTGGACGAGAGGGAGGTCCAAAGAGAGGGAGGTCTAAACCAAAAGGGAGGTTTAAACCGAGAGGGAGATCCAACGAGAGGGAGGTCCAAACGAGAGAGAGGTCCAAACGAGAGGGAGGTCTAAACCAAAAGGGAGGTCTAAACCGAGAGGGATGTATGGACTAAGGAAGGGGATTTCAACACCAGAGAACTCCAGCAACTCCAGAGAAACCGAACTTTGGATTAGTTGAAGTTTGATTAATTCATATTAAATCGATGCAAATTTCCAAAATCTCCAAGTTAAGCTTGAGCAATTCAACAAAATCAAATGGTTATTTTTATTTTCGAAAATCTCAGAAAAGCCCAGAAAATTGGGATGTTACACACAGCCCATGGGTAGGCAAGGGCCCAACGGCGAGCGGGCCATCACAACAACATGCAGCGACGACCCAGTGCGAACACAGAGGATACGACGCGCACAGTGCAAGCAAAACACAACACAGAAACATGGATAGATGGCATCGAAGGAGTGGAGGACTTTTAGTACGGACTCAAGGTGAGTGCACCATTCCTTGGAACTTTATATCAGGGAGAGATTCAAGCTAACTAGGTGATGATGTGGATGACAATAGGATCCCATAAAGAATGCATATCGTCTATTATATTTATGATGTTTGTAAAAAAAACCATTATGAGTTCCTGAGTAAGGTGGATTTTGTTATTTTATGCAATTCTTCATCGGTTAGACTTGTAGTATTAGAGCATCTCCAATGTGCAATTTAGCTGGTACCAAAGGAGGAGAGAGAGGGCATGGAATCGACACCACACATTGAAGCATATTGTACCGAGAAAAATATTCCTGGAACCGACACCTGAGCTGATACCAGAACCAAGCCAATAAACAATTCAATGGGCCCAGTTGTCAACATCGCTCGCCGACACAGCGGGCTGTGCACCACCACGCCTCTGCATGCCGTCCTCTATCGCTGGCTGGGTACCACCGTGCCCCAGCACGCCGTCCTTCATCGTTGACCGACTGAGATCGACGAAGTCGCGCCGTCGCTGCTGCCGCCGTGCTAAGAGGAGGTGTTGCCTTGGCCGGTGTCGTGCTGACACTATTGGGCCTAGGAGGATGCCGTTGGATTGAGGACGAGGAAGATGCCTCTGAGCCGAGGAGGACGCTGCCGGATCAAGGCTAAGGACGACGCCGCCAAATCAAGGCCTCATGCCTCCGCCTCCGCCGCTGCCACACCACGATGGCCCTCTGCCTCCACATCCGCTGCTACACCCCGTCCGTCACCACCACGAAGTCGTCCTAGCCATCTCAGGATTGTCATTGCCATGCTCGCCACCACCTCCAGATCCAATTGTGGAGATGGTTGTTATGGGAGAGAAGGGGGGATGGAGATGCTGCCGAGTTGGGAAAGGGGGTGGAGAGGAGAACGTATACCATGCCGGTGGCAGTAGAGGTCGCCGGAGGAGAGAGAGAACGGGAGAGGTGGTGAGAGGGGAAGGGTGTTGGTGGGTGAGGAGAGAGGTGGGGGAAAACTTTTTTAGTTTAATCATTGTGGGTCCCACCTTTGAAGATGAAAGAAAGTACTATACACTTGAGTGAAAAAGTAAACTTAGCATCTATGTGTTGTGACAGTGATTTAGCACGTCTTAGTGCTGGATAGGTGCACTACATTGTGGATGCTCTTATACCTTGCTAGTTAGCTCTACAAGCAGAAGTTATTGGGTCCAACTGTTCCGTTATTCGTCTTTTCTTCTTATCTTACAAAATATGTCAGTCGTTCTTGAAAGCATCAAGAGCTTGTTTCAGCTGTTGCAATTTTTTTGGATGCCTGTGCCCGAAATGAATTGAGCAGAATTTCTATTTATTTGAATTTGTATTCAGTGTTCATGATCCATATCGAAGTACGGGGAATATTGGTTTGGCCGATATTCGGCTCGTACTTGTTCCTTATTCATCCCTCCTCTCCTCCTCCCTCCTCTCTCTCTCTGTGAGACGTACGCCGATGTTCACACTACACGGACCCCTAGTAGTTAAAGACGCCTTTTAAAGCCGAAAGCGCCTGCCAGAATTACGCTCCATCGAATCCTCTCCGCACCAAACAAACACCATCGTCCCCCCACCTCTCCCGTCCCTTCTCCACCAACCGCCGCCGCCGCGTCCGCCGCCAGCTGTGCGCCTCCAGGCCGCAGCCATGCACGGCCGCCGCCACCTCGCGGCCTCCCTGGCCCGAACCCTGGCCCAGAGTCCCTCCCGCACCATCTCCTCCACCCCGTCCCTCCTCCAAACCCTCGACCCGTCCGCACCGTCGCCTGCCGCCGCCCCGCCTGCGGCGGGGAGGCTCGCTGAGCTGCGGAGGCGGATGCAGGCGGATGCTCCGTCGCTGGGGGACTTCGTGTACTCGGTGGAGGTGGGAACGCGGCAGCGGTCATTGCCCAAGCCCAAGTGGATGAAGGAGACAGTGCCCGGCGGCGCCAAGTATGCGGCCATCAAGGCCAAGCTGCGGGAACTGAAGCTGCACACCGTCTGCGAGGAGGCGCGCTGCCACAACCTCGGCGTGTGCTGGTCCGGCGGCGAGACGGGAACCGCCACCGCCACCATCATGATCCTCGGGGACACCTGCACGCGCGGCTGCAGGTAAGGGATTAATCCTCTTCTTTTTACTGCTTTTGTTAGTTATTGTGGACTGCTTCTTAGGTTGTTTAGGCTATGCAAAACGAAACTCTAATGTGATTATACTGTTTTAGGGATTATAATGGGCTGTTCTATATGCTAATCCATTTCTAGGAAATTTTGCAGATTTCTGTTTTCTATGCTACACCTTGAGCCGTGTGAATGTGAATGATGTGATTTTGACATTTTGTAGCTGCATGTATTTCGGTTGCCTGTGCTAGATTATGTGGATGCTTTGGCGCTGCTTGTGATTTAGGAATTGTGGATCCCATCTGTTGTGTAGTATGAATTAAATTATAGAAATAGGTAAGTGTGGATGGTTATTGTGTAGCAATTATGGAGAAAACACCGTTTCTTGGATTGTTTGTATTAGGCATTGAGACAACTGCTTAGGTTGTTTAGACTATACAGAAGGAATATCTTAGCCTTTAAAGATTAGACTGGGTTGTCATATCCATTTTGATGAAATGTTGCAGCTTTGTGTTTTCACACTACACCTTGAGCCGTGTTAGTTCAAATGATGTGATTTTGCTGCTACATATTTCAGTTGCTTGCTCTGATTATGTGGATGCTTTGACGGTGGTTGTGATTTAGATTGCTGATCCTAGCTGTTGGGTAATACGAAGTTAAGCTATATTAAAGTTTATAAAATGGTGCAGTTTAGTTCTATGGGGAGAAAAGGGTACAAACAAATGCACATTATAAAGCAATTCTATAGAAACTCTGCTTTCTATTGTGTCGATTAGGAGCTGTGGTTGACAGCTTCTTATGTTGTTTAAATTAGGTGCTGTGGTTGTCAATCATGCTATCCATTTTGATGGAGGTTAAGGTTTTTTAGGCTGTGCAAAAGCCAATCTTGTTGGCATTTCGTATGAGTACAGATTTTTTTTGTCAATGTACTATTCCATTTGTTTGCTTTAGATTTGCAGATGTTGCAATCTACCTTATTGCGATTTAGCAGTCACCTTTTAGAGAAAGGAGCACAAAGCTCCTGTTTGATAGTTGAATTTGAGTAGTCCTCATATTGCAGATTTTGTAATGTCAAGACTTCAAGGACTCCCCCTCCACCAGATCCCAATGAGCCTTCCAATGTTGCACAGGCTATTGCCTCGTGGGGCCTTGATTACATAGTCATTACAAGTGTTGACCGAGATGATTTACCTGATCAGGGGAGTGGTCACTTTGCTGAAACAGTACAGAAGTTAAAGGTTTTGAAGCCAGAAATGCTTATTGAAGCACTTGGTAAGCGACATATGTCTGGTCATATTGTTTGGTCAATCATTATTTCGATACATCATCTGTCCTCTGTTAATATTAGGCATTTCATGTATTTTACCCTTAATTCTTAAAGTAGTAACTTTGCAGTACCTGATTTCCGAGGGGATCCTAGCTGTGTAGAGAAGGTTGCAACTTCCGGTCTGCATGTTTTTGCACACAACATTGAAACAGTGGAAGAGCTGCAAAGAAATGTGCGAGACTATCGTGCAAATTTTAAGCAGTCCATAGATGTTCTGAAAATGGCAAAAGAGTATGCCCCTCCTGGCACCCTTATGAAGACATCAATTATGCTGGGTTGTGGGGAGACTCCTGATCAGGTTATCAGCACAATGGAAAAGGTGAGGGCTGCTGGTGTTGATGTCATGACATTTGGTCAGTACATGAGACCGTCAAAACGTCATATGCCTGTTTCTGAGTATGTTACTCCTGAAGCCTTCGAGAAGTATCGATCTCTTGGTGTTGAAATGGTATGTCCATCTGCCTCCTTTAAGCTTTCACATTGTACAAAGTAAATCTATTATTGACCCTAATTCCTATTATACATCTTATACGTGGAAAATTAACTATAATACCAGCTTCACATCTTATACACAATATAAAAAAAACTTTTTCTTAAACCCAATGACTTGATGTAAACTAATAGTCTTTATTGGTTGCCAATGAGGAAACATAATCCACAGAAGAAGAAGGCAAGTCCGCAGAGCATGTTCATCACTTCTATCGTTTAGTGACACAGCTTAGTTCATTGTTCTAGAGAAATGAAGATCTAGAAACTTTCCTTTTTCATGTAATCTGCGTCAATGTTTCATATATAAATATGAATACCTTCCTTAATACTATTATCCCTTTTGGTTCCCATATCTTTTTTACTGTTGAAGGTCTTTAAGCAACACTGCTATATTTTGCATCATACTTAGCTCAGATTGCTGACAAATGGCTTGGTCTTGAATGACAGGGATTCCGTTACGTTGCATCTGGACCCATGGTTCGGTCCTCCTACAAGGCTGGTGAGTTCTACATCAAGGCTATGATTGAAGGCGATCGAGCAAAATCTGCTGCCACTGCAGACTCCATTCCCTGACATGGCTACACTGCAAATAAGCTCCTCGGTGGTTTCTAAGTTCGAATCGGAAAAAAAATATGTTCGTTTGCGTCATCTTGGCAATGTATTCTTTTTTAGAGAATAAATCCTCCCAGCTCCTCACTTGTACCATCTCTGCATGTCTTCGTACGCCGTTGCAAGTCGAATACTCCCTCTTGCTTTATAAATTATAATGTAAAAAAAATCAACAAACAGTTTATGTGATCAAAATCATTTATCGTAACAGCAGCAGGGACAAAGTTTGTCAATTTATACCTATTGATGCCTGATGCGCTGTGCTTGTAATTGTACAGAATGTGAAGATAGGTAGACTTGCTGTGCTATTGGTAGATCCAATCTTCTCTAGATCATAAGAAAGAGATGGAGCCCACCAGTACTCCACAAATCGTGAATCACTCTTGAGTCAACTTGACCCTCTTTTGTGTAGTCAACTTCACAAGTCCCTGCCATATAGGTTCATGGGAGGAATGTTAGGGGTAAAGAACACCACTACGGATATTATTGATGCACAGCATCACATTGGTGTCTTGTCCCAAAAAGGATCTAAACAATAATGCAATAATGCTATACATTATTTGCATTGTCAACATCCCATTGAAGGTGAGGAGGGTGCATGCCCCCACCATTTTCTCCAGCCACTGCAGCAGTGGGTTTGGGTCAAACCAGCACTAGCACGAACGCTGGCTGGCTTAGCTCACACAGACGTGGCTTCCTGCTTCCCTGCTTTTTTTTTTATTTGCAAGATTAGCTCCATACGATACAGGGCCTCAAACTAAGAGGGTGTTTGGTCCGAGGAATAGCCCCTTCTCATCTTGCATTGTCGTCACGGCCATGTGGAATGTAGCAGCGATTGCATTGCATTCCTCAAAACAAAAGAAGGAACGATAATCAGGTTCCGACTCAGGATAGGTACGATTCTAGAGCAACCTAGGTCAATCACTCTATATTTTTTTTTATTTAATGATTCAGATTAGTTAGGATTAAGTTGTACTACACCTGACAGTATAAGTAGTAGAATCCCGATAGAGTGGAATTGTAATTGATTATGTGGGGATTGCATGATACAAAAGTAATATTATCAACCCTAGTTGAAAAAGTTTGTAATGCCTTCATAAAAAAAATTATAAATACAAATAAAAGTCTATTATGTCCTTAGCAAATTAATGATCAGATTTGATTGATACTATTACCATATACTTACTACTAGAATGTATCGTACAATTTCTCGTAAATTAACCGTCTAGTAAAGCGCACACGCGTAGGGAATTGTCTACCTGATCTACTGCATCGCAGGATCGTTATCTAGCCATCTGAATCCGATTCAGACGGAGGCTTAGCTTTACTCGTGTTCCCGAGGGCTAAAGCTACGATATCAAATAAAACTCGAGTGCAGGTAGTTTTCAGTAAGCAAGGCCTGTGCTCAAGTGGGACGTTCGAACCCATAATTAACCATATCAAGTTATCAAACCTCGCCATATGCGCATCCTTATCTCCCCATCAGCGCCGCTCTTGTGCCGTCTCCACGGCCAAATCAGCCCTCGTCCCCATGAACCTATATAGCAGGGACTTATAATAATTGAGCTTGATTTACTTTCGGCGGTTGGTTGTAAGGTTTACGTCACTTTCAACAGTGTTTTGAGCTTGATTTGCTTTCGGCTGTTGGTTGTAAGGTTTTACGTCACTTTTAACAATATTGGTTCTAGTGGTACTTTAACTTTTTAATAAATTAAGTTATGTGCATCTTTAATGCAGAGGTCAAGAAAGATTTTTTCTCTTTTATTATCTAAAAAATCAGCCTTTGACGCGTCCAAGGGTTCGAGCCTGTTTCGCTCAAGCTTTACCGGCCACCAGGGCAGAGACGCAGAGTCCACGCGCGCGGCTCGATCCCTTGAGAAAGAGAGAGCCATTTCAACCACGGTTTGCACGGCCATCGCAATTCGCAAGCTAGCCATTGGCTGTCACTGCCGTTGCTCGGCCCCCACCAAGCACTCGCATCTGCGTGTATAGTTGCAGTTTCAGCTCCTATATAAGCGCCTTAGCTAGCTTGTTCCACGAAAGCTTCAGTGCTAGTGCTTGCTGCAGTGTTGACATTGCTGTACGTTGTTGCAAGAAGCGCAAGCGCGAGTGCATGCATGGCTACCTTGTGGAAGCAGCCGAGTCTCGAGTTTGAGATGAAGGTCGCGAGGGTGGCCGGCTTCGAGCCGTTGCTCGAGGGCGGCCTCTTCGTGAGGTACTACATCCCGGCCGGCGACGGCAGGCGGCGGCTCCGCGTGGACACGCGGGAGGTCCCGTGCGGCGGTGGCGTGTTCTGGGGCGAGCTGGCGCGGTTCGAGCGCTGGAGCGACGGGACCGGGGCGAGCGCCGGCGCCGGCGCCGCGTCGCCCGCACCGGGCGGGGTGGCGTTCGAGCTCCGGTGGAGGCCGCGGCCGGCGTCCGGGTTGGCGGCGTTAATGGGAACGGGGAGGCCTTCCTCGAGGGTTCTGGCGCGGGCCGAGCTCGCGTGGCAGGACATCGCCGTGGCGACGGGCGCGACGTCGGCGTCGGAGAGATGGCTAACGCTGTCGCCGGCGAGCCGCGAGCTTCGCGGGTGCAAGGCGCCCAAGCTGCTGGTCGAGGTCAAGATCAACGCCGTCGCCGCTGCCGATGATCACGGAGGGAAAGCGAGCAAAGTCGGCCGCACGAAGAACGAGTGTCGCTGTAGCGGCGAGCACTGCGGTCAGTGCGGGTGGGTCGGGAGCGAGGAGGACATGTTCCTTGCAGCAACGTTCAGTCAGTACTAGTGGTAGCAAAGATTGTAATGGAGAGCCTAACCAGTTAGGTTCGAAAGTCGAAGCAACTTATTTTTCTCTTGGTGGTGCAACAATTTGTGGATTTGGGGCAAACTAAGGCATGAATTTTTGAAGTTTTGCAACTTCGAAGCATGGCTCGGCCTCAGTGCTTCTCGCTGCCTCGTTGGCTGCCGCGTTCACGGGCGCGTGCCCGTACTCCGGCAACGCTGCGCCGCCGTACGTACCAGTTACCAGTTGCCACTGCTCCTCCGGCGCCGTACGCTATCGCCTCGACGTCGGGACGTTGGTTGGGCGAGTGGACTGGGGGTAGGGCCCACAAGGCAGTGAGAGCAAGGGGAACGGTAGCTGCGTTGGCTGTAGAGCCGTAGGCTGCTTTGACTTTTAAGCGGGAATAATTGATGCCCTCCGTTGACCCGTCGGTGTTCATGGGCTGAAAATAAATTTTCTGGGGAGCACTCCCCACAGCCATCCAATATCTCGTTATACCCATGTGCTACAGTAATATTATATGAAATCTAACGGTAGCGAAGAAGAGGCATCACAGAGACCCTCCCCCAGAAAATTTCCTTCCTCTTGGACTTAAGGGGGTCGTTGGATGGTTCAACCATAGACAGGAGTATCCTGTGACCTCTGGTGGATTTTCTTTGGAATTTTCCGCAAGAATTTTCCATGTTAATTTGGTTCATGGAATTTTATATGGTTAAAAGTGGATTTCATGAGCGGCTATATCATATACATAGTAAGTCGGGCGTCTATAAGATCATGTCTAGCGATCGGATGGTTATGTATATTTTTATCATTGATTAAACTTATTTGGATGGAAACACAATCATAACAACACCATTCATCTGTTTAAACTTCATGTATTGGTTAACAAGAAGGCACTTCAAAAATAAAATATGTTTAAACTTCATGTATTGGTTAACAAGAAGGCACTTCAACATAACAACACCATTCATCTGTTTAAACTGCATGTATTGGTTAACAAGAAGGCACTTCAAAAATAAAATATGTTTAAACTTCATGTATTGGTTAACAAGAAGGCACTTCAAAAATAAAACCCAACCACTACCTCTTGAGGTTGCTCATTGTGTCGACACAGTGTCGGCATCTGTGTTGGTCATGTGTCGTATCGAGACATTAGAATACATGAACTACCTAGTATGCATGCATGATATGTACACATGATAACACATGTCGTACCTCGCGAAAAAAGATAATAAACCATAACATTTCTTTGTTGTCAAACCTTTATAGCCTAAATGAGTATATACTAGTATAGTACGTCATTTGTTCATCTATTTGTTAGCACATCGCAAATGTTGAGTACGGTGACTCATATCTTAATCTACTATAACTTGAAGAAGTGTACTACAAAGAAACCTAGATGAATCTTGATAGAATTAAGACTCCTACTTCTCTTTATAGTAGGATTCCTATTTCACTTTGGAGAGAACTATGAGGACTATAGAAAGCTATGAAGTGTAGCTATAGAGACCTAAGCAAGCAAAAGAAACTCATTCAAAGTAGAGGGGCACGAGAGGATTAGATGTTAGGTTATTCTTTTAGCACTAGATTTTTATACAGGACAAAGATTCGAGGGTTCTAAAAAGTTCGAGAGGGTTGTGACAAAACGACAATAACTTGTACTCATGTTTAAGGAATTTACGACCCACTTAGCCAAATCTCTCTTTCGCCGTGATTGCTTCGTCGTCGTTATTTCGGTTCTCTTTACGAGATTCAACTACTTCATTCTTGATATCGTACATGTATATGCCATATCTCATAAACTCTGATCCGGTCTAGAGGCTGTTGCGCATAAAGAAGAGTATCAGAGTTTAACAACAAGAATTGCCAGAAATCGTCACGAAATGTTATGTAGCCTAGACATGATACAAAACACAGTGACTTTGCTCTGTGTGTGGGTACCTAAATATTTGGATATGGGGTTGGATGAGCACCTGGTGGTGTGTCATCTAACAGTGTTGAATAGGGAGTAACTGAAAATTCAGAAGGGCATCTGCTGGATGCGCCTTTTGAAAATGAAAATGATACTCCATGGACTGAAATAGTTAATAGGAAGAAGGGTAAGAATAAAAACCATAATATAGCCAATGAAAGGAATCGTATGGAATGTAAGAGGCCTTAACAAGCCTGGTAAAACCAAATGCTTAAATGAAGTGAATAGAAAGTACAAACCTGATTGTGTGGGATTTTCTGAAACGAAGAAAGAAACTTTCACTGATGGCTTTCAAGGCGAAATTGCTGGTAATATGCCTTATGTGTGGAACTGGTTACCTGCTAGGGCCACTGCTGGTGGAATCATGGTAGGGATTAGAGATCATGTTTATGAAATAGAAAAGTTTTCCTGTACTGAGTTTGTTGTGTCTTTAATTTTGATAAATAAGAAAGAAAAGTTTGGAGGTTAATTTCAGTTTATGGGTCTGCTTATGAAGATCACAAAGAAGAGTTTATTGAGGATTTAAAAAGTGTGATGGTGACCTGGCAAGGTCCCACCCTTATTGGTGGGGATTTTAATTTGGTTAGATCTAAACAAGGAAAAAGTAATAGCGTGATTAATCAGCATTGGGTCAATGAGTTCAATGATTGGGCTAACCTTAATGGTTTAATTGAGCTGAAAAGTGATGATATAAGCTATACTTGGGCCAATAATCAGAACAAATTAATTCAAGCTACCATAGATAAATTCTTTATCTCCACTGATTTTGGAGCTATTTATCCTTTAGTTTGCATCAAAACCCTTCCAAGAATACGTAGTGACCATACCCCGTTGTTTCTTGACACTGGGGAATCATCTCAAACTTGCAAAAAGATTTTCAGGTTTGA